>OX638138.1:69636517-70873184 GCA_951805005.1 Othius punctulatus
TTGTTTCTATTGACACCTCCTTTCCCCCAAGTGTAATGCGTGATGTAGGCCTTCTCCTTTCTGTGGTTTATGTTTATTTCCTATCTTCCTTATTCTTCAAAAGTTAGTCCCAAATAATGAAAGTATTAAATCTGTTCTATATTTGCTCTTTCTATGTATATATTTACCATTTCTTGTTCATTTGATATACCCACAATTTTGGTTTTTGCTTGTTCATTTTTATGCCTGCTACATGCATCATTTCATTCCGTATTTTTAAATTCTCAAGTAAATATTTTTCACTACCTGCTACCAGTAGTACATCATCGGCGAACCCACATTCGTGTATTTGTACTCTTTTTAGTTTTCTGTGTCCAAATACTACTGGTTTTGTTTTTCGTTCTGCTTTTCTTATTATTTTATCCATAACAGTAGATAATGTAATTGGGAGATGTTCCGCTTAGTGATGAGCCCATAGGCGTTCATTTTATAGAAGTTGTTGTTGAATACACAAAAAAGTTTTATTCTAAAGTTAATTTACTTAGGTTGAATATGCGTGTGTATTGTTTTTTTTATGTATATATTTTTTTAAATTAATTTAGCAAGTAGGTGATTCTGTTATTGGTATATTTGTATATACATGTATTATGTCAAAAGAAGCTAGAGAGTTATATGTTGGTAATTTTGATTGCTTATGTGGCTTATAAGTTTTATTCTGTTTTTATTTGTGTGTTTAGGTTTTGTATTGAATGATGTTATTAATGACGCTGTTTACGATTTTAGCTATTTTATGTGTTGGTGAGTTAATTTATGTAATTATAGGTCTGATTGGTATTTCTTCTTTCTTTATTATTTTTTATTGGGTTTTGATTATTGATGTTATTCTGTACATTTCCTATTTATTTGTCCTATTCTCCTTTCATTTTTTGTTGCCTCTTTGTAGGTGGTCCTTGAAGAAATTTTAATTCTTCAGTATTAAACGATTATTTGAGAGCGGTTTTAATAACTTGAAGCTTGGCGCATTTGGTAATGTTCTTGTCTGTCACGCGGCCGGGCCGGGTTCGATTCTTGGGTGACGTGTAATTTTTATTTGGTAAAAATGCTTTGGTTAATAATAATAATAATTGATAATAATAATTAATAAAATTAATAATTAATAAATAAAACTCGCGCGCCTCCATAATCAAATAAATTCATTCGCGCCAACCGCTGGGCGGGGGCTTGGGGAGATGGGGCTGAGAAAGTATGTGAGAACAAGAAAAAAAATACATAGATCTGGCCTGTGTTCCTCCTCTGCGACCTCGCTGGCGGGCTGGTTCTTATGACAGGCGGGCGGCCGGCGATCGTCGATCGTCGCTGGATTCCAATTTTCGGAACCACTCTGGCCGGATGTTCGTTGCCCCTTAGCCAAGAACCTGGCTGGCTGGGTTACTTAGCCCTTACCCAAAAAACGCCTGCAAAGCACATGGCCTTAGTAACAATGGCCGGACACGTGGCTTTACGAAAAGAAAAAATGTCGGGTTTAATTACTTGCTCTGATGTTGTGAGCGTATGGAGTTGAGTCGTATAGTACCCTCCCATGCCTTGTACTTGGTGCCGTCAATCCCTTTAAGGGTGGTTAAATGAGTTCACGTTTTATATCCCGGAAACCGGATGGTGATATACCAATGGAAAACGGTGACCTCGTGGCACGTCCGCACTATAGGAAAGGTAACTAGTTTCTCCTCGTGGCAGCGTCTCGCGACGATTTTTAAAAATCACACGCAGAACGGGAAACACGTCATGTCCAAAAAAACGTGTGCGTATGGTCGCCTACGGTGGAGGTCTGTGCGCACAATTAATAATTAAAAGGCAGTTTCCGTTGGAGGCGATACCGGACCGTTAGAAATTCCCCCCCAACAAAATTAAAAACTCCGGGAAGCGGATGTTTTTTTCAAACCCCCAAAAAACGAAAAATTAACTTATAAAAATGACAAAAAGAAAGATAGTAATAGTGGGAGTAACAATATCACGACACACTCGATGCGTAACCACAATCATATTCATTAAATCCCCCAAAGGGCTAAGCGAAATAGCTAAACTAGGGAGCCGTCGAAAAATTCCGCAATGCGGCATGTCACTCAAGGACAAAACACGAACGATCCCATAGAATATAAAAGTTTACTCACACCGTATGATTTCAGCTACTAAATACCACTAATCAAAACTAACAAAACTAACACAACTCATAGCTTGTCACAACTAATCTGCTACTAAACTGAATAACAAGAAAAATTACTAACCAAAAATTCGACCTACTCAAAACACTCAATACGTAGTGGACATAAGCCTCCTAACGAGATACGGTTGTCGCCATAATACCACCCCCATTTCGGTGGCAGGACCTATCCGAACATACAACGACAACACCCAAAACACACTAAGACGTAGGTGTTCGAGCGTCGACTCAACTAACTACCACTATTCCAACAATAACTATAATTTGACTGGTCAATGTGTATGGCACCCTACAGTCATGTACAAAAAAAAAAAAATATTCAAAGGCTTCGAGATTGCCATTCTAATCCCGCTATGCGGCTGGTCACAAAAATCCAACAACTAACCACTATGACCCAACAAATGGCGAATCCCCTGATACACGCAGATACTAGGTCCATTAACCATTGACTCACAAATAAAAAAAAGTTTACCAAAAATCAAAATCACAAAAACCCAATCGAGAAGCGATGAAAATTTTTGAAAGTCCGGTGCACCTTGAACTCTGTTGGTGTGTCTCCGAAGATTGTCGCAAAAATCCCGCAAGCGGATGGTTACAAAGAACCAACACGACAGATCTCCCGATGCACGGTTCCACAGGTTCTAGCATCGATACAATCGTTACGAAATAACAAAGTTTGGGCTACAAGATTGTGTTACAAAGTGTGTGACTGCTAATGAGCGTTAGCAAATTACCAAAAAAAGTCATAAGGACATGAATTCAAAACTACTATTACTATTAATTACAAAAAGTTACAATATTAACGCCAGAAGGGCTGAACGCGACACGAAGATGATACAAAAAAAAAGTTTAAGCAACGTATCCGTAAGACAAACTAACCAACTCGTTGAACAAACAATAAGTCAAAACGGCATACGCGCCAACTATAGTAAAGTAAAATCATCGACTCGCCGCTATGGGTAGCCGGAACAAAAATAACTAATTCACGTTATACAAATACGCAAAACAAAACAGTACGCGATAACTAACAAGTTACAAAACCTACAAAACATACTGTATAAAAGGACGAGCCGAGTGCGAACAAATAATGGCCGTCGTTAGGATCTCGGAATCGTTTGATCCGAATCCACACAAACTACAAAAAAATTAAATCACCCACGCGCTACCGCGAGCTCTCTAACGAAATAAAGAAGAAGGAAAGATATCGAATCGCAATGCACCATGAACATACTAATGGTCGTGGTCTCTAAGGAATCGTCATCCAAAAATCCCGTAACTAGACGGATAGTCTACGACTAACAACAATCGACTCCCGCACCCACGAGCAATCGCGAAGCTCAGGTGGCTTGAAACGAATCGACACCAAGGACATGACAAGATAGTCAACAAAAGAAAAACGTAGGAAAATCATCGAACACAGCTGCATAATTTCCCTTAGACGCAACCCAAGAAAACCAGAAGGAACACATTAAAATCGCGTCATCGCTACGTCACGACGCGATACGCCAAATTCTCGCCAGAGTAAGGAAGTCGCAAGGCATTTCTCAATGCGTTGGTTATATTCAATTTATTTATAAAAAAACAGCTACTAATAGCACCAAAAATTGAAATCCTAGCCGTAGTAAGCTCGAACCCACAAAATCATATCCAAAAATCTAACTACCAATCAACCAAATATGTATGATCCGTGGTCGCCCGTTCACTATCTCACTAGTTTCTACAAAAACCAACAATAAATCTATAACCAACGAATATTAAAATAATTTCTACACTATAGTAGAAACTATGCCAACAAAAAATAACTAGACACAGGCCAGAAAATTCTCAAAATTCAAAATTTTTAAATCTAAGTTCAAGTCAAAATATCAAAATTTCCAACCAAAAATATTTACAAATCACAATATTTAAAATAAAAGTTAATGTTGAAGTTAAAGTCAAAGTATTTTCTTTTGTGTACACTAAGTTACCCACAAAACTCACAAAAATTCTCAACAACTCACAAAACTAACACCCCAAATTTTCTCAATATACTAAATGCTGAAGGCTGATTAAAAATTTGAAATACTGTCAAATTTTCCAACTCCCAGTTCAGTTTCCTTGGCGTAAACTTAAGGCCTACCACAAAAACGTATTCCCAATCAAAAGGGCACCAAAATAAACCAAAGGGCCAAAAAGTTTTCGCGAAGGGCTGAAGGGTCAAAATGAAAATTAGTGCCAAAACTACTAAAACGCATAAAATTGAAAAAGGGCACTAAAATTTTCTAAAGGGCAAAAAGGGCCAAAACAAAAATTGAAACAGGGCTGCAAAATTAATTATATGAGGTCTATTTAAAATGAAAAATAAAATCCTGAAGGGCTCGAAAAATTTACAAAGGGCTGACAAAACCCTTAAGCCTCTAAAGATGTTAATGAGCTAAATATGATACCAACGATAGCTATTGTTGCTATTGCCCCAAACGTTGGGCTCCAAAAACGTGTGACGTGCCTGAAGGGCAATCAGCGCGTTAGGTCGTGGAGCGAGTGGAGGGTCCCTTCGAAGCAGCGACGAGGGCCGGCTCTCGGTGTCGGAGAGTGGGGGGGTTAAAAAAAGGCTCCACGTAATTTTAACCTCGCCACTACTTCGTCGCAAAGGGAGGCTCCACCCTACCTGCGTGGGTTGACGGCAGACAGTCAGCGAAGTTTAGAAATCACGAACTGTCGCAACGGCTGACCGTCTGGCGCCCACACCACCAGATTTAAATCTCGCAGTGAGAATAGAAACTGAAAACTGAAAGAATGCCCGATCGAGAAAACGTGGGGGGAACAAAAAATATCAGGTGTGAATTTTGTGGTGTAAAATATCTGCGTTTAAACACACAAAAGACAGGACACTGTGCCTACGTTTCCTGAAATAAATACCTCCTCCAACAACTTTATTACGCCGCCTTCACTATATTCGGCCGAATACCGCGAATTCGTAACGCGCGATTCAAAGGGCCGTCGGAGCGACTTTTTCTTACAAAAGCGCAAAACACGTACGGCACGAAACACGTAACGCAAATTTTACACAAAAGAAAAATAAACGATATATCTGATAAGTATGTGAATGATTGAGCGAATGTATAGGTGAACGAGAATATAACGAAGTGGTAGGACTAGCTGTGCGGATGAGTGTGTGCATGAGTAGGACTAGGAGTGCATGACGGGAGTCTCACGCATGCCCACGAGGAGAGGATACGGAAATACGGCGGTGAAATAGTCGAGAACCTGGTGTAACGTGTAATGTGTATTAAATAAAGAAAATAAAGAAAACAAAAGTAAGAGTTAACATCAGAAGTGCGATTCGAGTGCGAGAAGAGAGAAAAATGACCTGAGGCGGAGAGTGGAAAAGAGTCACCATGTGCGACGGTCAGAGCGAACATGACGAAGGCGAGGGTCGCCATATTGTCCAGGAGAACAATAGTTTGTTAGAAGAGAGATTCCTCAACGATACATATAACAGAGAAGGGGTTGCAAGTAGCAATTCTCTAGAGAGAGTGATAGAGGAAATGTGGATAGAACATCGGCGGAGAGACGACTTCCTGGCGAGACTGGTCGACAGAATGACACCATCAAATATGAGTCAAGCAGCCGTAGTGCCTACAGCACATTCAGCGGTGATGCCGGAATTATTGAGGAAAATCGGGGAATTTAATGGAGAAGACGGCGGCAGAACGTGGATTGAAAACCTTAAGAGTATTCAGTTACTGCATCAAGTGCCAGATACATATATGTTAGAAACAGCGCGAGGTCATTTAACCGGTGGTGCAAGTTGCTGGTATCAAAACAAGAGAGAAGAGTTGTATACCTGGCAGACCTTTGTGGCAGCGTTTGAACACACATTTGTCCGATCTGAAAGTTCAACGGTAAGATGGCAGAAGATGGTGAATAGAGTACAGAAAAAGGGGGAAATGGTGAATGCTTATTTTCACGAAAAAATACTATTATGTGGAAACCTCCGAATGCCATTCCAAGAAGTTCGGGAACAAGTATTGATTGGATTAGGGTCCAAAGACCTGTGTAACACAGTGATGTCACGCATGCACCACACGCCGGACGATTTGTTCCATGATTTAAACGATTATGAAAGAATCGAGGCAGCACGAATGGAGAGAGCAAGGAAAAAGGAGGATGTTCCCACGAAAAATACAATGACAAAGACCCCGACAACAGGACAGAAATGTTTTAAGTGCGGTAGTGAAGGGCACATCGCCATAAACTGTCAAGAGAGCAAGTCCAGATGTTTTTATTGTAAGAAGGAAGGACACGTCATCCGGGATTGCCCGGAAACGCAAGTGGTGAGATGTTTTAATTGCAACAGAGAGGGACATATTAGCAGAAACTGTAAGGAAATAAAAAAGGAAAGAATGACACCAAAGGGGAACACCGAGAGACAATCTCTACGAAGCAGAATTCGGTGGAGAAATATTGCCGGAAGGTTCGTTTGAACAACAGGCTAGAGGTAGATGCGTTCATCGATACCGGAAGTGCAGTTTGTACAATTTCCGAAGCATTAGTCAGAAAACATGAACTAGCTTGTGTTCCTAGTAAGAAGAGTTTGTATGGTTTTGGAAATAATGAGCCGCTGATTAGTATGTGGAAGTCCACAGTGGTTATAGAAGTGGATAACATAAGAGAGGAGGTGGAAGTGTTGGTAGTACCGGAAAATTCCCATCCATTAGACTTGTTGATTGGCAGAACGCTCATCGAGAAACCCAATGTGGCATTTGTGCGAGTGGGGGACTTACTACATTTTGGTTACTCCAACGAAGACCCGTTTCGGAACCTAAAATGAGAGGTGCCAGCGAGGAAGGTACAGGTGATATCCTGTGAAAGGAAGGTATTATGGGAAGGAAAAATCAACTTTCTACAAGTAGCTGCCGGTGGTGAAAACCAGGTTGTATCCATAGCCAATTTAGCAAGCAACGTGGAGATGGATGTTGGCCAGACGGTGGGAGAACTTAGAGGAAGCCTAATGAAGCACCAGACGGAGCCCGTGCGAGAAATGATCACAGAAGAAGAGTTGACAGTAGAGAGTGGAAGTAAAGAAGAGCGAAAAGAGTTGCTGGAATTAGTAAACGAATATCGACATGTGTTTGGCAAGAGCATTCGAGAAATAGGATGTACGGATCTGATGGAAGTACAGCTAGAGGATAACGGTATACCAGTCACCGTGCATCGAGATCTGACAGAGAAACAATCAAGAACATAGTGCGTGAATGGAGGGAGTGTGGGATTGTCCGTGATACCAAGTCAGCCTACGCTTCACCAGTAATCTTAGTGCCCAAGGGTTCTGGGGGAAAACGGTTGGTGATTGACTTTAGGCGATTGAACGCACAAACCAAGAGAACGAATCACCCAATTCCCCGCATAGATGACTGTTTTGAGATCCTAGCAGGAAGTGTGTTATTTTGTGGACTGGACTTGTTATCGGGATATTTGCAGGTACCCCTTGCAGAGGATGCGAAGGCCAAAACAGCTTTCATAACACCAGATGAAACAGCGGAGTTTGAACGTTTGTGTTTCGGCTTAGTCAATGCGCCGACGGAGTTCTGCAAATTAATGTCGAGGGCGTTAGGACCGCTACGCAACAGTGTAGTCGTATCTTATCTAGATGACATTCTCGTGCCAGCGAAGGATTGGGGCGATATGCTGCAAAGACTGAAACAAGTATTTGACGCGTTGGGCGGGGCAAAGATGACACTAAATTTAAAGAAATGCGAGTTCGGGCGCACCAAAATAAACTTTTTGGGGTATCGGTTGACCACAAAAGGATTGCAACCTGGGGAGAGAAAATTAGAGGCGATAGAGGAGTTTCCCAGACCGGAGAACGTCCGCGAAGTGAGACGGTTCTTGCGACTATCGGGGTATTTTAGACGATTTGTGAGAGGGTATTCAGAATACGCGAGACCTCTGACCGATTTAACGCGGGCGTCCGCGAAATTCGAGTGGGGCACTGCAGAAGAAGCAGCGTTTAGAGAACTAAAACTTCAATTACAAACCGCCCCTGTGTTACAGATGTTTGATCCGATAGCCCAAACTGAACTCCACTGTGATGCTTACAGCCGAGGATTGGGCGCGATGCTACTACAAGAGGGAGAAGACAGAAAATTCTACCTAGTCTACTGCATCTCGAAGAGGACCAGTGATGCAGAGAGTTTATACCATTCATCCAAATTGGAATTGCTGGCCATAGTGTGGGCAGTGGAACGGCTGAGGCACCTGCTACTAGGAATCAAGTTTACCATTATAAGCGACTGCCAAGCCCTAGTTTATCTGAATGCAAAGAAGACAGTGCAACCTCAAATCGCTAGATGGTATAACACCCTGGCAGAATATGATTTCGAGATTAGATATCGACCCAGACCAAAGATGGCCCATGTAGACAGTTTAAGTCGTTCAACCACGGAAGAGGCGAGTCCGGGTGGCATAGAGGAAGAAATTTTCGAGAAAAGATTGGGAGTATTCGTGACCATGAGCTTAGAGGATCGAATACTGATGACCCAGCGGAGCGACACACGCCTGAGGGAAATAATATCAATTTTACTGAGGATGGAATCCCCAGATAGCTGTACCAGAGAAGAAGAAAATAGAGTTGCAGGATACCTGATCAAGGACGGGAGGCTGATGCGGAAGATAAAGATAAACGGTGAAGAACAACAACGCTATGTTTTACCAGATTCAATGAGAAAAGCATGTGTAGTGCAGTACCATGATCTACGAGGACATTGGTCGGTAGAACGTACAGTAGCTCATATGTTACGCTACTACTGGTTTAGAAGTATGCGACGCTACGTCCGGAGGCATATCTCAGCCTGCATAGAGTGTTTCCTATCAAAGAAACCGGGAGGGAAGCAAGCAGCGTTCCTACACTTACCAAAGGTACCGGATAGACCCTTCCAGCGGATTCATGTGGACCATGTTGGACCTTTACCGCGAAGTCGAAGAGGGAATGTGCACCTATTAGTAGTTGTCGATGCACTGAGTCGCTATGTACAACTGTATCCAGTTGCCACCACCACGTCGAAGGAGACAGTAAATGCGCTGATAGACTTTATACTGCAGTTCGGAGCACCAAAAGAGATAGTCTGTGATCGTGGGACATGCTTTACTGCCCAGGAGTTCACGGATTTTTGCGAGACGTACAATATTACGTTAAAACTGATTGCCTCTCAACACCCCCAAGCGAATGGAATGGTGGAGAAGCAAAACCATGCAATCATTACGTCCCTAGTCACCAACCTAATTGAAGAGGAAAAATGGGATCAAGAGTTAAAGAAATTACAGAGAGACTTAAATACAGCTGTAAACAAAACCACAAACAAAAGTCCATTCGAAATAGTGCTTGGGTATCAACCCACTTTTGAGGACTCATACCTGGCGAGGATAGCCAACACAGAGGAGCAAAAACCACGAGAAGACATCCAGAAGGAAGTGAAGACACGAGCCACTAGCGAGGGAAAGAAATATAAGATCCGATATGACAAAAAACGATACAAGAAGGGTAGTCTACAACGTCGGAGAAATTGTAGCCATGAAAAGACTCCCCGAACAAACCGGTTATTCAACAAAATTACAACCTTAATACCGAGGGCCTCTGGTGATAATAAAGGTGCTGGGAAGTAACACCTATCAAGTGGAAAAATTAAACAAGAGTGACGGAGAAAGAGGATTTTCAACGATAGCCCATGTGTCCCAATTGAAAATATATAAGAACCAAGAAGATGACCCATACTCAGAGGAGGAAGATGAAGATGAAGAAGAAGAATACGAAGTAGAAGGAACAGAAGACACAGAACCAGAAGAGGACCACGATGAGGAGGAACCAGGAACTGAAACGGAGGAATGGGAACCCCTAGGAAACGACAACGGCCAACCGATCAACTTCGAACGAGGGGAAGGCAACCGACGGCTAACCAAGCCGCCAACGTGGATGAAAGATTATATATGCGAGAAGATAGTAGAGTTGCATGGTAGTGAATGCAGTTTGAGGACAAACTGATATCAGGATGGTCGAATGATAAGTATGTGAATGATTGAGCGAATGTATAGGTGAACGAGAGTATAACGAAGTGGTAGGACTAGCTGTGCGGATGAGTGTGTGCATGAGTAGGACTAGGAGTGCATGACGGGAGTCTCACGTAAGCCCACGAGGAGAGGAGACGGAAAAACGGCGGTGAAATAGTCTACCTCTTTTGCCTAAAACGCGAAACACGTACGGCAAGAAACACGCAACGCAAGTTTATACAAAAGAAAACGATATACCAAAAAAAATTAAAGAACGATAAAGGGAAAAAAAGTATGGATCTGGCCTGCTCTTCCAGCGAAGCCTCCGCTGCCGGTGATCGTGGTCCGCTCTCAGGATCTCGTGCTGCCGGCAATCGTCGGAATGCCGCCGCTACCCTGCGGTCTTAAAAAAAAACTCTGCAGGGTGGTCGCCGCCCCTATCCGAGAAACTTACTGACTGGGTTGTTTCAGCCCCTACCCAAAAAACGCCTGTAGAGCACATGGCCTTATTAATAATGGCCGGACACGTGTCTTTGCAAAAATGATGTTGATTCTAATTACTTACTCTGGTGTTTGAGCGTGTATAGCCGATTATTGTTGCTCCCTCTCGCCTTGTGCCGGTGTCGCTTAATCCCTCATAGGGCGGTTATTAGAGAACACACTTGAAATCCTGGTAACCGGGTGGCGATATGCCCAAAGAAAACGTGTATCTCCCGACACTTTTAAACTCAACGAGAGCCTGCTGCGTTCTGCCGCATCCCAGCGGAAATGCGTGTCCGCTTAAAAAAAACGTGTGCGTAGCGGTTGCCTACCTTGACGGTCTGTGAGCGAAATTAAAATTAAAGGCAGATTTCGTCGTAGTCAAAACCGACCCGTTACAGCTGCAAGGAGAATCCAAAAATGACGATGTTAAAACCAACGTTGGTGTCAGTGGAGCCAGTACTTACAGCAATTGCACTTTCAATAATAACTATAATTATTATTGTTCAAATACGAATTGTAATTTAAATCAATAAATGTATTTTGATAATTAATAGCCCGACTGTTTCTTAAATGTCTAAGTTTCACTTAATGCACTATGAAAATACTCGGGTATTTTCATGGTACATCTAATACTCGGTGGTATTCGTTCGTTGCTAGGTGATTTCTGGAATACGCATTAATATGATTGGTTGCAATCTCTTTGAAATTTTTGGAGGGAAATAGTCACTACTAATACCATGAGTAGAATGAATATTTGCGATAATTCAGACGATTTATTACGCAAAGAAATTTATGTTACTAGGAAACAGCATGAGTTCGTAGAACGAGTGGTGTTTTCTGATGCAACATACATTGTGTTTGCTAATAAAAGTCTGTATTATTAAAAAATATTTATTCTACGAATTATATTTTGCTAGATTATTCCACGCATAGAACACAAATAAGAATTTGTGTCTCTTTATTAATTTAAAAACGGAACGAAATAAAAATTTGAAATGGGTTAATTGCTACAATAAATATTGAACGTGCAATTATTGTACACAACACTTGATGCAGTTGAATTAGAATTGTTCCTTATTGTGTGAAGTATTATTTTCTTACAACGTTGCTGTTGTATTCCATATAGTTTTAATTACGCTTTCTTTGTAATCTGATCCATCTAGTTTACGCATATTATACCCCCAGTCTTTCAAAATTAAAAAATAAAGCCAATGATTGCGCTTAGTGTTGACATTCAAACTGTAATTTCTTCTGGTATAAAATGACTCAAACTATTTCCAAATATACTTCTTGGACTTATTCTTCGGAACGTTTTCCACTATTTAACAATCAATTACACTTAAAGAATTGCTTGCAAATCGATTCATTTTGAAGTTCACGTTAAGCCTCTGTTGTCTATGCCTAACGATTGGTTGTTAAGCTATGTGCGTGGAATAGTCATTATAAATCATCTAGTCTACGCATTCTGGTTCCAACTAATCAGAATGAGCATCCTACATGTCTTATCTCTTATATAGGGTCTCTACTAGAGAGTACAGTGAGTTAATATATACAGTGGCAACAATAGGACATAACGGCCGCCATGTTCTGATTAAATTATCTTTAATACTAATACCACCTGACCTGCACAATTTGGCTTGCAGATGGCATTGGCGATTGGCGGAACAGTTTGGCGCACTTCATTTTTAATTTTTAACGTTTTATGGATTTATGGTAGACGATAGATTATTCCAGTTGATTTTCTAGTGGACGATGGAATTATTGAAAATAATTCAAAGATTTGTTTAATACGTTCGACAACAGCAATAACAAGTAACAACAGTAATAATTCAACCTTAATAATTGCGCTTTTCCTTAGACATCTTCAACTCGCTACCGCTTCTCATGGGATAGGCTTCCGCATCAATGCCGCAACCTATGGGAAATGGACATGATCTGGCTGAGGTGCCCCCTGTTTTGTTAAATGAACGTCCAGGTTCAATGAGTTGTGTTGCTTTTGCTACGAATTAAAGAAATCCGTGTTATAATAAGGTGGTCGATATTTTAACTCACCCAGATTGTTTATCCGCTTGAGACTGCTAACGGCTCTGTTGGCTTGAAATTCAATATTGGAGTACATTTTTCATTCGTTCTGCTCAGCGTTTCTCCCAGAATTTCCATCTCGGCGATGCGACGTTGGGTAAAATCACGATCAATCTCGTTCAAATGATGAGGCATAATTACTAAGCAATGTTTACTACTACTACTACTAACTACTTCTGACATAAAATAAAATACTTTCAAAGTTTTACAGATAAATTAGACATCATAAGGCGTCAAGCTTCAAACAGAAACATCTGGCCGCCAAACAAAAACATCCAGCCGCCATGTCTTTCTTGGTGTTACGTGAACCAATCACGAGAAGCACCGCACATGTCGCCACTGTATCGATTTATAGTGTGTTCGTTTAAAAGGGCGACTACATAGTTAACAACCAATAGATGGCGCCATCAGGTAATTGTTTGGGATTGATGTTCATGGAATTCGGTAACATATTAAGAATTTAGTTACGGGAATATTAAATGATTTATTATTACGTAGTTTTTAACATAAATTTATTTGATGAAATAAATGTCTTTATGAATTTAATTTCGAAATTGGCAATGTGGATCATCATAAAATACTTGCTGTAGACATACAGTATTGTTTTAAAAATGGTATTAGGTACTAAAGGAATATATTTTTAATGACTGGGAATATGAAACCTACTTGAAAACTGCATTATTTTCTTGTACATCAATCCCAAAAAAAGTATATTTTTCAATACGTCTTATTTCTGATGACAAACTAGTAAACTTACAGATTGCAGCAAATATATAATTGCCATTAGTTCACCACTTCACCACAAAAGACGTCGTGTGTATTCACTGAAAAAACGCCGATGTTGCCGTTTTACTACCCACGATGACATATATAACTCGTAATCAAGCAGGAGTGGTGATAGTTGATGAAAGCCGCCGAAAGTTTTTTTTAATTCATTGGATGTTGTTACGTTGTTATTACGTTGTTCCTAATTTCTTAATACTGATTCAAAACATAATTATGATATATATATATATATATATATATATATATATACACTACTCAAAACAATTATCGCATAATCCAAAAAAAACATGACTTTAATTTATTTTTTATATTTTTCAATTTATTATGTTGGTGGTTCAAAGAATAACAAAATTTAAGATAATGTTGATAAAATTTAAAGAAAATTAGGAACAGATATTTGAAGTTAACAAAAATTACTCAAAATATCATAAAACAAATTTTTCAAAATTACTGGTATCTGTTTAGAATTATAGTTTTAATACTCGGTGTTCCCTCCTCTGGCTCTTATTACTGCCCTACAACGCCTTTCCATGCTGAGAATTAAATTTTCCACTAGCTGCTGAGGAATGTCATTCCATTCTTCCACAAGTGCTTCAGATAACTCGTTTAGAGTTTGTGGTACATTTAGCCTACTTCTTAGTCGTCTGCCAAGATTGTCCCACATGTGCTCTATAGGATTTAAGTCGGGTGATCTTGCTGGCCAGTCTATTGCCTCGATATTAACCCTCTGGAGATACTGTTGCACTATTTCTGCGGTGTGTGGGCGGGTATTGTCATGCATTAACAGAAAATCATGGCCAATGAATGGAGCAAAAGGCATGACATATTGTTCTAAAACATCTCGGATATACCTGTCTGCATTTAAAGTTCCGTTATGAAACACATGTAACTCTGTACGTGCTTGTGAGTTGATTGCTCCCCAAACCATGATTCCGCCCCCACCAAAGGCATCCAATTTGTCGGATATTGCATTGGGGAAATCGAGTCCCTGGAGTTCTCCACACTCTGTGACGTCGATCGTTGGATGAAAGAGTGAATCTCGACTCATCCGAGAATAAAATATTCGCCCATTGCTGGCGAGTCCAAACCACATGTTCTCTTGCAAAAGCAAGTCGCCGTACTCGATGTTCCCTGGTTAAACGAGGGCCCGTTGCTGGACATCTAGCATTTAAATGGATTTCATGTAGTCGGTTTCTAACTGTTTGATCTGAAATTCTTGTATTGTGCACTCGGTGTAATGAGTCTTGTAAGAATCTAGCGGTAACTGTCCTATTTCCGCGAGCAGAAAGTGTTATGAAACGGTCTTCTATTGGATTTGTGGCCCTTAGTCGTCCTTGTCCTCGGCGTCTGGAATATCCACGAGTTTCTCGGAAACGTTGGTACACCTTACTAATGGAGGATTGGGCCACATTTAAAATTTGAGCCACTCTCACTTGTGTCAGCCCTTCCCGGAGAAGAAGAACTGCAGATCGAGCTTCACCATCTGTTAAATGTCTTGTATTGCGTCTATTATTGTTTTCCATTATTTAAACGTAGTTTTAGAACACAGAACCGACGAAATTTCGAATTTAAAGTAGAACCGCACAGTTTGTTATTTGGACATTTAAAAGAAATTATTTTTCTAAACACTATCAAATTAAAGATTTTGATTATTAGTGCAACAATATTCTTAGACAGATAAATGCACAAACTTTGTTTTGTTTTTCTTTCAATCTAAGCTTACTTAAATCCATTTCCATCAATATGCGTTAATTGTTTTGAGTAGTGTATATATATATATATATATATATATATATATATATATATATATATATAATATGTTCATATCATATATTATATATATTCAAAATTTTCAATCAAATGTATGCTGGTTTTTTACTGTTCGATATTTGTATATTGCTGTTTGTTAGCATCAGTCCTTGCTTTATATTATATATTTCATATTTTACAGTTTGTATGTGTTTAAGTGTATTTTTGACCTGTTTAAACATTTCTGTACTAGCACTAATAAATTATTATTATTATTATTATAATTATTATTATTAAATATGATGAGTTTCAATGGGGAAGAACCTGAAAAAAAGTTTTGTGGAGATTGAAAATTTTCAAAACATGCAATCAGAGCAACAAAACGTCCAGAATGTTATTCAAAATATCAGAATCTTATTTAAACTAACAAATGTGTCAATTTACGAAGAATTGACGAGAATTTAATTGTTTAAATGTTTAAAATATTCTTTAAAAGCTCTACAAGATTAATTTCTGAAATTCAGCAAATTTTCAAAAATGGGCACAACGCACACGAAAATCTGATACAGTTAATAAATGATTAAATGATTATCAAAATTTAAAAAAAAACTAAAATCGAAACAGTTTATTTTTATATTTGGCAATATTAAATTAAAAAATATTTCAACTATTTTTAGCAAATTGTAATTGTAATGGTATTGAAATATAAATAAACCTGAATATTTAGACACATTTAATACATATTCAAAAAACAATCAAAATATCAAAAGAATGAGAAGGTTTTGAAATTGTGAACATTATAGTAAATATCATAAACTTAATGGATAACCGGAAAATTTTATAGTTTCAGAAAACTTAATCATATCAAAATAATGATCACAACATATAAATAAATAAGCAAAAATGTCAGCTTTTCAATAAAATATCAATAAAATACACTTCCGGACCAAATTAAGGGGCCACAAAATAAACTTGAAATAACTTTTCCAAATTACAAGTTGTTTTGAATAGACTTTGCACTTGCGTCATAAATTGACGTTTATTAAGCACTATTCAAATAGTATGCAATGAAACAATTAACAATATCAGGACATTATCTGCTAGGAAACGAAAAATCAACAAAAAGCTATAATTGTTGACTCACCTTTTTAACTTATTTAATTAATAAAGCGTGCTTTATGTTTCTACTACTTCTACAAGTAAGTAAAAGTATAGTTTGTTAATTTTAATAGCTCTTAAGTCAACTAAACTGTGAGGAAACACTTGGATTTATATATTTATTTGATTCATTAAATTTCGTTATCGGGTTTTAAATTTATTTTATATTTTACTAGTGGTCCCTTAATTTTGTCAGGAAGTGTATGATAAGTTTCAATGGGGTTCAAAAAACTGACAAAAAGTTTTGTGGAGATTGAAAATTTTCAAAACATACAATCAAAGCAACAAAGCGTCCAGAATGTATTTAAAATATCAGAAGCTTGTTCTAAAAAGTATCACTTTACGCACTGTGAACAATACGTAAAAACTTAGTTTACGGACTGTCGTAAGAAAAAATGTAACGATTATAAGTAGTATAGCAGGGACAGTTCGGCCGCATTTTCCCATAAGGATTTACACAGGGGTCTAAATTCACTTTTTACCCCCTCCACCGCGATTTTGATCGAGGTCACCGCGCTTCTGATTGGTCCGTCTGATTTTTGGCGCGTAATTCAAAATGAACGAGCCGGCGGCGATGAGTCCAATTGTTTTATTTAATGAGTTCAATTAAACAATTTAATTGCAATAATGCAAGTTAGCAAGAACGCCGTTCTTTCGCGTCTTGTGAATATGATAATCACCCCTGGCTCGAGCATGCAGGTAGACGATTTTTTATAACCGCGAGGGACCACCCCAGGCGAAACGTCGTGTTTTCACTCGAATCCCCCGGCCTGACACCCTTTTTAACGATAAAGCCGACCTAACGGGCGCAGCTGTCTAATTATATCATGACATGTGTGGGGGGTGATTCCAAACTTGTTCAAACTCGTATAAACGTGTTTATACACGGACTTCGCGGAGGTATATAAAGTAAATGACATGGAACGTTTACGCATTCTGTTTCCCAAAGTCGTTTAGTGCTTTAGGCCCAATATTTGTGCTACGTTTGTGTAATCGCCGTCGAGGAAATATTAAGGTAAGTTTGTATGCATGTACTAATAAAGTATTATTTTTGATTAATACAATTGATATGTGATTAGCATGAATTGAAGCTCGTTCAGTAACATAGTGGTGCGATACAACTTGTATTCAAGTGTGAATTAAATCAAGTTTGTTATATTATTTTACTAGATATGTGCTTGGGAGATGACATATATTACTACTTTATTATTACTATTGTAAAATAAATGAAAATTTGATAATCCTAAATTGTACTAGTACTTGGCACATTAGTTAAATAATTTAAATTATAATTGTTTTATGAAAAATTATCTGGTACACTGTTACCAATTTAACTGGGCTAAATTTCCCAAATTATAAATCAAAGCTGAGAAAAAAAAAGGATAAAAGGACTCGTACACGCATATCATTAACGCATTCGTGAACAAGTTGTATCCCATAAATTGTGTTCTATTCAGACGGTTGTAAATTAATGGTGCATTAATTTTGTTTATTCTACACCTTTGAAAACACATCAACAATTATTTAATATAATATTAATAATTAACCATCCAAGTTTAATTATATGAATTACTCACATGAAGTTTAGTAAAATTATAGTTCAAGTAGTGGTAATATTCCTAATTAGCAACAATCGTGAATTTGAATGGAGAATGAAATTTTCAATAATAATTCACCACACTGCATTAGGCCAGGCATCAAGTCTAGGCGGGATCCGAATGAAACTGAAAGCTTCATTGATGTAAATAGTTTAAATATATTGTATAATTATTAAGAATCAGACTAGCATCCTCGTATTCGTTGGACGTCAATAGGGACACTAGGTGTCGACCGGAAGTAAACATCCGGTCCACTGAAAATAAAACGTGTCGACCGGAAGTCAACGTCCGGTCCATAAAATGAAAAATTGTGACCGAAAGTGCTACTTCCAGTGTTTCAAAATAGGGCTTCATGGTATTCAAATGAAAGCTTTTGACGTGTACATTACGAATCTAAATTAAAAAATAGTACTCGACCTGCTCACAAGCGAGATAAGCCAAAAAATGAGCATTTTAATGTGCCCTACCCGAAACAAACTGCACGATAACATACCACTGTAACCCTTACGAGTGTATCAATTTCAGGTTATTGTAATCCATGTGTACAAAGCTTGTTTAAGAAATATTAGTTGTGCTTTATTTTACATGCAAACATATGGGAAAAGTGAACAAATCCCTCAATTTCCGGCAATTTTACATTGTTTCTTATGGTAAACAAGCACAAAGTCAGCTCCTAAAGCTATTGATTTTCCATCTATTTGCTGATTGGTTAAAATAACGAGCTCTGTGATTGGTTGAAAATTGTTTGAACCGGTGGGTGGAGGGTATATAAGCGCTGATTTTCGCCGATTTACTCATTCTTCTTGAATACTTTGTCGAGTGCACATCGCTAGCTCCCGAGCTCCTGCATTTAAAGTACTCCGAACCGAACCTAAACGCAAGTTTAATTCTAGTAATATGGCTTCAACATCAACTGAAAATCAGTCTTTTTCAAGACTTGTCGAGGAAACTCGAGCCCACGTGATCAACATCTGTGATGGTCCAGCGATCGAGCCTGCTATTAAGAAGTGTGGACGAGACATCCGCAAGATGAACGCTGCTTTAAAAGGGGCGAAATCTGTGGCAGAGAAGCAGCATATAATCAGCTGCATATCACTCATGCAAGGATTCCGCTGTATGATGAAGGGTATACGTGGGATTTCCGGCGCAGGGTACAAACCCTCCAACCCAAACCGCGCAAATTACGTATCAATGCGTGTTAAATGGATTGACCAGCAGTCAGCTTTCAATAGCCGTTTGAGGACAGGAGCTGTAATCAATCTCCAACACAAAGACCCCACTGAATTCCTCCAGGATGCTCAGCAGTTGTTCACCAGGCGTATCAAGAACATCCTCAAGAAGCAGGCGCCTGTGAAGGTGAACGCCATCTTCTGCGGAGAATTTGCAGCTACGAAAGCCGATGAAGAGCTGTATGAGTTCAAACATATTAACACAAAAAATTCCCCCATCTACCGCGACACCGATTTCGCGGAATGGTTTGCAGTCAACGTTGAGGGACCCATTTTATTGCAGTTGGAGGAATTTCAAGTACGTTTAAAAAGATCGGCAGTAATAACGGTAAATTAAATCTATTTATTTTGTTTTCCAGGAAAGGGATAGCGGCTGGAGTCTGGCTACGATTGTGAATATCGTCTTCAACATCAACAAATTCACACCTCAACTGGGATCGTCGTACATTGACCTGCCAAAACAAATTAAGTTGAAAGAAGCCTGCATCAACGTTCAAAATGCTGATGATGCATGTTTTGCATGGGCGGTGACATCGGCCCTCCATCCAGCAGCATCAAAAGTGGCGGATAGATGTTCCGCATATCCCCACTACTCAACGCTACTCAATTTAAAAAATATTACCACGCCAATGACGGTGAAGCAGATCCCCCGGTTCGAAGCCCAGAATAACGTGTCCATCAACGTGTACATCCTGGAGAAGTTGGGGAAGAAATTCAATACTGTACCCACCTATTTGACAAAGGTCAAGCAGGCAAAACACGTCAACCTGCTGCTGATCCAGGATGTTTACGATGGGGATGATGGCTGCACTCCACGATACCACTATGTGTGGGTAAAGAATCTCAGCCGTCTGGTGTCATCACAGCTGAGCAAACATGATGGTCAGAAGTTCTTCTGCGACCGCTGTTTGCATTACTTCCGATCCACCATCAAGCTGGCAGTCCACATCGAGGATTGCATTGCGATGAATGAATGCCAGGTCCGGCTGCCAACACCTGAAAACGCCAACATTGGGTTCAAGAACCACCAAAATAAGGAGGCTGCAGCGTATATCGTTTACGCAGACCTGGAGTGTTTGCATACACCACCAGCAGACAGCAAAACCACAGCGACATCAACAACATTGCAAGACCACACGCCCCATAGTGCAGCGTATTTTGTGAAATGTTCATATGACAGTACTCTGAATTTCTACAGGAGATCGTGGTGAGGATTGTCGGCAATGGTTCGCAGCTGAAATGAAACAGCTGGCTGAAGACGTTGAGACGACGTTTCTGTGTCCTCTTCCGATGGAGCCTCTTACACCCGCCCAACAGCTGGAGTTCCAGTCAATTTCCCACTGTCACATCTGCGGGCAAGACTTTGACATCCGCGACGTCAGAGTCCGGGACCATTGTCACCTTACCGGCAAGTATCGGGGGGCTGCACACGAGAATTGCAACATTAACTACCAGGATAGTCACATAATTCCCGTTGTTTTCCATAATTTAAGCGGTTATGACGCACACTTCATCATAAAAAATATAGCTAATGATTTTGAGGGTCGTGTCGATTTGCTTCCTATTAACAAGGAACGCTATATCTCATTCACCAAAAATGTAGCGAATAACCTTGTTAAATTTAGATTTATAGATGCATGCAGATTTTTGGCAAGCGGTTTAGAAACATTAGCATCGTATTTAACCACTTTTCCAAATTTAAAATCACAGTTTCCCGGTTTAGACGAGTCGAAATTTAATTTGCTTACACGTAAAGGTGTGTTTCCATACGATTTTATTGATTCGTGGTCGAAATTAGACGAGACGCAGATTCCTGACAAAGCAAAATTTTACAACTCATTAACTAACACAGAAATTAGCGACGGTGAATATGCACATGCCTGCACAGTATGGGCGAGTTTCGCGTGTAGAAATTTAGGAGAATATTCCGACTTGTATTTGAAAACGGATGTTTTGTTGTTGGCTGATGTGTTTGAGCAGTTCCGCACGAGCTGCTTAAAAACCTATGGCCTAGACCCAGCTCATTATTACACCTTACCCGGATACACGTGGGACTGTATGTTTAAACATACGGGGGTTAATCTCGAACTATTAACCGACATCGACATGATTTTGTTCGTCGAGCGTGGAATCCGGGGTGGGTTGAGTCAGTGCTCTAAAAGGTATGCAGCGGCCAACAACAAATACATACCCGACTATGATTTAGGAAAACCGTCGAAATTTTTAATTTATAACGACATCAATAACCAATATGGCTGGGCAATGTCACAGTGCCTACCATATGGAGGATTCGAATGGATAGAGAATAATTTCAATAATTTCAATTTCAATGTACCTGCGGATAACCCTGAAGGTTTCATTCTTGAGGTTGATTTAGAGTATCCGCAAGCCATTCATGATTCACATAGCGACCTCCCATTTTGTCCAGGACATCGCGCACCACCAAAATCACGGGAGACTAAATTATTAGGCACTTTATTCAATAAAGAACGCTATGTTATACACTGCCGTAATCTACAACAAGCATTAGAAAACGGGTTGAAATTAAATAAAATTAATCGCGTATTAAAATTTAAGCAGTCTGCCTAGCTTAAATCATACATAATAATATGTAATAATAATAATAATAATAATATGTTTATTCATGCTAAAATGCAAATCCGTTTGCAGTCGTCAATTTACAAATAAATACAGGGAATACACAGAAAAATATAAAATAATAATGTTCATTATATAAATTGCTCCATACACAATTTCTCCTGAAGAAACTCAGTGCAATCATAATATGCCAGGCGCAAAAGAAACTTTTTGATGCTCGTCTTAAAATGAGTCGAGGGTTTATCTGGAATTTCTCGTGGGAGAGAATTGAAAAATTTAATTCCCAGAAAATTTGGACCATTTTGGGGTTTTTTTTAGTCTACAACAATTATCACGCAGATTTTGTTTTTGTCTTGTATTATGCTCATGCAGACACTCATGACGATTGTAATTGGCAATATTTCGTTTTACATGCAGTACGCATTGTAATATGTATATACATGGAAATGTGAGAATGCACTGATCTACGAAAACTTGTTTGCACGAATCTTGGTAGCCAAGCCCACCAACAATTCGTACAGCTCTTCTTTGTAGTACAAAGGCAGATTTTGCATGGGGCGAATGACCCCATGTAACTATTATATACTATATGAAAGCAGGCTATGAAGCAATGAAAAATAGGCAATTCGTACCATATCATTCGAGGCCGTACCAGAGAGTTTTCGCAGAAGAAAAACATTCCTGGCTATTTTTGCGTTAGTATACTTTACATGAGCTTTCCAAGATAGTTGCGGATCAATTTTTAATCCTAAGAATTTAATATCTGTAGGATTAGTTTCATTGTGATGTTTTAATGAAAATAACATATGTTCGGTTTTGCTTTCATTTAGCATCAACTGATTTGCAGAACACCAATATTGAGCCCTCGACAGAGTGTCTGCACTCACGGTCTTTACATCTGACAGAGACGTGTTACTTACAAATATTGTTGAATCATCTACAAAAAGCACCGTGGCAGCACCATGAAGAAAATCAGGAAGATCATTTACGTAAATCAAAAATAATAGCGGCCCTAAGATAGAACCCTGAGGCACTCACACACTAATTGGTAACCTACTTGACATTTCATTTTCAACCTTTACACTCTGCACCCTGTTTGTGAAATATGATTTAATTAGTGATATGGCCGCAGCGCTAAAACCATACCACTTCTCAAGCTTGCTAAGAAGAAGTGGCTGAGACATGCAGTCAAACGCCTTGCTTATGTCGCAAAATATTGCTTGGCCGAAGTTACCATATTCAAAGCATTTCAGGCAGTTGCTAACAAATGCATTTACTGCATCAGCAGTGTTACGTTTTCTACGAAATCCATATTGATTGTCATTGAAAAGAGAATGTTGTTCAAAGTAGTTCATAACTTGAATATGCATCAATTTTTCATACAGTTTAGAAATAATTGGCAATATAGATATAGGCCTATAATTTGTTTCGTCATTAATGTCCCCTTTCTTAAATAATGGTATCACTACCGCAATCTTTAGAGGGTCGGGAAAGGTGCCTGATATAAAAGTTTCATTAATTAATTTTGTCAGCGGAAACACGATGTTATTAACATTCAGCTTTATTAAATTAGTAGTAAAACCGTAATAGTCTCTACTCTTGCTGTTTTTCAGACTCATTATGCAATCACGCACTTCATTAGGACTTATCTGTCTGAATGAAAAGGTAAGCCCAGAAGTTATTTTTGACTCTACTTGCATTAGTGGCTCAATTTCAACGTTTTGTAGTGATTTGATTATATTTGGGGCCACATTCACAAAATATGAATTTAAATAGGCTGCATTAATAGTATGTTTAATTTGCATATTTTTACCTTTCCTTTCAGTGTTTATAATTTTCCAAATTGCTCCCTGCCTGCCACCCAACTTTGTGCAGGATTCAACGTACTTATTATTTGCTTCCACTTTAGCATTTTTCAGAGCCATGTGGTATTTGAAGCGAAATGAATTGCGCATTTAGTAATTTTCATTTGTATTAAATGTTTTATATAGATCATTTAATAATTTTAAGTGAGATCTCATTGATTTCAAAGAAATGTTGAACCATAAAATACCCTCGTCTTGACACCGGAGCGTATATTTCTTTTTCTGAAAAGCTGTTTGAAAGCTGTTAATTAAATTGATATGAAACTTATCAAATTTTGTACATGTTTCAATACTACTGTCATACAAAAAATCCCAGTTTAGATTACTTAACAAAGCTTGGAAATTATGTGTTCCCTTCATAGTGATGGGTCTCAAAAGTCGCGTCTCATAACCTGTCTTGCTTTGATTTTCTTGAGAAAATAATTTTAGCTCTTGACCTTTATGGTCAGAAAGGTCAGGATCGAGACAACTGGTGTCGAATGAGTCGCTGTTGAATTTAAGAAAAATATTGTCTAGGCAGTTATTCCCCCTAGTTGGTTCATGAATTGTCATTTTGTAGCCATATAAACTAAAGAGCTCACGTAGTTTCACTGCATTCTCATCCATTGAAGTGAATAGAACATTAAAATCACCGCACACCACTACGTTTACAAAACAGATTTAAATACGCGTCTGAGGACAGCTGCCACCAATGAATTTGAAAAGAACCTATATAAATTAATGAACAACGCCGTATTTGGCAAGACGATGGAGAATATCCGCAAACACTCCGTTGTGAAATTATTAACTAAAAGGGAGGGTCGATACGGTGCTGAGGCATTGATCGCGAAACCTAACTTCAAATCGAGCACAATTTTTGACGAAAATTTAGTAGCCATGGAGCTGAATAAAACCGAGGTTTACTTTAACAAACCCATTTATGTTGGTATGTGCATCCTCGATATATCAAAATTAAAAATATATGACTTCCATTACTCGTATATGAGGAGTCGATTCGGTGATAAGGCCCGCATCTGTTATACAGATACCGATTCACTCATATACGAGGTGAAATGTCCGGATTTGTATGAAGTAATTCGATGCGACGCTCAAAATTACTACGACACAAGCGACTATCCGGTAGATAACGTTTAAAATATCCCCCGCATCAACAAAAAGGTTCTTGGTCTGATGAAAGATGAGAGCGCTGGTAGGGTGATGACCGAGTTTGTGGGTCTTCGCTCAAAAATGTATGCTTTGCGGGTTGAGGGGCATGACAAAGACAAGAAAGCTAAGGGTGTCAAGAGGCACATCGTAAAGAACCGCATCACCTTTGATGATTACATCAAGTGTTTGCGCGAGGGCACAGAAACAGCAGTACAGCAAAAACGGTTTAGGTCTACGAATCATGACGTCACAACCATCGTGCAGACGAAAATTGCCCTCAGTCCGCACGACAACAAACGGTTTATCATCTGCAACTCCGTAGAAACGCTGCCTTGGGGCCATTATAAAATAATGGAATAATGATGTATATATGTATGTTCTTTTGTTGTTATTCACCGTAATTTTTTTATGTAGTTTTATTGTACGTATTCCTCTGTACATATGTTTAATTAATTTATATTCTGTTGTACATATCTATGATTAATTGGATCAGCGTTCTAATGCAGATAAATGTATCATGTCGCTCTCTCTGTATACCTGATTTATATTCGCTAATTAAATAAATTAAATACTAATTAAAAAGCTTGGAGGTCGCAAACTGTTGTATCTTTATGATGTATTTGATAATATGTATTATATTAAATGATTGTTAACATCTATATTAATTGTTGCAGATCCTGTATGCAACGCATGTAAAAATGTATAGAACTAAGTTTTATTATATTGTTATATCTATTTTTTGTTATTATTATAAATAAATATTTTACACATTTAGCATGCTTTATTTACATAGAAGTAAAACCCAGTAGCTATTTATTTAATCGAATGAAGCCGACACCTGCGACATCGGGTGTGGGGGCCATATAAAATCAAACAGATATCTATATCAGGCAGGTGTGAAACATAGCTATATCAAATTAAAAACAGATATCTATAACACATAGGTGTGAGGCATAGCTATGGAAATGTTGCGGGGTTTGAATGAGCAGTAGGGCAGGTGTGATGGTGTCGGGAGGGTGTGAGAAGGTCAACTTACAAGGTTGGCTTCATAGTATTGGATTAGAATTAAGGGAAAAACAATGAGGCTATTGAAAGTATTTAAGGACATATTTATTCAGCATCTTAATTTACATTATATCTTTTAATTAAACTTGTCACACGTTTATGTACATTAGATTGAATATTTTTAAGATACATCGGAGCGTCATGGAAGTAGTTCTTGGTGGAATTAGACGCCTTAAATTCTTCATAGTACGATATTATTTTTCTTTCGTCCTCTTCGGTTGCAAAGGTTACCAAAGGACTGTATACCCATTTACAAATGTCAGCATGGAGTTTCTTTTGCGCAATCACAACGGAGGCATCGTATCTGTCGCCATCCTTATTAGGGCACCAAAAATGTACCGATACGGGCAATGTTGAATCATACACCATGGACACAATAACAACACTAACATCACAATTAACCCTCTGACTTTCTACATAGAATAGCAGAGAACTTGCAAGGCATACATTGCCTATATTAGCTCTTATGAGCTCCTGCGCAATGATATTGTTTATGAAATGTAGATGTTGCTTGCTTAACGGCATGAATTTCATAAACAATATCATTGCGCAGGAGCTCATAAGAGCTAATATAGGCAATATACATGGTGGTGCGCGATATTCTGGACAAAATGGGAGGTCGCTATGTGAATCATGAATGGCTTGCGGATACTCTAAATCAACCTCAAGAATGAAACCTTCAGGGTTATCCGCAGGTACATTGAAATTGAAATTATTGAAATTATTCTCTATCCATTCGAATCCTCCATATGGTAGGCACTGTGACATTGCCCAGCCATATTGGTTATTGATGTCGTTATAAATTAAAAATTTCAACGGTTTTCCTAAATCATAGTCGGGTATGTATTTGTTGTTGACCGCTGGATACCTTTTAGAGCACTGACTCAACCCACCCCGGATTCCACGCTCGACGAACAAAATCATGTCGATGTCGGTTAATAGTTCGAGATTAACCCCCGTATGCTTAAACATACAGTCCCACGTGTATCCGGGTAAGGTGTAATAATGAGCTGGGTCTAGGCCATAGGTTTTTAAGCAGCTCGTGCGGAACTGCTCAAATACATCAGCCAACAACAAAACATCCGTTTTCAAATACAAGTCGGAATATTCTCCTAAATTTCTACACGCGAAACTCGCCCATACTTTGCAGGCATGTGCATATTCACCGTCGCTAATTTCTGTGTTAGTTAATGAGTTGTAAAATTTTGCTTTGTCAGGAATCTGCGTCTCGTCTAATTTCGACCACGAATCAATAAAATCGTATGGAAACACACCTTTACGTGTAAGCAAATTAAATTTCGACTCGTCTAAACCGGGAAACTGTGATTTTAAATTTGGAAAAGTGGTTAAATACATACGATGCTAATGTTTCTAAACCGCTTGCCAAAAATCTGCATGAATCTATAAATCTAAATTTAACAAGGTTATTCGCTACATTTTTGGTGAATGAGATACAGCGTTCCTTGTTAATAGGAAGCAAATCGACACGACCCTCAAAATCATTAGCTATATTTTTTATGATGAAGTGTGCGTCATAACCGCTTAAATTATGGAAAACAACGGGAATTATGTGACTATCCTGGTAGTTAATGTTGCAATTCTCGTGTGCAGCCCCACGATACTTGCCGGTAAGGTGACAATGGTCCCGGACTCTGACGTCGCGGATGTCAAAGTCTTGCCCGCAGATGTGACAGTGGGAAATTGACTGGAACTCCAGCTGTTGGGTGGGTGTAAGAGGCTTCATCGGAAGAGGACACAGAAACGTCGTCTCAACGTCTTCAGCCAGCTGTTTCATTTCAGCTGCGAACCATTGCCGACAATCCTCACCACGATCTCCTGTAGAAATTCAGAGTACTGTCATATGAACATTTCACAAAATACGCTGCACTATGGGGCGTGTGGTCTTGCAATGTTGTTGATGTCGCTGTGGTTTTGCTGTCTGCTGGTGGTGTAAGCAAACACTCCAGGTCTGCGTAAACGATATACGCTGCAGCCTCCTTATATTGGTGGTTCTTGAACCCAATGTTGGCGTTTTCAGGTGTTGGCAGCCGGATCTGGCATTCATTCATCGCAATGCAATCCTCGATGTGGACTGCCAGATTGATGGTGGATCGGAAGTAATGCAAACAGCGGTCGCAGAAGAACTTCTGACCATCATGTTTGCTCAGCTGTGATGACACCAGACGGCTGAGATTCTTTACCCACACATAGTGGTATCGTGGAGTGCAGCCATCATCCCCATCGTAAACATCCTGGATCAGCAGCAGGTTGACGTGTTTTGCCTGCTTGACCTTTGTCAAATAGGTGGGTACAGTATTGAATTTCTTCCCCAACTTCTCCAGGATGTACACGTTGATGGACACGTTATTCTGGGCTTCGAACCGGCGGATCTGCTTCACCGTCATTGGCGTGGTAATATTTTTTAAATTGAGTAGCGTTGAGTAGTGGGGATATGCGGAACATCTATCCGCCACTTTTGATGCTGCTGGATGGAGGGCCGATGTCACCGCCCATGCAAAACATGCATCATCAGCATTTTGAACGTTGATGCAGGCTTCTTTCAACTTAATTTGTTTTGGCAGGTCAATGTACGACGATCCCAGTTGAGGTGTGAATTTGTTGATGTTGAAGACGATATTCACAATCGTAGCCAGACTCCAGCCGCTATCCCTTTCCTGGAAAACAAAATAAATAGATTTGATTTACCGTCATTACTGCCGATCTTTTTAAACGTACTTGAAATTCCTCCAACTGCATTAAAATGGGTCCCCCAACGTTGACTGCAAACCATTCCGCCAAATCGGTGTCGCGGTAGATGGGGGATTTTTTTGTGTTAATGTGTTTGAACTCATACAGCTCTTCATCGGCTTTCGTAGCTGCAAATTCTCCGCAGAAGATGGCGTTCACCTTCACAGACGCCTCCTTCTTGAGGATGTTCTTGATACGCCTGGTGAACAACTGCTGAGCATCCTGGAGGAATTCAGAAGGGTTTTTGGGTTGGAGATTGATTACAGCTCCTGTCCTCAAACGGCTATTGAAAGCTGACTGCTGGTCAATCCATTTAACACGCATTGATACGTAATTTGCGCGGTTTGGGTTGGAGGGTTTGTACCCTGCGCCGGAAATCCCACGTAAACCCTTCATCATACAGCGGTATCCTTGCATGAGTGATATTGATCAGCTGATTATATGCTGCTTCTCTGCCACAGATTTCGCCCCTTTTAAAGCAGCGTTCATCTTGCGGATGTCTCGTCCACACTTCTTAATAGCAGGCTCGATCGCTGGACCATCACAGATGTTGATCACGTGGGCTCGAGTTTCGTCGACAAGTCTTGAAAAAGACTGATTTTCAGTTGATGTTGAAGCCATATTACTAGAATTAAACTTGCGTTTAGGTTCGGTTCGGAGTACTTTAAATGCAGGAGCTCGGGAGCTAGCGATGTGCACTCGACAAAGTATTCAAGAAGAATGAGTAAATCGGCGAAAATCAGCGCTTATATACCCTCCACCCACCGGTTCAAACAATTTTCAACCAATCACAGAGCTCGTTATTTTAACCAATCAGCGAATAGATGGAAAATCAATAGCTTTAGGAGCTGACTTTGTGCTTGTTTACCATAAGAAACAATGTAAAATTGCCGGAAATTGAGGGATTTGTACACTTTTCCCATATGTTTGCATGTAAAATGAAGCACAACTAATATTTCTTAAACAAGCTTTGTACACATGGATTACGATACCCTGAAATTGATACACTCGTAAGGGTTACAGAGGTATGTTATCGTGCAGTTGGTCTCGGGTAGGGCACATTGAAATGCTCATTTTGTGGCTTATCTCGCTTGTGAGCAGGTCGAGTACTATTTTTTAATTTAGATTCGTAATGTACACGTCAAAAGCTTTCATTTGAATACCATGAAGCCCTATTTTGAAACACCGGAAGTAGCACTTCCGGTCACATTTTTTTATTTTATGGGCCGGATGTTGACTTCCGGTCGTCACGTTTTATTTTCAGTGGACCGGATATTCACTTCCGGTCGACACCTATTGTCTCTATTGACGTCCAACGAATACGAGGATGCTAGTCTGATTCTTAATAATTATACAATATATTTAAACTATTTACACCAATGAAGCTTTCAGTTTCATTCGGATCCCGCCTAGACTTGATGCCTGGCCTAATGCAGTGTGGTGAATTATTATTGAAAATTTCATTCTCCATTCAAATTCACGATTGTTGCTAATTAGGAATATTACCACTACTTGAACTATAATTTTACTAAATTTCATGTGGGTAATTCATATAATTAAACTTGGATGGTTAATTATTAATATTATATTACATAATTGTTGATGTGTAAACAAAATTAATGCACCATTAATTTACAACCGTCTGAATAGAACACAATTTATGGGATACAACTTGTTGTTACATGCCAGAATCATGTAACATAAAAACGTTGAAGGTTGATGGTTCAGTGGAGGATGGGTGGCCTATGGTAGGAGTCCATGGAGGTCCCAGAATGCAAAGGATTGTGCTACGTTGCCGGGTGGATGCAAGCACTAATTAATTAACACTTTTCGTTTGAGATCGGGATCTTGACTTTTAAAGGAATCAGTCCCTTGCGTATACTGTACATTTTTAAATCTGTCTAATTAGATTGTATCTTTAATTATTGTATTTTTGGGTTGGGAGTAGATCTGGCGTCACGGTCGTCGTTCGTTCGTCCGCACTTTTTTTGAATGTTTATCGGGGAATTGTCCGATATTGGATTTAATTCGATCCTTTTCACCAACGTTAGCCGTGCCAGCAACAACGCCTTGTGAGCGGAAAAAGAGCACGTGTTAAAATTGTAACCGGATTTAAGGTGAAAACTAGATCATAATCCAAAGAAGCGCGGATAGGACGAGCCGTTAAAGCCGATAAGATCTGAGGTACAGTAATTGTAAAATTCTCCCAACCGGCCCTAAACAATGTATATTAAATTTTAGGCTTTTTTTTATTGTGTACAACAATTTTGGCATCGCACGCGGTGGTGGATTGGAGCAAGAGCTTCGCCACGTCCCAACTGCGGGCTGCAGCGACTATTTACGTTGGACTTTTTACGTCTGCCCCTGGGACTTTCATAACGTTTGCTCCCGGAACGAAAGAGCGAATTCGTGAACCATAAATGTACTCTGGTATTGTAAAGATATTGCTTTGTATTTGATAAGGTAGTTAAGGTCTGTAACCCCCCCCCCCCCCTTTTTTGTGGATCTGCTGTTGCGTTATTTTTGATAAATTGTTATTGTTAATTCAGAGTTTCTAAAGATTATTTTTGTTTTCATTTCTTTTATTTCACTTGGTAATTGAATAAAAAAAAAATAGGTAATACGTAAGGTCAACTGTTATTTCTTTTTTTAAGTGATAGAACCAACTTTCATTTCAAACTGAATTTAAGTCGGCTGAGTGGAGGATTATTGCTTGCCACCACCCAAGGCCTTTCATAAGCAATTGGCGCCCAGCCAGGTTATCTGGTGAGTATTTTTTTTGTTATTTTGGGATTTCTTAACTAGCCTGCTGGACCACCCCTTTCTTCACTGAGCAAACCGGCCTGTCAGCAAACCATCCGCTGTCAGTACAGGCGTGTAGCAAATTTGGCGTCCAACGTGGGGCCAGAAAAAAAAAGGGTGTTAAGAAATTTATAACATACGTTGATTTTATTACAAACCTGAATTTTGTGCAATCATTTCACAAGCCATAGTCCATAGTCAAATTTTTATTTCATATTGGGGCAAAATGGGTGATTTAAAGATGGATCTCAATAGATTGGTAAAAGACGAGTTAGAGTATGAATCGAATATACGAGGAATGAGTGGGGGAACAAATCAGGAAATGATTATGCGATTAAGGAGTGCCATTAAATTAGAAAAAGAGGGTCATGTATTTTCGACTAGTAGTACGTTTAGGGCCGAAATAGATTTTGAGTCGTGTAAACCTAAATTAACCGAAATTAAAACTGCTTTAAGTGTTCCTTTCGACACCGTCAATCAGGTCAAAAAAATTGAGAGTAAATTATCACATATATTAGGTAGATTAAAAAGGTCTGCTCCTGGAACGGACGAGCAACGAGAACAAAAATCAGAATTAATTAAAACTGCATTAGACTGCTACAGTGAATTTCAGGGTCGATGTGATGCTTATTTTGCAAAGCAAGTGAGAGTAGCAAATGCTCCCATGGAGGCGGTAATGTCAGAAACGATAGGTAGTACTAGGCATGCTAGTTCAACTCCTGACACAGTTAGACCTCCTGTCGCTGGTACGTCTGGCTTAGGACCGACCGATTCATTGAATTTGGGTGTAGATGATTCGTTCGTGAATCGAACCGAAATATCTTTAGTCCATAAATGGGGAATTAAATTCTCAGGGGAGGATTTAATGAGCGTGAGTGCCATTTTAGAGAGGGTAGATGAGTTGAGCTTAGCTAGGGGTGTAAGCAAAAGGTCAGTATTTTGTAGTGCTGCCGAAATTTTTGATGGAAGAGCATTAGTATGGTACCGGGCGAATAAAAGAAGATTCGTAGATTGGGAAACTCTTTGTATGGCTTTAAAAGAAGAATTTTTACCTAGAGATTATAACGAGAGGTTATGGGAACAGATAAAACAAAGAAAACAAGGGATAGATGAAAGTATCGGTATATATGTGGCGTATATGAATAATTTGTTTAACAGATTGACGTGTCAAGTTTCGAGCGATATGAAATTTAAACTGATCAGGAAAAATTTGCATCCTATCTACCAAGACCGATTGATCTTAGTTGATGTAGATTCGGAGGATGAATTAGTTCACTTCTGCAGAAAGATAGAGGACGCGAAACGTCAAACAGATGACTATTCGCTATCGCCTCGGGATAAGGTTAACATTGAGAGAGACTTAGCATATCAAGGTGGTCGTTTAAGAAAACTCCACATTAACGAGACGAATTTGGCTCAGGGAAGTACAAGTACTTTGCAAGATACGGGAAATAGTTGGGAAGGGCATCAGTTTGCACGTTCAAATACGGATGAATATAGTAGAAACACAAATAGGTCTTGTCACGGGAATCAGTCAAGGTTCGATGATAGGCGAAACGATAGATTTAGTCGCGCTAGTAGTTATAGTGATAGTCATAAGGATATAGTTAGGTTTAGTGGTAATGATAGTGATAAGTTTAGTTATAATAGGTTTAGAGATACTTCTAAGGATAGGTTAAGATTCGCAAACAGTGACAGGACCAAGAAAAGTTGTTACGATCAGGATAATAGCGCTAGGTTAGAGAACAATACTCTTAGGAGAGACGGGCGAACAGCCAATGAGGTTAGGTTTGAAAATTGTTTGAAATGTAGAAAACCAGGACATAAAGCTCGTGATTGCGAGGATAAGATTGTCAAGTGTTTTGGGTGTGGGAGAATTGGTTATATTAGGAAACATTGTCCAAGATGTTCGGGAAACGAACAGAGAGGAACTCACTAAATGATCCGGTGATTACCTCGATGAATTGTTATCGGGAGAATGAGGATTTTCTTTCGAAGGATCAATTATATTCAAATTATTTGTTTAATAATTTCAGTGAAGGGGAAAGCCCCTATGTGAATGTAGATGTGTACGGTGTGAGATTTAATGGGTTGTTAGACTCGGGAGCAAATGATATTTTTATGGGAGAATCTGGGTGGAGAATGTTGTCAGGTTTTGACATAATGCTAGAAAAATGTAACGGAGAATGTTCGGTTGCAAATAGCGAGAAGCTAAAAATTGCCGGTAAAATTACTGTCCCAATTACACTAGAAGGGAAGACTAAAATATTGCATCTTTTTATAGTGCCAGCACTGCGTCATAGATTAGTATTAGGAACTAAGTTTTGGAAAAGAATGGGTATAATACCAGACTTGAGAGCTGGTCAGTGGTTCTTTAGTTCAGACCATATTGATAAAAAATTAGAAATTAACACGTTGAACAGTGCTTTGGATCTTACTGTCACACAACAAAGACAATTGGAAGCGCTGATAAATTTTTATTTTGATCGCATTAAACATATTAAATTAGGAGTTACGAGGTTAACTGAACACAAAATAATTACAAAAAGCCCTTCAATAAAATCTCGATATTATCCGGTTAGTCCATTTATGCAGGCGAAAATAGATGCCGAGGTTTCAAAAATGTTAGATTTGGGAGTGATCGAGAGAAGCACGAGTGGGTGGAGTTCGCCTATTCTAATGGTCCCAAAATCCGATAAAACATATAGGTTCTGTGTAGATTTTCGTAAACTAAATTCGGTTTCCGAACCGTGTGCTTATCCATTACCTTTCATTAGTGCAATTCTTGATAAACTGGGCAATGCAAAATATCTCTCAAGTCTCGATATTAGGAGTGCTTATTGGCAAATTCCATTAGAAGAATCAAGTAAAAAACTTACTGCGTTTACGATTCCCGGAAGAGGCTTATTTCAATTTACCCGGATGCCTTTTGGTTTAAGTGGAGCTCCCGGAACTTTTCAATCTCTAGTAGATAAAATATTTGGGCCAGAATTAGAACCGTTTTTATTCACTTACTTGGATGATGTAATAATTAGTACACCTGATTTTGACACTCATATAAGGATTCTAACTGAAGTATTTGAAAGGCTGCTAAAGGCTGGTTTGACCTTAAGCAAGGATAAATGTGTATTTTGCAGAAACGAGCTCAAGTATTTAGGTTATGTAGTGAATCGACAGGGCATAAACGTTGACCCCGATAAAGTTAAGGCAATTGTAGAAATACCTAGTCCAAAGAAAGTTAAAGATGTTAGAAGTGTATTAGGAATGTTATCATGGTACAGGAAATTTATCCCGAATTTCTCAGAATTGACCGTACCGTTGACAAACTTGCTGCGAAAAGGGGTAAAATTTGATTGGACAAACGAATGCGAGGGTTCCTTCTTGAAACTCAAAGAATCTTTGGTGCGTCCTCCAATATTAGCCTGCCCAAATTTTAACTATCCATTTATTTTACAATGTGATGCAAGTGCATATGGGTTGGGTTCCGTATTAACTCAAAACTATGAAGGTAGTGAGCGAGTGATATGTTATCTGTCTAGGTCATTAACTAAAAACGAAAAGAAATTTACTGTAACAGAAAGAGAGCTATTATGTGTACTGTGGAGTATTCAGAAACTGAGGTGTTATCTCGAGGGTACTCATTTTAAAGTGATTACAGATCATTACAGTTTATGCTGGCTAAATAACTTAAAAGACCCGCAAGGAAGGCTAGGTAGGTGGGCGTTGAAAATGCAACAGTACAAATTTGAAATTATTCATCGCAAAGGAAAAGAACATGTTGTTCCAGATTGTTTATCACGAGCAATGATAATTGATTGTGTGAATTTGAGTACAGGAAAAGGAGGGAGAAACGAAGATGATATAAAAGATAAATGGTACCGTAGGATGTGTGAAAAGGTTGTATCGAAACCCTTAGATTATATTAATTGGAGAGTGCTTGACGGTAGATTGTATAAATGTGTCGACACTGATACCGGAAATTTTGGAGTGACTGATGATGGTGATAAGTGGAAGTTGATAATACCAAAAGAAAAACGACGAGAAATTTTAAATATTTGCCACAATGATCCGAAGGCTGGTCATTTGGGCACCTATAAGACTTATTATCGGGTATTACAACGCTATTACTGGCCTAAATTAAAGGCTGATGTACATAGATATATTGGGCAATGTTCAGTATGTTGTAGACATAAGCCTGAGCAAAGAGAATGTGCAGGTCAGATGGGTAGTAGACCTACGGTTACACGTTGCTGGCAGATGATCAGTACAGATTTAGTGGGACCTCTCCCTCGAAGTTTAAAGGGTAATATTTTTGTGTTAGTTGTATCTGACTATTTTAGTAAATTCTCGTTATTCTTTCCATTAAAAAAAGCTACAGCATCAAATGTTTGCAAATTAATTGAAGAAAATATATTCCTATTATTTGGGGTGCCAGAGTTCTTACCAACTGATAACGGGGTACAATATCAGAGGAAGGAGTTTAAAAAGTTAATGTCAGAGTATGGGGTCAAGACTATATATAATGCCGTATATCATCCTCAAGCTAATCCATGTGAGAGAGTCAATCGAGTATTAAAAACAATGGTTGCGTCATATGTTGATGAAGATCAACGAAAGTGGGATGCTAACTTGTATAAGTTAGGATGTGCCGTACGAACAGCAAAACATGAAGTTACTAAAGGAACTCCTTATTTTATAAATTTTGGTCGGGAAATGATAGTAAATGGCAATGAATATGACGAAAGGCGTAGGAGAGGGAGAATAGTAGGCGATGGGCCTGATGACAGAATGAATGTAGAATTTAACAAGATTCGCGAAATGGTTCAAAAGAGGCTGCAGAAAGCCCAGGAGACATCTCGTCATAGGTATAATTTGAGAAGACGGGTTGTCGAATATCAGTTAGGAGATCAGGTGTGGAAAAGGGAATATGCATTATCTAATGCAAATAATTATTTTAATGCCAAGCTAGGGAACAAATTCTCTGGTCCTTATAAAGTAAAAAAGAAACTTGGTGGTAATGTCTACGAACTGATAGATGATTATGGTAAATCGAAAGGCAACTGGCATGTGAAGGATTTAAAATTAGTTAGAAATTATGATTTAGACTCAGGGGAAGAGTTATAGATAAATTTGGTTTGGAAAGAGGTTGTATTTTATTTTGGGTTTGTTGAATTGTGTCTAGTATTTACAAAAAAAAAAATATTTTTTTTTATCGGAGAAACGGGGGAGTTGTTACATGCCAGAATCATGTAACATAAAAACGTTGAAGGTTGATGGTTCAGTGGAGGATGGGTGGCCTATGGTAGGAGTCCATGGAGGTCCCAGAATGCAAAGGATTGTGCTACGTTGCCGGGTGGATGCAAGCACTAATTAATTAACACATTTCGTTTGAGATCGGGATCTTGACTTTTAAAGGAATCAGTCCCTTGCGTATACTGTATATTTTTAAATCTGTCTAAGTAGATTGTATCTTTAATTATTGTATTTTTGGGTTGGGAGTAGATCTGGCGTCACGGTCGTCGTTCGTTCGTCCGCACTTTATTTGAATGTTTTATCGGGGAATTGTCCGATATTGGATTTAATTCGATCCTTTTCACCAACGTTAGCCGTGCCAGCAACAACGCCTTGTGAGCGGAAAAAGAGCACGTGTTAAAATTGTAACCGGATTTAAGGTGAAAACTAGATCATAATCCAAAGAAGCGCGGATAGGACGAGCCGTTAAAGCCGATAAGATCTGAGGTACAGTAATTGTAAAATTCTCCCAACCGGCCCTAAACAATGTATATTAAATTTTAGGCTTTTTTTATTGTGTACAACAATTTTGGCATCGCACGCGGTGGTGGATTGGAGCAAGAGCTTCGCCACGTCCCAACTGCGGGCTGCAGCGACTATTTACGTTGGACTTTTTACGTCTGCCCCTGGGACTTTCATAACGTTTGCTCCCGGAACGAAAGAGCGAATTCGTGAACCATAAATGTACTCTGGTATTGTAAAGATATTGCTTGTTATTTGATAAGGTAGTTAAGGTCTGTAACCCCCCCCCCCCCCCTTTTTGTGGATCTGCTGTTGCGTTATTTTTGATAAATTGTTATTGTTAATTCAGAGTTTCTAAAGATTATTTTTGTTTTCATTTCTTTTATTTCACTTGGTAATTGAATAAAAAAAAAAATAGGTAATACGTAAGGTCAACTGTTATTTCTTTTTTTAAGTGATAGAACCAACTTTCATTTCAAACTGAATTTAAGTCGGCTGAGTGGAGGATTATTGCTTGCCACCACCCAAGGCCTTTCATAAGCAATTGGCGCCCAGCCAGGTTATCTGGTGAGTACTTTTTTTGTTATTTTGGGATTTCTTAACTAGCCTGCTGGACCACCCCTTTCTTCACTGAGCAAACCGGCCTGTCAGCAAACCATCCGCTGTCAGTACGGGCGTGTAGCATTGTTCACGAATGCGTTAATGGTATGCGTGTACGAGTCCTTTTATCCTTTTTTTTTCTCAGATTTGATTTATAATTTGGGAAATTTAGCCCAGTTAAATTGGTAACAGTGTACTAGATATTTTTCATAAAACAATTATAATTTAAATTATTTAACAAATGTGCCAAGTACTATTACAATTTAGGAATATCAAATTTTCAGTTATTTTATAATAGTAATAATAAAGTAGTAATATATGTCATCTGCCAAGCACATATCTAGTAAAATAATATAACAAACTTGATTTAATTCACACTTGTATACAATTTGTATCGCACCACTATGTTACTGAACGAGCTTCAATTCATGCTAATCACATATCAATTGTATTAATCAAAAATAATACTTTATTAGTACATGCATACAAACTTACCTTAATATTTCCTCGACGGCGATTACACAAACGTAGCACAAATATTGGGCCAAAAGCACTAAACGACTCTGGGAAACAGAATGCGTAAACGTTCCATGTCATTTACTTTATATACCTCCGCGAAGTCCGTGTATAAACACGTTTATACGAGTTTGAACAAGTTTGGAATCACCCCCCACACATGTCATGATATAATTAGACAGCTGCGCCCGTTGGGTCGGCTTTATCGTTAAAAAGGGTGTCAGGCCTGGGGATTCGAGTGAAAACACGACGTTTCGCCTGGGGTGGTCCCTCGCGGTTATAAAAAATCGTCTACCTGCATGCTCGAGCCAGGGGTGATTAACATATTCACAAGACGCGAAAGAACGGCGTTGTTGCTAACTTGCATTATCGCAATTAAATTGTTTAATTGAACTCATTAAATAAAACAATTGGACTCATCGCCGCCGGCTCGTTCATTTTGAATTACGCGCCAAAAATCAGACGGACCAATCAGAAGCGCGGTGACCTCGATCAAAATCGCGGTGGAGGGGGTAAAAATAAAAATGTGAATTTAGACCCCTGTGTAAATCCTTATGGGAAAATGCGGCCGAACTGTCCCTGCTATACTACTATTATATCAAAAGTTGATTTATATAATATATGAATACTGATTTTTGGCCTCTTTTTGGGTGGTTTGACTTATTTTTACTCGAGCGTGCTCGACCCATGTTACAGGTGGAAACTTGATACGCCAACAAAAAAACAAGGTCGTATCACCAACTACAACACTGTAACCATGCAACCATGTAACGAGTACTAACGAAATACATCGACTGTATATCGTTACCGTTCTACGTGAAGCAGCGCGACCTACCTTGCCAATGCAGAATTAACCAAATCTGCTCTAGCGGATGTTCTCGGATACTAAGAATTAATTTATTATTCCAGTACTTCATGAGCCATATGTTGTATAGATTAGTAATCAAACTTGAAGTCGCCCTTTTAATACATTTTTCGAGCGAGCAGAGCGACGGAATTTTTATACCACGTGACTCCGGACGAAGCCGACGGCTTTTAGAATAAAAGAACGCATCCCAGCTGCCAGAGCGTTCAGCGAACTACATAACCTTATAATTCAAACTTTTATTAATTCATCTTTTGCAATGGAAATTAACGTTGGTGTAATTTCGTGGATCTTCGTCAGTTTTCGTTGAAGAAAACTAACATACTAGTGTTCTACTACCAAAAAAGCAGTTAAAATACACGATTAGCATGGAAGGAATCCAATGCGCAAACGCGAAGCAGAACTCTCTCCAGAAAATCGGAGGAGATCGAGCGCACTCCATGAGCTCGCTGTGGAATAAAAGAACGCGAGGAGAGGTACATCTGTTTGCTCGATTTGGAATAAAAGAACGGAAATGAGGCCTCCGATGTATTCGTGTAAAAAAACGCAGCTTTAGCCACTGTATTAGAGAGCAGGAGATACGCATAAAATATTGTTCTATACTATTTATCCTATATATTATATAAGAATAACACCGAGGTGAGTCAATTCTACTTCCTTGTAAAGCGAAAATGCACAATATTGTGCGTTTACGAACATAGTTTTTAATTCTGAAGTAATTATCTGTTATCTACCTACTATCTTACTAAGTACAACAGAAACATATTCCGTGGATAGTTTTGCCCCTCATCATGATTATAGGTGATCCGGTGGAGGTGCCAGCCTATTTATCTGAAATTTGTAACGCCTGCCTTCGGAAGAAGCAATGCACCTAAAAAAAGTGTGTTAAAATGAGTGGGAAACATGACTGTAAATTGCAAACTTGTAATGTTTTTATTAAATTGTTAATGTATATGTATAATTTTTATTACAAGTAATGAGTAATTTGATACATTAAAATATATAATAAACATGGAACGCAGGTAAATACATAATAATCATGAGGGGATACCGATCTGAAATAATCAACAAGTCGTGTGGGGTGACTCTTCCTCTAACTTTTCACGAGAAATTTAGATTTGATTTTTGTCGGGTTCGACGTGCGCACACAGCGAGAACGATGCGCAACGGAACAGTCACGCGATATAATAACATTGTAACAACGCTTCTTTCTCACTCACTATCACTCTGACACACTCGCAAATTCTCTATCTACAGTAATTTATATTTATATATGTATGTACTTATGTCATGTAGAAGTAAGCATTCTGTGCACATATTAATCCAAATCCACATTAAAACAAACCAATCATCTCATCATAAAAGTAAAACTGCATGACAGCCAAAGACATCGATTTCGATTTTAAGTTGTCCATGTTCTAATTCCAATCTAAAATCACAATTAACAGAGATATCCAAGATATAACAATATCGATATTCTTATACCATATAAGAATAGAGATATAAAAAATGCTGTCAAGGTGTACTGTAGCCATGTTTTATAATTACCTACACAGGAAACGTTTTAACGTAACTTTTGTTGTTTGTGTTGACGACTTTTATTAGTCCACTGGAAAAATGTGTTTTGAATATCTCTAAAACCTTCTGATCCGATACGTCGTATTCGTATGTTTGTATGCTAACAGTCAAACAATCTGTATAGCTGCTTACATATTTGAGCCGTTGAAAACCAGAGTGATGTGAGTCCATTTGATTTAAAATCAGAAAAATACAATATGCTATATTTCGCATATTGTATATTTCTGGACTTGTCTGAATAAAAAAAAAATACAAATGAACATACAATACTATAGTATTCAATGGTTCATTTAATAAAGATATCCAGAATTATGTCAAAGTATCATCAAGCAATAATAATTTTTAACTCCTGTTGGTGTAAAACATATAAAAATAACTAGAAAACATTGCTTGGCATGTATTCTGAATATCTCTATTGTGGACATTAGTTAACAATTATTTTCGAAATTTTAAGAGGGTAGCAGTGAATTTTGCTACTAAATATCACATGATTAGATTACATACATATAGATATACAGGGTGATTTATTATAGGTGTAAAAAACTTCGACAACTTGTTGTGCACGTAATTTTATGTAAAAAATGTTATACGAACATATGTCCTATATCGATTCGTTTCAGTACTGCAAGGATAAATTTTAATATCTACAGTCCGTCCAATTTCGAGACGAAGCTTATATAAACAGTCTTACATGCGTGTTCCCCGCGTGAACACTTTATCAAAAGCATACGAATGGTCGTGGTGCAGTCTCCGATATACCCGGACTAAGGTTATTTACTTACTGCGATCGCTACACTTGTATTGAACTTGTGTTGTGCAGAATCTGCCCTGTAAATTGTCGCCGATCACGTGAACATTTATATATTAGCTCTGTCTTGAAATTGGACAGACTATAGTTACCATGAAAAAAAAACACAATGCCAAAATGGAATGCCTGTTTTTGTTTTTTCAACTAGAATTTTATATTATACTCACTATTTACTACTCCTTTAAAAAACTTTAATCTCTTGCAGTTCTGTAACTAATCGATATAGGACCTATGTTCACATAATATTTTTTACTTAAAATTGCGGCCCCAACAAGTTGCCGCAGTATTTTACACCTATTATAAATCACCCTGCATATTGTAGGGCATTAACACAGAAGTCACCTTTCAAGACTAACTCCAGGTTTATTAACAGATAAATTATTAACAGATTTAACGCTCATTTAAACCTAAACGGCCGTTAAAAGTTAATTCGCTGTATTACCAACAACTTTAAATGATGTTTAATAGCTAAATGCCTGTTAACTGTGAATGTCGAAATTTCTGCCTTTACAGTTTTAACGGCCATTTAGATTGACAGAAATTTGTGGTTTTGTGGATAAATTACTCGGTGCTGCTACAATAATAATAATAATTGATTCAAAACGTTCTAATTACATGAGGCAATTTTTCTGGTGAAGAAATATCAAATTACGTGCGTAATGAAATGCCGAAAACATCCAAATCAAAAAGTTTTTAACGATAACACGTAGTTCGATTTTTTTTAATGTGAGTAACCATTAGGAATATTTCATAACTGCGATTGGTACTGACTAGTTTATTTTGCTTTGACCTTTCCGTTGGATTGGCAATACAGATCTGAAATAGACATTGACAGCAAAATATAAATTTCATTGTCACTTTTTTCCATTAACTCATCTCGGCTAATCTTTCTGAGAAAATAAATGAACATATGTAAAAAACTATTAGACAAGCTATGAAATAACATGGTCACAAAGCATTTTCCTGTTTAACAACTATTATTTGTGACAATGACATTTCAAAATAACCGCATGAATAACCTTTTTACTATGCTAAAGTTTCCCTTACTTGGAATTTCGTAACACAACATAAAAGTCACTAAAGTTACTAGATTTGGTTACTTACATTAATAAATATCGGACCATAACAGATATTTATCAGTGTTGCTACTTAAAAATATAAAATTTACCAAAAGTAATTTACCTACATTTTTTTATCTATTTCCAACTGAAGTCCAAATGACATTTACTTAAAGTCCCTTTAAAAATATTCATAATACGCAGGGCATTCTTAAATGTAATATGCAGAACATTATATTGCAAGGTTTAGCATTTGTATGCATGTTTTTGTGTTTTATCAAATAGCATTATTTTATTTTATTGTACATTTAGCACGGTAAGAATACCGTGTAATACTCAAGAATGACTTGCACAATACCTGGCAAAATAAGTGAGCTTTATAATATTTCACTGCTAGAAACTTAATTTCTTCAATTGATGAATTTTTATGGTAAATGTTGTATGGTAATTTACTATCTACTGTCGTGAAAGAATATTTTCTATGCGAATCTGTGCAGCAATAAATATGAATTTCCGGTTTTCTCCTCGACACTCGATTTCATTCATCATTGATGGTGTGAATGGTTTGAAAACGTGATTTAGGAATATAATACACACGGAGGAACAGTTATGCCGAATTTGTGTAAGTTATGCTCTATAAGTATGAGGAGCGAAATACGTGTTTTTTTCCAAATCATAGATAATGGTTTGAGTCTGTGAGCAACTTCCTGGACGCATGGGATAGAATATTTAACTAACTTAGATGTCTACATTATGAGACTACATAATGTACTAACATGGATGGTCTAGCAGGCAAGTTGCATAATTTTTTGACATCTTCATCTAAACCAAATTCATACTAGGCAAAAAACCTGTCCCACTTTTTTATGCCCGCGACCGTACTTTGTGGTATATTTTATGAATGCTGTAAATGAAATCTAAAGCTGTGCGGTACGATAAATAAATAAATTAAAATAGTAAAGATTCAGATCTCCTACAAGCGAGACTAACTTTAAAATCGTTGTCATGAACTAGAAACTTAATGACATTATTTAATTAGTAAGGATTTACTAAAAATACTCTACATTAACTAGTGAGGATTTAAAAAAAATATATTTATTGTTTATTATCATCATCAGTAGAACTTTAAGGTCTTCAAGACTTCCAATGACAATAATCTTAAAACAATTGTTCAAAATAGTGATTAATACTTGAAAAAAGATTTCCTTTGTTTTAAATCTTCTCACATTTCTACAATATAACAATTTCATTAAGCGCCTAGTGGTTGAGAGTAGGATTATTATTATTATTATTTTAGAATTAGGAACATCTCTTATGTTTATCATCGATAATAAATAACACTTTATACGATTTTCAGGATCCATAGCTATGTATGTACACACATTTGAATACTTAAATGATTATTATCAATTCATATTACCTGCCCTTTTGGCAATGATCAGTCATTTGCGATTGTTCTTATGGTCGACGTTTATCAGAAACCCTTATGGTCGACGTTTATAAGAAACCCGCGACGTTTTTTTAGCTCATGGTTATGGCCCATGTGGGAAGAGTAACCTTTGGGAAGTTAATGATGATAATAATAATGTTACGCTCCTCCACCTGTGGTTTAATTGGGTACAGTCATATATTTGACAGATCATTTTGGCCCATTACATTGTAATTACCTGAGACCCCTGAACCATTACTAGTAACGCAGACGTCGAGGGGATGCTCAATAATAAGAAAAGCATAAGTATTATCCATTTGCGTGTACTAGTGACTTACAGATTATATAGGCATATTTACAATGCGTGCAAGCGAAAACCACCCCATAAATGTAAACACCGGGGATCGAACATTATGATCTTGAATGTCAATAATAAACTAAAACTATGGCATACAAATTGGCTTAGAAATGTTCTGTAAAAAGGCGAGAAGAGGAAATGATTTTGTGGTCATTGCCGACAATAAGCTTCAGCTTAAGATGGCAGTAGTAAAAACGTAAGAATCTATTTATCGCCGACAATGTTACAAATTTAACATCTATACTGCCGCACTTAGTGAAAGTATCCTATCTGAAAAAATGTCCGTTTCGAGATATTTCACATCTACTAATCATTCTTACATATGATTCTTACGTATATAGGCCATACAATAAAAAAGTGGTTTATGCACCGTAGTAGGACTGTCTAAGTAAAATGGATGCCCCGCGTAAACTACATCAGATGGGGTAAATAACACCTATAATGATATTTCGTCAGATAGAATATTTTGGCTAAGCACGGCTGTTTAGCGGTCAAAATGACAGGTTTTAAACCGTTGCCAATACAAGAAATCCAACGAGATCGTAATTATCTAGAATGAGTGAACATAAAAAAAATGTTTGTGTTTATCATCCACAATACGCCTACATTATATGTCTTAGTAGCTGATGGCCAGAAACTTTTCAAGATCCGTATTTTAGATAAGGACTGGATATCCTTGTTGTCGACTTTATTAGAGTGAAAATTCAAGAAAATTAATTGTGCTTATTAATGACTAGAAGAGTAACAAGAACTTAATTTTGGGTAATAACATAGTTAAGGTCAACATTAATCAGAAACGTTGGAAAGCGATTTCTATCATCATCGATAATAAACAGAAATTTTAGAACGTCCCAATGCCTAGAACCTTAGTAAGATTTTTTTCAACCCAGTGACGAAAATTTAAGAATATACGAGTATATTTATTATTAAGCGAGTATACGTTTATTTCGCTCCTCACATGTACAGAATAAGTCGGAATATGTAGGTATGTACGGGGGTGAACAATTGTGTGTATGCCTTCTTCTCGTTTCGTCTGTGTGTGTGTGTGTGCATGTGTGTGTGTACCTAATAAAACTTTTACTCCCCCGTAATCATCGCTCGCTTAACTATAACTTTTGAAATTTTCGAAGCGGGCTGAATATTATTAGGTTTATACTTTTTCCCATTTTGGTTTTGAAATAACGAGGATATAATGTTTTTCTCATATATATACAAATATTTTGAAACAAAAGTGGATTAGTCCGCGCCGCCGGGAGTGTCCCCCGCCGACGTTTCGGACTCGATGCGGCTATTTGTGTAGAGGTGGGGGACATTCCAGGGTGGTGTCCTTAATAACCTATGCTAATCATGCACTTGATTTAATATCTTCTTTAATTATGTAATATGTATATTGTTGTCGGCGCGAAAGGCTTCATTTTTCATATATTTATATATTCATATAGTTATTATGTATTATAATAATAATAATCACGTCTTGGTCGCGGATCAATGGGTTTGCTTTTATTTATTTATTTATTAAGTAGTTATGCATTCCAATAAAGTCTACATCATAACATCTCTATTGCTAGTGAGTAATCTAAAATGCCTGCGTGATCGCCGTCCACCGCGCTTTACACCATAATTACGATTCGAATGGTAAGAAAGTAGTTAATTTAATGTACATTACACGTTACTGTTGCTACGCTTTTTCTTGTCCCTAGTGTCTGTTCGGTGTGTGAGGCTAATAGGTTAACGATGCGGATGATTCCTCGATCTAAGTCCATGAAAATGATTTATTTACAAGTAAAAAATAATGCTTATAGGCACGCAATATTTTATTTTCTCGTCAATATTAATCAAAACATAGAGAGATAAAGATGCATTCCTATTTTCTATCGTCACGAGATTAACGCTATATATTTTTTTCTGTGTTGTGTGTAAAAATGGTGAATAATGTTTGTGTGGGTTTGTGAGAACATGCGCGCGCTCGCGATTTTGTTGATGCAAACTATTTTTATCATTATTATTATTATTCTGTATTGTTAAAATTGTGGTGTATGTGTGTGTTTGTGTGGATTTAGAGATCGATATGAAGTGTAGTTTTGATGAATGCGCTTTAATGGGTGGGTGTTTCGTGGACTGTAGTCTTCGGGATGAGGTCTTAATTTTTGTGGGTTAATGTGTATGTTTATATATATACAGGGTTGTTCGCGCTATACGGCACGGAATATTGTGGCCAAAATACGTGACTTTCAAAAAGTTTCACTTTTTGGAATATATGGGGTCTATATGGTTAGTTTTTAAAATTAAATTCAAGTCTCAAAGTTGTGTTATATAACCCTATAATAGAACCCCCCATATATCTTTGCATATTTGAATTTGTCCCTGTTTAGGCTTTATAAATCCGTTTCGTTTTTGAAATTCGCTGTAACCGTTCAGAAGTTTTTTTTTTTATGCGTTTGCAGGCACTTATTAAAAAAATCGCAAGGCACTTGGTTTTTGGTATATCAGGTTGGGACTTTGCCTGTGTCTAAACAATTGCTTGGTGTATTTTTTGGCGGCAAGATCGTCTATTTTCATAAATTAATTAATTAATTTTTCATATTAATTTTGGTAATCTTTGAAGCGCCATAACTTGATTTTTTTAAATGGCAAACTCTATATTTTATAACTTAGTCATATTCCGCGTTTCATTTCACATCTTTAAGAAACTTGAGATCCGTGTTCATTTTTCAGAAAATCCATTTTTTCTCCCAAAGTTCCAACTTTTGAGACAAAATATAAGGATTGAAAGAGATGTAAAATGAGACGCTGAATACAATTAAGTAATAAAACATAGTATGACATTCAAAATATCAAGTTAGGGCCCTAATTTTCCAAAATTAATGTGTCACAGCAAGGTGATGCCACAAAGCAAATAAAAGTCTTGCCGGCAAAATATACTACAAGCAGTTGTTTAGACACAAGCGAAGTGTCAATCTGATATCCCAAAAACCCAAAAATATCCCAAAAAAATGTGCCCTGCAATTTTTTGAAAAAGTGCCTGCAAACGCACAAAAAATAAATAACTTCTGAACGGTTAGAGCGAATTTTAAAAAATAAACGGATTTATAAAGCCTAAAAAGAGCAAATTTAAATATGCAAAGTTATACAGCAGTTCAATTATAAAACAAATACAACTTTGATATTTTTAGGGCTTTTGGAACACCCTGTTCGCCCTGGAACACAATGAAATTAATTTTAAAAAGTAACCGTAATACCCCCCATATATCCTAACACTTAAACTTTTTTAAAGTCACGTATTTTGGCCACAATATTCCGTGCCGTATAGCATGAATAACCCTGTATATATATATATATATACAGGGTGTTAAAAAATAATATAAAATATTTAAGGGGGTAGTAATATGAACCACAACAAAAAAAGTCTTGATAAACATGGGTCCTTAAAGTAACAGTTTCGGAGATATGGAAGATTATTCTTTTTACCTCCCTTTTTCATTTTACTAAAATTTGCATTTTCTTATCATAGTTGGCTGATGTTTTGTGAAATAAACATTCAGTATTTGACAGTTATTGTTAGTGCACAAGTTTTCATTGCTATCGGTGTTCACTCTAATCCAGAATTAGCCGACATGCATTTAATGTATGGTCGTGCTAATGGAATTGGCACCGAAGCAGGACGTCTTTATGTAGAAGATTATCGAAATCGCCAGATTCCTTCACATCGTATGTTTGAAAGAATTCACCAGAGATTGTGTGATTAGTCTATGGTACTCCTGTAAATAGCAAATTGCCAATGAGGGTGTTTTAGAAAGAGTTCGAATATCCTTCCGACAAAGATGTCGTGCCTGCTTGGAAATGCAAGGAGGGCACTTCGAACATCTTCTGTAACTCTGTTCTTTATTTTTGCTAGAAGCTCCCATTGTTTGTTTGCACATAATCAATAAGTAATAAATAATTGCATATAGGCAAATAAATGTTTCAAACAAGAATAATCGTCCATATCTTCGAAACCGTTACTTTGAGGACTTTGTGCACTAACAACAATTGTCAAATACTGAATGTTTATTTCACAAAACATCGGCGAACTATGATAAGAAAATGCAAGTTTTAGCAAAATAAAAAAGGAGGTAAAAAAGAATAATCCTCCATATCGCCGAAACCATTACTTTGAGGACCCATGTTTATCAAGACTTTTTTTAATTGTGGTTCAAACTACTACCCCCTTGAATATTTTGCACTGTTTTTTTAACACCCTGTATATATATATATATATATATATATATATATATATATATATATATGTCCATCTTGTCGTCGATTAAAGTGTATTATAGATTGATTACTAACGCGTTTGAAAGACGCTGTATTCAAATTTGAGCTATATTAATATCACCTTACAATATCTTTTAGGTATGGCAGAAGTTTGAAGAAAAGGCGTCCAAAAATATGAGAGATTCGATACAGTAGCCGTAATCTTAGAGTAAAACAGATTGTTAACCTTATTATTCAAAAAAAACAAACGTTTCTGCTTGAATTTGGCGAGAGCGTCGGCGGACCTCAGGGTTCCACCGGGCCACCGCCCGCCCCCAGCGCGAACCAGCAGAGCCGCGCAGGCGCGTGCACGAAACGTCCAGATCGCCCCGAGGACGCCGTCCACGTCGACGTCCCCATAGGGGAGCAGCGCGAAGAAAACGAAGGCGAGAAGCAGGAGCAGGAGCGGGCGTGCGGCCCGAGCGACCGCACCCAGCGGCCGTCCATCCCCATGGGTCGGCGGCGGTCGTCCCCACAAGTCGCACGGCCATGAGGACGTGGCCCTGGATCAGTCCATCTCGTGGTTGTCCAGGAAGTGCGAGCGCACTTCCAGGTGGGCGGCCAGGTCGAGCACCAGGTGCTGGAGGGAGGGGTGCTCTAGGAGCTCGGCCTCCGGCAGGGGCGGCTGACAGCGGGGACGGTACTGACGGCCCTTGAAGCCGCGGTGCAGGTGCAACACCACATCACAGAACACGTAGCGGAGGAGCAGCAGGCGCAGGAAGTCGTCGCCGAAGAACTGGAGGTACGATGGCTCTGCAACACCAAGAGAAATCGTCGGGTTGGCCACGCGCCTTCAACTTAACTACCACCACTCACTTACGCACATGCGAACCACCAATTCAAAACTCAACTTCTTCACACCATCCATACTAGGTACATCGAGTAGTCCAGTGACATTTTATGTTCGCATTTCACGCGACTTTGGCTGACAGTTCTGCACAATTCTCTAAAGCGGTGTCCTGCGCATGCGTTATGTAAATTGTAACTGAATTCGAAGCCCAAATTAATGCCACCAAATAGCACCAATGCATTTGGTCCCATCAATTCGACCCCATATTTTGCAAGACGCCTATTAAGGATGCCGTACTATCATGGTATCATGCGCGAGCCCTCAACCAGGATCAATTTGGCCATAAAAATAATAAAGAGCGACGGAAGCATATACATGCCACCTACTGGTGAAAGCAATTGTGTACTATAAAGATATCCTCGTCCCTCGGGTGCGCTAAACGCTGAACAGTAGAGGGAGATTCGTCTCGCGACCGCGTAAACACTGAAGAATTCTATAAAGCGTATATATATATATATATATATAAACAATAAACCCTATGATCGTTTCTCCGAATATAATATTAAAATATTGTATAGTTGGACACCATCTCCAACAGCCTTCTCTGATGTTGTTCAAAATTCACATAAGACCGTAGGTCCACCTATACTACGTAGCGCTAACATCTATAAGGAGAGAAGGCTTAGATGACGACTAGTGACAAAGCAGTTCTTGGTAAATCTTATAAACTTCGAGTTGAGTCGAGCAGAAGAAATAATGTCAGTCACTCACATCATCAAATAACTTTATGTGGTTAGTTAATAATTATCGGTATTTTCACCTATTTTTAGAATTAATACTATAGCTTATTTTTTACTACATCTTTCGGTATAGTTAATGGATAGGTATACGAGATTTATTTTTATACCGCACACTTACAACGAATATCGAATGGATTTGTATGTGTGCTGCGAGCAAACATGCAGTGGTCGTTTTATCTGAAGGCCATTGTAGGCCTCATCTGTAGGCTTAGTGTTTGATTCTATAAAAACATTTTTGATTATAGTTTAAACCAGGGTTGGTATAAATCATGATTTATAAAAAATCAAAAATCAATGATCTCATAACACCATTCCACGTGTTGGCCGACTTACCTCTTTCCCTTTTCCCATATGGTCTTGCTTCCCAAATTTGTCTCGTCTGCCTAGTTTCCTTCATCCGGTTCAGATGCCCAAACCATCGGAGTTTACTTGCGATAATTTTCTGTTTTGTGGGCGTTACATTTAAGCTCTTCCTTATATCTTCATTCTTAATTATGTCTTTCTTTGTGATGTCTTCCACTCTTCTGAGATATTTCATTTCTGCTCCTTGTATTCGGCTGTGTTGTCTTTTACTAGTAACCCATGTCTCACTCCCATATGTGAGTATTGGAGTATACACCGCGTTGAACACCGCGATCTTTGTTTTCTTAGATATTTCCTTATTATTCAGAAATTTACTTCTCAGGCAGTGATATGTTTTCGAGGCTGCATGTACTCTGTTATTTATTTCACAATCAATATCACCGTTTTCTTCTATAACTGCAGCCAGGTATTGGTATTGAGATACTTGTTCAATAAAGCTGCCTGTAATTCTCATCGATTTATTTTTCTTTTCTTTGGCCATTCTCATCACTTTTGTTTTAGTTTTATTTATTCTTAGATTGAAGGGTTTCAATTCTTGTTCTAATGTAATTATGTTGTGTTTCAGATCTGCTTCACTCTCTGCAAATACCACCAGGTCATCGGCGAATGCACACAATGCAATGTCCACTGTTTTCATATTTCTAAATCCTACTTTCAGCTTCTTCATTTTGCATAGACTTTGTTTTATGACGTCGTCTAGGTCTTCTATAAACAGTAGTGGACTGAGAGTCCCTCCTTATCGGACACCTTCCTTCGTTCTAAATGTTTCCGATTTCATATTTCTTGTTCTAACATAGTTCAGATTGTTAGCACATATACTCCGCAATGCTGCCTGTAGTTCTTCACCGATGTTTTTCTTGACTAACGTCTTCCATATCTCCTATCTACTTATTCTATCAAATGCCTTTTCTAAGTCGATAAAAGCACATATATACTTCTTTGTTGCACGCTTTGCATTTCTCAGATATCTGTCTTATAGTGAATATGTGGTCCTGTGTACTCCGCCCTCTCCTGAATCCACTCTGATTTTCTTTTAGCTGGTTGTCAATTTTTTCTCTCAGTCTCATTGTAATTACTACAATTCCTCTTATCTCCATTTTTGAATAGGGGGACTATAATTCCATACTCCCAGTCTTTCGGAATAATTTTGAATTGATATGCCAGGTTGAATATGCTGTGAAGTTTCATAAATCCAAGTTATTCTAGGTATTTAATCATCTCACCCGATATCTGGTCCTCTCCTGTGGCCTTTCCTAGTTTTATTCGTTAGATGGCCGCTCTCACTTCTTCTTCTGTTATAGTATCTTCGGTTTCCTTGTATATAGTTTTGAGTCGCATTCGTGTTTACATGTTTCCTCAACTCCCTCCACTAGTAATTCTTGGAAATGTTCCTTCCATCTGTTGACAATATCTCCATCGTTCATTAACACTTCTCCGTCTTTGGTCAGGAGTTGTTGTAGCGTGGAAGATTTTTCTTTCCTAAAACTTTCAATTATTCTGAAAAACAGCTTTTGATTCGCACCTTTGCTTTTTTCTATTTTTTTCCAAAATCCTCCCAACTGTTTTTCTTTGCTTCAGTTACGGTTTCCTTAGCTTTTTCCCTTTGTACTCTGTATGCTTCTAAATCTTCTCTTGTGTGTGTTTTTGCAATTTTTTTTTAAACTGTGTGTTTTTTCTTATATCCCAATTTTGTAGTTCCGCATTCATCCTTTGCTGCTACCATCACGACGTTTTTTAACCTTGTTCACTCTTGTTCGATATTGTACTACTCCTTTATATCCATATTGAATTCTCTTGCTAAATTTTCTCTGTATTTGTCTTGACAACCCTCCTCTTGCAATTTGTAGACTTTTATTTTCTCTTGCTCTGGTATGGTTCTTCGTGCCTTCTTCGCGCCAGAATATAGTTCTGGTGCTCTTGCTTGTGTTATGTATATTACCAATAAATAGTGATCGCTTCCTATTTCTGCACTTCTTTGGACTCTTACATCTGCAATTTTTACTTTTGTTTGTTCTCTCCGTGATGAGATAGTCCATTACAGACTTTTCATTTCTGGTAGGCATTACTCTTGTATACTTGTGGATGCTTTTGTGTTGATAGAATGTATTTGCTACAACCAAGTTGTTATTTATACAGAACTCAATTATTTTCTTGCCATTCCTATTTAATTCCTTTTCCCCAAATTTTCCGATTACTCCATCGTATTGCTATGCCATGTTGCCTACCCGTCCATTTAAATCCCCTACAATTAAACTGACTATATCTGATTCTTCATATGTATTTTGCATTTGTTCCCAGAAATCCTCTTTTGCTTCAAGCTTTTCGTCTTCGTCAGGACCATATGCTACAATTATTCGGTATTTCTCATTCCTATTCTGTTCCATGTCTACTACTAGTATTCTTTCTGAAACAAATTTGGCTTCTCTTCACTGATTTTTGTAGTCTTTTGCCAGGATACAACCAACCCTTGCCTGTGCTCGGGTATTTTCTGTAAAAATATATATTCTTCGTCCCAATCTATACAACCATTGCCTTTTTTCTTTGTCTCGGTGACAGCCATTATTTTTATATTTCTGCCTGCCATCTCTCTTACGATTTCCTATTCTTTCCCATAGAATCCTGTCACATTCCAAGTTCCTATTTTCCATTTTTCTGTCTCTCGTTTTTGCTTATTATTTATTGTTTTTATTTCGCATCTCAGTTTTCCGGTATTTTCTTTCTCCTTCTCCTTGTATTTTTCCATGTGATTGTCCTTATCCGTTGCTTTTGTCTTTATCCCGCTGCCCTTCCTCATTTTCTCTGTTAGTTTTTTGAAAGGTCCCAACCATCCCTGCCCATCTATTTCAATTTTCCTGTATCCAATTCTTACATTCTTCCCTTTGACTTTCTCTTCTCTACCTATGCTTCTAATTTCTTTTTGCACCAGTCTTTCCTCCCTGGTTAAGTCGTTGTCTATGTATATCCCTGTGTTTTTCAGGGCACTTTTTTCCTTCATAATTTGTTTCTTAATTTCCAAATACTCTACTTCCGCGATTAGAATTCGTTTCTCTTTGTTTATTATGTATGCTTTTACAATATTAGATTTCACCATCAGCTTTTCCGCCAAGAAAGTCTTCAAATCTTTCCGTATCTGTCTTTCGTTTACAGTTATTCCCGTGATAACAATGTTGTTTTTTCGCTTTAGTTTTTCCTCTCTTTCTGATCGTTCTTCCAGTTGTTCAATTCTGCTAACTAGCTCCTGTTTATCTTGGGTCCTAAGTTCTTCTTTACTTCTTATTAACTCTAATATAACTCTCTTATTTCTTCTTTTAGTTCATTTGTGTACTTCGCTATTTCCGATAATATATTTCTCATCATGTCCTTTAGAAGATCATCCATGTTTTTATCGTTCAGTAGGCTACCTCGATTTTTCTCTTCCATTTCTTTATTGATATTGTATTGCTTCCACTTGTTCTCTTCTTCTGCCCTCCTTTGTTCCGGTGATCGTAGTACTTTCTTGCTTCGATTAAATATTGTATCTTCTACGTTGCTAGCCTCGCTCTTTCCAAACTATCTCTTCGTCTCTTCCGCTCCAGACTCTCCGTTGATAGATGTCGCTTTCGACAAAGCAAGGTACGCAATGTCTATTTTGTAGTCTCCTAAAAATAACCTCAAAAACCTCTTTTAGTTATTGCGCTTCCTTTTGTATCTACCTTGATTCTCTTCTCCTCCTTTTCTTCTCCGCAATCTTCTTCTACACTTCTACTTCTACACACTTTACTTTCAATTCATTTATTGAACACTACTTCATTTTTGCACTAGTAACGAGACCGTCATTGCGGCTTGCTCGTTGACGATTCACTCCATCGACTATCATATTATTATCATATTATATTATTAAATAAATTCTTGAATTTGAACAAGGATTGATGATTAAGAAAATAATCGGTGTGTGTACTATGTGATGGACCAAAAACGGAAGAAAATAACATTATGTTACTTACTTTCCATTATCTCTTTTAAAGAATGCTTAACTCTATAGTAACATAATATTTTTAATTTGCACATATTGGAATGCTCAAAGAGTGCAAAAACAATGATTAATTGAAAAAAAATCAATGATTTATTTTAAAATTCATTTGATTTAAATCATGATTTAAACCAATTGATTTAAATCACACCAACCCTGGTAAAAACCTTCGTAAGATCATTTGGACATTATAGTGACAGGTTTTTGATGCAGTATTTATCGCGTACAAGTTTTTCATGTCGAGCATTTACTTTAGATGCCTGAAAACTAGATACTAGATACTTGATTGCAATTACATATTATCGGTACTGTCTCCATGGTTCTTATTTAACTGATGTCAACCACGGCCGTTAAAATTTAGCTACCGTGGCCATTTTGTTCATTTATTTGTTTTGTTGTTCACAAGCGTTACCATCACAGCATACTTGAAATATGTCATTATGATTTATGAAAATAACTTTGCAAATTTTGATCCATTTTATTTTAGTATCACGAAAACTATAAAACAACATACGGCCGATATGGATATAACAGACTCGGTTAAATCTCAACCTCGTCTGTTATATAACCCATATCGGCATAAAACCGTTATATACTAAAGGGTTTTTCAATAAGGACATAACAGTTTTGTATTTAAATAAAACACAGAATTATTGAGATATCGGGCTGACATTTATTTCAGGTATAGTACACATGTTACAATTATGTATGGAATTCGACGTCGTTCATATGACCACCACGAGCACGACGGCAGTGATCGATTCTGTAGATCCAATTTTCAATCACTATTTCACATATATCAGGTGGAATGTTGGCAATTTCGCGTTCCATATTGTTTCTGAGCTCCTCTAACGTTGTTGGATTGTTGGCATAAACCTTCGACTTAAGGTAACCCCATAAGAAAAAATCCAACGGCGTCAAATCGCATGAGCGAGGTGGCCATTCGACTGGACCATTTCTCCAGATTAAACGATTACAAAATTTTCCTTTTAATACATCAATTATTTGACCAGCTGTCTAGCTTGTTGCACCATCTTGTTGGAACGACATATCGTTGATGTCAAGTCCGTCCAATTCTGGCCTAAAATAGTCTTCCAACATGACACGATAGCGAACTCCATTGATCATAACATGGCAATTATTTTCATCAACGGAAAAAATACGGCCCTATCACACCTCCGGCAAGAAATCCACACCACACGCTCACTTTTTGTGGATGCAATGTAGTCTCATAAAGCACATGTAGGTCTATTGCTGTCCAATAACGCATATCCTGCTTATTGACAAAGTCATTCAGCCAAAAACGAGCTGTATCGCTAAAGATAATTTTTCTATAAAATTCAGGATTTTCTCTAAACTTTTGCAGAACAAAATCGGATAAGTTTCGGCGCTTTAAATGACCCTGAGGTTTCAGTTCTTGAGTTAATTTGATCTTGTAACAATGTAACGCAAAATTCGCCATAATGTCGACTGGGAAAATCCCAATTCCTGTGAACGGCGTGGAAGCAACTTGTTTGGTTCATTTTGAATTAAAGTTCTTACGGCTGCAATATTTTCAGTACTTCGCCCGGTGCGTTGATTCACTGGCACAGGAACATTCAAAAGTGAATATGTTGATTCAAATTTATTCACCATCGCAAGCGCAGCTTGTCTGGTGAGATGATTATTGCGACCAAAAATAGGAGTAAGCCCTCTTAAAGTTGCGACTACCGACTCAGAATTTCGGTAGTAAATTTTAAGGATTTCCAAACGTTGCTCGTTCGTGAACTTCACCATAATAAAAATGTAAGCCTTAACTGATGTTTTGACTTGACAGATCATAAAAAAGTTTGTAGGTTATGTTCCGTAATATAAAACAACATTTTTGGGTATTGTTGTCCCTATTGAAATATCCTTTATTTCCATGTATCCAAATGTATTGTAAAGAAGATTAAATGGATTCTGCCATCTAACTACAACATTTCAATTGTCATAATGTATTCATAACTATAAAACGAAATTGAGGAAAAATAAAAATAGGGTCTTCTCAAGTTTTTCCCATTTTTTTTTATAGAAAATTGTTCCACTGAAGGCGTCAAGAAACTAAGGGCTGTTAAAACCTTTCGGCCTGCGGGACATACGGTATTTTTCCGCCTACCTATATCTGACTTTTTTGCTCTATAACCAACCGAATTGCGTTTCAGATTCGGCTGCACTTTGATGAGTTTTTTATGTCAATATTTTGTTTTATTTTAAGAACCGACTTCAACATTGAATGTTCAGACCACAATGTAGCACTATTTGCTTGCTTCTTTCTGCTAGATACGCCAGTGCTGTATTTTCTGCAATGTTTTTTGACATTTTGGCCGTTTTCCAACTACAAAACTTATTATATTGGAGTACATACCGAGTCCGAGTACCGAGTAGCAATGGCTACTTCCCTTATATCGAGTATTGTAAGCCAAGTCTTCATGGCTGCTAACATCCATTGCACGTAATACAGTTTTTAATTAGAGAGTAGCTACAATATATCTGTTACCGTATGAGTCAAAATGACATTTGTTTTTGAAAAGTATGCCGCCATCTAACGGTAAATTAAAAAAAAAACGTCTCTCCAACCCTCAATTTCCGCCCGCAATTTAGGACCGAAAAATGAACTTTATGAGTAGGTAAACGAAAAAAAAAAATGTTTGCCCCAATATGTCATTAACCTGTCCTTATCTCGCACCCTCGCTCGCCCCGCTCGCTCATGCGCCAAGCAACGCGGGCTGCTAAAGCCTTTCGGCCTGTGGGACACACGCTACTTTTCCGCTTACCTACAATATCTGACTTTTTTGCTCTATAATCAACCGAATTTCGTTTCATGAACTTCATGAACTTTCAAAGCAGGTAGGCTGAAATAGTATATTGTGCATCACGGGCGGAAAATAGGCTTTAGCAGCCCGCGGTGCTTGGCGCATGAGCGAGCGGAGCGAGCGAGGGCGCCAAGAAACGAAGCGCTGCTAAAGCCTTTCGGCCTGCGGGACACACGCTATTATTCCGTCTACCAACAATATTTGACTTTTTTGCTCTATAATCAACCGAATTTCGTTTCAGGTACGGCTGCACTTTAATGACTTTATTTATTTCAATATTTTGTTTTATTTTAAGCACCGACTTCAACATTGAATGTTAAGACCACAATGTAGCTATTTACTACTTTCTCCTATATACACCAGTGGTGTATTTTCTGTAATGTTCAACTTTTTGGCTGATTTCCAACTACAACACTTATTATATTGGAGTACATACCGAGTCTATGATTTTATTGGTTAATTGGGTTAGCGGAAGCGGCTGCGGTAACTTCCCTTATATCGAGAGGTATATCGAGAGCCAAGTCTGCATCGCTGCTATACTCTGATTGTTCTAAACTGGCGTGCACGTCATCAAAATAATAATCATAATAATGATGGCACAATTTTACAAGGTTGCCAGTTGTCCTGGGTATTTAAAAATGGCTGCAATCAGCTGTTGCGCCCGTGCAATCTTGTGCGAGAGTGCGCGGTTCGTATCAAATTCATCGACTGCTCTGCCGTTTATCGTATAGATATCAATCTTGTGGTTATGGTTTACCATCTACAATGGCAAAATATGCATTGTAATAATCAATCAAATGTAAACGTCAAAGAAGTTTGAAGCATTAGTGAAAAAGATGTGGCATCGGCGCCGAAAAAATATCGCGGATGCCAACATAACATGATTTATTACATGATTGGCAGGCGAAAATTGTGTCCGCGGTTAATACACCGATTACCTATTTATAACCACCGGTGATCAGTGTTATGTAACAAATGATCCTCAGATTAATTTCGATTCTTAAACTATTGTTATGCATATTCTCGAAAACAATCACATTGGTACGAAAAAACCTCATCGCACAGCTGTTTGATGACGTGCACGCCAGTTTAGAAAAATCAGAGGAAAACATCCATTGCACTTAATACACTTTTTAATTTGAGAGAAGATACAATATATCTGTCACCGTAGGAGTCAAAATGACATTTGTCTATGAAAAGTATGCTGCCATCTATGGGAAAATTTCTGAAAAAATTTAGAGACCCTAGAGCCTCCAAATCTCATTTTCCGCCCGCAATTTAGGACTGAAATATGAACTTTCAAAGCAGGTAGGCTGAAATAGTATATTGTGCATCACGGGCGGAAAATAGGCTTTAGCAGCCCGCGGTGCTTGGCGCATGAGCGAGCGGAGCGAGCGAGGGCGCCAAGAAACGAAGCGCTGCTAAAGCCTTTCGGCCTGCGGGACACACGCTATTATTCCGTCTACCAACAATATTTGACTTTTTTGCTCTATAATCAACCGAATTTCGTTTCAGGTACGGCTGCACTTTAATGACTTTATTTATTTCAATATTTTGTTTTATTTTAAGAACTGCCCTCAACATTGAATGTTCAACCACAATGTGGCACTATTTCCATATTTCTGCTATATACACCAGTACTGTATTTTCTGTAATGTGTTTTGACTCTTTGGCCGTTTCGAAGTACAAAACTTATTATATTGGAGTACATACCGAGTCTAAGATTTTATTGGTTAATTTGGTTAGCGGTAACGGCAGCTGCAACTTCCCTTATATCGAGTGGTGTAAGCCAAGTTTTCATCGCTGCTAACATCCATTGCACTTAATACACTTTTTAATTGGAGAGTGGTTACAATATATCTGTCACTATCACATTTGTTTATGAAAATAATGCTGCCATCTATAGGAACATTTCTGAAATATTTTAGAGGCCCTAGGCCCGTATCTATAGTCCGTACTTGAACTTGAGTAAGACTTAAGTCGTATATTTGGTTGCGTTTGGTGCATAAACGTATATAGAAAATACGCAACCAAATATACGACTTGAGTTGTACTCATGCTCAAGTACGGACTATAGATATGGGCCCTAGAGCCTCTAAACCTCACTTCCAGCCCGATATTTCGGACCGAAAAATGAACTTTCAGAGCAGGTAGGCGGAAAAAATATTTGCGCCATTTTGTACACTCTCATATCATATTATAATTTTAGACAATAGATAAGCAATGTTTTGGAACGACATACACTCAAATTATTTTAGTTTGAATATGTGATGCATATTGAAATGTGGATACCTCAAGTCCCTGATACGGCAATCTGGTAAACAGGATTGGATGTAAATTTAACTATAATTGTAGACCCACATTATACAAGTTTAGTTATTTTAGTATTAATTATAATTAGCACCATCTATTCCTAATGCTATGATTAATTACCATTGCCTAGAAGCGATCCGCTACACCTGTTCCGCCGGATTCTCTATGCGGAACTAACTCTTGTTTGGGTCCAATTTAGATGCAGGCTCGACATTTAATCCAGAACCAGGTATTTAGTTCGAAACAATATATTCAGTTCAAAACTAGCGTTAGTTCCTTATCAATCATCCGGCTATTCGAGGTTATGTCTAAGGGTTTTAAATTTTTTGACCCATTGAACAATATACAGGAGCGCCAGGTTTCGTTCCGTAAATATGAAAGCGCATTTAAGTCGTATCATATCAGTACTATCAGTCGCATTTAAGCGTAAGTAATTACTATATCATTTAAAAACGACTTCAAATTTGAGTGCATGCGTCTGCTTGTACACAAATACACGCACACACTGACTTAGTCCAGAAACACTTAAACATCGCTTCTATGCAAAATACAAACACACACAAAGTGGCTCGGTAGGATTAGTGGTTCTAGTAGATGCAATACACAAAAAACATAGAAAGCCCAAATGCACACACTTATATCGTTAAAAAGAGTTAACTACCAACAAACATGCACGGTGCGCTCAACAAATCTCATTTACTGATGACATCTATATTACAATATGTACAGTCATAGTTGTAGAGTCCGTGCAACGTCTTAAGTTAAGGCTCCAATTATCCATAGACATGAGCAGTGGCGTTTCTTGAAATTAAGGAGTGCGATGGAGGGACCGCACACGTTCGGGTGTTGTCGTCACCTTTTTCCAACTCTTCACTTACATTTCGCAATCAGAGCTGAGTGTGGACGGTCCTTGCCCGAGCATGCATCTGCGCTGGTCATGACTAATTCTCACCCAAGTCCTCTAACGCCAATAAAAAACGAGCTCTTGTGATGACAATCTTTTAAGCAAGTGATCATGCCAAGTCTCAGTGATATAAGTCGGTAAATTGATCGAAAAGCCGCTTGGTCTTGCCGCTTTAATACAAAATAACTGAGATCATAACTTGAAAAGGTGCCACAAATGGACGAAATGAGTTTTGGTAATAAGATTTTCAGAAGGTTCGAAAATCATGAAAGTTTAGTTGTAATATCGAAAAGATAGAAGGATTAACCAAAAGAATTTATATATTTTTTCAATAAAAACTAATTTAGACTCTTTTAAAGTTATGGTCTTCGATTCTTGCTTCAGATATTTTTGGCGTTTGTCGAATACACATTTTATTCTCGTTAATGGGATAATTGAATGAGATTTGGTAGGCAGGTTGAGCGCACCGCGCTTCACCACCGCCCCATCCGGGTGAAAAGACAACGAGAGAAGTACGGAACCACCAATCCCACGTACCTTCGTCATACTCACCCACTCTCGACCTGGTGAAGAGACGCGAGGCTTCCGTCACGAAGCGGTCGACAAAGCTCTGGCACCTCTCCCAGTGGTGAATCGGTATGCTCGTCAGGTTACAGCAGTAGCAGAAGGCAGTTAAGGGCGAGTGCAAAAATAACGTGAACAACGAGCCATTGTGCTGTTGATCTAGACGCATGGGAGGAGAAAAGAAAACAGTTTCGACATGAGAGCGCTGTCCTGCGGAGGTGGCCGAATTGTACTGACCTTGGAAAGCGGGCGGCGTGTCCTGAGGCGACATCAGCGTAACCAGCGGCTGTCCGAAGTACCTGGGGATGTGCTGGAACACGAAGCTGTTGTCCGAGTCGACAATAACGAAAAGCGGCCTCCTGGTGAACGGGTAGAGGTCGCCTGGGTACAGGCAATGGGCCTCCTTTGACTTCTTGTGCTCGCTGTCGCGTTTGGCGCTCGTCAGGACGCCACCCAAATCATAACCCACTGCAACAACAAATACGTCAAAAGGAAGTTCACCCCAACATTTAATGGGTCGAGCTAATGTTCCCAAAAGTTGATGATAAGGTATACACGTATATTGGGTTGCTATATCCACATGAAGACCATTCACAACATTTCCAATGCGTGACTATTTCTTTGTTGGTATCTTAAACTGCAACAGTCAATGGAAAGACCGGATTTTAGTAATCTTACAAGAGCTGAAAACTATCAGACCTTTGCTCGGTATCAGCCACATTTCTGGGAAAGCAGGACCTTGTGCACGTGCTGCCATCCCGTTTGGTCCACGGCCATATTCTTGACCATAAATAACCCAATAAAGGATACAGCGTTGTTTAAATAACTCAGCTTTTTAATGTAAGTATACAAAAATGAACCGGGCATGTCGCAAGATTCAAAGACGGATGCTGGACTAAAAGGCTACTGGAGTGAACCCCATGGGCAGATAAATGAAATAGAGGCCAGCCACCCACACGATTGATCGACAATTTACAACGTTATGCAGGAAACTGAGTAAACATGGCACAGAACCGAAAATGTGGATATCTTTAGAAGATAGCTATGTCCAGCAGTTGACGCAAAAAATGCCTGATGATGATGATAATGATGATGATACAAAAATGCAACCGCATCAGAAGAGGTATAAATCTGTGTAGGCCAGGGCAGGACATCCATCAAAGAATTAAATTCGATCTTGTGCAATAGAGAAGTTGTTAAATGCTAACCACCGCCTGAGCTGGGAACGAGTGGTAAACCGACCTTTCTTGTTTGGAGGCGATGAGATCACTAGACCCCAGTAGCGTCAAGAACTATCAACAAAAATACAGTCCACAAAAGTGTGTTTAAATAAGTACCACCAACAATAAGCGAATATTTTATCTGAGCAACAGAAGTCACAAAATCACCGAAAAATCTATAAAACAATGGTACAAAGCATGATGATATATCGTTGGCTTAATGTTACAAGGTTGTATGTGCAAATTTGTAAATTTGGGAATAAGGATTTTAAATATGTTTGCTATATCAACAAATGATAAATTTTGCACTGTCAATAGATATGTTTTTACAGAGGTTCCTAATGATCCAATTTTAATCTTCCAATAAGTTGAAAGGTCCCGCTTTAAAAACATATAGCCCTGCAAAGCTATAGAACTAAAAATTTAAAAAAATGTTACATGCAACCTTGTAACACCAAGCCGACGATATGGTACAGAAAACTGGGTTCTAAATTGAAACAACAGAGGCAAAGCAGCAACCACGAAAATGGCTTACCGGAGGAAATAATGTAGGGTATCTAGAATCGAAAGGGTGAGAAATGAGGAAATTCAGAGGAGAATGGGAGTAGAAATGGATGCTCCACATGGTGGAAGATATATTGCCACGCCAGGCAAACCGACGAAGATAGATAAACCTGGGGTGACTATTCGTCCCGAATTTTCCGGGACAATAACGGATTCTAGTTCTGCGTCTCGCATTATTTAAAAAAAATATGGTGTTCATTTTGGTTATTACCTTCTGGACAACTGTAGCCTGGTTTCAATCTGGTGGGTCTTATCAGCATAGTGCATCCGAATATAATTACCACAATGCACACAACTCATGACTTAACCAGTCTTGGAGTATTTATGAATCCTGTCTACAGTTATCCACGGAGGTAGTAACCAAAATGCACACCGCGGCAACAAAATCCCCCACGCTTGCGTGGTTGTGAGATCCACTTTTATTATGGCGTGACGCAGGGAGCGCACAAAGTGGGAGTCGTTGTCTCTGCAGTTATTTCATTTCCCCACGAGATGGCATTTACATGCTTCTCACATTCATTAATATTCCAACACTAGTTAAGTCATGAGTTTTGCGCATTTTCGTAACTATATTCGGACGCACTGTACTGATGAGACCCAGCAGGTCGAAACTGTTCTACATTTATCCACGGAGGTAGTAACCAAAATGCACACCATATTTTTATTAAATATGTTAGGAAGCGGACTCCGCTGCAACAAAATCCCTCACGCTTGCGTGGTTGTGAGATGCGCTCCCACTAAGGCGTGGCGCAGTAAGCGCATGAAGAGGGAGTCGTTGTCTCGGTAGTTATTGGATTTCATCACGAGATGGCATTAACATGCGTTTCTCATTAAATTATTTATTATCAATATAAATATAATTTCTATAGTATTTCCACGTACGGATCGCATTATTTTTTGAGACGTGTATTAATGAAATTGGGTATGGAATAAATAAATGCGTGTGTGCTCTTGTTGGCAATGAAGTTGGCATCAAAAGGGTTGTTATGGTTATATTCTATCCCAGTGGTATCCAAACTTTTTCGACTCGCAGCTTTCTTTTTGATTAATGTTTTCCCATGGCGCCCTTTGCTGAAGGCTGATTCATAGATTTGTTACGCAACGTTGTGGCAATGGTGTCGATATGGGCATTTTCTCATAGCTCATAGCGATAGCATCTGCTATGCGGCAATGTGTCGCTTAAGAAATCTGTAAATTAGCCTTGAGTCAGAACATGACTAATTTTAATTAATCTTATTAATATTTTATTTGATATGATTCAAAGCAGTCTCATTGGAAATTATAAAGTCCGCAAGATAGGTTAATTTTTACAAGCAATTATTAAGGGTACTCAAAACAAGATGGCTACTACCAGTTCGAAAAGTAATACAATTATTTAATTCTTCTAAATCACGTTTTTTCTCTCAATTGATAAGTGTAGACAGTTTAAAAAAAATGTCTTTTCAAATGAACAAGCCAAACTTTGGCTTCAATTCCGTCAAACACAAGCATCAATATTTCATAATTCGATAAAATGAACTGAAGATGAGAAAATTACAATTGTTGAAATTTTAGAAAGAATTAATATCCTCCTTTTCAAATTTTAATAAAGATTCGATTTTACATTTCTACCACCAAGTTTAAATATTATTTTAATCAATCTAATTAAAAATAAAAATATAGCTCAAAAAATGATTTATTAAACAAATTATAAATTTTTATACCAATATTGTTTCTTATAAACTGAATTCTATCTAGAATTATGATTAGATTAATTTAAAACGTCAAGTACTGAGAAACAACATAGCAGAGACACTAGCTGGCACGAAGAAATATTTGCTGAAAACTATTTGATGAAATTACGTATTTGAAATTTGAAAGGATACGTAATCTTTAAAAAAAGTTCAAGAATGGAAGATATACCTACCGATAAGCGTTGAGTTCAATTTTTCAATCATTGCTACGAAAATCATATTCTACGTATTCATCTTGCAAAGTTCTAGAAATCGCACTTAGTTTACCTGGTATACTCTATTTTTTCTAAACTGGCGTTCACGTCATCAAACAGCTGTGTGATGAGGTTTTTTCGTACCAACGTGATTGTTTTCGAGAATATGCATAACAATAGTTTAAGAATCGAAATTAATCTGAGGATCATTTGTTACATAACACTGATCACCGGTGGTTATAAATAGGTAATCGGTGAATTAACCATAGACACAATTTGCGCCTGGCAATCAAGTAATAAATCATGTTTTGTTGGCGGCCGTGATATTTTTTCGGCGACGATGCCAAATCTTTTTCACTAACACATGCTCATACATTAAGGTGACCAGACGTCCCGATTTTGGCGGGACAGTCCCGATTTTTAGAAATTTGTCCCGCGTCCCGCGACGTTTGAAAAAAGTCCCGACTTTTGAAAGATTGGGTTTTTTTATCTTTGTGATCTTTTATTCGTTATTTTGAAGTTATCAGCTTATTTATTTCGCCAATATCTGTATTTGGTAGCGGCGCTGCAGCGGCCAAAATACAAATCGGTACTTTAAAAACATGCCTCGTATTTATTATATTTATAAATTTGACATTATATTTCATGTTGTTAAGAAAAATTGCAATATAATATTATACAGGGGGTCTCCTAAAAAACGCCGCAAGGGATAACTTCTTTATTTATTGGCCGATTTCAATAAAATGAAAACAAAACTAAATGGTTCAACATGTCTACAAAGGGGCCCTATTTATTTTTGCAAAATTTACAGACTATCGCTGAAATGAAAGTTGATTCTGCAAAAAAAAAGAAAATTGGGGCTCCTTTGTAAAACATGTGTGGAGACATTTAATTTTGTTTTTGTTTTATTGAAATCGGGCAATAAATAGTTAGGTAGTTATGGAGTTATTGGCCAGCGGCGTTTTTTATGAGACACCCTGTATATTTTGCGTTCTTTGTTAATTAATTTAAAAATCAACACCCCCCCCCCCCCCCCCCCGACCCGCTGTCCCGCTTTTCTATCGTTATAGGATCTGGTCACCTTATACATGTGTGTATAACCAAACTTCTTTGACGTTTAACATGTTACATTTGATCGATTATTAGAATGCATATTTTATCATTGTAGATGTTAAACCATAACCACAAGATTGATATCTGTACGATAAACAAGCTGTTTATAATAAGCTGATTGAAGCCATTTTTAAGTATCCAGGACAGCTGGCAACCTGGTAAAATTCTGTCATCATTATTATGATTATTATTTTGATAACGTGAACGCCAGTTTAGAAAAATTAGAGTATATAAATGCGGTTACCGAACGAGTATTTCCTATTTTAATTAATTTGTACACAGCAGATAAATCGCAGTTTTATATTGGTACTGTGAAGGCAATAGTTATAAAAAAAGCAATTTAGAGTAGAATACCTGCCAATACTTCGAGCAACAAGTAGAAAACTGCACGAAATTCTTAAAAAGGTTAATTCGGTCAAAATATTTAACTGTCATATCCCAAGTGAACGCAAAATACCTTAATAGTTTTCATGCACTATACGGGAAGACTATCGCCCGAAGAAAATTTTTGATTGAATCTCTTTAAGTTATTGATGAAAATATTGTAAATTTGACGCATTCCAATACTTTGCACAATATACCGGGCTTTTTTTTCGTTATTACATCACATATCATTCACAATGTATAACTGGTTGCCTGCATCTACCCGCAAGGAATAATAAATAAATAATCAACTCATTAGCGGCGTCGGTGCAGGCAACTGTCCTATTTACCTCTCTGTGTAACATATGCCAAAATTGACAGTTGCCTGCACCGACGCCGCTAATAGGTTATGTTTGTACTAATAAAGAAATATTTCTGATTCCTTTATTGATACAAACATAACCTCTCTGTGTAACATATGCCAAAATTGACAGTTGCCTGCATCGACGCCGCTAATGAGTTGATTTTTTTTTAGAATTACACATAGAAATTTCCTTACGGGTAGATGCAGGTAACCAGTTATACATTATCAATGATATGTGTAAAAACGAAAAAAAAAGCCCGGTATACCAATTGCACATGTGCATGCATACTCGACGATACTCTGAACTGATTGGCTGAATTGTAAAAAAAAATGCTATTACTGGATTGGTTGAAATGTTCTGAAGGCAATAGTCTAAACTACTTTTGAAACTAATCATTTTTGTTAATTGTCTTTTTAACCTCTGCCCCCAGCTCGGCCGGGCTCAATATGCACCTCAGAAAAAGAGAGTGGTCACCTTATATAAAAGTACGCATCAAGTACTGCAGTCCCAAGGGAAGAACGAAACGCGGAAGACGTAGATCACGGCGAGACGAACTGGATGAAAAGAGGGACAATGGGAAGATAACAGGATTGGAGAATACGGTACAGGGTTAAGTGAAGGGAGACAGCGCTAGGTGTAGCAAAACTGTCAATTAATAAATTCTAAATTAGGCAAGTGTAATGATTTGTTCTTGAAACCGGGCTCTTCAAAGACTGGATATCGGAAAATTAAATTAAAAGCCTCATCGAGCAAGCATGCAATGCCTTTTATAAGCTAAAAAGGTCTTTAACCCTTAGACTGAGATTCGCCAAGGATTATATCTGGCCAGCACTCATCTATGGGATGGAAAGCTGGACCCTAAAAATAAACAAATACCATTATTTAATTAATTAACACAAATAATAAACTGCATATTCCCATAACTGTGGGTATATCATAGAATCATCAGGATACCATAGACAGCAAAAGTAAGAAATGAAGAAGTTCTCAGGCGAATCAACAGAGATAGTGAACAACACCATAATAACAGGAGAACCAAATGAGGTGTTCTTGGACCTGGCTCTAACATTGAGACTGGACATTGGAAAATGAAATAAATATATCGCATCGAGTAAGCCCGTAATTTCTTTTATAAGCTCAAAAAGGCGTAGACTGAGTTTCCTTAATTGTTTCGTCTAGTCAGTACTTAGTGACGCTAGTACTAGTACGCTTAGTATCTACGGGAAGAAAAGCTGGACGAAAAAAGTAAACACAATTAACAAACAAGAAGGAATTTCAAAAACAAAATGCATGACAACATCAAAAATACCATTCGGATGTAAGCTAGCCGCAGAAGATAAAATCGTCCAGCAAGTTATACATTTTAAGTACCTAGGCATAGGGATATCAAGCTTTGGAGACATTGAAAACAGAGTCAGAAACCCGGCGTCAAAAGAACAAGAACAGCGGCCAACGACAAACGAACGACAAAATATGGAGAAACAAACACCCGCAAACAGAGTCCGCATTTAAAAGGCAGAAATCAGTGTTCTAACATACACAGCAGCAGAAAAAAAAAAACGATACATCTAAAACTAATCATATCTTAGAAACGACAGAGATTAATGTTATGCGTAGAATAGTCGGAAAAACATTAAGGACAGAGAAAAAAACAACATTAGGCGAATATGCGATATTTACAATGTCAACGATTGGGTATTAGAGAGGAAAATAATGTCAGATGGCAGAATATCAAAATCTAAATCAAAGGAAAAAAGGGCACTGGAAGACCTCAAAAACGATAAGAAATGAAGTTCTCAGGAGAATCATCAGAGGCAGTAAATAACACTATAAAAACAGTAAGACGGCCTACTTAGAATAGCTAATAAGAAACCCTAAGTATCAACTATTACAGCTGATCATTGACGGAAAGGTTTAGAGCAAATGAGGAATAGGAAGAAACAGGATATCATGGTTGCGGACTGTAAGGTAATGTGGTAGCGCGCAGGACCTTCTGCACACTATGAGATACACAGAATAGATGCAAAATACGGTCGCAAACATCCATTAATGGTTAAGCACCCACAGAAAAAAATTATTCGTTGATTCATTCTGTACCAGCTCTGCAATGATTTTGTTATCAGATCAGATTCGCTACAGGCTAATTTCATGGAAATAATATCAATCGTCTTAATAGGCTGTTGGTGAGCATACTTAGTTTGAGCGAAGGCCGGGTTTAGGTTTACTGCGATGGCATAAACCATTCGGATAAAACCTTATATTTGTGATTTGTTAGATTATGAATAACTAGTCGTAGGACCAGATTATTCTCACACATCGTGAGCTCTTCTCTTCGGCCGGCGCTAACATTGCGAAGTCTACTGCAGCTTAACGAAATTATTTACAAGCGATTAGTTGGTACTTACTGTCTTCGGGGTGCTTCGTCGTCGAAAAACACCCGTCGGCAGAGAGGTAGAGCAGCAGGGCGCCGTTTGTGGGCAGCTCCTTGAAGCCGCTCGCCAGGAACACCAGCACCTGGCTCAGGGTCGGTTTGTACAACAGGTATTTGTGCGGGTTCTCCCGACGAGGCCTCTCCCCATTCTCCATGTACCTGCAAGCAGAAGAACGTCGTTAGCAATGTACGCCACAGGAGGAACAGTGCGCGGTTACCCTTTGCTTCCGGGCACGCCGTAAGGAGCGCGACCCGGCGCGGGGGAGGCGTCGTATATGTGATTGTAGTCCTCCTGGGGCTCCCTCTCCAGCGTCTGTATCATCCTGAACATGTCCATGGTGAGCTCGGAGAACTTGACCTGCTCGGAGGCGCTGCCCACGATGAGGATCTCTTGCAGCGTCAGCGTCATGTACTGGGACTTCTCAACCGGCGGCGTCGTCAGAGGGCTCAATCTGCTCCAGGTTAAGGCATTCAAGTTTATCATAAGATAACATGTTAAAGATTTTAAACACCTCCACCATAAAACAACTTGCTTCTGTTTAGATACTTCAGTGTAGTATGGAAAAGACGTAAAATTCAAAATTATTAATCCAAGGTGATGGAACATCAGACAAGTTTAGAAATAAAAATAAAAGCATGGGTGAATCCCTTTGTGAGCTTTGTCTTCTATATTTAGGTGGTTTTCAAAGGGGTCGTGTGTACCTGTGCGAAAGGACGATCGGATTCGTGTCGGCGTGCAAAACGGACACCAGGGAGTCGGCCGTGATGAACCCTTTGATCTCGTCCAACACTAGGCTCCACTCGATTTGATCGTCTGGCTCGTATGTGCTCGTGTAGTCGGCTATATGTCTGTCCAATTCTATAATTAGTTCCCTGACCAACTTCATCCGCCTCAGCAGCAAGCAGACCACTATAAACCTGGCGTAGTACCGCAATTTCTTCACCATCAGCTCCGACCTAGTGGACACCGAGCACGTTCTAACACTAATTTGATGCCGAACTTAGCTTCCGACTACATTCTCGGGGCAATTCCACGTGAACAGACCATGACTCAGTTACGATACATTTTTGTTTATCAATGCGGAGTACAGGGTGTGTCGAAAATGGAAGCATTTTATGTCCAAGCTTGGCAAACTCTGCAGGAGTTTACTCTTCATAAACTCATTGTTAAATAATATGCACCGGATACACGAACTCAAGATCAAAGCCCCTCCATTTAATTTGCGTTAATCAAAACATTTGGGCAGGCAATAGTGTAAATCGATTGTTGGGGAATCAACATTCAACATCTAGAACAGGACATAACCAGGTTTAAAAAAAATTAACTGAAGTTTTTTTTAAATCAAAATCTAGAAACTAGAAATTGACGTATATTTTCTGCCATTTTTTTTGTGTCTGAATAATTTTATTTTTACCAATGTTTGCCTAATATCAGACATTATTTTTAAAAAAGCCTCTCGAAAAAACAATCGATGTGCTTTTGTTTTTAAATCAAATTAACTTTGTCATTCAAAACTTATTGACACTGGTTTTGAAATGTACAACCGGTATAATAGTTACAAGAGTATTATACAAAGAATAGTACAAATAGTAAGTGTTGTAAAAATGATCGACTTTAGAAAACAAAATATAATTATTGATTTTCACAAATTGCTGTTAAAATTAATTTACATCCAATATTATTTTTTTCCCATTAATGGATACAAGCAAAAAAATGTATATAATATGCAGCCCACATCAGTTTTGTTATACCTACTTTCTATTATTTATACATGGTGTTCCGGTGTAAAGGTGTTCCGTAAATTTGGATATCGAGTCAGCGATGGAAACCAAACAAAAGAAGGTTATATTAACATGTGGTCCCACATGGCGCTGTAAGCAGATTCAGTATTTTATGTTTTGTATTACTTAGGTATTACTTAGGTGGTAGTAACTTTGCATGTAATGTATAACATTAGTTTGACCTTAGTTTTGAGTAGTTAAAGTACATATATTCGTAACATTTGACTACGAAATGAAGTACATATACTTTTGAAGAAAACGCAGATTCACACTTAATTTTTTGTAAGTCTGAAGGCAATGCATATCAGTGATTGCAATGCATTGAATGGCAACGATTACTAACGTTTCTTAATAGACTCATTGCCATTATTTCTAGAAAATATACCTTTAGAGACAAGTCGTCATTGTTGATTTATGCATGATAGAGTTCATGCTCATTTTGTGTTAAATGTACGGTAGTTTTTAATTAATTATGACCCCCAAAATGGATCCAGTGGCATGGGCATCAAGATTATCGAACCTCAATCCGCTCAATTATTATTTTTGGGGGCATATCAAAAGAATATATCACATTGTACAATGCTTGTACAGTATACAGTTAAGACTAGGGAACTTATTCAAGAATGCATAACGCTTGTGAAACTGTGGGTAGATCATCAGAAGTCTTGAGAGAGACTGGCGCTCCTTCGAATAAAGAACGCACTTTATTCTAAAGAGCTCCCTTGAATAAGGAGCGAGTGTCTTCAAGTCGGCAGTGGTCACTTTGAACAATTATGGTAACTTAAATTGCTTGTTGATAATATTTTTTTTGTTTAAATATCAAATTGTGTCCGGAATAAAAATTCATGTTATAAAACGAAATGCTGAATATTACAGTGACTAAATAGATACAGTGGTGACATGAGTGGTACTTCTCGTGATTAGTTCACGTAACCCCAAGAAATAGATGGCGGCCGGATGTTTTTTTTAAGCTTGACGTCTTAATTTATCTGTCAAAATTTGAAATTATTTTATTTTATGTCAGAAGAATTTATACGGTTATACATTGCTTATTAATTATGCCTCATAATTTGAACGAGATTGATCGTGGTCTTGCCCAATGTCGCATCGATCGCAGAGATCTAAATGCTGGGAGAAAGGCTGAGCAGAACGAACCAAAAATTTACTACAATATTGAATTTCAAGACAACAGAGCCCTTAGCAGTCTCAAGCGAATACGTAATCTGGGTGAGTCCACCCGACCATCGGGTGGACCACATCAAACGTGGAAACATCGACCACCTCATTATAATACGGATATCTTTAATTCGTAGCGAAAACGAGGTCCAAAACCTGGGCGTTGATAAGACGAAACAGGGGGCACTTCGCCAGATCAAGTCCATTTCCCATAGGTTGCGGCATAGATGCCGGAGCGGATCCCATGAGAAGCAGTCACGAAGCAGTTGAAGATGTCGGAGGAAAATCGCAAAGGTTGATTTATTGCAGTTGTTACTTGTTATTGCTGTTGTTGAACATATTAAATAAATCATTGAATTATTTTCAAGAATTCCATCGTCCATGAAAAAATCTATTGGAATAATCGATTGTATACCATAAATCCATAAAACGTTAACAAAATCCGTCACAATAAAAATAAAGTGCGCCACACAGTACCGCCAACCGCTAATGCCATCTGAAAGCCAAGTTGTGTAGGTCAGGTGGTATTGGTACAACGCTAGCTATGGTACTTTAATAAAGACATGGTGGCCGCTTATGTCCTATTGTCACCATTGATATCTATCAAGTCACTGTACTCAATATCTGCTTATATCGCCATCTAGGTCCACATGTTATCATGAACTTTTTTGTTTGGTTTCCATCGCTGACTCGAAATTCAAATTTACGGAACACCTTTAGCAAACACCCTGTATATTTTATAAATATTGAAAAGAAAATTCTTAAACTAGAAAAACTTAACTATTTTTTTATGGTTTTTCTTATAGATAGTAAAAAAAGTTATAAAACTGTAATATCTTAAAAACCCAAAAATGCACATAACAGTGTGTGTAAAATTATTTCAAGGTCATTAAAAAACTGAAAATTTCTAACTATACAAACTAAAATACTAAACATTGTATTGACATAATAATTATAAAACCTCCTTCCCTCATAAATACTCAGAAAATGTTTAAATTGAATAATTTTTCTATTTGTGCATGAGTCATTAATTAAACTTTAATGGAAAATAACAAAATGATTTAGACAAATTTAAGATACACTAATATGTAGGTATATATTATAAACAATTTTAAACCAAATTATGCAATTCTAGTGCGCCATTTTCAACACACCCAGTAATAAACCATACAAAAAATATATAAAGAAAGCACTGCGATTTATACTTTAGGTGCCTCCTGAAAATTTTGCCAAAAATGGAGAATTTAGCTAACGTAAATCAAAACGCAATAAACAAGTTTACGAACGATTATTTAGGATTAAATAAAATAAAGGTGCACCATTTTCGACACATCCTGTAAAAAATATCATATTTTTTAAATATGCACTGCAAATTTCCTTATGCAAAAATTAGTACGCATTTAAACATAGTTAGTGGCAAAAATAATTGTCCTACATTTTAATAGGAAATATGCAGCCTTTAAAAAAATATGTTTATGCCCGATTATCATTTGTAAAAAAATGCACGTGGAATCACCCCTCATAGAAACTCGTAATGAAATCTAGGTTTTGAATGAACAATATTCGTGAGTAGTGAATATTTTTAGAGTACCATTTATGAACTGAATTCAGAACTTGCAAGAAAAATAAAAAGGAATGATGTTCAGACCATTAAACAGTCTTCAAAGATTGACTAATGAAACCATTCAATCAAGAATTAAAAATTTAAATCATTAATAACTCTTCACTTTTGTATTTTTTTATAATAGCATAATTGCATGATGTTGAAGTATGATCTTTTTGTGCATAGACTTATTTGTTTAGACTTATGACCCACTGAACGTAAAAATAAAAAATGAACCAATATTTCATTTGTAATATAAAATGTTGTTTCAATATTATTGCAACATTCAAGGTGTAAATAGTAACGATGATCGCCAAATTTTGCTTGAAGAGGCATTTAAAGGAGAAGAAGCAAGAGACTTTTATATCTAGAATTCAAATTAATTTTAATATGTTTATAGTAGAGATTCAACATTAAAACTATTATTTAGTTAAATTACTACAATTTGTGCTACGAAGTTCGTAAAATGAAATTTGCCATATATTTCTTACTGTAATATTTAAAATCAACGTAGCAACAATATTGTGTAAACATTTTATAATTTTATCTGGACTTCTACAATAATATTGCCATAATATCATTTATCATTGATAAGGTTATTTGTTCAATTGGAAATGGTTTACTAATTATTAATTATTAATAATGTTTCTATCGCGCAGGCAGTTATACTCTTCGATAATTATCATCGGGCTTTATAATTATTTTAGTTTGAAGTTTTCTCGTTCTTTTGTTTTAATTTCATTTTTTAATTTGTCAAATCTCTATACTCTAGACCGATTTAGATTACAGCGTGTTATTGAGACTGAACTTACACCAACGAAACTTGCGGTACATCTGATTGCCAAAAGTTAAGGTGTGCGTTTGTATATTCTACATGAGTTCAGGATATATAGTGCCTTTCATTTCATCAACTCCATATGCTATGTCATAAGTGGGAGAGGGACAATGAGCAAATAAGGTCACAATATACATATATTAGTGCGATGTGCGTCGATTCTACGTTTCGAAGGAGTGGGAAGAGCACGCCACAATATGTCACCCTAGCTCCAAATAATCGGACAAAGCTGCATCTAAATTCTTTGCCTGATTAACTACCTATGGATAGCTTGAAATGAAAGGCACGGTGTTTATAAAGTGGTCACTGCAATCTTAACTGGAATAGAGTATAATCACTCTTGTGCCTGCAACTTTATATTATTTTTATTTTATTGCGTTTTGGGTTTTTGAATATCTTTCGATATTAGGCTTCCAAAAAGATCATGACTGAACTGCAGTGAGTGCATTGACTGGTCAATAGCCCGAACACCGTCAGTGAACATAAAGTAAATGAATGATGATATACAATTAGTCTTAATTTGGTGTAGTATTTTAAGGTAATGGGTACTCGCCTCTTAAATGGAACCTGATGATGTCTAAAAAGCAAAACGTATCATAAACCTAATCATATATAGACGTAGTTACAGGAAGTGAAAAAATAAAACAATACTCCAGATATTAATCAAATGTATCAATTGTATTAAAAATGTACCTAGTACTAATTTAGGAGAATTTTATACATAACACTTTAAAAAAAACAACTATAACATAATTACTACCTTGCACTACTACGTTAAGGAGTTACAGTACAGTTTATTTAAATTGGTAGTTGAATTGCGTTCTTATAACATAATAATTGTAAAAGTAGTACATATGTACGAGTGTAATTCCTATTACGAAATTAATAATATATAATATCGATGAATAATCGAAATGCGAATGAGTAAAATAGATAAAAAAATCAAATCCGTGCGTACAATTTCTGAATTTTCTGCAAAAAATTTTTTTTCACAAAAAAAAAACAATAAAAGTGTACTTAACATGAAATAAAGTCCGTCCGACGAATATACAACTCTAGCTCGTAAAACTTCTTATTAGCCGATTGAGCTGCTAAGTGATCACTCTGCCGAAGATCAGTCTGCTGAAATAGGCACTTGATCGTTTTTCGTTTCCACCACGCTATCAAGCAAACTGTTTTTGTTTTAATAGAATCAAATTGTACATAAGTACTTGTAAAATGTTTTATTTTAATAATGTAATAAAAATTGGTTAAAAATACATTATACTCTAGTATTTTTAACCACGTTAATGTAATTTTAAAGACAATGTAATTTATATAGTTAATAAATATACAGGATGTTTTGTGAAACCGTGGTGGATTTAATACGAACCGGTAAGCCAGCTTCAAATTTACGCGTATCCGACAATGCTCTGTCTGCGTTATATAAATCAACCAAAAAGAGATAGCATCACGACGCTCTTAAATATATACGTGTTTATTTTTCGGCGAGTAAACCAGTAATTCAGAAGAGGATGCCAATAGTTTGACATTACATTGCTTAACCAGCAGCTCTAACAACCTAGAGTGGTATATTCGACGAACGGACTTTATGTGCATTTAGTTTGCAAACATTTCTGTCTACTTCTATACACACCTCGGCCAATCCCAGACATACTTGCGCGCGGCGCTTTAAAGTAGTCCTATTTCTCGTGGGTGGTTAAATACGTAACTATGGGCAGTTTTCTTTGATATATGACCTTAAAACTAACCCATCTAACCTAACTTAGACATTGACAACAATAATGTACAATAAATATGATAATGCGTGAAAAGACACCGGCGCCGCACGTCAGGGGCGTGTTGAAACCCGAGTCGAAGCAGTAGACAAGAATGTCGCCTACGATTTAGTTTTGTGCAATAACGTAAGCCAAAAAATTCTTTGTGTTAGCAAAATTTTGCTAGTATTTTAAACTGTTAATTGCCGTAACTAAGGCGCGATGTAGAAAATCAATCTTTATAGATTACATTGCATCCATATTGGTTCCTTTAATATGGACGCGCAATTTAACAGTACACGCGGTGCCTGCTTCAGTTTCCCTCCAAAAATAAGTGATAAAGAGTTAAAGAACCACAATTTAACATTATTATACAGGGTGTCCTATGACTCGACAGACATAGACTAAGGGTGTATTCTTTAGGCAATTAATAGGCAAAGGCAAAGTCGAAAATACCTTATATATAAATACACAAATGTCCAAATCTCAAAATTAAAGTAATTGTAAGCAATTTCCTTTTCAGCGAGTAACTCTTTGTAGGCCAATGTTTTGATTTATTTAAGCAATCGTTGCTTAATATAATGTAAAACACACCTCTACAAGCTTTCGTAGAATATCCAGTCATGTTAGTGTTAGTCAAATGAAAGTGTACAGATTATTTCACAATTTTGATATTCAATCATTTCACACATCCGATCTGTCCAATACTGTGGCGCGTGTTGATATTTATCGTTTGTTGATCGCACACGAACATTTTTGTATCACATTTACGCCAAAGAAGTAATAATTGCTTCATTCAATCAAAATATTGGCTTACCAAGAGTTATTTTCTGAAAAGTGAATCGCGTGAATTTTGAGTTTTGGGCGTGTGTATAAGGCATTTCGGCTTGAAATTGCCTAAGAAGTATACTCTTACACCCTTAGTCTCTTGGGTCGCGGGACACCCTGTATATAAAATATACAGGAAGGAACATTTATTGTAGAAGTTAATATTGCTTTGTAATGTGTATAATATTGCAGCAACATTAGTAAAATTGTAATTATAAAAATTAGTTATACTTATTAGGCTCATATAGATATGGCAATATATTTAACTGACAGTAACATAGCAACGTGTTATATTTGAGTAAGGTTTGCCAATTTAAGATAACTAAATGAAGGCATACTGCCTTTTTTAGGTATTAAAATGAATACTATAATCAGCATCCATGCCTGTAGCCCAACTCTAATAATAAATGCATTACATATTAGATTTATGGAAGTTTTACATTATTGTAACGATACGTTAATAAGGAAGTAAAAGTTATTATAATGCTTTAATGCAATTCAACTAACAATTTAAATGAAATAGACTATACGTTAGTAAATAATTTGGAAGTAACGTTTTCATAGTACTGAGCAATATATCAGTCAATTGAAATATTCTGTCATATTTACAAATATGTGTAGAAAACTTGACGAAGCAGTTTTTATTTTTTACAGCGAATTTAAACGATATTAAAGTCAGAGATGTGCAAATAAACAGGGATGCAAGTGTGTTGCACCTGGTATCCCAGGCAGTGTTCGAGTAAATATTAAAAATAATATTAGAATCGAAAAAGAAATTGCAGAAGTGGAAATACACAAATGTTCTTTAATTGCCGGTGGCAAAAAATACCATCAGTAAAGAAAAAGACAGAAAGACCGGAATATTCACAGAAGATAGTATTGCTACAAACAAAAAATAAATAGAAGTAGTGGAAATAGACTCAACTTTACAAGTAATAAAAAAATATGTTGTAATAAAATATAATTTACAAGGCTTCAGTAGGAAGTAATAGAGATCTAATAATTTATTTACAGTATTTTTTGGAGAGTGGCAAGGATTTCACTAAAAAATATAAAAAATGGTCTTGGTAATAAAATTTGATGCAGAAAAATGGCTGACAACCTAACAAAAATCGTTAATTATTAATAGAATATAAAAAAAAAATAGTAAGAAGTAAACCGGGGAGCATTTAGTAGAAAATAATAATGCCTCAAATACTTTTATTTTATTATTAGTGTCATGAACGATACAAGGATTTAAATTTTTTATTTTATTTATTTATTTGTTTTCAAAAGTTTAAACGAATTTAGACGAAAAGTTTTGAATTAGTTTTTGAGTAACTTAGGATTTTTTGAGTAAGGACGAAATTAAATTAGGTAACCTTAGATTATTTAGCAACCCATCGCAATTATTTCTTACTTTAGAAACGAACTATTTATTGTTTCAATCCGGTTTGTTAAAGCACGGACGAGATAAATCATAATTAGTGCAAGTGCAATGCTAAGTGAAACAATTTTTCATCATCCAATAAATAACAAATAGGGTATACCCAAGTTAATCTGATCCCGACTATACTATACAGGGTGTCCTAAACAGAGTAGGATTGCATGGGTATTTTTCTTATTTTTAAAGCTTGAAAGCTGGTTAAATGGGAAATGTTGTGCAATTTTGTATGCTGGTTCTGATTATGTTGAATACTTTTCAAAAGTCTGAGCAGTCATAAAAAACTAATAATCGTGATTTTCTAAATGCTCTGATATTTCCATAACTATTAAGCGTGCGTAAAAAAGTTTAAAATGAAAGTTACTTGGTTCGATCGCACAAACTTAACTATCAAAACGTCAAAACAAAACTCAAGGTGGCGGTTTCCGAGATATTAATAGCTACTTTCTTATTTTAAATGGCCGCCACATTTGATTTTTACACGTTTAAATATACTTTTTTTTCTCTTTTCGTTGTTATACATATAATGTTGTTTAAATTGAAACTACGAGGGTCGTTCAATAAGTAATGCCCCATATTTTTTTATTTAGAAACTATTTCTTTAAAAGTGTTCAATTTTGGTGACAATATAGCTACATGTTTCTTCTACACGTACTATTTTTCAACATAGTCTCCATCAACTTGTACGGTCTTACGCCAGCGTCAAACAAGTACCTGTATTCACTGCCGGTACCAACTCTTGACCTGTGCGCGAAGCCATGTTTTCACCGCTTGAATTACGCTCTCATCATCATTCATCGAAGTGTCTTCCACGCAAACCATCTTTAAGAGGTCCGAAGAGATGGAAGTCTGACGGTGCCAGATCTGGGCTGAATGGTGGATGGGGCAATGTTGTCCAACCCAATTTGGGTGCAGGATCAAAATTTCAGCCGGATTCTTGTCATGCTTAACACGCCGGAAACTCAATCACTGCTCGATTACAAACTCAAGAACTTAATCACTGCTTGCTGTTTGTAACGTGGATCACTAACAGATGCCACTTTGAAAATTCACTACAGCTCTGCCATCTGTTGGAATGATTTGAAACTTCGTCAACCGGGAGGAGAAACACTGAACTTGAAGTACCTAGAAGTATAACTTTCAGCTTTTGCTCATTGCCGAGAAAAAAAATATGGGGCATTACTTATTGAACGACCCTCGTATGTATGGATACTACTTGGTGAAACATTATGATTAGGTTAAATCAAACACTTGGTTAAAGTTTCACTGTATTAATAGAATAAACCTCTACAATTGTTTCGGCCTCACGACCATTCAAGAGTACAGAGACACTAGTGTCTCTGTACTCTTGAGAAGTGTTTGATTTAACCAAATATAATGTTGTTATACACTTCCCGACAAAATCAAGGGACCACTACTAAAATTCAAAATAAATTTAAAACCTGATAACGAAATTTAATGAAACGAGTAAATATGAAAATCCAAATGTTTTCTTACAGTTTAGTTGACTTAAGATCTATTAAAATTAACAAACTTTACTTTTATGGAGTTGAAAAAAAAAGTTAAAAATTAGACCAATGGTCTTCTTATGAACTGAAATCCTAATTTGTAATAAAAAGTAACATTTTTAATAGTGTGTATGCCCTCCTCTTGCTGCACTACAAGCTTCTAATCTTCTCGGCATGCTTGAGATTAATATTCGTATTTTTCTTGGAGTTTCTGTTCCCATTCTTGAACAAGCATGTTAGAGAGCTCATCTAGAGTTACTGGGGTTCTCGGTGCGTTTTTATTTTTTTTGGCCCAATTGATCCCAGAGATGCTCAATAGGATTGAGGTCAGGGCTTTTGGAAGACCACTCCAAACATTGGATATTTGCATATCTCAACGCAGTTGTGACAATATTAGCTGTATGAGGTTTGGCATTGATTCGCATAAAAATGAATCCATTGCCGAAATTTTTGGCAAATTGTTGAACATGGGGTACAATAATTTCGTCTGTATATATTCTTGCTGTTAGCGACCCATTTCATATCAAAACCAATTCTGTACGACCATTCAATTGTATCCCACCCCCAAACCATTGCAGACACACCACCATATTTGTCAAATTCTCGAACGGTACATGGTCCAAATCAGTCACATGGTCTTCGTAAGACAAGAACACGGCGACCATTCTTGTTTAGGAGGAATCTGGACCCCGAAAACAAAACGGAGTTCCACTGCCCCTCGTCCCAACCTTGATGATTTTGACATAAGTTGAAGCGATTTCTTTTGTGCGTAGCTGTGAGAATAGGATGGGTTGCTGGGTTTCTAGGAGACAAATTGAGTTCTTTCAATCTTCTTCTTACTGTTTTGGTAAAAATTTCTGTTCCAGTGGCTAAGCGAAGATCATTTTTCAATTCACTAGATACGAGATGTTACAAACCGCTTTCTTAAACCCTGAAGTTCGATAAAAAGAATTTATCTGTGTGCTGTTTTTTTCTTTTTAGCACCTTGTGCGCATCTTCTTTTCAAACTACCAGTCCCTCTGAACCGTGCTGTGGCCCTCTGTACCACAGATTTGTTGGTATTTAGAATTCCAGCAACTTATCTTCGTGAATATGCTTTACGAAGAAGAATAATCATTTGGGATACTTCCTTTGGTCTGCAATGGCATCTAGGCATATTCTATTAACTTAATGCAAATAAATTAACTAATTTTTGAAACATAAAGCACGCTTTATTAATTAAACGAGTTAAAAAGGTGAGCCAAGAATTAGAGCATTTTGTAGACTTTTCATTTCGTAGCAGAGAATGTCCTGATATTGTAAATTGTTTCATGGCACACTATTTGAATAGTGCTTAATAAACGTTAGTTTATGCTATGTAAAAAGTCTATTCAAAACAACTTGTAAATTGGAAAAGTTATTTCAAGTTTATATGACGGTCCCTTAATTTTGTCCGGAAATGTACATCGTTGAAAAGAAGAAAAGAAAGTCCAGTTAGATGTCTAAAAATCAAATATGGTGGCCTTTTAAAGTATGAAAGTTGATGTTCATATCTCGGAAACCTCCATTTTGTCTTTTGTTTTTACTTGATTCTTAAGTTTGTGTGATCGAACCAAGTAACCAAGTAAATTATATTTAAAAAAAAAATCCGCATCTTTAATAATTATGAAAATAATTGGATTTCTTAGAAAATAGCTATTTTTAGTTTTTTTTAGAATAATTTCTGAACTGCCCGGACTATTGAAAATTTTTCAACATAATCTGAACCAGTATACAAAACTGTACAACATTGCCTTTTAAACCAGATCTCTAGCGTTAAGAATAAAAAATATACCTATGCAATTCTACCCTATTCTACACCCTGTATACTTAAAAAAAGGGCAGTCTTAAAACGAATAATGGTTTTTTTTTGGTGGCAAGAAGTACTCTAAATATAAAATCAAACCCAATTAAAACCAATTTACTAGGCTTTAATAATAAATAATAGTGCTCTTTCTAAACTAATATTTATTTCATTGTTGGTAGGAAGAATTAACTACCATAAAAAATGAGAATGCAGCTATTTATACATATCGTATTTAATTGACGATTTATACTTAACGTACGTATAAATAGCCCCATCCTAAAAGATTAACATGCTTTAGAAGACAAAACGAAAATAACACTGCTCTGTATTTTGTTGTTGGTATCAAGATTTACGTAAAAAAAGACGTGGAAAAACAATTTAAAATAAATTTGTCAGGACCAAAAATACAAATTCAAGACTTATAAATTCGCCATAGTTATAAATAATAGTGGCAACAATTTTACATTTATAAGAGCAAGAATAGGAATATTAAAATTTCAGTAGAGAGCTCCTTTACCATATGTGGCGCAAGAGCACATAATTAACAAATAAGAAAAGCAATTAAAATAACTATATCAGGCTCAAGTTATAGAATCATTTAAAGAAACAAAGTGTAATGCTTGTAATAGAAGCTGGTGGTTCATTAAATATTCAAAAATTGCAGTTTGTTTCTTCTATTACCGTCCGCTATTAGTTGTTGGTTTCCAAATTTAACCAACAGCTAATTAATCAATCATCTGAGAAGATACATTTATTTTATACCAACAAACCAAGCAAACCAAGACGTGATACTATCAGAAACGAAATTACCGCATCAGTGATTAAGCAACTTCTTAATGACAATTGGTTTAAAGAGAAATCGAGAAGGGGACAGTATGAACGAAGCTGATTTTTAGTTAATTTGTTGACCGAATACAGCAACTTCTAGATAGCACTTAATTCGAAGATATATGGTGTCCTTATGTGGATGTTTACCTACTTATTTGAACAGGAATCACATCAGCTATCAGAAACCAGCAATTATTGTTGTGCAATATTTAATTTTTTTAAATTAAATTAACTTTTAAAAAAGATTATTTTTAACGTGACAACTAAGTCTGCAAATGATATTGATGTTTAATGGTACTAGCTCAGTTGCTATGTCAACAAATTGAACTATCTACGTTACATAGCAACTGCAAATTGTTGTTTAGTTTAAAGAAAATGTGCGCCATAAAACCTAGAAACTAAGCGACCACCAATTGCCATTTCGCATAAAAAATAACGCGTCAGTGACCTAAAACTTCTCAACGAAAATTTATTCGTAGATCAATAACGTCAGCTAGAAACGAACATACATCACTGACATTGTACAATTATTGCGTCAATGATGTAATTGCCAAAATGTCATTTCGTCTGAAGGAAAGGGCGTCATATTTAGTTACAGATGGATCAGATTTTATTTCGAGGCGCAACGAACCTCTTATAGATCTTATGTTACTCAAGTTAAACAGGAATCGTCTCACCGACATAGGAACATATACCACGTAAGTCGAAAAACATTCACGTCAGCGCTACAGCAACTACTGATTGCGTTTTGTTTTGGAGACTTGTATCAGTGACCTAGTAACTGTTGAATGTCGTTTGATTAGGAGACGGACCGTTGACCAGGAATCGAGTCAGGGACACGGTATAGTCGACCCAAAAATCTAAGAATATTACGACTTTGACTTTTAAGTATTTTATGAGGGTTTTATTTGGTGTTGCCATAAAATTATAAAGATAAGATAAAATTTTATAACTGCCGCTCGCAACTTGGTTCATAGAGAAATCCGGTTAACGGCTTAGGAACTGAATATTATTTGATTGAGAGAGAAATCCCATTAGCGACATATGAATTGGGGAGGACCGCCTAATTTTGACAGTAGTCACGTAAGCGACGTAGAAACTGATGAATGTGTTAATGAAGAGAATATAGGTCTGTGACATAACATTATGATCATCACCTCAGAGGGGCCCTGAATGGGCCCTAAATCACTATTATATATTTTTTAATATAAAAAGGTGTTACTTTAATAGATATTGTATATTATTTCATTAAAAAAAACGATGCACACAGAAGGGGGCAAATTCAGATTTGCACAGGGCTCCAGAAGCCATAACGCGTCGCTGATGATCATGAATTTCACATACATGTGAAATTGGAGCAGTAACATATCAGTGTGTATTTGAACAAATATTTCATAAGCAACGAAATACCTGACTGATGCCTGATGAAAAACTACTGATACTGACATAACGAATCGCATAAGCCTCATAGCAAGTATTGATATAAGAAATTGCATCAGCGACATAGGGACTACTTATAATCACGAGAAATTGCATTTCAACCAGTGGGTATACTCTGATTTTTCTAAACTGGCGTGCACGTCATCAAACAGCTGTGCGATGAGTTTTTTTCGTACCAACGTGATTGTTTTCGAGACTATACATAACAATAGTTTAAGAATCGAAATTAATCTAAGGATCATTTGTTACATAACACTGATCACCGGTGGTTATAAATAGGTAATCGGTGTATTAACCGCGACCACAATTTTCGCCTGCCAATCATGTAATAAATCATGTTATGTTGGCAGCCGTGATATTTTTTCAGCAACGATGCCACATCTTTTTCACTTAACACATGCTCATCCATGTGTGTATAACCAATCTTCTTTGACGTCTAACTTGTTACATTTGATCGATTATTACAATGCATATTTTGCCATTGTAGATGTTAAACCATAACCACAAGATTTATATCTGTATGATATACGGCAGAGAAGTCGACGAATTTGATACGAACCGCGCACTGTCGCACAAGATTGCACGGGCGCAACAGCTGATTGCAGCCATTTTTAAATACCCAGGACAGCTGGAAACCTTGTAAAATTGTGCCATCATTATTATGATTATTATTTTGATGACGTGCACGCCAGTTTAGAAAAATCAGAGTATATAACAACATTTGAACACAAATTTCGCAAGCGACATACTTTCCTTAAATCAGTGTGCTTGAGGAAGTTGTGATAAAATTATAAGTTGTTTATCAATGCCCGAGGGTTTTTTGGTTAGAATTTTATTTGGATTGAAGCCTCATCTGACAATGTCAACATGACTTTTTAATAATTTCATTTCAATATTAGCACTGTGAAACTTCTTGCAACCTAGCAACGTCAACATGGAAGTGAAACTGGCACCATGTTGAACATGGCACCATGATCAACATAAAGGCAGTCAAAATTATTAGGGTATATCTTTTCCCATGAGGGTATTTATTAAGATAATTTTACGAAAATATCATATTCCAATCAAATGTCACTACAAACGTCAGTGTCGAATATATTTTAATAGAAATTACAATTTATGAAAGTACAATTCTTACGTATTTTGGAACCATTGCTGGAAGCGGAATTTTCTGCAGATCACTCTTCTGCAACATCAATAGCTGAACTCTGCATTATTGTTAATGTATTTGTATGTATTGTGGCGACAATATTTTCATGGCGACAATATTTTCATGGCGTAACTTCAACTTGAAGTTTGTAAATTGGGATAAAAATCATGCATGCCTCGCATGAGGGGTATTTTCGGTGTTTTCTGACATTTCCCTAGGGGTGTTTTTACTGGAAACACTACTAGAAATTGCATATCAACCAGTGAGTATTACAAAATTGGAACAGAAATTTCGTAAGCTACATAGTAGCTGATGACTTTCTGTTACGCTTCAGTGTCATAAAAATAAATGATTGACATAAGAAATTGCATCCGCGACATAGGAACTACTCGATGGCTCACGAAATCGCATCAACGACATAGGAACTACTTAAATTGTATGTCGACCAGTCAGTATGTATCACAAAATTTGAAGAGAAATATCATAAGCTAGCTACATAGTACCTGCTGACTTTCTCTTAATTTCTTCAGCGTCATAAAAATAAGTGATTGACATAAGAAATTGCATCAGTGACATAGGTACTACTGATTGGCATAAGAAATCGCACCAGCGACATACGAACTAGTTATTATCACGAGTAATTGCATATGAACCAGTGACTATCACAAAATTTGAACAGATATTTCTTAGGAGTCATAGTGTAACTCATGACTTTCTGCTAATTGCTTCATCGACATAGAAACTGGCAATTATCATAAGAAATTGCACCTGTGACACATGAACTACTGATAGACATAAGAAATCGCAACAGAGGCATATAAACTACTTATGATTACGAGACATTGCGGCTGTGAGTCGGGAAGTTCTGAACGTAATTTGATTTGAATGGGAATCGCGTCAGCGATATGGCAACTGGTGAGAAATTTCAACAGAAGTTATGTAAGCTATATAGTAACTTAGGTATAATAGTCTATTGATTTGAACATAAACGCATTAATAACATGGGAACTGTTGATCGCCGAGAGAAATGGGGTCAGCGACTTGTATGTCAGTGACATAGTAACTAGCGAGTATCATGTAACTGGTAGTGGCAACGCGTCAGCGACATAGGAACTGTTGATTGCCGTTTGGTTTGAAGAGGACTTTGGTGAACAACATGTAAACATTGAGTGCTGTTTTGTAGTAAACTTGTGTAAGGAACCATCTAATATTTGGGTTTAAAGACCAATTACTAATCAGGGCTTATCTGCAATACCAAGTTATACCAATATGAAAGTATGAGCGACGGTGTTAAACCAATAACTACTTTCGTATTTTCAATGTTGTGCGATTGATTGATTGGTTAAATCACGGACGGTAGAACACTGAGGACACCTCGTATACTTCCGAGTGCCCATAGACTCCCCTGCCTTAAGAGGTGCAGTTACACGAAGATAACTGTAAATTTTACACTTGGTGGAGTAGAGATGTTTGCAAGAGTTTAGGGATATCATTTAAACTGCTCAGTACTATGAAAAAAAAAGTATCCGCCTGTAGTTATATGTTATGGCGTCTTAAAGGCAATCCCTTGAACTGATGAGGGTATTGTAGGCATGCAGTTTGCGGGATTGCAAGGATGGATGACCAAAGAGTTACTGTGATAGTACACATTTTTTTAGTGCACGATATGGATCCAGACGCATTGCGATGATTCCGCTCACTTCTGGCGCTTAATTGCGAACCTAACCTCTACGCCAGTCGCAATTGGGACGTCCCCGAGGAGTATGTGTTTTGTGCACACACATGCCTACGTCTCTAAAAGCAAAATCACGCAAAGACAGAGGGATTGGGCGGGGGGATGAAAAGGGATGCAATTACGTGCGAATCGCCTTTTGTACCTGTCTTCCTTGGCCGCCCTAGAGTAATAAGCCCTCCCTCGGATGGCCGCGTAGAAGGAGTACGCCTCGTTCAGGTAATTGGTCTCGCTGGTCCTCAAGCTGGAAGAACAGAAGAGTATTTTGGGGGGACCTGACGGCTGTATTTGGGTCGGGGGCGGGAGGTGGGTTTATCGCACTCACTAATAGTGGTAGTAGAGCTGGCCGATCTTGGAGGCGATTTCGCCTATCTGCCAACGCTTGAGGCCGTACTTGGTGTCCAGGATCTGTCTGTGCTGCTGCTGGAACTTCCACAGCTTCGTGTAGATGTCGAAGGTCCTGCCGAAGTACGCCTGCCACTGCTTGTGTCCATATTGCGGCAGATCGCTGGAAGACCAGCGGGTTTTTTACATGTGTGTATGTTTTGGGGGGTGGGGGGATGCGTGGAGTAATTGTAAATGGTAATGATGTTAATGCGTGCCTGTGCCATTGACACACGCATACACTAACGCACACTTAGAAATATATACAGAACCCCACAGGCATTCGTGGATTGGTAGGGTTGCTTGGGGGTAGGTGAATGCTTTTGCGATTGTATGTGTGTTTGCGTGTGTGTGTATATGTGTGTGTGTCTTACCGTAACCCGTTGAAGAGTTGTTTGGATTTCTCTAGTAAATGGCAGAACTCCATCACCACCTTCCTTTCGTGTTCCTCCATATTCGCCATTCCTACCATGGTTTCCCCTCTTCTGGACGAGTCTCAGTCGGTACACATAACTCCCCGCACGGACAGGACACGTAAACTAATTTATGTATTACACACTACGGCAGGCGTCGAAAAATCGAATAGCGGACATCATGGCCGATGTGAGCGCCGCGGCGCTTCTGACGTCATACATTACGGCACATGGCCCGACGCCGATGGCGATGATGCTGATGATGACACTGTGTGAGGCCGGAAACTGGTGCAGCAACGCACGGCGATCGCCGCCTCCGCCTCCTCTCGTCCTGCGTGGATGGTGCAGGAAGCGCGACGCCGCCGTCGTCGTCGTCGTTCACGTCCTCCGCCGCCTCCGCCGTCCCCTGCGCGCATATCACCCACCACCACAACCACAACAGCCGCCGCCGCCGCGCGCCAGGTGGCCCCCCGCGTGCGTGGGGGTGGGGGCGGCGGTCCTAGGACGTCGTCCCCGCGGCCGACGCGGTGCCACCCGTGGTCGTGCCGGCGGTGGTGTTTGCCGTCGTCGCCGTCGTGGTTCACGTGCAAGCAACAGCTCCTGCAGAGGGGGTCCTCCGTGCACCGTACCCGCGGAAAATCGGACACTACATGATGCGAACGCCGAGGGGGAGGGGGTGACACCTACAGGGTGAATTCCACGGCACGCGCAACCTGGGCGAGATCAATACGCGGCGGCGTTCGTTACGCGCCAGGGTGCACTACGGGGGAGACATCTAGTGGCTGGGGGGTGGACGATGTGGACGGCGCCAACAACACCGTTCCCACCAACGCCGATCCCTATTGTCTGCCGAAATCAATATCCCACTTACTGTCTGCAGACAACTACAAAGCAATGTTTTGCATACAATTCGTAAAGGGGCGTAAGATTCGATATATTAATTTTTGCACGATTGGTTGTTTTTATCAGTGTACAATATCTATTTCCATGACAGTAAGTTGTTGTTACTGGTTGCTACGTCTAACAAAACGGTATGTAATTTACTTACCGTTCAGTGAACGGTAAGTAAATAAATCTAAAAGAATAAAATTTTGCGATTTATTTATTAAAATTAAATGTACAATTATTGTAATTAACAGTTCCAATACCACTCGCATTTGAAACTCTAGTTTGGTGGTTAATGAACAGACTTTCAGATGTAGAACTCCTATACTCTATTTAATAACCAGGAGGAGTAAGTCCCAAAACCCAATTTACACTATAAAAAGTTACCAGAAAAATCACCAGATACTTTTGGCGGCACTTTCATCTGTATAATCACTAGTTTATTTTTAAACACATCGTTTTTTTAAACGATTCGTAAAGGTTGTACTGTGGGCTGCTAAAGATATAAGATATTATTATGTTAGTCAAATATAGTGGATTTATAGGTTACCTTAGTATTCAAAGTACTGAGTTTGAGAATGATGTAGCTTAGATTTCTGATATTGTTGGTTATCACTTGATTAACTATTGAAAAGATCAAGATTGGAACATTGCTGAGCTTGCACTGGGTTCAGAATGTATCACAATAATAAATGCAAAACTAACTAGTAACACTGCGAACATAACTTCTGAAAAGAGCTGATTTTGTTTACTTGCAAAATTTCACGGGATAGAATGAAAATAAGACTGACAGTTGCAAATCGCTGACGCTTCGAATTGAGGTTATATCCGTTAAAAACGGTGATTTGGTGCCTTGTGAAATGGGCGTGTTTTCAGCCAATCACAGGTGTAGGCATTCGCGCACCAAATTTGAATAACTCATCCTAGTTTTTAAATAGAGTATAGTTGTTGTAGAGGTCCACCAACGTCATTGTGTAGAATTTTTTGAGCAAATTCAATTTGGTTTTGGAGGGAATCTTTTAAGATAAGTAATTAATGTAGCTAACTTTTCTTTTGTAAAAACACTAGATTTTTTTAGTTTATGACAAACATTCTTCCTTTTGAAAAAAGCAATCAATGTGGAAAACTTCTAAATGTCAATAGAATAGTTGAGAAAAATTGTTGCCTTTAACATATTCAACCCATAGGCTGCCTGGAGATTTCAATGTTGTATTTCTCATTCATTCTTTGTTTTTTTTTCTCACACCATTCTTAAAAATCTTGTAGGTATTCTCATACGTGTTTTTCGATTTCATTGGAATTATCGACGAGCGTCCAATGTTCCATGCTTACTCAATGTCCCCGGTGTCAGAATCTGAACTCATTTCAGGTATACTTCGCGCAACGATAGTTTGTTTTTATGACATTGACTTGCAATAAAAATTATAAGGGTGGGATTGTTAAACCACTTCAAGTTAGGTATCATAAATGTCCAGGTATCGGCCGGCCGTTTGTCAATGGGCCTGGCAACTCTTTGGTGCATCAACATTCAAGCCAAAGCCTGGACTGGGTACCTGGACTTTTATGATACCTAACTTGAAGTGGTTTAACAATCCCACCTTTATAATTTTTATTGCAAGTCAATGTTATAAAAACAAACTATCGTTGCACGAAGTATACAGTTGTGTCCAGAAATACCTTTACACCCGAATTGAGACGTCACCCTTCTAGACCCAGCACGAGCGCGTGGAAGTACCTGAGTTTTATGGCTTCTCGCCTCTAACTGTTCGAGGTTGGATGCATTGAATGAAGTAAATGTTCAATGAATGAATTTTAAGAGGATTCCTATCACGCGCGTTGTAAAATTATAACGAAAATTATGCAAAACACGACTATCGCCAGGTCGTCCAACGCCCTTATTTTGCAATAGATTTTCAAATAATTTTTAAATAACAACCGATCAAACTCATATAGTCATATTGTCAGATACTAGTTAGATTTGATTTATAAAAATGAAACAGACCTTTAAGAATTGCATAGCGACACATACCGGCTCTGATGCTGTTATTAACTCACGTACCGGACTCAAATTGTTATGTAATCGAACATATACCGGACAGTACGTAGTAAATATAAATTAAAGGCTTGGTTGAGTTTCACAGTTTTTAATAGATTTCTCTACAATAGGGTCTTTCTGAAAAAAAATAATATAACCTTTTTGTGTCTTAATGTAAAGTTTATAACCTGTAATTAAACATCCCACAGAGAAAACGTTTGGTTTTCATTGTAACTTATCAACAAACAACATACAATTTCGTAAAACTTACACATTTTGTCACGTGACCGACGAAACGCTGTTATTGGCCGAGCGGCACTGTGACGTCTTTGCGCATGTTGGCGATCGGGACTAGTGCATAAGGGATATGAATCGTGGATTAATTCGACTTAGAATCCAGTCTGACATAAAATATGTTATGATGGGTTAGTAAAGGGACAGCCAGATAATCTGATAGAAGTTCACGTGTTAATGGTTCCCGACTTTTTCTCAAAAAGTGAATTTTTCAACGTAGCCGAAACGCGTGGAGTCGCATATAATTTTCAAAATCCTCTTTCAGCTGTAAGAACAAATAAAATACTGTATAAACTTTGCAATACCTACATCTCAAGCCTACATCTCATACGAATTGATAATGCTGATTTCAAAATTTGTAATTATTAATCATCTAATCAAATTTCTAAAATCAACAGTTTGCTACAAATATTGTTTCAACATGTTTTTTTAGTTTTAACTAAACGTTTGTGTAAGAACATATTGTACAAAATCTCACAGTACTTTTAAACAGTAATAATGATATGGAAGGTATTGTTTTAGAATGGAACCCACAAAACTATTTTGAGGTTATGTTATTACTAATGTATATATATAATCGGAAATCCCCTTGAATACCCATTACTAATGATGACAGTTAATTATATATATTTATCGAATTTCGTCGATAATTTATTGAAAATTATGTACTTACATTAAAATGGTCTTCACAAAAATAGTGAGACGTCAAAGTGACACTCGCGGAATCACTTCGGACTTGTTGTAACCCCTTTTTCCGTATATCCCCTGTTGGGACGTTTATAAACAACTTATTTGGTTCGCATTTACTGCTGCTATCACATCCAGGCACAATGCAATACTTATTCGTCCCTTTTTTCGTAAAACCGACGTTTTCTTTCTCTTGCTCCATTGTAAGCAATGCTACAGCTGAGCGCACCGTGCGTTGTGACGTCACAGCAACATGGCGGGATTTCGGGACCTTTTCAAACGCCGTTAATTTTAAAATTGTGTTTGCTAATTACAACGATTTGTCTCAACACTAAAATTAGTGCCAAGGATGTTTTTAATGTGTCTAGAGTTCAGTTTCAAGGTTTTTGAAAGGTCGCGGAAGACCCTATTGTTTCATATTACATATTACTATTACAATTCTTTCACTTTGAGTCTCGTTTACATTTCGAAAGTTTACTGGCGGAAAGTACTTGCCGCCAGTAAACTTACGATGTGTAAAGCCTCGTTTACATTTGGAAAGTTTACTGGTGGAAAGTACTTACCGCCAGTAAACTAACGATGGGTAAACCAGAAACCGTCTCACTTTCTTGTTTAGTTTTCTTCTTGACAGACGCTTTTCTGGTTTACACATCGTAACTTTACTGGCGTTAAGTACTTTCCGCCAGTAAACTTTCCAAATGTAAACGAGGCTTAAAACTAGAAAAACGTGTTACTTTCTACTTTCCGGAAAGTAGCAAACGAAGTTGAGGACCCTCCTAGTTTACTGACCAACTTTCCCGTCCATTCTTGTATTTCTCTGCGTGTAAACAATATTCTAACACGTTGCGGGAGTAAATTTTTAAAAATGAAGTGGAACAGTGAGCAACTAATAACATTTTTAAATCTTTATGAAAACTACGATATATTGTGGATATAAGAGTGAAAGATCATATGAATCAATTAAAGAGAAATACTGATTTTGACCGTCTTTTACAAGAGTTGAAAGAATTACAAAATCATTGTAATTACGTAACCATGTAAACTATTTTTGTTCCGCTCCAGTAAAAATAGTTCTATTTTTGACATAGGTAACTTCATTTACACTTATTAGACATCAAATGGCAATAAAAGTTATCTTCATGCTATTCTAATTATTATTGTGGAATTTCATATTGAACTGCTCAAATACGAAATTGTTATTAGTTCAGCAATTTTCGTGGCTTCCAATACACGAAAAGACAACAATGAAGAATTATATAAAGACGCACGAGACATTTCACTTATTACTCATTAAGATGGTATTAAAAGCTATCTTCATGCAATTCAAATCTCAATTGTGTCAGTCGATATTTCACTACTCAAATTCTAAATTATTATTAGTTTCAGCAATATTTGTGGCTTCCAAGCATATGAAAAGACTACAATGAAGAATGACTTAAGGGCCCACGAGTTTAATATATTTATTAAAGTAATCAAAGTAATTTATTTAATAAACGGAAACATAAAAAGAAGTACAGATTTAGAAAACATAATTAATAAATAAAATATATTATCAAAGCAGATGTTGAAAATTTGTACCATTTTCTTGCAAACACATTTGCACTCGTCTTTTTTTATTGTTCAAAATGTTGATTAGCATTTGAGCAGTTATGGTTCGGCAACATTTACGATTTCTGCCTATAACTCTTCCAACGTATGCAGTCTTCTTTGGAAAACCCTATCTTTTAAATATCCAAAAATTGAGTAGTCCAGTGGAGTTAGATCTGGAAAGCATGGCAGCCATAGTCCTTGACTAATTAGTCTATTATCATTTTTTTTTGCAAATAGGCTAACGTTGCTCTGGCTGTATGAGCTATAGCACTATCTTGTTGGAAATATCCGTTCTGCAATTCTTCATCATCTAATTGGTCTATGAAAGGCTGGACAATTTGTTGCCAATATCTCTCACCGTTTATTGTGTCATGAAAGAATATAGGCCCAATTATACTACGGCAAGACACAGCCAACCAAATTCCAACCTTCTGAGGATGCACTGGTGCTTCCACAAAAAGATGAGGGTTTTCAGCATGCTAGCACCTATAGTTTTGTGAATTATCATATCCTGATAGGCGGAACCAAGCTTCATCACTGAAAAATGTTAAATCGAGCAATTGATCGTCATTTAAATTTTCGATAAACCATCGGCAATAACTCAATCGGCGTTGAGGATTTACCGGCAACAATTCTTGCCTCACTTAGACTCTATAAGGGTGTAAATTCAACCTCTTTCTCATAATTCTATGGCAGGTGCTCGAGGGAATTCAAGCTTGCGTAGCCAATTTACGAATTGACTTTATAGGGCTTACTTCGAGTCGTTCACGAACATCTGCAACAACCTCTCCTGATACTGAAGATCTGCCTGAGGATTTCCTTTTCTGAACACTACCAGTTTCCCTAAAACGATGCACTATTCGTGAAATATGTGTTGACAAAACCTAGTATTCAAATTGGTCGGGGAACTTTTGTTGAAATTCCCGAGGGCACTCTGAAATTGAATAAATCCATTCTCCATTTTCAAATCGTCTATTACGAAAGTGAGCCTCAACAATAAAAGTGTTCTTCTGATCTGTGTACATTTTAAGACACTACTGTTATTATGTTGTCTGACAGTTGACCGGTATGGTTGACAGTGACAGTTCTCAAGCTATAACTTTAAAATTTTGTTTTTTTTAATCTGATTTTTTTTTATATGCGCAGTAATTTATATCGTTATATCCCTTTTAGATTTTCTCTCTCTCATACACATTAACGGAGTTGCCGAATATATCCGCGATTAACGGTTAGCCCAAGAATTTCGAGCCGGCCGCGAAATCGGTATTTACACGCTCTGGCCGAGTCGTCAACACTATGCCGGCACTCACGCAGAATAGTTATTATTCACCGCGGTCGTTCGCAAATCGCCTGAACGGGTGGGAAAGCACGCAACATCCTCAATACACGGCGACACTCACAAGAAAATAAATGCCGCGAACTTGCAAGTTATTTTGAATAAATGTTAGGTGATAATGGGATGATAAATAAAATATGAAAGTCTGATATTTAAAATATTATAACATGAAAGATTTGACCTTTTTTTCTTGTTGCTCCGCGTCGTCGTCCATCCTCGACGCAGGGAGACTCATGTCCCAGGTACGCCTCGACGCACAGTGGTCGATTCGTCAATTCTAGCTGAACATTTCGTCAAAAATTACCAATCGGAAAACCGGTTATTTATTTAATTACCATTACTATAATGTTCCATGGGTACGAAAGTAATATTCGGTCCTTTAAACAGTGGCTAAAGTATGCCCATCTCAGACGCCGCCTTAGTTGCCGATTATTCACTCCCCGCTTAATGAATTTTAATTATTATTATCTCCATAGTTATAAGTGCAAGTTTTCTGTATTTATGGATAATTATACTCCATGTAACTACACAATTAAACATTTCATCATTTTGTAAAATCATTGCCAAATAGTCTGAATCGATTACATTTAACTAAGTGGTGCGCGCTGGTAAAAAAATTGAATTATCGGAATTTGAATAGTGGTAATGTATATGAGATCCGCGCATATCCGCGATGGATATTTTTTTCTACAAAAAGGGAACATAGCTATAGTTGCAAATTATTATGAAGAGCTTACAACAAGAAAGAGTCTACGAGAATGATTCTAATTTATCTGATAATGAATATCCATGTATGCTGGCTCATGGATATTAAGCCAGAATATTAATGGTATTAAAAATACCATTTTATAGTGTTTTTAGCATTCTTACCTAAACCATTAGTCCTAGGTACATTTTCCTTACATAACAATTTATTCAGAATATAATTTTCTACAAATTATGTTAATACAATTTTTCGATATGAGTTATAATACAAAAGTTAATTAGGGGTTGGAGGGGGTAGTTAGGTAGTGGCGTATGAGGAAGTCATGTTATACCGAACTGATGTTTATTTCGACTACAAAGTATTAGAACAACTCCACAATGCTTAACTTCCAAATGTTCAGCTAGAATCGACAAATCCACCACAAAGAATACAATTTCTGGCCAAAATTCTGAAAGCGTGACACTAGTCCAAATTAATTTTATTGTTACGGGAAAAATAATTCAAAAAATATCAGCGATAAACTGTGCGACGGCGCCGGCGTCAACGGCTCTACGTGACCACGGATTTATTACAAAACCGACAGACTTCATCCCATGTGCGTAAAATGGTACGTGTCGCCAGAATACAGAATTTTGAATGCCCGTCTGATCAGCGCCAGATGTGGTCGAACGTTTTTTTCCTTTTTACACCGCTTTCAATAGACTGCGTGATTGATTTGCTATCGCGGACGCGATACGATTGTCCGCCCGCGAAAAAAATGTAACAAAATGCCCTCTAAAGGCATGGTCCCTTTTTGGACCCTGACAAAGTGCCAAAAATTGCAGTAATTTTACATTATTATTGTATTACATGTAACAGGCGATCAACAATTATTGAGATAAGGGGCGGCTATGACTGTGTATGACTAGGGTGGTCCTTATTTTCGAAATTAAGAAAAACAAATGCCCCAGGTGTGGATTTTATTCCTTGATGTGATCGGACAATATTTAGGTGTGTCGCATCGCAATTGAATTGTTATTTTGTTAATATTGCAACTAACAGATTATGAGATCACTAATTGCTTCTAAACACTTCTATAAAAGCCATATATTTCTTAAAATGGAAGAAAAGTAGATTCCGAAGGTATTCTTGTGCAGACATCACATGTAGGAACTTGTCCTAGGCATCGCTTTTGAATCTACTATTGGGTCATCTACAGTCCCTGCAGATAGTATATTTAAAAAAAATCGAGATGCTTGGTAAAATCTTAATACAAATGAATATGTACCTGCCTCGGCTGATAAAATTGTTGAAAGAGCTGTGGCTGGCGATAAAGACATTATTTTAGCTTATGCCAAAGAACAGTTGCAGCTCATACACTACAGAGAAGACTCCCGCGAATTGCTGGAACTTATACCTGTGTTTATTGGTGCCATTCAGTATGAAGTGTACCACTTTCGCATTCCGGGAGCAGTTCATCATGCAAGTTGGATGAGTAAAGCTCTTTATTCTCTGAAAATCTTAATGTTGCGAATGCAGTTTATTCTGCCATCAAGTGAACTAGTTGACATCAGAAACATGTGTATTTTTATTGTAAAGCTTAATGCCAAGGCATGGTTTTCCACATGCCTGCCAATCTCTGCCTCGAACAATGATTTGAATTTTTTGAAGTCCTTAATTGATTTCGCCAGTATCAACCGCACCATATCTAATGCCACAATGGAGGAGTTTGCTGATCACTTAACGTATCTCAATGAAGAGCTTGTGGCCATGTCTTTTTTTGACGACACGTTTCTGTAGACGTCAAGCGAAAATGGTATGAGTCTTTAAACAGATACCCGCCGTGCCAGCCAGTTTGGGCGTCAAACATTTGAAAGATTCCTACAATATGAGAGCAACGGTTGACTTTAAATGCCGGATCTGGACAAAACTATGGAAAGAGAAGGACTTATCTAATTTTATCACAGCCGGGACATCTTACTTCTTCACCCAGTATTGTCTCTCAACAGCTTTCATGATCTCAACCAGAGCACCGGTCTGATCACGATGATTTCATTCATGCCCACGACATATAACGACAGTAAACTAAGCATCGTAAATGACTTGGCTGAGCGCAGTGTTGCTTTAATGATGCAATATATTAAGTACATAACAAAAAGAGAAGAAATGAAACAGGATCTTCTGCTTGTAATTCAGGATCATCGACACCTAATTCCAGATATGAAGAAAGAAAACCACACTTGTAGCTGCCCAAATTCAAGAACATGGAGCTTGATATGTGAAAATCATAATGCAATTTGAATAATTTACAGTTATTTATATTTACTAGATATAATGAAAATACACGAAAGTAAAATGTATAAAAACCGCTAGTTTGGCTGACAGGTTAGAATGTTTGCTTAGCAAGCACGAAGACCTGGGTTCGAGCCCCGGTACAGGTAGTACATTTGTACTGAGAAACTAGTGCAATTCGCAGTTGGGAGCTCATTATCGGCGCTCTAGAGATCGGGAGCGAAATTTTAGAGTAACAAGCCATAACTCAATACACACATTTACACAAATCACACGGCAGAAAGACCGACGTTGATCGATAGCCAGTTAGGGATAATATCCCTAACAAATACAATCACTACTACTACTAAAATGTATATTTTCGAAGTGAACCATCTTTTTTTTAATTATTCCCTCGATGCTACACCGCTAAATATTATTCAATCAAGTTGAAATTTTGCTCGTGTATTTTACACATCAAAAGGAAAAATATCCGCGGGTGGGAGCTATAAAATTTTAAAAACATAGATTTAACTCGTTAATAAGGACCAGTGTCAGTGTTAACCTGTGGCAGGTTATGGAACCTGCCAAAACAATTTGAAGAAGGATTTCCCCTACCGGATTCAAATCATGAATTGCTGCCACCATATTTTAGCAGACGTCTTGTATCCAAACAGACATACTTCCAACATCTCTAGGGTTTTTTTTAATCTAAATAATTGTTGATTGCACGTTATTATGAAAACTTATTTCATGTAGATTTTGCAGCAACAAAATATGTTCATTATGATGGTTATAGATACCATCTGCAGTAAAACATGCTTCATCAGACCATAGTACATGAGATGTAAAGTCTCCATTCTGTGCTTGTTGTTGCAGAATCCAATTACAAAATACTAATCGTTACTGATTATCACTGGGCTGTACTACCAGTTTGATAACGATAGGGATTTTGCATTTCGCGATCTATACACGCAACACAAAATTTTTGGAGAGTTTATGATTCATTGCAATACGCCGAGTGCAATTGAATAGATCGTCGAGGGCAGTATTAATAATATTTACCTCGCATTGGAGGTTCATTTCATGGGGACGAACGGAAGTTTGTGGAGTGGGATTTACAGTTTCTCGTAGTCTTGTGCGAAATGAATAAATACTTTATGGAGAGGATGATGTCTATTTGGATGTCTGTGCTCATATTCTTTAGCAGCTTGTCTCGCATTTCTCTCGGTTGTCATATTTTAAGTTAGCACCTGTACGGTCTTTTCGTGTGTGTCTATTATTAGGTCCCTGCATTCTGCAGCCTTGAAGGCCTCTTATGTCCTTACGCCCAGGCTGCGTTAGGGGGTTTTCTCTTACCGGTAATGCTGTCAACTTACATTGCAGGACACAAGTGGGGAAGTACAGCGAGACCATTTCAGTCTGGACGGTGATGCGGTAACACAGAAGTGACGTTGCGGGGCGAGAAATGCTTAATCTGTGAGTAGGCGACATATTTGTCTAAACGTCGTTCGGCCTCTAAACCGGGTATCATGTTACATTGCCGGGTGCCATTAGTAAATGATGCGTGCGCTTGCAAGGGGAAGGCCTAAGCATCTTGCATCATTCACCAAACCGAACTACGGAAAATATCTTGTTAATTGTGTTGCATAACTATAAAATGTCACGAAATATTTAAGTAATGATATAAGAATCGATCACACGACTTTAACATTAGCGACGATTGATTTGGCAGGATTTAATGCTTTATACTCTTGTGTCTCTGTTGTCAATACACCTACATCAAATTTTAAGTTTAACTTTAGGTATAACAAAAATAGTTAACGAAATTATTATCCGACATACCACTCAACCTGAATAAATTAGTGGCTATTTATTGTTTCATTTTGCACTGGAAATTTCATTTGATTATTAGTTGTAAATTTGGTATGGTTAAACTACATTCACAACTACTCAATTTATAATTAACGTAAAATTTGGTTCTTCCAAAACAAAGTTCTTCACAACGGCTAAATTAGTACTTAATTTTTGCTGCCAACAAATAATGGAGTAGACCAAATTTTAAAGTTTTACCCATGGCATAGCAAAAATGTGCGCCCTTGTCAAATTACATCAATAAATCAAACACGAAGGATTAGATCTTTTATTAATTTCAACATAAAATTTGCAATGTAAGGCTTACGGAAATATTAGGGGCATTAGAACAAGTACAAATAGTAAATATCTAAAAATGTACTTTGCGTGCGTTTATACGAGGGCTGTTTGACGGAAGAGTGACTTTTCAAAGGTTGGTAACACTTTCGCTATAATGATTATGTTGCTAGCTCCTAAGGCCTTTCGGAGGTCTACTATCAAAATTTGGCACCAATCTGACAGATAGATTATGTTTTATACTTATTTGAAGAAAACTGTTTTCGTTGTTGTGTAAATATGGAGAAAAAATAATTTCGAGTGTTGATTAAACATTATTTTGTACGTGAAAAAACAATTAAAGAAACCGAGGAAAAGTTACGTAAATATTATCCAGAATCTGCTCCGTCCCATGGAATGATTTGTAAGTGGTTTCTGTTTTTAAAAGTGGCCATATGAGCACGGTTGATGCAGATCGTCCAAAACCATCATTTACTGTAACTACTCCAGAAATGGTTAATAAACTCTATGGCCTTGTAATTGACAATCGTCGAATAAAAGTTCGTGAGATAGCTAATGAAGTAAACATCTCAACCAAACGGGTATACAATATTTTGCATGAACATTTCAATAAGAAAAAGCATTCCGCGAAATGGTTGCCGCGTTTTCTTAATGGTGAACAAATGCGCGCTCGCATTAAGAATTCAGAAGAATGTTTGGCCGTCTTCAACGTAATTCAAAGGATTTTTTTCGTCGATATGTCACAGTAGATGAAACTTGGATACACCATTATACTCCAGAAACATGCATACAGTCTAAATAATGGATTTCTCCATGCGAACATGCTCCCAAAAAGGCAAAAACATTTTTTTCGGCCAATAAGGTCATGGCCACAGTTTTTTTGGGATTCTAAAGGGGTAATCTTTATTAATTGTTTACAAAAAGGAAAAACGATAACTGCCCAGTATTATGCTGATTATGCAGACACGTTTTGATGCCGAACTTGAAAAACAACGACCGCATTTGATGAAGAAAAAAGTGTTGTTACATCACGATAATGCGCCCTCACATTCGTCTGCAATTGCTACAACTAAATTGGCTGAATTGCATTACGAATTACTGCTTTATCCGCCATATATGCCAGATCTGGCTCCCAGTGATTTCTTCTTATTCCCAAATTTTAAAAAATGGCTGGGTGGAAAAAGATTTTAGGCAACTGAAGAGGTGATAACCGAGTCAAATGCATATTTTGAAGACTTTCCGAAAGATTACTTTTTGGAAGGTTTAAAAAAACTGTAAACTCGCTGGGCTAAGTGTGTACAGTTAAAAGGGTGTTATGTTGAAAAATAAAATATTTTTTAAACAGAAAAATAACGTTTTCATTAAAAAGTCACTCTTCCGTCAAACAGCCCTCGTAGATGCTAATTGATCGATTATACTGTGCGAACAAAAATTATTTTCATCCAAGAGGGCTTGGCCTGAAAAACGTAGGGCTCGGTTTAGATCACAATTATAAGGGGACGATATATCTAACCAAATCTTGGTTAAAATTGTGTCTAACACATGACGTCCAAACTGATGAATTTTATGCTAAGCTGTATGGCTTTGCAAAGCAAACGTTGTTGATAATAAGTTTTGCTCGCACGGTATGAGCAAAATTTATTTTTTTCTGTTTTTTCTCGTTCTTCGCTCAAAATAGCAAGATCCGATAATCTTGATGGGCCAATGAAGCTCTTAAATAAGATATAATCAGTTTAAGTTTACTGATCTTTCACAACTTATTGAAACCGATACGGTGAGCATAATTTGAATAGCAACTATTGGATTTCTAAAAACTCTTCATCTCCATATTTAACAATAAAAATAAGTAGTTCTTCAGGCTTTGAAAGAATTACGTTTTTCCTACTACTAAGTAAAGTTCTGTTGTCTACTATTTCATTGTACCGTTGCGGGCATGTTTCAAAATTCCCCTTCTGATGCAAAAACATTACAATCGGCCTTTTTAAATTTTGATGTGACAATAAATGTCTGACTTTTCACCGACTTGATATTATAAAAAATAAATCTGTAACTACTAAACGTATTTCGACAAAATTGAATAAAATATTGTATGAACCACGTGAGCTAAGGATGTTTTTCAAAAACATCCCCTTAGCTCACTTGTTATATAAATAAATATTAATTCACTGGCGGATTCAAGAACATTTTATTTCACTTGTAGATAAACAAATGTTTAGGACGTTTGCTAAGAGGTGTTTCCTGAAGTATAAATCCAATCAAATTCGTGTATCTATAGTCACGTGTGCGACAATATCCAATCAAAATAACATTAGACTCATTACTTCCCATGGATAGTTTTCACTTAAAAACCCTCCGCTTTCGGCGTCGGGTTGTTGCAATCTGCTCTAATTGAACTTAAATAAATTGTACCTTACTATTGGGTTATTACTACAGATAATTAATATTAATGGTGATAGTTGTATTGAGTCAGTAAAATCTAACAATAATAGCAATGTGGAAGTAATGTACTTAAATTTAATACATTTAACTACTTGCTGCTTCATTTGTGTTTCATTTTAACAGCAATAGTTGATCCTAAAATAATTCACCAATGTTATTTTTGCTGTTAAATACTTTTTCACGACATTAATTTGTGCTTGTTTAAAAACCTTATTAGCCTCCATCAGATATACCGAGTGATTATTATTTGTCTAGTAAATCTCGTTTTATCAAATGATGAAAATGGAAATACTGCCAATTTTTTTAAATCACGCGTGGTAGCGATGAGATTCTATTATTGCTTGTAAGTTTTAGATTACTGAATTATTTACAGTTCATAAGTATTTTTTGTCTTCTGCAACTTTTGCAACAATTAAAATTTTAATGTTTTTTTCATATTGTATAGATTTCAGTTAGGTACGAAAACTAAATCTCAGATTTTATTTTCGGGTTTGATAAAAACTTATAACATGTATCAGTAGCAAAAACAATTCGGAATACTAATTATTTCTTTAGAAATTTTATTCAACAAAATGCTATGTAACTGCATAGTTTCTACGTTTTTGATGCAAGGTGCTTTTTAGGAGAAATATTTCTCAATGATAATTAATATTTATTTCTATAGCTTTCAAAAATATGAATCTTCTCTTGTTAATGTTTTAGTTTCTCAAAAACCCTGTATGTGTTCAATTATACTGGCCTAAATGATGAGATGATAAATATGAAAAAACATTAAAAACCTAATTTTTGCAAAAATTACAGATAACAAAAAAACATGTCGTTTAAATGTTTCAGTAATCTAAAACTAACTTGCAGTAAAAATATATCAATGATATCTCACGCGATTTCCGAAAATTAGCATTATTTCAATTTTGATCATTTTGAAAAACTAGATTTTCTGGGTAAGTAAAAATTACTCGGTACATCTGATAGACGCTAATACGGTTTTTAGACAAGAACAAATGAATGCCGTAAATTTTTTTATTTTTTTGTAAATCAATAATAATGAGTATGCCCAATACGATACCAACTTTTTTGAGGTCACTGTATATAATATATTTATGATCAAGCGAATCATCACAAATTTAAATTATGAACGAATTCAGTTTTATGAATAAATAGTTTCCCAGAAGAAGACAAAAACTAAGAAATTAGAAAAATCTAAAAGAAACCGAAGGATTTATTATATGTATGTATATACCTATTGTGTTAAGCAAACAATTTCTCTAATTAAGTTCATCAAATGTAAAATCAACTCGGTCTTCTCCAGATATAAAGAAATTGTTTAGTTCAATTGACTCTTAAGTATAGGCAACACAAGTTACCAGATTTTACGTTTTTACCGCGTGTGTGAATCACTCACACATCTAAGTTGCGCACGCACAATATTGCACTGGAGATATCTGCCCCACATAGTTCACCCCTGACGTTTCACTCCGCCTACTGCGTTTGAGAGGGGGCGTTAAAATCTTCCCGTAGACAAGTCGGTATGTTTGCAATCTGTGCAACACTTTACCACATCATACCAATTTACGTATAGCGTTTGAGCAGGCCAGTCGAGCTAAAAATGGATTTCAGGAGCAAGATATCGAATATATTCGTTAAATAGCCAATAGCGGGAAATAATTAACAATATTGTAGAGTTCACAACCAAGGAACGTGATGCCGATTCATTTTGTGATGAGATTGAGATGAGACGAAATGATATTATTGTCAGGTTTCTGATTCTTTTTGTCTAATATTGTACAAGAGCGCTTTTTCTGACGCGACACCCTTCCCTCTATGAGCGACTCAAATGGCTGGTGAAGTCTTCACTTTGTACCGAAAGATCAAACTCACTGATTCCAAGACCTTGGCACATCGCCGCGTCACGCTCCCCGCTGGTAAATGATATTTTACGTGTGCAAAAGTTGTTTCACAATTGTGAGACACTGTGCATTTCTCACCATAGAAGATGTGTCACTGAATCACTTGCTGAATCACCTACAATCTTGCTGGAGCCATCTATATCGTACTAGAGGAGCCTCTCGGTTTTATAGTATCGTAATTTTTGCTTCCATAATTTGGGCTATTAATCAAAAGCGAGATCCTCTTCTTCATTTATTATTGTAAGATGCAATAATTTGAATGCTTGTAATTTATCTCTAAGTGAAAAAAAAAACCTAATAATGTCCTACGATTTGCAGGGTTTGGCAAACCGAGAAATACGATGATATGTTTCAGTGTGCATATACACAGTATAGAGAGACAGTATACGAGGTGTGGCTATTAAATAACGAGACTGTTGTGATTACAGACGAACTGTGAATGTCAAAAGGTTGTACGGCACACCATTCTTTAGTGTAAACCCCCCTTTATCGGCTGCCGTAAACTGCATCCCAGTAAATAGATTTGTCTGCACGTGGCATTTATTTTCGTAACTTATGTTTTTCTAATTTTCCGGTAAATTTTTAACTAATATTATTGAACAGAGAGTTGTCATAAAATTCCATATGAAACTTGGACAAAAGGCTAAAGAAATTTATGAGCTATTAAATAAAGTGTATGGCAACGAATGTTTATCCCGTTCACGTGGTTTTGAGTGGTACACACGTTTTAAAGACGGCCGAGAGGACGTTGAAGATGATGCCCGCCCAGATCGTCCTGTCACATCAAAAACAGACAAAAACGTCGAAAAAATAACGTTATGGTACGTTCCAATCGACGATTAAGTATTCGTGAGATCGCAAATGTTGTCGGAATCGATAAAGGATGTGTAAGAACAATTTTACATGACGATCTTAATATGACGAAAGTTTGCGTAAAAATGGTTCCAAAAATCCTTTCCATGGATCAAAAATAAGCTCGGCAAAAAAATTGTTCTGACGCATTGGAAACCATCGAAAATGAACCAGAATTCTCGCAAAGAGTAATAACGTGTGATGAATCGTGGTATTTTACGTATGACCCAGAAACCAAGCGCCAATCCATGCACTGGAAGACTCCAACATCACCGAGAGCTAAAAAACTAAAATGAGCAAATCAAAATTCAAGGCTATGATTGTTTTTTTTTTATATTAATGGAATTGTGTACCTTCCCTGGGTTCCAGAAGGTCAAAATATCAATCAGGTATACTACCTTGAAATCCTTGCTCAGCTGCGAGAAAGAATTCGTAAAAAAATACCCGAATTATGGAAAAATAAATCATGGGTGGTGCATCAAGACAATGCACCAGCTCACACTGCATTGTCAGTTAAATCATTTCTCGCGAAGCACAGCATCCCGGTGTTGGACCACCCGCCTTATTCACCTGACCTGGCTCCGCGTTAAAAGAGACACGTTGAAAAGGTTAATAAAAAGCTGCAAACGTCATGAAAGAGCTGACGAATGAAGACTTCCAGCACTGTTTCGATCAGTAGAAAATTCGTATGGAGAAGTGTAGGGATCATAGAGGGGTGTATATTGAAGGGGATAATTAATTTATATAAATAACTTTAAAATAAATTTTCTTACAGTGTCTCGTTATTTAATAGCCACACCTCGTACACTATCACTACGCTCTGTTCAATAATGGCGGTCTGGAGCCGCCACTGTATACAGTATACACTATCACTACGCTCTATGCAATAGTGGTTATCTGGAGCCGCCACTGGTTAATAGAAAATTTTCTCAAATTGTGTGATAGATATTGACACCAATTGGAAGAGAAGCGCTGAACATGCGTGAATGATGCCTTGAATTCCTGCTTGACATTTCTCGTGTTCGCGTAGAAGTCAGGTAACTAAACCGACTAAACACACACAGAATATTTAGAGATAATAGATATTTTGTAGCTGTGCGACTGTTACCGTGGGGTCCCTCAGGGGGTGGATGAGCGAGTAGCGGCGGCGGTGGAAGCGCGGGCGGCGTCGGAGGGGGATGAAACATTTGAATCCTGGCTGCATGGCGCTCGTTTCCGGCAGCGAGTGCACAATGCAACTTCCGGCGCGGTGACAATTGACTGACGCGCTACGCACGGCTGCCGGCCGAACTGATCGCGCACACTGCATCCATGCACATATACAAACATGCACACACATACGTATCTGCATGGATGTATGCTTATGTATGCGGTGTATATATCATCCCAGCCTCAACAACAATAATCGCCTCGTCCACCCTCCAAACAGATACGCGATCGCTGCTCCTCTCACTCAGTACAAGTGTGTTCGCATTTCGTACGTGTGTGTGTGTGAGTAAGTTTGGATGATTGTATGTGTTGTAGTTGCATGTGTGTGTACGTGTGTGCATGATGGTTGCGGCGAGGGGGTGGACCGCCCCCACGATATGATTTAGATTAGGCAGTCTCGGCGCTCCTCTGCGCTCTCTTCCGGAGACTCGGCGCATCGGGTTACGTAACAAATTAACCGTCCACAGAAAATCCCCTTAAATCACCGAACAGCGAAAGTTAATCTGGGGGCGTACTACTGGGGGGCGAGATGTTATTAATCACCCCCGAGATCGCAGGCGATATTCATGATCTAGAAAAAGCTCGTCAGGATTTAACGATTAGCGATTGAAATTTAAAATATTATACTGTCTTCTACTACAGTGTGAGCAACAATGCTTGAGGTTTGATAGGTAGGCAACCAAATACGCATATTGGTATAACTGAAAATATAAAAAGAATATCCCCTAGATTTCCAGTGGCGTAGCAAACAACAAACAAAACAACAACAAAATTAATTAAATATTTAATCATAATTACATATTTTTACACGTTACAATACACGTTTACAACAAATGTTGAAAATGGCGGCCTTCGTTTTCAAGGCAGATGTTAATTCTACGTTTTTTATTTTCAAAAACATATTGGAGCTGCTCAGGAGTTATGTTTCTATCTCTTCTTCAATTGCTTCTTGGAGTTGGTTTAGGTTGTGCATCCTATTTTTAAAAACATTATTTTTCAAATGTCCGAAAAGATAAAAATCACACGGCGTGAGGTCTGGTGAACGTGGTGGCCATAATCCTGAGCGTATCAATCGATCATCGTAAAATTCCCTTAAATAATTAATTGTAGCAAACGCAGTATGAGCAGTGGCTCCGTCTTGCTGAAAATAACCCATTATTTGTTCATCATCATGCACCTGATTAAGAAATTGTTCGGTAACGCTCCGCATTGATTGTTTCATTGAAAAATATTGGGCCAATTATCCGACGTCTCGAAATTGCTACCCAAACACCAATTTTAAGTGGATGTAAATCTGTTTCGATGAACGTATGAGGATTTTCTGTAGCCCTTGTACGATAATTTTGGCTGTTCACATATCCTGATAAGTGAAACCACGCCTCATCAGTGAAAAAGGTCCTGTCCAGCATATCGTTATCATTTAAATACTGATTAAACCTATTGCAATAATCAATTCTTTTTTGAAAATGAAGCGGGTGAAGTTGTTGAACTACCGATACCTTATACGGGTGCAAATGGAGAATTTTCTTCGCGACTTTTCGGCAACTCCCATACGATACTCTTGTAAGCGGATTTAAACATTAACATTTGTATGCCATAAAGAGCACATGAATGATAAAAAATAACTTTTTTGCACCCTAAAATTAAGAACCCACCTGTTTGTGCTGAAAGTTTTCTTATAGATTTTGTTGGACTTTGTTCAAGCCGTTGTTGGACATCGGCAACAATCTCTTCTGTTAAGGTAGACGGTCTTCCAGTTGACTTGCCCTTACAAATACAGTTATTTCCTTCAAAGCGGTGAATAATACGGGTTTTATGCTGGATAAATATTTTGTAAGTAATGTTGACATCGGGGAAGGCTTCGTTAAATTGATTCATACACGATTGTAATGAATATGTCCACATCCCGTCTTCATTAAGTGTTCCACTTCGATAATAAGCCTTCAGGCTGAAGACATCATGTTATGGAGTAAAAACCATTTCAATAGAAAAGCGATTTCACTTAAATAAACTCTGTAAATTTAGAACAAAACTTAACTTTTATAATTTTATAACCTTAAAAACTGCAAATCACTTACCAGAAATCAAAGATTTACTCAGAGTAGTCCTGATAAGAACTGATGGTTATGAAGCAGAAGACAAAATAACTATATGCGAAGAATTGTCACAATGGTAATAAATAATAATACGACGCGGGCGGCACTGGGCTGGGGCTGTCAAATCTTTTGACTTTACAGTAAATTTAATTACTAATAAACTTGGAGCGAAGAAATTCCCCAGTTTTTTCGGCGGGAAATTTAACTTGACTTCAATCAATGTTGCTCACTCTGTATTAATTGTCAATATTGATGTCCAAAATAAAGCACAAATGTCAATCCGCTACATGATTTATGGTGGACCTGAAGAGTTATAACCTCTAAACCTCTAAACCTCTAAACCTCTAAACCTCTAAACGAATGCCGAAATTATTGGCTTATCTTTAATTAAATTCAAATCATCTCCTTCTAGCTGCAGATTGGTTTCGTTAAATTTATTAAATAAATCTGTTAAATACGCTATATCATTTTTAAATTTCAATAAATGTTCTTTTAAGGAATCATCTTTATTTTCGAGAAACGTTATAACTGAGTCAAATAGATCATAAAATCTTTGCAGACAAGTGCCCTTTGACAACCATCCAACTTCTGTGTGCAACAGTAAACGATTAAAGTCCTGGTCATTTTCATCACAAAGCTTTCTAAACAATCTATCGTTAAGAGAATTGCTTCTGTTTCTATTAACCCCTGTAATTACGTACTGCAGCGAGCAATGAAGGCGATCACTAAGGTTTTTTGCAACTAAATGTTGTCTGTGAATCACACAATGCATGGCGACTACATTTTGTACAGCTTTTTTTAAATATGCAATGAACCCGCGGTATCGTCCAACCATTGCCGGAGCACCATCAGTAGCAACGGACACTATATTATTCAGAGGGATATCTTTTTCTTTAAAATATTGTTCCAAAACGTCAAATACAGATTTTCCTTTAGTATCAGATTCAAATTTTTTTGCGAATAATAGTTATTGACAAATGTTCTCATCTCTTATGAAGCGAACGTACGATAGAAGTAATGCCTCATTGTTATACAATGTAGACTCATCGAGCTGTATAGAAAATTCGGTCGTCTTCAAAAATTCGGTTAGAGGACTCTTCACATCCTCGGATATTTCGTCGATTCGTCTCTGTACAGTATTATTGGTCAAGGGGATTTTTTTTAATAATATCTGAAGGTGACTTGTGAAGTACAGTACGGAGAACTTCAGTCACAGCTGGCAGTATTAATTCTTCTACAATAGTGTGCGGTTTTCCCGATTTAGCAATAAGCAACGAAATATTATAAGATGCACGTAACCCATCATTGTCTTGATTTGATGCTGCTGAAAGCATACCGGCTAAAGTTGGACGTCTCGAATGTTGATTTTTGAGCATTTGGAAGTAAGATACATTTTTATCTTTTATGGCAGGATGTATTTTGCTCAAATGTTCCTGTAATCGTGAAGGTTTCATGGCTTCATTTGAGAAAACTTTCTGGCAAATCAGGCACATTGGCAATGTCTTGTTTGTGGGTGACTAAATAATACCATATTTTAAATATTCGACATTGTATTGCCTACTTTTTTTCTTTGATTCCGACACATCTTAAAAATAAAACAAGAAAAATAATAACAAGAAGTTGTTGTTAGCGCAGAAACAACCAATTTAAAAACAAAATTAAAAATTTAAAGTTAGTTAAAATTTCTTGCGCGCAGCATCAAACACTATTTGGGTGTTATAGCCCAATATGCAGTGTCCCAGGATAGAAGGAATTACACGTGTATTTATTTTACACGTGTATTTATTTTACATTATTATTATACATTATACATTATTATTATTATTTTACATTATTTTACATTATTATTTTGCATTTTACACGTGTAATCACACGTGTATTTATTTTACACGTGTAATTATGTAATTACATGTGTAATTATAATACTCTCGGATTTTTCATACAGTAATTTATTTTATACTTTGGAAAATAAATATGTATATGAACTTACGATATCGTAAGATTCTGATGATGGAGGATGAAATAAGTTACTAAGTAACTAAAAAAGTAACTAAAATACCCGCAGTAGAAAAACAACGCAAAATTCGCGCGGCGATCAAAATAATGATTTATTCTTACAATAAAGAACGATTCTGGTTCAAAAGTATTAACATATCGACGTTTTCTGGAAGCAGTGAACAACGTTTCGCTGTTACACGTGTAATTATATGTGTAAATAATTACACGCGTAATTATACGTGTAACTAATTACACGTGTAATTATGCCGTACGCACACGTGTACATGTGACTGAGGCTCTACAAAAAATGTACGTTAGACAATTGTAAAAGCAATTTTCAAAGTTTGTATACATATTTTGCATTTATAATTAAATAATAATACTTTGCCGTATGTATGCCATAATTAATATATTTTACCGCTTAGAAAAAAATCTTTCCTGAACTATCAATTTCCTATTGACTCAAAATCCAAAATGTGGGTTCAATTTATTTTAAACCAAGGATCAGGGCTTAATTTCAAAACATGAAATAATCATTCCTATAGTTTTGGTTAATGTATCTATAAAAAAATCTTATAACATCTATCCGAAGGCACATTGTATATTACAGGCGATTAAAAATTAAAACAAATTATATGAAACAAAAAATATTAAATATTTGGAACTATATGTACATAAATTGCAGCCCATGAAATATAACAATAGATGATATGTAAGTACTTACCTCTATTCCAACAGTTATTTCACCAACGATATATTATTAATTACCGGGTCCACTTAATATGAATATTACTTTATTAACAATAATGATCACAATAGGACAAGTAATTACAATCCAAAAACAATAGGTGAAATATACTTGACTCGTTGCGTGTCAGTCAGGAAGTCAGAATGCAGGCCGGAGCGACCCCGCTCCGGCACCTTGCACACCAAACCGGGCAAGCGCGGTAATCCCCAGGCTCTCGAAGTGGGCCGATGTACAGATATCGGTCAGTACGGTGAATCCCATGTTGATTCGGTGGAGCCAACATTCAATTGTTCTTTTGAATGTGATCTGTAGATTTAAGGTTTACACATTTGCTCTGACGGAACTCCGTTTTTGCCCGGGGGGCGACGGCTGGTCCTCAACGCCCCCTAAATATACCTTGGGCCAGAAACGCCCCCTAAATCCCTTCAGCGCCCACCGGGGGGCGGTACCACCCCCATTGGGAATCACTGCTCTAAACACATAAGAATAAAAATATAAATTGTCATGGGTAACTGAAAAACATAGGTGTTGGGGACACTTATGGCCAATTGCACTACTTTTTCGCAAAGCTTTACTTTACAAAGCCGGGCTTATATTTTAACTAATGTCATTGATTAACTGAATACTACTAAATATAATTTCTATACTCACTGCTAATGCTTAAAGGGAAGGGACTTGCACCGCAGATAAGCATGCGCCAAGTCTTGCTACGTGTGGCAACGCTGCGAAATCTGGTAGAATATTTGTTTGTTATGTTGGCAACATTGCGATTTTCTGTGGGGATCTGTCCAGGCGGTTGCCAAGCATATGGGACCCCGGTCCCCTTGAAAAGGTCACCAGAGTAGTTTATAAATGTCACCACGAGTGACTGAGGATTGTCACACGTGTGGATAGATGTCCCCACGGGTCCCATAAAATTTTCACACTTATAATGTTAGTGTGGTAGTGATACTGACGCGCATGCGCACATGCCACTTGAGTCATGTGATATCGTCAATCACGCCTGACCATGACATCACACGCCATTGTAAGAGAATTTTGCAAACAGGCGCCATTGCTAACAGATTGCTTCAAAGCTTTTCAAAGCTGTTATTGAACTTACCTGCTGTTTTAATTATTAATCGTAAGTATAAAACTACATTCGCTCCCTGTAAATTAGTAAAATTGGTAAATAAAATACTAGGTTGTTTGAGTTCCACAGATCAATTGCTAATAACCAACAATTGTTTCGGCACAAAGTGGTTTCATCAGGCTGATTAATAATGATATGGCGAAATAATTGTTCCAGTTATTATCAATAAATCCGGGAATCCCAAACAACCTAGTGTTTTATTTATGACCATGCTTCATCAATCCACTACTCAATTAACAATTAACTTGTTTGTTCGCTAATGGGTTCAAGGTTCTGGTCTGCCCTAATGGCAGTTTGTCATACCCAGGGCTGAGGGAACCGAAAATATAATCGAGAGTCATATTCAATCTTCCAAATGAACCGTTATGTTTTAATCGTTCAACACTACAGAGTCTAACTCAACCTTAGTTATATTCAATCTTCGGACACTAACGTGTAATCTTTCAAAATTATAAGTAACATTCTAACACTACACCAGATATATTATATCATTAAGTTAATACTTAAATAAATAACTATTAAAACATCAACGGAGTAGTTTAATTTGTCTTCCAACAACCGTCGGTGACGGGAAAACACTCGGAAAGTTCGAGTCACGAACCATTAATGCAACTGAGAGAAGTGCCTGAGGTGCACTGCAGTATGTAATTAAAATTGGTACACAAATTTGGTAATTTGGCGATTCATTTGACCATTGGCGTTCTGAACAACTTTGTATATTTAGTAATAATACTAATAATAATATTAATTGAGTGGTAGTAAATGTATTATGGCATACATATTTTAATAAATAACTTGTGATCTAAAATGTTTACGTTTTTCATATGAATTCGCAATTCCCAATTAACAAAAAAAAGTGCGATTCTTGGTTGTGGACGAAACATTTCTGATCCAAACATACGTATGCATTCCTTCCCGAGTAATCTTCAATGATTGTCGAAATGGGCCGAAATAGCGAAAAATCCACATTTAATTGGAAAAGGTCATACTACTCTCATACATTATCGTGTTTGCGATGCTCACTTTGAGACCTATCAATACGCAACGCCTGAGAGGAAATCTCTAAATTGAAGTATGGTTCCTTAAATCAATCTTCACTGCACAATGTCCATATGCAAGCGGAAAATATTTCTAGCGTAGTTCCACATCCTGTTTCACTACTGCGCGATACAACACCACCACTTGGAATTGTCTCACCTGAGCCTCATCGCCGAACACCAGGTATTGGATTCAGCAAAATTTAACTTTAATAGTAACAATGTTATCAATCCCAATTCCCTCTTCTAGGAATGAACAATGTCTTGTTTAACATATGTAGTTATTTGTAGCATAATGTATTTGAGTGTGTATATACTTTTATTGTTTCATCTTTTGCAGATATTCCCACAGTTAAAATAAGACGTTCAACGCAGCCTGATATTTTGAAACGCATTGGTGTGAATCGACAAATTGTATTAGGCCCACGGAAAAAATGTATGTAGAGTCTGTTAAAAAATTAACTAACCTATTGTGAGGTGACACATGTATTAAAATTACAATTAGTTAGTCTGATTTGTGCAATTGTGTTTTGATATTATATAGGGATGGTAAAAGTAATTTATCTTAAAATTAAATGTTTTCCCTATTTGTTTATTGTTTAGGATGAATGATAATCAGCATTTTCAAAACATGTGTCTACGGATGACCGTTGTATTATTAAATGCATTTGTAATTTCTTTAATAATCTAAGTTATGCAGCAATAGATAAAGTTCTACCATTTCCATTATAATATTGTTAATAAATTAGTCATATTCAATGTTCAGTGTGTTGGATACATTTGTCTAATTTTTTTTAAATTTATTGTTTCAACTTAGATTTATATTGACGTAAAGCCGTACTGATGAGATATAAATATCGAAACATGTGTTACTTTAAAAGGATTGTTGGTATTAGTTTATTGATATTGTAGTCAAGTATTGTTTATGATTTGTAATTAGATGTAATTTGTATTATTATTGTATTGTGTACACTCTGTGCAAATAAATTAATTGTGTATACACTTGGACTCTCTCTATCCTCCCCAAACAAAAAAAGTGGTTTACGAAATCAGTAAATTGTTTAAAAAATTAGTCTTTTAATTTTTTAAACTAATTACTAATTTGATAATGAATATTAATTTAAACACATTTTAGAACTGAAGTACAGATATTTACCCCTATCGAAGTAGACGCCTAGTGAAAAGGTTAATCTCTAAAATATCAAGTACGATGAGCATTTAAATGAATTTATAGACTAATTGTTCTTGTGTCGTATATAGATTCCTGTGTGATGTGCCTCGGTGTGGAAGGGATGTTTTGAAGGACCTTTCGGTCAGGTTGCATAATATTCTGAAAGAAGTAGAACGTCACAAGCAATGGCCAAATTTACTCGGCGTACGTGAATTAATGGTGAAAAGTACATCCACAATACAAAATTATCGTGTATGTGATGCTCATTTTGATTGTTCGCAGTACTGCATATCCGATCGTCTAAAATTAAATCCAAATGCAATTTCATCAATACTTCAGTGCTTGAATCACCAAGACAAGCGGAAGTGAAACAGCCTTCATTATCTGACAATGTTGGCAATGCGCAATGTAAGATTGCATACATATTACTTGAACTTGTGTACTGATTTGGTTTTATTTGCAGATATTTCCCGACCAAAAACGCCGCGGTAAAGAGATTCAAGAAAGGCACTCTCCATGGTATAGAAGAGACGCTGAGCAAACATTTGTCACCCCAGTAATAACGCTCATTCACATCAAACATGTGAAATCAAAAAAGGTTATTTCCAAATTAATGTCCATGTTGAATCGTCAGAAGGACACATGGAAAATTTAAATCAATCGGCTCAAACTTTTTTGAAATTACAATTTTATTATCAGTAGAGCATTGTTTTAGGCTTTGTATCAGGGTATGCAAGTATCCAAGCAATGTGCCAAAACATACACAATATTTGGAGTCACGTTGAATACACAGGGTGTTCTGAAACAACGATAAAATATTGTTATTTTCAAATGGCTAAAACATATTGAGATTGATCGTTATTTACCTATTAAAAAATATTATTAGATTATAGGCCATATGCTTCCATTGAATAGCTCATTAGATGAGCACTCAGAATATCGCTATATATAGGGTGTTCCATTAAAAAAAAGAGTTTTAGCCATTTGAAAATAACAAAATTGTATCAAAGTTTCAGAACACCCTGTGTATTCTACGTGACTCAAAATATTGCGAATGTTTTGGCACATTGCTTGGGTACTTGCATACCCAGATTCGTTCATTGATCCTTTATAATAAGGTTTTGTTGAATTTTTTTCCACGTCCTTGATTTTTCGTTAAATTTGATTAAAATGTGAATAATTTAGCAACGTTGCATCTGATCCCCCCCCAAAAAAAAATGTAAAGCCCACATAAAGCAGATTCTAAAAATGAAAGAATATACAGGGTAATCTATTTAAAAAAGAGACCAAATTTTGTGTCCCGGATTTATGGTACACTCTATACACTCGAAAATAATTTTAAAAAGTAGCACATCTGGTGTCCAATAACTTCCAATCAGCCGTCCGAGCGAGGATAGACGGGTCAGCCTGTATTTTTTTTTAACTTTCTGAGATCAAAATTAAACTCAAAGATTTTGACCTCAAAAAAACGTTATCAAAAATGTATTCATTTCTCTATCAATATAGATACAAATTTATGGATTAAAGGTAATTTATTCACTTTAAGGATTTTGCAAAGGCAATTAAACACCAAATTTAAATTTAATGACTTTCTTTATTGAGTCAAAAATGATAATTTATTAAAAAAGTATTAGTTGTCTCTAGATAAAAAAAAAGCATTTTAGCAAGTTCACACACCAAAGAAATCGACACCTGTGTGGCTATAGTGATTCCCTTGTTGTCTGTTCTCGCAGCATAGAAAACGATAATATTTGTGTCCGTCAACATGATCTGCACATCAGTTGGATACTTCTAGTAACGTCAATGACTGCACAAATCGAATAACTCTACGTTTGTGCCCGCACACTTACTTCAATACATGCCATCACTTCATGAATTGTAGCACTGTTTGTGTCCAACGCCACACCCTATTTATTACTTTAGGATTTACTAACTACATTTTGAAATACAGTTTTTTTAATTTAATTTATGAATTTACGACCATTTTTATTATTCCACTGACCTGCATATAATCAAATTTAATTTATTTATATTATTTTCACTCATTATCTTCTTGAATTTATGACCATATTAATATTGACATTATCTAACCTGAATTTAATATAACTAGCCCTGTTTGTCAAGATGTTATCGAAATGATTCTTTTAATATTTCATACTTATTCCCTGAAGAGTATCATTGTTGTTAATTTTCTGAATTTATTAATGTTAATGACTTTTCTACCATTCATTATATTAATTGATAATACTTATATTAAGATCGTTTTATATATCCCATTCTAACGGGATGACACGATGACACGGGAAGAGTGTCGTCGCATAGCCTCTCCTACCTAATTCCGACTCTCACCTCCTCGCGGGGGACCCTGGAAACCTGGCTGGAGATGTGGTAATCAATCCATTTGGAAAGCCGGGTCAGGGCAGACGAGAGCGGGAGAAATGGCCCTCCGAAACGGGGATTGGGCGAAAGGCTAACAAGATTTCCTCATAAAACAAACGCCTGTTGCGAATACCTTAGACAAGCTTAGGACCAGACCGAAAAGGTAAAGAACTCAGCAAAGGACAAAGGATATGGATTTCGGAACATGGAATGTGAGAACGTTGTACCAAGTAGGTGCCTTGCAGACAACCATTGGAGCTCGAGAAATACAAAATGGACTTAGTGGCCCTACAGAAAATGAGATGGACAGGGCAAGAAAAACTGCAGAGAAAAAACTGGAACGTATACTATAGTGGTACCAATAGTAACACCCACAGCTTCGGAGTGGGATTCATGGTTGGGAAAACTCTAAGAGACAAAGTTATAGGCTTCAATCCCACAAACAAACGAATCTACTATTTGCGTATCAGGATGAAATTCAACAACATCTCCCTCTTTTCGGCACATGCACCCTCGAAAGGCAAAGAAAACCTGGCTAAAGACCAGTTCTATACCCAACTAGAAATTGAGATGGACTAATGCCCCAGCAACGATATCAAGATCCTAATGGGAGACCAACGCAAAGATTGGCCAAGAAAGAGCACACTTACAAATAACGGGAACCCACAGCCTACATAACTACTCTAACGAAAACGGAGAACGATTAATAGACCTGGCGACAGGCAGAAATCTGGTAATAAGAAGCACCACTTGCCCCCATAAACAAATACACAAAGGAACTTGGAGGGTCCCAGATGGAAAAACTATCAACCAAATCGACCATGTACTCATTGACGCAAGAAACTTCTCCAGCATAATAGACATACGTACAATGAGGGGGACAGGGTCCGACTCGGACCATTTTATGGTACGGGCCAGGATCCAGGAGAGAATAGGCAGCACAAGAGAAAGACCGGAAGTAAATTCACCTAAGTACAACCTAGAACACCTAAAAGAAGATGATAAACTAGCGGAGTTCCAACAGGAGATTCACCATAGATTCAACATAAGAAGAGAGGAGGCAGAGAACAGAGATATTGATCAATCGTGGAATAAATTCAAATCCGTAATATCAGAAGCTGCGGAGAAGACACTGGACACGGAGCGACGAAGCCCTAGCGAGGCCTGGTAGGACAGTGACTGCGAAGAAGCCATACACAGAAAAAATGAGGCCAGAAAGGTGCTACTGACCAGGTGTACAAGACGAACAGAGCCGAAATATAAAGAGGCAAGAAGGACGGCGAGAAAGACCTATAGGAGAAAGAAACGTGAGAGACTGGATAAACAACTCCGAAATAAGGAACAGGCCAGACAGGCAAACAAAACGGGGCTGAAATTATGTAAAGATGAAGAAGGGACATGTATCACGGAGCAGTCTGACATTCTGAAAAGAAGGAAAGAATATTTCTATGACTTACCAACACGTACCCCACAACCAGATAGAACCCCATACCCCTCCATTCTGACAGCACAACATCAAATAACAGAGCCAGCCAACAAGGCAGGAGATCAGAGAAATCATAGGCACCATGAGCAATAATAAGGCACCGAAGGGAGACAAAATACCGGTGGAACTGATAAAACATGGGGGCGAAGAGACACTGGAACAAATGTATCTTCTCATCACATAAATATGGCGAACACAAAAGATGCCCACGGAATGGAGTACATCAATAATATGCCCAGTATACAAGAAAGGAGAGCGGTCAAACTGCAACAATTACCGAGGAATATTATTACTATCCTCCGCATATAAGATTTTCTCAAATATCGCGAGGACACGCATCGCGTTATACGCAGACAACATAATAGGGGAATACCAGGCAGGCTTCAGGAAGAATCGGTCCACTATCGACCAACTGTTCATCATACGACAAATTATGGACAAAGGATGGGAACACAATATATCAATATACCAACTCTTGGTAGACTTTAAAGAAGCATATGCATATAGCATATCTTATTAAATAAACTCTACCTATATGGAATAAGAGGACCCTGCTATGATCTTATACAATCCTATATTACGTCCAGAAGACAAAAAGTTGTTCTACAGAGTGGGGAGAACAACATCGAATCAAAGTTTATAGTATCAGAGAGAGGAATTCCGCAAGGCAGCATAGCTGGCCCTCTTCTATTTGTAATCTATATAAACGATCTGGTTCACTCTATAGTAGGCCAAGACAACTATATAATAAATTATGCAGATGATACAACACTACTGGCATCCAATAAAAGCTACAACTTTGTTGCAAAAGAAGCTGGAAAAAACTTCGCGGAAGTCAACTCCTGGCTTATTGATAATAAACTTTGTCTATACAAAACAAAAACTAATTGTAAATAAATAGAATAAAATAGAAACGCCCGCAACAATAACTTTGTGTGGCAATGTATATGAGTTTAAACGGGCCACAAAATTTTTAGGTATCACGTTAGATGAAAATCTAAACTGGGTGCGACACATTGATATAACACTTAGGAAATTAACAAGAACTACGTATTCCATGCGGGTGATGAAAACATATGTTCAATTTCGCATCCTAAAAACTATTTATTACGCAAACTTTTATTCTATTATGCGCTATGGAATCACACTTTGGGGTCACTCCTCTTATGCTAATCATATATTTAAACTACAAAAAGAGACAATAAGATTAATGAACGGTTTGAATTACAGGGAAAGCTGCAGAGGTGTCTTCAGGAAAAATCAAATATTAACATTTCCAGCAGTCTATATTCGTGAATGTCTTATTTATTTTCAAACATCGGTATTATTTTGATAAATTAATTACGCGGCACGACTTTGGCACTCGAAATGTTAATATATCATTCAAATATCCCAAACACAGGCTTTTGTTATATGAAAAATGTCCTTATTATAGTTGTATAAAATTTTTCAATAGTCTGCCACTCCACTGTCGAGAAATGTGCTCGTACAAAACGTTTGATACTGAAATTTCCAAAATACTACTTAGCATAGAACCTTACACCACTGATGAATACATTCAAGGAGTAAACGCAGAATTGATATATGCAAATAATATGTAACATATGTAAATGTAATTTATATTGATCTTTTTGACGTTCCTCTTATTTCCACTGTAAAATGTGCCTTTAAGAAAGAAAGAAATATTATTATTATTATTATTATATGACAGCATCGACAGGGAGGCCTTGTACGCAGCAATGGAGGAACTAGGTATACCAAGAAAACTAGTAAAATTAACACGCATGACCATGGCTAATTCTAACTGCCAAGTAAGATTGAAGAATAAACTAACAGATGTCTTCTTGACAAATATTGGGCTGCGACAGGGGGACGGCCTGGCTTTCTAACTCTTTAATATGGTGCTAGAGAAAGTAATAAGAGACATGAAGATACACAAGACAGGAACAATAGCAACCAAAGCATACCAGATAGTGGGCTACGTGGACGACATCAATATTGTGGGCAGAACAATACTAGACCTCAATATGGTATACCTGGCACTAGAAACAGAAGCAAGGAAGGTAGGAAGTAGGTAAAACGAAACTTCTACTCATGAGGGCACCGAGGAGACAAAACATAGCAATGGAGGATAAGAATTTAGAAATTGTACAGGAATTTAAATACCTGAGAAGCAACCTGAATACAAACAATGACATCGCGATCGAAATCCAGATCTGGATCATAGCAGGTAAGATGCCCTCCTGAATACCTTCAAATCGTCGCTAGTGAACCGGCAAACTAAAATAAAGGCATACCAAGCTACTATCAGGCCGATAATAACGTACGGCTGCCAAAGTTGGACACTAACGAAACAGCTGGAGGAAACATTGCTTCGCTACGAAATAAAGAACCTCCGTAGAATATTTGGGGCTCTTCAGGAAGAGGATGGATTGCGCATAAGATTTATCCACGAATTAGCACATCTATACAAATCCCCTGATGTAGTCAGGTTCGCCAAGATCCTCAGACTCAAATGGGCAGAACACCTGAGAAGAATGGAGGGTACCCGAGCGCCCAAACAAGTATACTAGGCTCAATTTGTGAGAAAACGTACAAGGGGAAGACCGAGAGAGAGATGAAGTAGCAATGTGGAAGCGGATGTGAGGGGGCTACTTGGAATCAGGAACTGGGAGAGAGCAGCAAAGGAGAGGGAAGACTGCAGCAATAGAATAAGGCAGAACCTGGTCCACTAGGACTGTAGAGCCAGAGGGAGGGATATATATATATATATATATATATATATATATATTAATGACACTAATCATATACAACACAAATTAATAGTAAGTTTTCATTTTAACTAATGAAATAATTACCCATATGTGTATATACTGTTTTCTTTTGTTGCTGGAATAATTAATAAATGTTTTTAGTAACATCCCTGACGAAGGACACAAACATATGTCCGAAAGCTTGGAAGTGTAAAACAAATACTGTGTTTTTATTGACCCTGGCCGAATACCCGGTTCTCTACTAAGAGAACAAATTACAAAAACATATAATATATACGGCTGAGATAAAGAATTAAAAATAAATATATATATATATATATATATTTATAAATATACGAGTATATATATATATATATATTGTGATGTTATTTGTATTATTTATTTAGATTAATTGGAATAGATTTATTGTTATTATTATATAGGTTTTAGATAGAATTATAATATTTAGGGCACAAGCTAACAAAAATTATTGTAAATATTGTAAATGTGAATATGAACAAGTATGCACAAATATACAAAGCAATCCACGGATGGAGGTTGTTGATCGGTTACCACGGGTGACAGGTGACTTCGTGCATAGACCTTGGGGAATTGAATAATGGAAAGTCGAAAATAATCAACAAGGAGATTGACGAGTGGGAGAGACGCGTGTGGATCGCGGGTGGAGATGTTGCGATACTAATACGAATACATTACAAAATATTAACGGGGTTTCAACGATTGGACATATTACTGGAAGAAGACAGTCAACCAGGAGAGGAGTTCAACAAGATAGGAGCCGTGACGGAGATATTCAAAAATCAGGACTTCAAGCCGCTCAACTTCGCACACAAAAGTAGATGTTTACTTTTGTGGGAATCAACAAAGGATCAAAAGGAGAACGCAGGGACAAGAGGACGAATTAATCAAGGAACCACAAGAAGAAAACTGCAAGTAGAAAGTTTGCGTAAAGTGCAAGAGTCATATTATCACATAAGTTGGCTTGTGTAAATAGGATTTTGTTTGTTAATGTTGGCCACAGTTTATTATTTATTTAATATTTTTGTTTTTTATTGTTTTTGATTTGTTTGTTTAGTTCAGTTTATATTAGACGTTTAATATTTTTGGTTATTTTCAATTCATTAAAGTATTTGGAACGAAACTCTATTTAGTTATGATTGAACCTACTATTGAACCTGAGATAAGAGAAAGAACAAAAAGTTACAAAACAAGTAAATGCTTAAATGTTCAACACTAATAAAATAGGCAGAGCAATACAAAACGTAACATTTGTAGTCCCCTAAATGGGGCAGTAAACACAAACGTAACATTTGGAGTCCCGAACGTAGGGCAATATAAAAACGTAACATTTGGCGACCCGAACGTGGGGCAATTTAAATAAATCAAACTAAATAGAGGTTATTAATGAAAACAAAAGGAAACAAATAGATTTAGTAGTGTTAGGAATTTATTTAAGTTAATTAAGATGGAAAAGGGTAGCAAAGTAGGTAGACCGAAGAAAGCTCCGGTGACAGAGTCTGAGGACGTAGAATTATTAGAGTCTGGTCAGGGTGAGGCAACTCAGGTTGAAAAGCATAAGATACCTGAACCATCACATAGTCAGGTTCAAACGGAGCAGGACAGTATGAAGGATCTCCTAGAAATGCTGTTAAAAGGGCAGGCATGTGCCGCAGTGCAGGTGAAAACACTACAAGACAACATCAATGGACTACAAGACGACATCAATGGAGTACAAGACAACATCAATGGAGTACAAGACAACATCAAGGGAGTACAAGACGACATTAAAAGGGTACAAGATACACAAGAACGGTTTGACAATAAATTAATTAATTTGCAAACACCGGGATAGATGTATATTCCAAAATAAGACAGAAATACAAGGGTTAGGACTACGGTTAGGAGAGTCAATAGACGGTATTCGACAAGAAATAGTTAGTAAAGAAAATTTACAGCAACAAGAGTTACATAAAATTCAACAAAATTTAAGCAAATACAGAACAGCACCCAGTTCAGAACATATTTTGGCAATTTCACACAGGGAGTTATTACCAAAATTTTCAGGGGATAATCGGGCGAGCCCAATGACATATTTAAAAGCACTCAAAAATTTATTGAATAATGTGGAGGACAATACACAAGTTTTTCAAATCATACAAAGCACACTTCGGGACTCAGCACTAACCTGGTATACAACCATTGAGGATTAATGCAATAATATTGAGCAATTTGAAGCTAAATTTAAAACACAATATTGGGGTGATTTCAGACAAGGAAAAATTAGGGAAAATTTGTATTCGGGTAAATTTAGACAGGGAAATAGGCTAACCAGAGAACAATATGCAATAGAAAAATACAGTATTGCTAAGCAGTTGGAGCCGAAATTACAAGAAAAAGAAATTACTAAATTTTTAGCTAGACACTTTGAGGGAGAAACTTTGAAAACAACTGTAATTCAGAGGATTGAGACAATGACGGAGTTAATTGACCTACTAAAACGCTACGAGGACGTTGATGGATTAGACAATAGAAATAACAATAGGTACAGACAGGATTATAACAGGGGGGAACAAGGTTATAGGAGACAGGGATTTTATAATCGACAGGAATGTAGATATGAACGAAACGGAAATAATAACAATAATTACAATGACAGACAAAATCATAATTACAGACGGGGGAACAATTACAATGGGAATAATAGACGTAACTTTTACCCTAATAATAATAATCAAAATAACAATAACAATAATTATGACAGGAGAGGACGTAACGAACCTGAACATGAACAAAATAGGGGACAAAACAGACAACATGAATTAGGTAATGTTATGGTTGACAGGCAAAATCAAGGTATAAATCAAAACAACAATCGGATACAGGAAAACCGAATTAGACGTGGACTTGATATAATTGTGGAAGAAAGGGAACTACAAAATTTTCAATAAAGGGTATCAATGGGGAGAAAACTATTCCAAATTACCAACATCCGGGGAATTTTATTAAAGTAAATGGGGGCGAAGATAACATTTCGAATGGATTACCATATATTAGCTGCAAAATTGGGGAAAATAATTTAAAAAACACTTATTGATACCGGCGCTGAAGTGTCAATGATCAATAAAAGAATCATTGATGAAAATATTAAAATGTTTAAAAGGTTTATGATGCCTACAAAAAGAATAAAGGTAATTTCGGCCAGCAATAAACAAATTGCAACAATTAATAGTGCAATAATGTGCAATATAAACATAGGTGGGGAAAAATACTCACATATATTCTTAATAATAAATATGAGACACGACATGATATTGGGTATTGATTTTCTTGACAAGTGGGACGCGAAAATTGATCTAAAAGAGTACTCGTTGGAAATTGCTGAGAAAAAGTTCAAACTGGAGGTTGGGAGGTGTGTAGAGAATGAATGTGTAAATGATACAGATAATGAAGATGAAGAAATATTAAATAATGCTGAGGTAGAAATTAGGGGACCAAATTGTCCTGAAAAATATAAGGAAATTGTAGATGAAATTCTACAAAATAAAAGTGAACTGGTAGATGAAATACCGAACATAGCAATTGGACATGAGCACAAGTTAGAGATAATTACAAACGAACCATTTAAAAGCAAGACATACCCGATACCGCAGGTGTATAAGCATTTAGTTAATGAAGAATTAGAGAAAATGTTGAAATCAAGAATCATAGAGAGAGCTGAGACAAATTTCATAAATCCTATGCTAATTGTTAAGAAAAAGGTCCTAGGGAAACATGAAGGGTACTGTAATCATTATATTGATGATGTTATAATATTCAGTAAATCACATGACGATCACATCCAACATTTGGAGATTATACTGGAGGAACTTAGAAGGAATGGGTTGAAGTTAAATATTGAAAAATGCAAGAGACTGAGTTTGCCTTACGAAGGACCGTTTATTGTAAATAAGGTCATAGGAGACTCAACCTATGTGTTAGAAACTTTAAGAGGGGAAATCTTACGAGGAAAGTATAATATACAGACGTTATATCCTTATTGTGAGTCAAAATGGACACTGAAATTGATAATAATAGATTAGTAACGACTCTAACAGGGGTAAAAATCAAATCAGTAAAATGGACAATTGAATTGCCATGTTTTCTAATTTTATTTTGGAAATCTGTGATGTTATTTGTATTATTTATTTAGATTAATTAGAATAGATTTATTGTTATTATTATATAGGTTTTAGATAGAATTATAATATTTAGGGCACAAGCTAACAAAAATTATTGTAAATATTGTAAATGTGAATATGAACTAGTATGCACAAATATACAAAGCAATCCACGGATGGAGGTTGTTGATCGGTTACCACGGGTGACAGGTGACTTCGTGCATAGACGCTTGGGGAATTGAATAATGGAAAGTCGAAAATAATCAACAAGGAGATTGACGAGTGGGAGAGACGCGTGTGGATCGCGGGTGGAGATGTTGCGATACTAATACGAATACATTACAAAATATTAACGGGGTTTCAACGATTGGACATATTACTGGAAGAAGACAGTCAACCAGGAGAGGAGTTCAACAAGATAGGAGCCGTGACGGAGATATTCAAAAATCAGGACTTCAAGCCGCTCAACTTCGCACACAAAAGTAGATGTTTACTTTTGTGGGAATCAACAAAGGATCAAAAGGAGAACGCAGGGACAAGAGGACGAATTAATCAAGGAACCACAAGAAGAAAACTGCAAGTAGAAAGTTTGCGTAAAGTGCAAGAGTCATTTTATCACATAAGTTGGCTTGAGTAAATAGGATTTAGTTTGTTAATGTTGGCCATAGTTTATTATTTATTTAATATTTTTGTTTTCTATTGTTTTTGATTTGTTTGTTTAGTTCAGTTTATATTAGACGTTTAATATTTTTGGTTATTTTCAATTCATTAAAGTATTTGGAACGAAACTCTATTTAGTTATGATTGAACCTACTATTGAACCTGAGATAAGAGAAAGAACAAAAAGTTACAAAACAAGTAAATGCTTAAATGTTCAACACTAATAAAATAGGCAGAGCAATACAAAACGTAACATTTGTAGTCCCCAAAATGGGGCAGTAAACAAAAACGTAACATTTGGCACCCGAACGTGGGGCAACGAAAACGTAACAATATATATCATTAGTGCGCATTAAAGCATCACCGAGTATTTAATAACATTTACTTGTTTGTAGTAAAATAGGTATTGTGAAGTTCACTTTATATTTCCCACTAGCGCGCAATAAAGCGTCACCGATTATTTAATAAAATTTACTCATTCATTGAAATATATTTTTCATAAGATCCTTTTATCTTTGCCATTAATACTGCATTAAGGCGTCACCGAGTATTTTTTTTTAAATTTGTTCTAGAATATTATTAAGGACAATTTATCTGTCGCCATCACGCCGTTTCGGTGTCACCGAGTATTTAATAAAATTTACTAATTCATAGTAATACATTTGGTAGTCACTCATTCAGAAATGTAACTTTTATTTAACTTTATTCACCATAACTCGAGTAATACTTTTTTACCGATATTTCTGTCGACTCGAACTTGTGATGCTAACGTGACGTTAGATCGATGCTCTGGATCAACTAGCCCATATATTTCTAAATCACTTCTATTTGTAGTATTCCCTTTCCCATATAATTATAATCAATGCATATAATTCCTAGTGTACTTTCCCTAACTATTGATTATCGGTGATTCCCCTGTACCAAGACTGGTCTACTCAAGTCCCATTCAAATTTAAACAATGTCACCATTATAACAATAATTATAATTCCCAGTTGCATAACTTCTCATGACCTGAACCAACACATCTCGTTTCAGTCTAAACTATAATAGTAACCCCATTCATTAACCGAAATTGTGTAAGTACTATTTTTCACACTTCCATTTGACTAATACCAACACGATTGGATTCTTCGATTACTAGTAGAGAAGCTGTTATTGATTATATTAAGAAACAATTCCTACCAAGAGCAATTTTCTGATAAATGACGCTTTTATAATTCTTTTCATATTGAGCTTCGGACATGTGTATAAGGCTTGAAATTACCTAACGAATATACCCTTAGCCTATATCTGTCGAGTCGCGAGACACTCTGTAAATTTAGCACTCAATTGTCTCACCAACAGACCATTATTCCATTATTCAAATACTAAAGGGTCACAACAATGTTTACTTTCACCGACAAACTAAAAGAAAGTATTGCAATTATGAATATTTTCGAAATCCAAATTTTTTCAAATAATGATTTTTGTTTATTTTTTTTTACTTACGTGTTCTTGCTGATGTTGATAATTAAGTTTTTATACGCTGACTAGGATTTGAATATTTCTATAAAATTTTCTGTAAGATATTTCATTTCTTCCATGACGAAGAGAAGTTATATAGATATGCAAGGCCGGATTTCTAGGTATTATGCTATAAATCAGTTTTAATAGCAGACCAAAATGCCCTCGTATCTACACTAATATCGGCAAATGAAGTAACGTGACAATTTTTTTTTGCGCTTTTATGTAAATTTTCAGTTTTTAAGCTTGTAATTGCTTTAATGCATTTTTTGTGCATATTTCCTTATTTTTTGTGCTTATTTGCTTGTTTCTCAATTTTATAGCATATTATTTATATTAGCTACGAATATATTTTGTTGCACATTATTGTAATGAGAATTCAATATTAATATTACTCCGTTACGTCTAGAGTGCTTTTTTATCACAAAATCATCAGCAAAGCGAGCGTGCGTACGTGATATTTGGTAACAAAGCTTGATTATTTCGGGGATTACCCTATTTTTATGTGCACAGAACGCATCTGGGGCAAGTGTGCTATTAATTCAGTCCAATTTATCTCAATCTTCAGTGCGTTGTGCTTCTGCCTTGTGTGTATTACGTGTTTATAAATTTTCTTGTATAAAATGCTGAAAGTAACACCTTCCGTCTATAAATGGATTCGTGGACATTCTGAATTAAAATATGACAACGGCAAATTAATTTGCAGGGCTTGTATCAAACCGGTAAGTTTTATTTTGTGTTGCTATTGGCCTAGGTACAAGCATGTATTATGTTGTATATTAACTGCGAGAAAAAAATTAACATAACACAACATATCAAAACAACAGTTCACCTGGAAAATTTAAAAAGACACAAATCGGCAAGCAATACCCTGAGTACCCAGCAAACTATTTCCGAGTGTTTTGCGAGTTCTTCTACACAGAATAAAAAGGAATTTTACTTTGATTTATGCAATACGATAGTATTTTCTAACATTCCGTTAAAAAAAATAGATACTAGTATGTTTAAATCTTTTTTACAAAAATACACCGGTAGACATATTCCTGCCGAATCAACCATTCGCAAAAACTATGTCGAAGCAATGCATTTTTAATTAGTTTCAAGCAGTTAGAAAAAACAAATGGCAATACCGTTGCCAAATTCGTACACGATGGATTAACACTTTTTTTTATGCGAAACCCCGTACCAAATGATAAATTTTTATTGATGCTTTCTGATGCCGCTGTATATATGTTGAAAGCATTATCTAATTTAAAAGTACTTTGTGAGCAATTAATGCATTGCACCTGTTTGGCACATGGTTTTAATCGAGTTGCTGAAACGATTAGACTAGAATTTCCCCTGATCAATGATTTGATAAAAACCGGGAAGAAAATTTTCCTAAAAGCCCCACGGTGGGTTGAAATGTTTAGGGAAAGAATGCCAAATGTACATTTGGCATTCTTTCCCTAAACATTTCAACCGGATCCGGACTCTTCGCAGGCCACGGAATCATTTCGATTTGATTGGCATTGTCATCCAGCCACTCTTGGACAACACGTGCCGTGTGTATCGGACTATTGTCCTGCACAACAGTAATTATCTCCAGCTCCTCCTCCGGGTATAGGGTTCTCACCGTCGGAATTAGGCTGTTTTCGAGAATATCCACATATTCCCTGGAAGTAAATCTTGGGGGCGACACTTGAAGTAATTCTCCAGGACCACTTTCCATTATCCACCCCCAATATCCAGCTGAAACTCGCCCGCTCCTGTTATTTGGCCGGACATGCTGCGGTTCAAACCTAGTTCCATTTATCCTCCAAAGAGAGACTGGAGCATCGTCTGAAGACGAAAATGTTTTTTCGTCGGTAAATACGACTTTGCTCCAGTCTCTATTTAAATTTTCTCGGCAAAATGCAAGCCTTCTCGCAGCATGGGCCGGCGTCAACAGGCATTTTCGAGCCGGAGACCGATTTTTAATTCCCACTTCCAGCAATCGGCGTCGAATTGTTCTTGTACTACAATTCAGGTTTAAGTCTTCAGCAATTTTGATGCTGGTTGTAAATGGGTGATCCCGAGCAAAATTTATAATATCTTGATCTTGATGTTCCGAGGTCGCTCTAACCCTACCATAAGGAGGAGTTGCCAGATCTCCTTCATGATTGTATTTTGAAATCCACCGAAATATTTGACGCTTCTGAAAAATAATCAAAAATTAGAAAATGGAAATAGAAACACAGCTGAATATATTAAGAAAATTGTAATTCAAATTTTACAATCCTACGATATTAAATTGAAGAAAAATTATACTATAACAACTGCTAACGGATTCAACATAATTAGGACATTCAAAAGTGTTAGATCCCTTGTGATTATAGGTGAATTCAACAGGTCAGGTCAGCACTATCAGGTAATATAAAGTCGGGTAAATCATGTCTAAATCTATCAGGTAAATATAAAATGTTTAAGTCAGAAATGTGTAAAATTGAATTTAAATTGTGTTTTATATTATGCAATAGATGAACAATTTTGAATATAAATTTGATTTGAACTTAAAAAATTAATATATATTTTTGCCGAAATTAAATGTTTATTTTATACTTTGCTTCAACCCCTACTCCAACCAAACTTGACGTGACGACGTGAAACAATTAATTATTAAGCAATTATTTGCAAACCTTTAAGCGATGTGTTGTTTAGTACAATGCAATATTAATTAATTTGCAGCATTTTTATATTAACTTAAATGGAAAAATAAATTATATTATTATTTAGTACTTACTGGAAACAAAATTATTTTTATTTTATTTTATGATTTATTTATTTTATTTCGCCTGACTAGTTTCGGTTATATAACCATCTTCAAAGGCATGTATTTAATGTTTATATATTTGAGCTTTCAGTGAGCTTTCAGATGACAGTGCCAAACATTTTCTGCGCCAACTAGATGCCCAAATTTTCATAGTCAACTTTTGATTTTCTTATGGCCGTTTTTTTTTCAACCATGTGTAACACATAATCTGACATTATGTACCACAAAAAATCGATAATTTAAAAGTTTTAATATATGTTCGATAGTTTAATCGACATAAATTTGATATAATATACAAAGCGATAGAAACACTTAGAAAGTTTAGGGTAAGACATTTGAACTTTTCTTGAAAAGATTATTGTATTTTGTATTTAATCTTACCACTTTCGTCAGTGCAGTCATTAAAACTATTAATACCATAAATTTTGACTAAAAATTATATTTATACGCAACAATTTTATAAATTCGCCCTATAACAATTAGTCAATCATTAAAATTTTCTGACTTTGATTGAATTTTCTAATGTAAATATTAGATTTACAACAATGTTACAAAATGTATTCAATTTTAACATTAAATTCTATAAATTAATGGGAAAAGTCTGTCGGAACGAAAACCGGAACCGCGAAAAGAAAGGTAAATATGGAAATCTACAGGCAAATAATAGAAATATGTAACTTACCGATAAATTCGTCAATGCCGAAATTTCACTCGCTGAATTTCCACTTAGATGAAGTCCAATAATGATGCCTCGTTGTTGGAGAGTCGAAGAGCGTTGTCCTAGATTTCTTCCCATCCTAGATTTCCATGCAGTATAAAATTTGTGTTAAGATTATTTGCCTTTTGCAACCACATACTTGCTATACATACCTGAATAACTGGGATAGAACCAAATAATGGAATAAAAATTAGTAATCCGTCACTTCAACTGATTTTATGTTTCTACTACTTTAACTGCCAAATTTGAAATGAAGCATTTTACGCAAATTCTCCATTTATATACCTTGGTTTATTGGGTTTAAAGGGATTATTTTTGGAAAACCCCAATCCCTAACTTTGGATATTTCCTGTATTGCCCTCTCTTTTATTGCTCCTCAATAAAATGTGTAATTCGAATTTACTTATCTGTTTTTATCAGAAATTAACATTATTATCCAATATCATCTGAATTTGATTAATTTAAAATATTATTTAAATTAGAATTTCTATTTGTCATTTTAGAAGTATAATTTTTGTATCAAGTTTAAAAAAAATCAAATAAACTAATATTACTATCTCATTCTCAGCACCTTAAAACCTACATGTTTTATATCTACTTTGATTGAATAGATTTCTTCTTCCTAGCTATGTGCTAGTTGGTGGTAATCCCTTCCGAAAAACACACAATCACTACTCGTCAAACAGATGACATTAAAATTTTGAAACGAAATAGGTAAAATAAAATAAAACACTTGGTTGAGTTTCACTAACTTTTTTAACACTCTACAATTGTTTCAGCCCTGCGACCATTCTCAAGTGTAATATAATACTAAATATAAATTCCTTAAATTACAACTTATTGTACTACCGTTATCGTTCTTAATAAGTAAATTGTTGGGATTTCCTAAGCCGCTTTCAATAATACCATCAAATATCTGCGTATTGTTAAAATACACTTGCTCATTTACTCGATTCCCCATCGCTTTACGCCCCCCATCGCTTTACGACCCCCCTCGCTTAACGCCCTTTACATTTCATTTAATCTGACTAAAACTAGCCTCAATAAAAATTATATAGTATATTAAGTATGCAGAACGGTAAGAGTTTGTTACCGTTCGAAACAATTGTTTGGAGAAGGAGCGAAGCGATGACTCGATGTGAACAGACTAAATAAATCTAAGTGATACTAACAAAGTAACCTGTGTGTGTTACCTATTTCACAATGTATCACAAAGTAGAGGTGTCAAGCGTTACTCATCTAGATATACAAGGTTTTTAAGGAATGGCGTGAAGCAAGGAAGATTGCTTTAAATGAAAAGGGCTTGTTAGCGTATTTTGTGGTGAGAAGTGAACAACTGAAGCCCCCCAGGCAGTTTATGGGCGCAGTATTCAATGCTAAAGAGTACAATTTTTCTCACTTACCGTTCACTGAATGGTAAGTAAATTACTTACCGTTTTGTTAGACGTAGTAACCAGTAACAACAACTTACTGTCATGGAAATAGACATGGTAAACTGATAAAAACTACCTATCGTGCAAAAAGTATATTACACCCCCGTTTTTTAAAATTGTATAACCTTCTAAAGCGTACAAAATTAACACCTAAAAGTAACTGTGGCTAGTCATTAATATAGAAAAGCTCGATTGCACCTATACCGTTAGTGATATTGAAATCAACCAAATGGCAAAGCAAACGGGAGGCCAAAGTGCAGTTTGTAAAATTGACGAAAATATTTTCTTTTGCTTTTTCTGATATACAGATGGGTTTTTTCATATTTAAAGGCAGTTTAATCTAACGTAATTGATAATCGAATCACTTTTACATTTATCTAAATCAACACAAATATTTTCTAACTAATTATTTGACTTAAATTTTATTTATCAATAGAAAATGACTCCAGTTCTGAGTTTACAATGAAAGGCAGAAATTGTGTCAAAAACCATCACCATCTTTAGAAATAAAATTATTTTGACGTCAAAATATTCAGGTGTTTTGATTATTGATTATAATAAATTACGTTTAAACCCTGCTATAAATTAGCAAATATTTTATGCAAGGCAATAGACAAAATTGATTGCTTAAATTATCCTGGAGTTTCTGAATTGGCATGTTCCCGTAGTTTCAAAAAACGATATACCGAACATTTTCGCACCTTTAGACTTAATCAAAACTGTAGTGCATTCGATAAATCGTAAACTTAAAAATATTACATAACTTTATCGATGGCACGCAGCTTAATCTTCTAGAAGCCGTAGAAATTCATAAACGTAATAATAATCCGCTCGTAAACCTGTCGAATGAGCAACCGAACGTAATTTGCACACCGCTTTTTAAAACTATATAAATAGTTAAGCGACTTGTCAAAACTCTACCTGGGTAGATTTTGTTTAAATTTATGGGATGCATAGATAATAGGGACCCAAAGCACTTTCAGGTAAATTTTAGATTGCCGTCCACTCAGTGACTGAACGCCGAATTCCTCCGAATGGAGCTTCGACTCTGCCGTACTTGATGAAACAAGGATAGCGAACCGCCGTGTCCCAGCGACCAGTGACATTCTTTGAGTCCATGACTGTACATACCTCTTCCTCCGGCAGCGGTTATAACTATTTAGATTGGGTATGTGGCTAGATGCTGCCTGCTATTATGCCGACCATTTCGATTCATTTAAGGAGCTTGTGTTAGAGTGTCCCGAAAATGTGTCAGAGGTAATTAAAGAATGCCACACAGTTCTTAAAGATAGGAGGGTTGTACAAAATTTAGCATTCCTAAAAATCAACTACAGTTTCGTAAACAAAGCGGTTGATAAACACCCAGCAAAGGACACAACTTTGGTAGATGCGGTTCAAATAGTTGAACATTTTAGAAACGACGTCTCAAACGTACGGGGATCTATAGGAGAGATTATTTTAAAAAAATGTGATGCAGTTTTGTCAAAAAATGAAGGGTTTAGCGAGTTACAAAAAATATCAACAACTTTAAAAGGAGATTTCGTGGAAGATTTGCTGATAAATATTACAATTGTTCCCAAATTTAAATATGCACCGATTACAAGTGTGGATGTGGAGAGAAGCTTTTCACACTTAAAAAATGTGCTCAGTGATAGGAGAATGGGATATTCCGTTGAAAATTTAGAAAAACATTTAATTATTAGTCCATTTAAATATGAACAGTAATCGTTATTTGTTATTAATTATTATTGTTGTGAATATTAATCACCAAAACCTATGTTGTTAAAATATTACTTTTATCTACCTATAGTGCGTTCTTGTTAATAAAATTATGTTATGTTTTGTTTTTCTGTATTTTCATAAAAAATAAAATATGCCTTTTCATGCCTTTTCTGCGATTTTGTGCTTATTCTAATCTTTATGCTATTTTATATGCTTATTTTCAAAGATTTTTATGCATTTTTAAGCGCTTATTTTGTAATTTTTTACGCTTATAAATCCGCGCTTTGTAGATATGCATACTTGTCATTTCGTCATTTATATGTTTTAAAAAATGCACGAAACAAACAAAGGTCGCGTGATTTGGGGCTCTTTCCACGTCGCTCCGTGAGTCGTGGCGCGAATAACATCTGTACGACCGTTTTGTGTGCTTTTTTTATTGTGGGTAGGCGGCGAGCGTTTTGTAGGTTCACACCTGGCCTTTAAATGTATAATGAGTCGTCTGTACGGCGCGTTGACCGCTAATTACGGCCCTGGATTGTAACGACACGGGGGTGGCAATTGCCGGTTTGATTTAATAATACACGCCCCAAGGGGGGCTTAATCGCATTCTAGGGTTAACGCAATTAAATTTCACATGCCCTGCAAATGACTCCCATTAATTACACCATCATTGTTCGAACCAATTAATAACGTTTATTTCTGCATTTTGAACAAATCTCGTTCATAATTGTTTCCAGGGCCTCTGCGTGGGTAAGAAGTGTCTTTGTGTAAATAAAATTTTAGCGCCCGATTCTAAGATACAAGATTTGCAAATTTAAACAATAGTAATTGTAAAACATGTTTATTTAGATACACATAGAGCAGTAGAACATTACATATTTTTAAATTTATTTTAATTATTCACTTATTACACCTATATTATAATTATTCACATATTAGCTCTTCTGACTTTCAGGATAATTTTTTTTAATTTAAGTGTTTAATATTCATTAAATCTAGAATACCGTTTTCAATAGATGCAACTTGAAATTTTCACTTTGGTCACAAGGCATTAAACTCGATTTTCTTCGAAATTTGTGTTGTGCAACCTCGTGCTATTTTTAGAAATTCGTGAAGAGAAAAAAAATGCTATGCAAATTGTTAATAGAAACGTTTAGGTTGCCATTTAAAAACAGTATCGATGGCATTGTCAAATAGTATGGCGTCACACAAAAAAATTGTAATCATCAAATTGTGGCAAATAATTGATTATCACAATTTTGTTAAAATCTCGTTTTTCTAAAAATAACAATACAGGCACCAAGGAGAGTTCTACAACAAATCGTATTTCGAATTTAGGCAATATGGAGCGTTGGGCCACTGTCAGCTAGTCGACGTCAAATAAATTTAAAATGTTCTGATAGTACTACATACTAAAGTTAAATGTTTAATAGAACTTCTTTCATAAACTAGAGATTGAAAACGAATGTATCCACGCAGGCAACGACTCATTATTTCTCGGAATTATTTATTACAATTAAATTTAATTAAATAACTGTAGTATTTAATCTAGTATTATTTTTATTATTATAAAATATTAGGAATCTAGAGAACAGGAGAGGTAACCAGGAGAACGGAACGATAATAATAATTTAAAAATAAATAGATTTGAAGTTTATACAGAGACAGCATAAAGTATTAAGACCTGGCTTTTTTCCCCTGTATATATTTTTTTAAAACGCGTCAACAGGCCAAAATTATTTTTTTCAAACACATATTTTGAGACCATTTTCAATTTTTCATTTCTCTCCGTTTTGAAGTTATGACGTCAGAGGCATTTTTCTTAAATGACAACCTATATTTTTTATTATTGATTTTAATAGTACTTTTTATTATGTTTTCAACAAGATGACATTTTCAATATGTAACATTTGAAAAAAATTGAGAAAAAGTGCGTTAAAATAAAACCATAAAATTATTATTTCAATATGCAGAATGCATCTAGTTACCATTCAAAACAACGTCAGTGAAAACATAATTATTAAAACAGGCTTGGATTTTAAATATTGGAATAAAACAAAATTGATCAACCTGAAAAACATTCTTATTACAATATCATCAATTACAAAAATAAAAACAGAAAAACCAAAAGAAATTTTTATCGAGAAAAAAATAGTAATGACTAAGATATAAGATAAGTTAAAAAAAATGAAGTCACAAAAATAATTAAAATAACGAAAAAATATTGGTTAGGGAAAAAAATCAAATTAGATGTTCAAATTGTTGACCAATTTGTTCTTGACAGTGTGCCAATCGATGTCGAAAGGCCGCACATACATTGAGGAGAACATCAGGCCGTAGTTGTCTCATTTTGACTTGGATCCGTTCTTTCAATTGTTCAATTGTGGTTGGCCGATTAAAGTATACTTTACTTTTGATGTAACCCCATAAGAAAAATCTAAAGAGGTCAGGTCAGGGGAACGCGCTGGCCATTCAATAAAACTCCTTCTGCTAATCCACCTGTCTTGGAAGACTTCGTTGAGATAGTCACGTACCATTCGGCTATGGTGAGGTCGAGCCCCATCTTGTTGGAACCACCAGTCTTCATTGGGAATGTCGGGATCGTGTTGATTTGGGAATAGAACCGCCAAAGCTGGAACGAGGTAATCTCTCAATAGCTCCAAATATGTTTAGCCTGTGAACGAGCCACCAAGGAAGAAGGGTCCAATAATAATATCACTACTATTCCTGCCCAGAAGTTTTATTTTCCGGAAATTGGGCATGGGCTTATGGAAGCCTCAGTGGATGATCGCATCCACTGAGGGTTGCGCTCGGACTAATAGCGACAAATTTGTGTACTCACCGTTCCATTCAAATAAAAAGTTGCTTCATCACTAAATAAAATTCTGGTAGCAAACCCTTCATCGACGTTACAGAGATTCATCATTTGTTCGTGCACTAAATTTACTTTGTAAGGATGCCATTTTTGCCGTTTCAAAAATTTCAAAACAGATGTTTGTGAAAGCTCACTATTTGCCGCAACCGCTCTGGAGGGAATATGCGGGGTTGGTTGCAACTCTAACCGCACGTTTAGCTTAACATCTTCCGGAACTATCGGTCGTCCACTTTTCGGGCGATCTCTAATATGCCCCAACTGCTCATACTTTCTTATGATTGCACTAACAGACGTCTTAAGAAGAGGTTCTTGTAACGGATATTTATTATTAAAATAAATGCACACTTCTTCATAGGTACGTATTCTATCACCGCAACCTCTAATCATAAGAATTTGAATTCTTTATGCCTCCGAAAAACGTCGAACCATTTTGAAATTAACTTGACGATGAATTAACTTAACGATGAATCGAACGAAACGTCAATCTGACTGTGAGTAGGTAATAATTTGTTTCAAATAATTGTACTAGATTGTTTTTCAGGTTAATTAATTTTGTTTTATTCCAATATTTAAAATCCAAGCCTGTTTTCCTAATTTTGTTTTAACTGACGTTGTTTTGAATGGTAACTAGATGCATTCTGCACATTGAAATAATAATTTAATAGTTTCACTTTTACGCACTTCTTCTCATTTTTTTTCAAATGTTACATATTGAAAATGTCATGTTGTTGAAAACATAATAAAAAGTACTATCAAAATCAATAATAAAAAATATAGCTTGTCATTTAAAAAAAATGGCTCCGGCATCCTAACTTCAAAACGGAGAGAGATGCGAAAATGAAAATGGTCTCAAAATATTTGTTTGAAAAAAAAATCATTTTGACCAGTTGAAGCATTTTTCAAAAAATTATACAAGGGAAAAAAAGCCAGGTCTTAATACTTTATGTGCTCTCTGTATAATATCCATCCATTTTTGTATTGTACAATAAACAATTAATACCCCATCCAACTACAACATTGGTGACCCCGACATGATGAGTACATTCCGAACGTTGCGTCCAGACCTCCGACTACGTGCGATGGTTGCTTCACAGTTTTGTGCTCGAGCTGCATTGGCATCCAGCCTCGTGTGCTATTTCCCCTGGGACATCGGGCAGATCTCCACTTCTATACACAGTCCTGCTCGTGGAGTCAACCTGTGACCTACGAATCCTGGATCGTCTGCCACTTCAGGTGCCATCTGCGAGCTCTGGCGTCCTATTCTGCTCCGCTGTTGCACCTGATGGATCAGCATCATCCATCAGGTCCAAGTTGCCATTATTTTAAGGTGACCGATCCACACTACTACCCTCACCCGTCAAACAGAATTACGAACCTCTACTTCATTTTTTTTGCGATCTTCTCCAAATCTAATTGCCTTTGTCTTTTCCTTATCGCCTACTGTTTCTCTTTCCAATACAAGAGTAGTCCGTACTGGAGATTCCTCCGGGAACGTCTACTGTAACTTCCAGACAACTTGACACCTATTTTGCTTATTTTGTCTATTTTGACACTCGAGGCACCTTTCGGGCCGCTCGAGACACTCATTTTTCCACTCGAGGCACCTTTTGTGCCGCTAGACAACATTTTTTTCACTCGAGGCACCTTTCGTGCCGCTCGAGACAATTACTATTTTGCAATTCGAAGCTTATTTCGTGGCGTTCAACACACTTATTTACTCAACTTTATTACCGTAACGTAACTTATTTAGCTGACTTTACTCAATCATAGCAATTAAAACCCTTTAGCTTTTGTTAAGTGTCAACAGATAAAAGTTTTTAGACATATTTAATCTCCCTTGATGCGTTTCAAAGAACCAGATGAGCGTTTTTCTGTTATATATGTAGATTTGATAGGACCTCTACCGATTTGTAAAGGTTACCGATATATTTTGCTGTGTATTGATTGTTTTACTAGGTGGCCTGAAGCTGTACCTTTATTTGATGTTGCAGCTGATACGGTATCGTTAGCTTTCCTTGCCACGTGGATTGTCCGTTTTGGGGTTCTTTCGGTAGTAATCACTGGTGGTCGGTAATGCGACCACTGCTGATTCTGTTTATGGGTACTCGTTGCGACTGCCAACAGCCTTCCTCTCTACATCAAGGAGAGTTAACGTAGCGGATGTCAGAAAAGGTCAATTTATAAGTGATCTACATATTAAAATGCGATCGTTGTCGGCTGCAGCGACGCGGTCCGCTGAAACACCTTTTTATGTGCCTCATTCGTTTTCTTCAGAGATACATGTTTTTGTTAGAAGAGGTGGAGTTAAAAAACCTTTAAGGCGGGGAAATCTGTGGGCCATAGCAAGGATATGACGAGCCTCACCAACTTCCGTCGTTCAAGTATCGAATCTGGTAAAATATCTCCCATCTCTCTTAATCACTCTGATGGACAGAGACGAACGCATGGGCCGAGAATTAAATTCGGAAGACCGCATTTTTTATGGTAATGTCGTAAAGATAACTGCTGCCAAATTGTTCTCGCGTTACTGATCCAGGCCCGTTGCAGGCCGCCCATCGTGGCGTTTAGGGGCAGAATTTTACATGGATATATCGCAATTTATACCGTACGAATATAATATTTAAATCATGCATTTGGATCATTCAAAGAATACAAATATTTCAGTTGTATGTCAATAAAAGGAAAGAGGATAATACATACTATATTAATATGAACAGTCACAGTTTGAGGGAGAAATATTTTTTATTAAATTCACAATTAGAATTATCAATTTATATAATTATTTATACAAGTATAATTTGCATACAAGTATACAATTAACATTTTTATTTAAAATTATTTTTAACATTTTTGACTTTGATCATTAAAATATATAAATAAATAAATAATAGATAATAAGATAATAAAATAGATAAATAATTTGTATTGACTAAAAAATACTGCTTTAAAAAAAATGACAAAAAATGAATAATATCAAAATTATATGTGATTTGTATGTTTATCTTCATCTCTCATTCAGACATTTTCAATTACCTTTTTTTTGCTTGTGCTGCCAATATAAACTCTGGCTCTATACATTTTTTATTTCGTAAGACATTGCCACAAACTATTTCCGTCAAAATGCAGGTTTTGTAGAACTTCGAAAGTTTGGGCAACATCATGATCCATGAATCATTATCCTTCATAATTTTTCCAACAAAAATAGGTTGTGTGTTATCTATGTACACCACAAAATAGCACTGCAGTCTATTACATATATGCAGTTGACCTTGTACCTAAAAATAATTATGCTTACAGTGATGTTCATACCGGGTGTATTCTCAGGTGTACAGAGTCCTGTATATTAAGTATGGGGTAATTAGGTATTATAAAATAGTATTTCGAAAAATAAATATCTTACTTGATAATAATAATCATGTGACCGTTTTAATCTTAAACCATTCTCTTTTACTTCTAGACAGATGTTTAATTTTGATGCTGCTTCTACTAACATCCCCGATTTTGATACCTTCATTTAACATTTAACAAGACATTTAACTTCAATTAAACTATCATTACCGATTAAACCTGCAATTTAGATAATATATTACGTATTTTAAGAAATAAATCATTATATTTTACCATCAGGCGATGCAGCCAGAAAAGGATGATTTACATCCACAAAGAGGCCCGATGGTTCCACCGATAACTTACATTGTTGTTCAAATAAAGATATAGCTACTGCCTCGTTCATTTTGCCATACTCTGTATATTCATTTTGAATATTTGGTGGATACAATATATTCTTTACCAGAGTATGGCAAGATGTTGAATCTCTTCTTTTGATAACTTTTACAAAATTAGAGGCAGTAAGCTTATTTGCTCTCTCTAAAATATATAAATGGTTGTTAAACTGACCTTTCGTCGCAAAAGCAATTTCTTTTTGCTTTTCTTGAGACATCTAAAAATAAGATATTAATGAAGAATATAGTATTGTATTAATGAGCACCTACTTGTAATCTGTCCATATATTGATGGCATGCGTCAGCAATTTCTGCGCTTGACATTTCTGGTTGCAAAACATATTTTCCGTAATCTGGATCGCGTGATTTTTTTATAATATTTGTTTTTTGCTTTCTGTATGCATATTTTTTTGTTTTATATTTTTTCTGAGAATCTATATATTTCATGAAATATTTTACCGGACATTTTTTTGTAATTATTTTCCATGGATTATAGTGCCAAGAAAACCCTATAGTTGTCAAAATAAGTATTGTTTTAAATAAAAAATACTTTGACATAATACCTTCATTATATCGCAACGCCGATAAAGTAGCTCGAGTACCAAATGAACCTCTTTGAATAAAATTTATGCGCTTTCCTGCAGTAAAGCGACATAATATGCTTATAAAAAGCTCAGCCCTATTGTTAGTCTCATTATCAATTAAATGATTAACTTTACGAAGCACAGGAGTCAGAGCAGCAATAAATTAGTAACTTGTAGACAATATTATATAATGCAAAAATAGATCTAAGTATCATACCAGTCTAATAACTCCAGTTTCACGTACTGCATCGATTGAGTCTATTTTCTTTCCAACCTCATTACAATAATAATCCTTACACATTGAATGGTTGCCAAACACATGATTAGGACCATTATTTAAATCTTTAATCAGTGACGAAATGTCCCCATGTGCATTATCGTATATCGATTTTTGAGCACATGTTTGTAATTATTATATTTTTTCAGCTGTCAACATGCGTCTTCCAGCTAAACTTAATGCTGTCGAATCTTTTTTAATGATGTACACGCGTTTCCCATAATTTTTAATAATGTGATTTGTACATTCAATCTTCTGTACCTAGAAATATAACATTAATTTAATTATACTTTCAACTAAAATTGTAACGATACTTATTTTTAATACATAATAAAAAGCGGGCATATAGTTTTGACAAATCTTTGATTTTAAAAAGTTTTATAATTAAAAAAAATAGTAAATTGGATAAACAACATTCCCGTATCTTTTAATAAATCAATGTTATGTTATCTTCGAAGGTGCAGTGTTTAGATTAAAATATAAAATTTAATACTTGTTGTCCATAATGTACTTGTTGCTGTATTTTCGCAAATACGCTGGAATCACCATCCGCTATAAATTGTTTGTAGCGTAAATTATGTTGGCTGATGCTCTGATTAAATCCCTCGACTATAATATCGGCCTCCATTGCAGATGACGATCCTGACCAATTTTTAAAGCAAATGTGTGAATTTGCCGACTCATTTCTGTTTTCAGCTTTTTTACAGATAATGCAAAACTTATTTCTAACGGCCATAAATAGAACTTTTTTTGTGTGGTAACCAATTATGACTCCCTGAAAATTACATATATTTTTACAACAATTAAAGCATCATCGCACGAAAAGAAAGAGAGAAAAAATTAGATTTATTTGCGAAAGTTTAAATTTCACATTTAGCCATTTCATGTGTCATTTTACGTACCACACCTGAAGCCGCGTTATAGTTATGGCCATAGCTACGCTTTGACCAGCCACCATCTAAATAAACTCGAATCCATGCAATGCCGTCTTCATCAATTTGCCCATTGTCTGTTGCAGACTTGCGTTCATCTTCGCCGGCCTTTTCCATATTTTTTATAGATTCGATTTATAGAAAATTTTATAGATTTTATAGACCACGCCTGACAACATACACTAATAAACAAGTTCATATTTAAAAAGCATTCAATCGTTTCAATATACCTCTCTCGGATCAGATTCCAAAGAATAATACAATTTATTTGATAAAGGTGGAATATCAAGAATAGATAAAAATTCTTCGGTGTGTTTATATGTATTTCCGGTTGCCATTGTTCCCCAAACAGTAGCTATGTTTATGACATTGGAACTTGACTTTTCAGTAGCCACAGAAAATGTCTTACTACAGACATTACATTTTAAATCAATGGTACTTGATAAAGCCATGTCTTACTTCTTTGTCCACAAGTAAGTTGCCAGATGTGCATCTCCGAGCATGTTGTTCGGTCTTTCGAATAGTGTCACTCAATAAAGTCATGATATCTACAATTCGAAAACCTGTCAATGTAGAAGGTAGTTCCTCTCGTTCTAAAATTAATTTTTCTGCCATAATGCTAAAAAAAATATATATATATACAGGGTGTCCAAGATAAGGATCAACAGTATGGCAAAAGTTACAAAGTCGGTTAAATTACTAAAAAGTTGCTCAATGTAGTGGTCAGTGACTTCTTACGAGAAAGCTAGAAATTTCCGCTTATTTCCGGAGATATTCGACAAAATTCGAAATCTTGCGATTTCGTTATTAGTTTTTTTTTTCTGAAGTTATTTGAAAAGGTATACGAAAAACAAAGTCACTTTCCCATTGCCACATTTTCAGTTCTACAAGACAGCGTTTACAAATTTTCAATACGTTTCGTTTCGAAGAAACCATCATCAACTTTATTTTTTATATGGCCCGTAAACTTGTAACATTTACGGTTTCCGAGATCCCTACGCTGTTGTTCCTTATCTTGGACACCCTGTATATTATTATCATTTTGTAACGGTCCGGTATCGCCTTCGACGGAAACTGCCTTTTAATTATTAAATGTGCGCACAGACCTCCACCGTAGGCGACCATACTCACACTTTTTTTTGGACGTGACGTCTCGACGACGTTTTAAAAATCGTCGCGAGACGCCGCCATGAGGACAGAAACTAGTTGCCTTTCCTATAGTGCGGAAGTGTCACGAGGTCATCGTTTTCATTGGTATACCACCATCCGGTTTCCGGGATATAAAACGTGAACTCATTTAACCAGGGAGGGTACTAAACGATTCAACTCCATACGCTCACAACATCCGAGCGTTTTTCTGGGTAAGGGCTAAGTAACCCAGCCAGCCAGGTCTTGGCTCGGGGCAGCGACCATCCTGCCAGAGTTGCTCTGAGGTCTGGAATCTAGTGATCGGCGTTCCCGACGCTTATCGGCCGCCGCACGCCCAGGAGCCAAGTCCAGCCCGCCAGCAAGGTCGCAGACCAGGAACGCAGGCCAGATCTTTATATATATATTTTTTTGTTCTCATTTGCGCTTAAATTTCATTTTGATATATCGTTTTTTTTCTTTTGTGTAAAATTTGCGTTACGTGTTTCGTGCCGTACGTGTTTTGCGCTTTTGTAAGAAAGGGTGGCTCCAACGGACCTTAGCATCGCGCGATTGCGAGTTCGCGATATTCGGCCGAATATGGGGAACCCTGCGTGATAAGGTCGCGGGAGGAGGTATTTATTTCAGGAAGCGTAGGCACGGTGTCCCGTCTTTTGTGTGAATAAACGCAGATATTTTACACCACAAAATTCACACCAGTTATTTTTTGTTCCCCCCACGTTTTCTCGATCGGGCATTCCTTTCAGTTCAACTTCTTATTCTCACTGCGAAATTTAAATCTGGTGGCGTGGGCGCCAGATGGTCAGCCGTTGCGACAGTTCGTGATTTCTGAACTTCGCTGACTGTCTGCCGTCAACCCACGCAGGTAGGGTGGAGCCTCCCTTTGCGACGAAGTAGGGACGAGGTTAAAATTACGTGGAGCCTTTTTTAACCCCCCCACTCTCCGACACCGAGAGCCGGCCCTCGTCGCTGCTTCGAAGGGACCCTCCACTCGCTCCACGGCCGAACGCGCTGATTGCCCTTCAGGCACGTCACAATTTATACACTAACAAATTAGGGTAATATTTGTGTTTATCGAGGTACAGGGATTTTTTTGCGAACACTATTGTACTTACATTGATGATTTTTTATGACATATCTGTCCTAAATGATCAACGACGAGATTAACTGTCAAACTGTCAGAACTGTAAATTCTCGGCACAATTGGCTTGTTTAATATATAAATCCCTAAATTTACATGAATTTGGTGCACTTTTTGTACAAATAAGTTGACGAGAAATTCACGATGATTCACGTGTGATAGTATTCTGAAAGTGCCCCATTAAAAAATCATCGCGTAAGTACTACAGTTTCAGCAAAAAAAAAAAAATGCCAGTTACCCAAATGAGCTTTACTCACTCTCGAAATTCTTGATCATCACCCCATGCATTGTTGAATATATTTTCGTTACTTCCCATTTCCGGTGTATTATCGCATTGTTCCGAGCTAAAATATAAAAGCGAGGCTTCATTGAAGATTATCATTAAAGTAAAAAGTATACAGGGTGTCCTACGCAAGATGTTGGTTCATGTTGAAAAAAACGCACAATTATGGGTCATATTTTAAGCTTTTAAGCTTTTTAACATTAAAACAACGCAAACACTCATATACAAAACACAACATTATTTACGAGTAAGTACGAATAAATAATGGATATTACATAAAGTCTAATTGTTCACTGGAACACTTCAAAGCGTCATAATAATCATTTTTTAAATGAAATTACATACTTCTTGTATGGCGGGGCAATAGGCAGAACAATATTTAGCAGAAAAGTGCAAAACAAACCGATCCCTAAAATGAGTGGTTTGACAGTTATTAAAAAAATTACTTTATTGAAAAATTGTAAAATTGTAAAAGAAAATCTAAATATTAAAAAAAAAAGTAAAATAACTGTCAAACCACGCATTTTAGGGATAGGTTTGTTTTTCACTGTTTTGTAGAATATTATTCTGTCTATTGCCCCGCTATACAAAAAGAATGATTACGTTTTGAAGTGTTCCTGTAAACAATGAAACTTTGAAATAGTACTAGTAAAAAAAAACATTCATTCACAAGAGAAATTATGAATATTGTTTCAATCGTGTCATTGAAGCACAAATTTCAGAAATTATTATTTTCCACAAAAACGAAAAGTAATAAGTGCTCAACAGGCTTGAGAAAATATGATCAGAATTGTACGATACTGTACGATTACCCGATAAACTTTAAAACAACGACTTGCGTGAGGCACCCTGTTTGGATTGGTTAAATTTTCCGTCAGTTACTTACTCTTGCAATATATTTACTTCTGCAATGTGATTATCGATTGTACTAATTGAGCTGGAGTCCATGTTGGCCGATCTAAGGTACCGCATACATTTTTTGAAATTTAAACAAATATGGAATGATTTATATTTTCTTACGCTGCAATTTGTTCTTGTCGCAATTGCCACCGTTTAATTGCTGCTTGTTTGTGTTTCGTAGGTCCTTTTTTTTCTGTCTACTAAGAGGTTGTCGTGATTTTCCCATTATTATTTGTTGTGCGGCCAGTGATCTACTTGCTGGAAGGTAATTGGTAATTGTCCCCGGAAAAAATCGAGCACTAAGGGGTGAAGCGTGTAATTCTGTGATATAACTCAGGCGATGTGACACGGTTGATGTGAAAATTGTAACTGGTTGGTTGTCTTATCCAAACTATCCTCATGTATTTGGGCATTAGATTGAGCGGTCACAAAATGCACTGTATGAATAACGATAACTACAATTAACATACTGAGTTTAGTATGGGGTTATTACGGCCTTATTCCGTAAACCTACCCGTTATTGTTCGATAGTTTAGTCCAGTGCCTATTGTGTAAGTCTAGGAATTTCCTATGTATAATTATTGTTAGGACCAGCGTTATTGGCGGTGTCGGGTGCTTGATGAAAGGATTGCTACTTAATTATTTCGGGTTCGAAGCGGTTTTATTAGTGCCGATTAGGAAATCACAGAAATCTAGATATCTGTTTGTGGATTCAATGCGAAAGATAAGATTATGTGATTAGAGTACTTACCGGCAAATGATATGTAGGTACACACTAAAATAAACTCCACCGATTTACGCAACCCCAAGAATAACGACTATGCACTAAGCAGATTATGAGTCATCAACAAACTTCACTAAGCTGCGAGTTATCATAATGCTTTATTATTTTTTCGTACGATGCTTACTTTTCGAGATATTTCGATGTCTTAACTTAAATGAACAACCCGGTATAATTAGTTATTTTAATATAGCATATTTTTTTGTGAAAGAGCATCAGTGCAAGTTTATTGAAATATATACGTGCGCGATACGATATGAAATCAAATTTATTAAGTAGTCAGGAACAAAACTCAGCAATACCAATTTAAGATAATCCGGCCCTGCGCGCAATACGGCAGCGCCCTCGTTGCAGAATGCTTGAACTACAAATTGAGTAAACGTATTGGATAACATCCCATTCTTGTTAGAAAACAGAACTTCATAAAATTAACTACCTAATTATGAAAATAATAATTATTTTTTTAATCTTCTTATTATAGACTTAATTCTTCATGTCATGTCTCTTTTGTACATTGGATTTTAAATTTGTACTAGGAGTAATCAAATTTATTTATAGCAATTTTTTTAAATTCTTGTTAAGGAAATCATGTCACGCATTAGCAAAATAGGAATACGAATTGCATATTTTATTAATTCATTTATGTATAGTGTGCGAAAATTTTATGAAGAAAGAAAATACCGTCAGATGGGGAAGATGGGGAATAAGGGCGGGGAACCCTTAAGTTCTAATTATGATGGACCGTTTTTAGTTGAACAGCATTTTGATAAATATTTTGTTCTTAATATCAAAGGTAAAAAAAAAGATATTGACAGACTCAAACCATGTTTTGTGGCTTAAGACCTTTCTTTAATAAATGATGTAGATCCTTGTTCCATCAATTTGTTGCCGGGTTTTTTAAACAGCTTTTAAACAGCTTTTTTTAAACAGCTCAAACCGCTTTTGTATCAGCTCAAATGTGGCACAGGTGTCTCACATGTGTCTCACGGGTGTCTCACGGGTGTCTCACAGGTGTCTCAAAGCTGTCTCACAGCGTCTCACATGTGTCTCACAGCGTCTCACATGTGTCTCACATGTGTCTCACATATGTCTAACAGCGTCTCGCAGGTGTCTCACACCCCATAAAGCGTCCTCACCGTTACTACCTTTTAAAAAATATTTCAGTCAGGTACTAGTATGATTTAAGTCTGTTTAAATATTAAGCCATTTTATCATGAAATAATAGATATGTAATCTTGCTACACGCCCGTACTGTCGGCGGATGGTTTACCGACAGGCCGGTTCGCTCAGTGAAGATAGGGGTGGCTCGATGTGCGATATTCGAAATCCCAAATTTAAAAAAAGGGGTACTCACCATATGCTCCGAAATGGGCGCCAATTGCTTATTAATCCCGTAGGTGGGGGCAAGCAATAATCCTCCAATCATACAAATCTATTACGTTCGTTATATGATTGGGTCCTGTCAATAAAAGAATAATTTAACAGTTGACCGCGCATAAAATTTATTTCTCCCTCCCCTCAAATAAGATTTAAATTCAGAAAATATAAATAAAACGGCAAAACCTTGATAAAAGAATCTACAATTATTAACCGCTTCAGAGGTATTACAGCCTACCTCCAATCTACTTACTAATACACATTACGAACTTAACCGTACAATACAAACTTAAATAGTACGCAATTTAGTCCTTTCGCCGAGAATGACGTCACCAGACTTCCATGGATCACCAAAAGACTTCATGGGGCGACAAGGAACAAACGGGATGTAGGGAGCCCTTGCTCCGGCATTTCTCTTTCTCCAACAATAACACTTTTTGGGGGTGTCTGTTATTTCCGCCAGATAATGGGAAATAAAACAACATAAAAAGAAAGCCTAAAAATTGAACATACCTCGTTGATGATAGGTTTGAGAGATATTCATTTGAGTATTACCTAAGATGTAGGTCGGCTTTCACAGTCTGTACAATCCGTGCCCCCTTGGAACACGTAACGTATCGCTTTTTCACTTTATATCCGTTTCAAAACGGCAATGCCACGTTCTCGTTAATCCGCTCCAAAGCGCTCTTACTCGCACGGCGAACATCGGTGAAAAGGAATAGATGAGCGATTCAAATCGACATTCTTCTGATAAGAGTTCCAAAGAAACAAGAAACGCACAATGTCGACCGTGTAGCCAAATCTCACTCTCAACCAAATTATAATGATAACAAAAATAATACACAGCACTACTCAGGGAGGTTCGATTTTCATAATATGCGTGAGGAATTATTCCTTTATTGAATAAGTCCCAATTTTGAGAAAATTCCACAGATAAAGTTAATCGGCCGCACAACTCGGCAACGCACCACAATTTTACGCACCTTGGGACCCGATGAACTTCCGCTGTATAGCCACCCATACGTATAGCCACCTATCAAATAATCTCCAATTATTGACGTTACACGATTCCGGCGCGTAACAATCTTTGAAATACCCTTCTAGTAAAATAAATGTCTCAATTTGTCTTCATTCATCTATCTGCGATCACCACCACCACTACTGATACTAACAATATTATGTCAAAATATGAGTTATACCCGTATAAAGTGTCATACCAAACCACATCCAAATCAATGTAAACGTTCTCTTTGTATTAGCAAATTTTGTTTTTTTTTAAATTGACTTTGAAGCTGAATACTGGCTAAACCAAACGCATTTATATATACATAAGTTTTGTTAAATCGTCTTCTTTTGATCCCAGTAATCTGTGGTTAAGCTATGTCCACCTAATTTAGAGATACCCTGTATATAAACAAATACATTTTTACACAAAGTATCATTATACAGTAAACGCCAAAAAGTCGGCGTCGTATGGGAAACTTTTCTATTCGACATTTATTTTTTCAGTATGTAATAATCAGATCGGGGTCCAGTGATTTTGTTAATAAGGTATAAGTTTTTAAACACATCTGGGGAACTACTTGGGCTGTGTGGCTTCAGAGCAGATAGGGAATTAAATAACAAAAGGACACACGAGGCGATGGGTTTAACACCAAGGGCATTTCTGCCGAGCAAATTGCGTGCGCCTGAAAATGTAGAACGAACTATAACATTTAGGCCCGGTTTTTCAATAGCTGATTAGCGCTCCGATTAAGGATAATCATGGTTAAAATGCCCATATGCGTTTTTCAATGTTTGATTAACAATAATCATAATTAAATATAAGGCTTAACCTGAGATATTTTAATCAGCCAGCAAGATCCGATTAGATGATTTAATCGTAGTTAATTGCCATTTATAACCTTCAAAAGTAACATTTTGCTATTAACATGGATTTTTTTATGGAAGTTAGTTCTGATGAGAACTTTGAGATAATTAATGATGTACAAAATAATGTTAGACGATACAACGTGAGGGAAAGACCGGATCATTTTAATAATTGGAGTAACGTAGAGTTTTTTCAAAGATTCCGGTTATCAAAAGATACAGTTATGTACGAAAAATATACGGGAAGCCATAACACATCCCAGTGTGAGGTACGAATGGATTGTCACAGAGTGCTTCATCTATATCAGTGACCAGAAATTGTAGCATTCTCGAGTACTTGTACTTCAATATCAATGACCCTCGACGATTTCGACACTGGCTTTCTTATAGAGGCTGGAGTCCATTTTCCCCAATCAGAACTTTCGTTTGCTGCTAAAACTTCATTCTGTAAAAATGTAGGAACAAAATATTCTCATTTTAAATTTTATTACAATGTGTTGACTGAAAAGTTACATCAAACATCACTACTGCATCCATGATATCCATTTGATCATCGTTGTGATTATCATATCTTACCGGTAGATCATCTACCGCCATTTGAATCATAGAATAAACTTTTTCTTCGCAAGGAGTAAGAAGTATGGTTTTGTTTGTACCACAACCAGTTTTCAGTATCTCTGACTTATTGGCTGCCACTTTATTTTTCAAACTTCTTTTCATATTGTCATTTTTCAATTTTAATTCTTTTACGCTTCTTGAAATATACGCCACTGTTGGAATTGAAACTTTCTTCAATTCTCATCCAACAATTTTCTTATTGCCTTATCGTCACTTTGTTAGTTTTCTTACACTCAATTATATGTTCAAATTTTGGAACCAGGTTTATTAGTATATCGCACTCCGCCGCCGTAAAATTCGTATTGCGCTTTCGTTTTTCTGCCATTGTCGTTATTGTTTCAAACTAGACCAGATCTGACACAACCTTACAAATGCTCTGCAAACATGTTAGAAACTATCACCGCTCACTTGGTACACTGACGTTCGCATTTCGAAAGTTCGCATTTCTTGCCAACCTATAGTCTTTAACAACAAAATATAGACTAATTGTGATTAGAGTATTCAAATCGTGATTAACGTAATCGGAGTTGCATTCACTATTGGAAAACCCAATTGTGTTAACCGAGATTAAATTATTTCGATTAATTTTAACATCGATTAGGTTAATCAAGTAATTAATCATCCATTGAAAAACCGGCCTTTAATAAATCACTTATTAATTGCATATTTGAACACAAATTTAATTTAGCTCGTATTAGATTTGAATGGGAGGATTCAGTATATTCAAAGTAATTCAATTAAAGAAACGTAGAGTACATAAGATAAATAAATTATTGCTCACATTGGATGTATGAACCAAGGTAAAAGCAAAAATCGTATATGAGGGAGGGACGGACTGGGCTTGTGACAGTCGATGCCAGAAAAAATGAGTATCGTCACGCTGCTGGTGAGGTTGAGAGTTGAGGCTCTAAAATTGCGTCCAGTTGTGTGTGTGTGAGTTAAATAAAATATGAAGTAAGTGATGAAATTTAAAATACTAAATGTTTAACAAAATTCAACATTCCATATCACATAAAATAAAATAATGAATTAATATAAGCGACAAGTCAGTGATAAATTTCAAATTTTCAACTAAATCGGAAAATATATAAGAAAATATACCACATAATTTTAAAAGATATATCATTAAAAATAATTATTTGAATAAAGAAATGGGAATAAAGATAAAAGAATGAAAACTTAATTAAATTATTTTCCTTCTGTCGAAATTATCAGTAGAATTTGTTCCTTTATGTTGAGTTAAGAAGTTGTAAAATAAACCATCAAAGATACACATATTTTTAATTATACTTTAGTGTCAAAAATTATCATTCATTATTAAAAATTCATTAATATAGAATTATATCGTTGATTGTTCTGTATTGATTGGTATTAAAATTTTAACATGTCATATAGAGTTATTTGCATTTCTTTTGATGATTAAAATCTCTCTTTAACTCTGAATTCATGTTTTATTTACCTAATGTCTCTCGTTTTCAGGTATACATATATTTATCAGGTGGCCTGGGTTACACAACAGTGAATTAAACATATAAAATTCAATTTCAGCTTTTTACAACTAATATAGAGCTGTGGGTTCGAGATACTACAACTTCTTAGTAGTAAATAAAATGGTGTTGTTCTATTATTTATTTATTCTTTCCTTACATGTTCCGCCTTTTTGGGCATCTTCAGGGGCTTAAATATCAAAATATAAATAGTTATTTTGCATCTTCTAACATTAAGTTTCCATTATGATTGTTTGTATTATATAATTAAGATTAGGCTTGTATAATTATGTTTGTGTTATAATATATGTGTTTAAAGTTATTTTTAATAGTGTTTTAGAATTAATGTGGTTGTGACATGTTATTTATTAAAATTACCATTTATATTTTGATATATAAGCCTCTGAAGATGCCCAAAAAGGCGAAACATGCAAGGAAGGAATAAATAAATAAATAAATAAATAAATAATACAAGAACAACATTTTATGTAAATATTTCCCCATATATGAACATATTACAAAGGCGAATTTCCATTTTCAATATCACCTGAAAACTTACATAATTTCGAAGCCCCAATAAAACCAAAATGATCTGTACAGAATGATAAAATTATATATTTTTTGCCAATACCACTAGTGGACAATGTACCCAAGTTGTACCCAATAACGACATAAATATTGTTTTGCCAACAACACAATATGCCATTCAACACGAATCTGAAGTATTACCATTGACCGACATTTGTGAATTGATTACCGATACGTACCAATGTAATAGCAACCAAATACGAGGGCTGATCAAAGAGTTCCGGGACTTATTTTATATAAATTTATTGGTAATAGATATACATTACAAAACTAAATCCCCTTGAAAGTACTCTCCTTGGGTATATATATATATACACTTTTCCCAGCGCCGCTTCCCCTTCAGGAAGGCCCTGTGAAAGTCTTCTTCCGAAATACTATTCAGTTCCTCCAGCGATTTTTTTTATTGCTTCAAATCAACTCATCAAATCTCTCTCCTTTCATAGGCCTCTTTATTTTCGGGGGAAAAAGTCTGCTGGAGCCAGATCGGGTGAGAATTTGTAATGGGCCGGTTTTGCCTTCGACGGAAACTGTCTTGAGTTATAATTGCGCGCACGGATCGCCAACGTAAGCAACCGCTACGCACACGTTTTTTTTAAACGTGACGTGTTTCCGATATGCGTGTGATTTTTAAATCGACGGCGAGACGCTGCCATGAGGTAGAAGCTAGTCAACTCCTCTGGAGTGCAGAAGTGTCACGAGGTCACAGTTTTTCTTTGGGCTATCGCCAACCGGTTTCCGGGATTTAAAACGTGTCCTCCATTAACCGCTCTATGAGGGATTGACGACACCGGCACAAGGCAAGGGAGGGTACTGTACTAATCAACTCTACACGCTCGAAACACCAGAGTAAGTGATTAAACCCGACATCTTTTTTTGTAAAGACACGTGTCCGGCCATTGTTAATAAGGCCATGTGCTTTACAGGCGTTTTTTGGGTAAGGGCTGAAGTAACCCAGCCAGCCAGGTTCTCGGCTAGGGGCAACGACAATCCTGCCACAGTTGTTCTGAGGACTGAAAATTAGCGACGGCGTCCCCGACGATTGCCGGCCGCAGCACGTCCTAAGAGCCGAGCCCAGAATCGCCAGCGAAGTCGCCACGAGGAACCTAGGCCAGATCTATATATTTTTTTGTTCTCATTTATTGTTTTAATTTCCTTTGATATATCGTGTTTTCTTTTGTGTTCATTTGCGTTGCGTGTTTCGTGCCGTAGTCTCAGTAGACACGCCGTGATAGATCTGCGGGCGGAGGTATTTTCTTTCGGGAAGCGTAGGCACGGTGTCCCGTCTTTTGTGTGAATAAACTCAGATATTTTACACCACAAAATTCACACCTGTTATTTTTTGTTCCCCCCACGTTTTCTCAATCGGGCATTCTTTCCAGGTTAACTTCCTATTCTCATTGCGAGATTTAAATCTGGTGGTGTGGGCGCCAGATGGTCAGCCGTTGCGACAGTTCGTAATTTCTGAACTTCGCTGACTGTCTGCCGTCAACCCACGCAGATAGGGTGGAGCCCCCCTTTGTGACGAAGTAGTGGCGAGGTTAAAATTACGTGGAGCCTTTTTTAACCCCCCCACTCTCCGACACCGAGAGCCTGGCCCTCGTCGCTGCTTCGAAGGGACCGTCCACTCGCTCCGCGGCCTAACGCTCTGATAGCCCTTCAGGCATGTCACATAGGGAGGCTGGGGGATAACTGTCATGTGTAGTTTTTCTGTTAAAATTTCTTGGCATAAACCGAATGAAATGTTGCATTCCTCTGCCAATTCCCGAATGGTTAAACGATGATTTGAACGAACGGATCATTCACTTGGGCCACATGATCGTCGTCAGTCGAAACTGACGGGTGTTCTGAAAGAGGATCGTCTTCTGTTGATGTGCGGCCTTCTTTGAAACTCTTGAACCATTCGTGACACTACGAACGACTCAAACAGTCATCCCCAAAAGCCGTTTGTAACATGTGAAAAGTTTTCCCCTAGTTGACACAGAACTTGATGCAAACGCATTGCTCTTGTTTTCCTTCCATCACAAAAAAACCCCACAAAATCGCCGAACACAAAAATTTCGGTTTACTAAAATAGCTGTAACTCCGATTTTAAACAACCTATTGACGACCTGCAAACGCTGCTGTACTCAGGGAGAATCCCTCTACACAGTGCTGCCAACCGCGTTTTTCTCCGTTGCTTCGTTGGCGCGCTATTTTAAAAGTCCCGGCACTTTTTGATCAGACCTCGTGCTAGTAAGAAATAATTCCTGCAAAAAAATATATTATTGGACAGCTCGGTCGACGAATGCTTGATTACGAAACTAAACATTGATGGAAATTTTGTAGAATATATTCGAGAAATCAATCAATACCTAGAAATCTTCATCGAAGAAGAAACCATCAATAGAAGGTACGACTCGTAATGGTGTACTTTTAAGAAGAAAGAGATATTTCTATTTGAAGATACTTTATGCACGTTCGTCATAAAAAACCAACCACTAACTTTCAATGACGTCACCAGAGGACAACCGATACATCTAGAGCGACGGAACACCCCTCCAGAATTTCATCGGACCAACAATATGCCCGAATTGAGAATCCAGCACTTTCAACTTTCCAAGCTCAGCTGAAACATCCAGCCGATACCACCGATAACAGAAAATTGGAAATTGGAACACGCCCACCGCTGGGGCACGATAATTTTATACGTTCTATTACTTGTTACAGGAAGTTTCCTTGCTTTCAAAATCATCAAAAGAAAAAGAACGCCTGCCCCGCACTACAGCCAGTTTCGATTCCACTACAATCATCCGCAGGACCGAACAAATTTAAAAAAAATAAAAAATTTGGAGTTTCCTTCTGAGATGGGAGGAATTATGTTACCAACGACCTCGTCAGTGAAGGGGTCGTTGAAGTTAACGCTGAAGTTAACGCTGACTTCGCCGGCAAGTAACGAGGATGCGACTTGCGACGCTCTGCATCCGCAGTATTCCTATCTACATTAAATTACTAACTCAGCACTTGTGTGCTTCTAGAATAATAACAAGACTAAGAAAGACACTCTATCGCCAACCACGAATCTGTGCGTTACAATTGAATAAATGAGTCGTATAGAATCAACACTCTCAATATCCAAAATCATCGAAATCGAGTTAGTAGTGGTTTTTTAATTTGAAATGGTGCTCTGAAACCCAATATGGCGTCGGTTCAAGTGCAAACTCACTATATCCCTGGTAAAATGCTATCAGAAGTACAGGTTTGGAGTCAAAACTAACATTATCCATTGGTTATTGTTACTCTTGACACCAACTGATTTTCAACCAATCACAAGCCATCTTATGGCTGTCAACCTCACCCGAAGGTTACTGTTTATATCCAATTTTTTGTGCCTAGTTTTAATGGTTTTATCTGTGTTACTCTAATAAAATAAATTTTATTGCATATATAATTGGATTATTTTATAAATTTTATAACTATTATGGTATCAGAACTAACAATATCCCAAGGGTATTGGTTCAAAACTCACTTTATCCACATATTGGTTTACATTATCCAATTTTTAACTGCTTTTATTATTAAAATACTATATAAAAAAACATTTTTTTAAATTTTACAATTCATTTGGTTGAGCTAACAGGATCTAAAAAATCCATTTGCAAAATTCGGCGAAATAGATTGTCGAGTAGAGCGGGTTTCGGTTAATTCCCAAAATTTCTGTATATGGATATTGTGAGTTTTGATTCTATACCACTCAAATAATAAGTCTATTAAAAATCTCCTTTGACTTAACCCGAAACATAATTAAGAAGTAATGGGACAGTAGTTCGAATATTTAATTGAACATTAACATTTTATTGAGCTGCTTTGATTTTTGTTTTAAATGATATAACTAATTTTCTTGTTTTTATTTAATTTAAAAAAAATCAATACATTTGAGATTTGTTTAGATAGCAAAATTAATAAAAACATTGCTATTTAAAAGTCCACTTTTGAAATGAAATGATGAAATGAAATGACAAGATAATCTACAAAAGTACTTCAATATAATAATTCTTCAAAAGTTCATCTAACATAAAAACAAATCGAATGTTATTTTAACATAATGTCAATGACGTCAAAAAGTTACTGAAGTTATAATTTTTCTAAGGGCGTTAGAAAATGCGGAATAAATAACAAAAATTAACCTGCTCAACGATTTTTTAGTTATTGAGCTACCTAGGCAGGAGCACTTTGGTTCCATATTTAAAAAGACCCTGTATAATAAAGCTTAATTTCTTGTGTTGTAGTTTTTATTTTTACTACGAATAAAATATGAAGGACGGCTTTCACTAGGTGGTACGCAGACATTTTAGTACCTAGATCAGCCCTGTCCATACAAACCTATTATTTCAGATATAGGGCAAGTTAGCTACTTGCATTCTGCATTCCACTCCCGTAGGCCTTAAATGATTTCTTGTAATTTCATACAACTACCATATTACATTGTTATTCAAACATGTTATTTTTATTCTTAAATATATGTTATCATTTTTATGTACTTGTTTATTTATTTTTTAACCGACACATAAACCGTTAATGATATCGAAATGAACCAAACGGCACTGCAAACTAGAGGCCAAAGTGCAGTTTGTAAAATTATTTTGCCATGTACAGGGTGTTCCATTTTTGCAGGGCAGCCTTCGACCTACCTTCTTTAAATGGCACCCCCTGTATAAATTTACATATTTGAATTTGCCCTTTTTTGGGCTTAGCCGTTTAATAGCCGCAAATCCGTTTAGCTTTTGCAATTCGCTTTAACCGTTTAGAAGTTGTTCACGTTTTTCTAAAATTTAATGCGTTAGCAGACACTTATTAAAAAAATCGCAGGGAACTTAGTTTTTGGGATATCAAGTTGGGACGTTGAGCCTTTGCCTTTGAGCCACTGACTGAGGTATCTTCTGGCGGGAAGACCGCCTATCTGCATTATGGCATCACCTTGCTGTGACACATTAATTTTGGTAAACTTTGAAGTGCCATAACTTGATTGTTTTAAATAGCATACTCTATATTTCAGTACTTAATCCTATTCAGGGTCTCAGTTTACATCTTTTTTGACCCTTATACTTTTTTCTTAAAAGTTGATAGTTGAGAGATAATTCAGATTTTCTTAAAAATTTACACAGATCTCATCAATATAAACTTAGCGAGCCATGAAAATCACTTAATTCTGTCATGCCAATGTCAAAGTGACATTTATTGTACGACACGTTTTATTTTTCTAAGCGCATTTTCATAATCAATGTTTCTGATAGTGAAATGGTGGATATGGTTTATGTACACGGTGACAGCTCTAACCGTTGCTGGTGACCGGATTCTATTGAGGCATAATAAATCAATAGCAAAAACATTTGAATTAAACTATTTCATCATGCGAAAATTTCATGTTCACGACAAAAATTACAACGTGTCGAACAATAAATGTCACTTTGACGTTGACATGACAGAAACAATTGATATTCAATGCACGTTAAGTTTATATCGATGAGATCTGGGTTCATTTTTCAGAAAATCCAAATTATTTCTCAAACTATAAACTTTTAAGAAAAAATATAAGGCGCAAAATAGATGTAAAATAAGATGCTATATTCGACTAAGTAACGAAATATAGGGTGTGCCATTTGAAAAAATAAAGTTAAGGCCCTTCAAAGTTAACCAAAATTAATGTCCCACAGTAAGTTGATGCCATAACGCAAATCAACGATCTTGCCGCCAGAAGATACCCCAGACAGATGTTTAGAATCTGGTAAAGTCCCAACCCGATATTCTAGAAAACAAGCGCTCTGCGTTTTTTTTAATAAGTGCCTGTAAATGCATTAAAGTTTAGAAAAACATAAACAACTTCTGAACGGTTAGAGCGAATTCCAAAAACTAAACGAATTTATAAAGCCCAAAAGAGGGAAAATTCAAATATGTCAATTTATACAGGGGATGAGGTTTAACAAAACTAGGTCCAAGGCTGCTCAGCAAAAATGGAACCCTGTATATGGAAAAATAATATTACAAACTGCACCTTGGCCTCTAGTTTACAGTGCCGTTTGGTTCATTTCGATATCATTAACGGTGTAGGTGTAATCGAGCTTGCCCGTCCTATTGACTCACCCTGTATATACTATTATCATCAATAATCATCAATAATCGCATGCATTGCGCGGGTTTTTATTATATCACGCATAAATTGTACGTTTTTGTGACAGTAAATAAAACTAACCTACCGGATCGACGGAAGGTGGAGAGAGCAAGTCAACTCGCGACAGTACGTCAACAGCTATAATTCGTTTGCACGATGACAGTTTTCGCGATAGTTCATAAATGTTGCTAACATGATAGCGACCCTACCGTTTTCGCGATAATTACTACCGTCATCATGACTGCCGAGGAAACTATCATCGTAAAAACAGCAATTTCGCGAGAGCCAGTGATTTGCAGCAGTCTTCGAGCGACCCTGTTCTCGCCATCCCTTCATCCACGCGTAATAATTCGTTCCGGGGCCATCAAAACGGCGGCGTGACGAAATCGCGGCCCGGCCCCCAGCATCATCATCTATTCATGTAAGGGGGCCGCAACACCACCAGTCACGGGCCCGTAATTGACTTCGCAAGAGCGCAGAGCCATTCCTCCCCATTCGAATCGAGCACACACGACAATCGATTCCTACGTAAGCGCTCTCAATGTGCTGGTGGGCAAACGTGTGCTGGTGATCATGACGATGATGATACGTTCCAGAGGCATGACTGATTGCCGACGCGCGTTAATGCGCGCAAATTGAAAACGCCGTGTCGGAATCGAGAGGGGTGGCCGAAAAAAGCGACGCATTGTGTGAAAGATGGCTTAGGGAAGGTTCCACGAGTGGCATGCTTGATTACTGGAAAAAATATGTCATCACGACCATGACATATATTTGGACACCTTCTCCACACCTGAACAGCTGGAAACCTGTTTCGATCTAACATACCTGGAGTCACAGGACTGTCTTTCACACAATACCTCACTTTTTTCGACCATCTTCTCAAGAAACCATCATCCTCGGTGGGATGGCTTGCAGTCAAAGAAGAGAAGAAGAAATTGCAGTCTTTCAGTTTCAATTACGGTCTATCGCGATGTCAATTAATTTCCGTGAACCGTATTTAACATCAGCCAACTGTAATAAGGTTATTGAGCTAGAGCAGTGTATCTCAACCTTTTTTTGCGCTTAGATCACTTCGAAATATTAATTACCACCGTGAAAATTCAAAAGCAAAATGGTATTTGCCAGAATTTGTTTTGGAATCTGATACTGGCATGAATTGAAAATTTCGGGAAATTAAAATCAACTCGTACTCGTACGAGTCTCTTGAACTCTTGAATCGAATGAGACTAACGACAACAAAATTGGACCGACTGCTCTCAAAATAGAAATTGTACTCTATTTATACTGTTTTTATTTTATTTCAAATTTTGAAGGAGGATATCTCTATAACAGTTGGGGTTACGAACCTGGAAGTGGACTTTTTGGACTCAGGAGGGTCCATTTAGTCAGGTAGAATATCTTCAAAGTCTCTGTAGTCCATGCCAGATAAGATGACACCTTTCACATAAAACCGAAATTCCCTCAGTGAAGGAATTGGACCAATAAGAATGCATCCCAACTCCGCGGGAGATGTTTTAGGCCATAACGTATTGATTTATTCCTTAGATACCTTAGAAATTAAATGCTTTGGAAGCAACCTAATTTTGGTCTTATCTGTAATTAATACAGATAAAAAATAAACAGTTTTCAACGGCTAAATTATTTCGTTTTATAAAGCATTTATTGGTCTCCTGTAAAATTTGCAGGACTCTTCAGAACGGGTTTTGTAAATTAAGACAACGATATGTTGTATTGTAATTTGGTATGACATTTATTTAATATTAATATTGTTAGTAAATCTGTGCAACAGCTTGATCTTAATTTGAACACATGTAGAAAGTTGTAGAATTATTTGGTCTTCATTTTTTATTTGAACCCATATTAGTTCATTTGGGGTCAATTCGCAATAATAACCTCAATACCTCAAAGTATTGGTTACCACAATTTTTTTGCATTTTTTGCTATTTCATCTGTTACATATATATTATATTGTTCCCTGTGTAAACTGATCACATGTAAAAGTTCAGACCGAACCATTTCTTCATCCAATTGGATATTTTTTAATCGTAAGCATTCCTGCATATCATTTTTATTTGAAGATGTTGTTGGATTTTTTTCCAACTTACGACTATGATATGAAGCATTGTCCATTACAATGACAGCATTGTTTGGCAATTGGCAATTGGTAATTGGTAATAAATTTGCAAACCATTTTTCAAATACATTTGCATTTATTTTTTCATGGTAATTCGGCAGTTTTTTCCCTCGAAATAGCAACAATGCTCCATCCACAAAGCCCAGCTGAGACAACATATACAGAATTATAAGGCGTTTGCCTTTTCCTGTAGGGTTCTTGAGCCCCATAGAAAGCCCATTAATAAATGCCTGACGTCGATTTGTGACACTATTCTCGACCCATACCTTGGCTTTGGTATGTCCTACATTAACCCATAGTTCGTCAAGATAAAAAATTGCAATTTTTTATCTCGATACTTCCATTCGATACTTTTTAATAGTGGATAAGTATTTTCTCCTCCATCGTACGATATCGTCACGTTCAATTAAAATATTTTTACGGTTTCTTGTCTCTAAAGCCTCGTTTACATTACATTCGGCTAGTAAACTTCCTGCTATATGTGTGTCTACACATTAGATAGTTTACTTGATGACTAATTCAGAAAAAAATGGCTTCAAGAGAGGCAGTGAAACTGCTGTCAAAGTAAAAGCTGTTAATATTGCAGAATATTTAATTGAAAAGAAAAAAGACGAAACGGATATGGTATCTACCTTGGAAAACCAAATAAGCTTTGGCTTATATACATTATCTGTATTGGATCCACTCTTTCGGATTTCAAAACCTTATTTAATTCTTGCCTGTATACAGTATTTATTGTTTTCACTTTTGTCTTAAAAATGATCAAATCAATGTTTTCAAAACAGAATGTTCTTTCAATTGTTGTAAAAGACGGTCAAAATCAGTATTTCTCTTTAATTGATTCATATGATCTTTCATTCTTATATTCCACAATATATCGTATTTTCATAAAGATTTAAAAATGTTATTATTTGATTACTATTCCACTTCATTTTAAAAAAATTACTCCTTCAACGTGTTAGGATACTGTTTGCACGCAGAGAACAACAAGAATGGACGGGAAAGTTGGTTAGTAAACTAGTAGGGTCCTTAACTTCGCTTGCTACTTTCCGGAAAGTAGAACGTAAGACGTTTTTCTAGTAAACGAGGCTTAAAGCCTCATTAATTTTCCCACTTAATTTTCAATTATATATACAATACCCACAGCTTTTACTTTGACTTTGAATGTTTTATTATAAATTTATTTTATTTTGAAAACTGAGTTAAGAGTTAATTATTAATACTACTGTTGGAATTGCAAAGTGATATTAGCGACTTCATGTACCAAAATCTTCAAATTGTGCAGAGAAAGGTCTTTTGGTATCACTGCATAGGAATTCATTAGCATTTGTGTCTACCAATGTATTTCGACGCCACCTTGTGGATAGAAACGAATCACATACATGAATTCACACACTATACTTCAAATGAGACAGAGAAGGTCCTTTAATGTACGAGTATGTCATCATCGTGTGTAATTATTAGCATCTGTGCCTATACTCTGATTTTTGTAAACTGGCGTGCACGTCATCAAACAGCTATGTGATGAGGTTTTTTCGTACGAACGTGATTGTTTTCGAGAATATGCATAACAATAGTTTAAGAATCGAAATTAATCTGAGGATCATTTGTTACATTACACTGATCACCGGTGGTTATAAATAGGTAATCGGTGTATTAACCGCGGGCACAATTTTCGCCTGCCAATCGTGTAATAAATCATGTTATATTGGCAGTCGTGATATTTTTTCGGCGACGATGCCACATCTTTTTCACTAACCACGTGTGTGAATAACATACATGTGTGTATAACAAAACTTCTTTGACGTTTTAACTTGTTACATTTGATCAATTAATACAATGCATATTTTGCCATTGTAGATGTTAAACCATAACCACAGAATTGATATCTGTACGAAAAACGGCAGAGAAGTCGACGAATTTGATACGAACCGTGCACTGTCGCACAAGATTGCACGGGCGCAACAGCTGATTGCAGCCATTTTTAAATAACCAGGACAGCTGGTAACCTTGTAAAATTGTGCCATCATTATTATGATTATTATTTTGATGACGTGCACGTCATTTTAGAAAATTATACCAATATACCAATAATACCATAATACCATAATACCATAATAATACCATAATAATACCAATAATAATAATAGTATACCAATAATTTCAACCATGTAATCGTAAAAACTTTAAGTAGTAATGCTATTTAAAATTAATTACAGTCTACACTGCCGGACAAAATTAAGCGACCACTACCATCATGTCTATATGTTCGCGTGTGTCATCATCGCGTACAATTATTAGCATTTGTGCCTACCAATAATTTCAACCATGTGATCGTAAAAACTTTAACTAGTAATGTTATTTAAAATTAATTACAGTTTACACTTCCGGACAAAATTAAGCGACCACCATCATCATGTCTATATGTTTGCGTGTGTCATCATCGCTTGTAATTATTAGCATTCTCTGCTAGCAAACGAAAAGTCAACAATAAGCTCTAATTGATGCCCACCTCAACTCATTTAATTAACAAAGCGTGCTTTATGTTTCAAAAATTAGTGAATTTGTTTGCATTAAGTTAATTAAATATGCATAGATGCCATTGCAGACAAAAATAAGTGTCCCAAATTTTTATTCTTCTTCGTGAAGGATATTCACGAAGAGAAGTTGCTGGGATTCTAAATACCAACAAATCTGTGGTACAAATGGCCGCAGCACGGTTCAGGGGACTGGTAGTTTCAAAAGTAGTTGCGGACAAGACGCTAAAAGAAAAAAAATAACATCCAGAGAAGATCGTTTTATCGAACTTCAGGGTTTAAGAAAGCGGTTTATAACATCTAGCATCTAGTGAATAAAAAAAAAAATTATCTTCGATTAGCAACTGCAACAGAAATTTCAAGCAAAACAGTAAGAATAAGACTGAAATAAGTCAATTAATTTGTCTGCTAGAAAGCCAGCAACCGGTCCAATTCTCACAGCTACGCGCGAAAGAAATCCCTTACACTTTTGTCAAAATCATCAAGGTTGGGACTACAGGCAGTTGAACTCCGTTTTGTTTTCGAATGAGTCCAGATTCCTCCCAAACAAGAATGATCGCCGTGTTCTTGTCTTACGAAAACCAAGTGAGCGATTTGCACCATGTACCATTCGAGAATTTGACAAATTTGGTAGGGGGTCTGTAATGGTTTGGGGTGGGATACAATTTAATGGTCGTACAGAATTGTTTTTGATACAAAATGGGTCACAGATGAGATTTTCAATAATTTTCCGAAAATGTAGGCAATGGATTCATTTTTATGGAAGACAATGCGAAACCTCATACAGCTAACATTGTCACAACTGCGTTGAGAGATGTAAATATCCAATGTTTGAAGTGGCCCTCCAAAAGTCCTGACCTCAATCCTATTGACTACCTCTGGGATCACTTGGGCCTAAAAATTAAAAACTCACCGACACCGCCAGTACCTCTTTATGAGTTCTCTAACATGCTTGTATAAGAATGGGAACAGATACCCCAAGAAAGAATACGAACCTTAATCTCAAGCATGCCGAGAAGATTAGAAACTGTAGTGCTGCAAGCGAAGGGCATACGTACTATTAATAATATTACTTTTTATTACAAATTAGGATTTCAGTTCATACGAAGACCATTGGTATTTTTGTCTAATTTTTAACTTTATTTCTTCAGGCCCATAAAAGTAAAGTTTGTTAATTTTAATAGCTCTTAAGTCAATTAAACTGTAAGGAAACACTTGCATTTATATATTTATTCGTTTCATTAAATTTCGTTATCTAGTTTAAAATTAATTTTGAATTTTACTAGCCGTTACTTAATTTTGTCGGGAGTGTAGAATGATGAAGTTCTATTCCACTTCTAATTTCCTAACTACGAGTATTTAAGCACATGCATACATTCAGTTGATTTATTCATAATGCTGAAATTACTTGAATATCGGAGTGCTGAGCAAGTTTATTTATAGCATTTAATGAAAAGTAAATATCATTGAATTATTTATATTGAAATATTTATCCCGTGAAGTGACCGAAAATACGTTGGATCCTGAATTGACAAGGTATTTTGGTTACGTTTTTAATTAATAAAATTATGACGACCATGAAATGTTTTGCGACGAAGGAAATGAACTAATTTTACAATATTTTCCTGTCAGGAAAATATTCGCAGGACAAAGTATAAAATGCAGTCAAGTTCTGAAACTCCGCAGTTTTCGGCGTAAAGAACCCACATTTTATACCTCACAAATATGTCATGTTTAAGCACTTCAGATGGCCCTGCACAGTAGCCATTTTTTTTACGATGAACCGATGCCAAATTCTAAATCTCCGTGCAAAATTGTAACTGTGTCGTTATTTTCGCCCGAATTCGCCCGATTTCCTGTACCCATAGAAAAAATGTATAATTTTACATAGATGTTACATAGATGATGTCCCTTGTGAACAGTCGATAGCTGTTTAAACAAAAATTTTACAGCACCTTATATGACGAAGTAAACTTATCAGGTGGTTTTTGCGTGGAAAATGTCTGACAAAATATAAATTATAAATTGATTTTTATAAAATATTTAATAACTTCTGAATCATACTTCTGAGCGAAAATTCACCGGAGCACAAATTTGTAGAACTATATTCGGCGCGTACAATGAAATAAGTTCTGTAACTTATCGTGTTCAGGTTTTAAGGATATTATTTTATTATAATAATATAGATATTATTATGTAATTATTATTTCAATTAAAAATGAATAGCATATACATTATTAAAATTCTGCCAAAAAATTATTAGTAGTAGCATTAATTATAAGGAATTATATATTATTATAAATTATAAGGGTATTATCAATGGCACTAGTAACTCCGAAACCAATCATCTGAGCGAACACTATCAGTGGTATTTCAGTTAAACACGAAGTTCAAACATTTAGAACAAATATGCGATTTTTCGTTTTTGGTGATGCTCGTTACTTGGTATAATATTTTATACCATGTTAACATTGTGAATAAATCCATACAATTTGCCACCATGGACATGGATTCAGTAGTTTCATTGATGAAGTCATGCGCAGAGTACGTAACTCAATATAGGGCGATAGGTTTTGAAAACTCACTGATAGAGGCAAAAGACCTAGCTGAATCACCAGCCGTAGAGCCCATTTTTCTCAAGAAAAGATACCGATATGCCGAAAAAATTGTATGTTGAACTACGAGAGCCGAGATGATTGCATAGTTAATCCGCAAAATAATTTTAAATGCACAGTTTTTAATGTGATTTTAGATAATGCCATGTCGTCTATCGAAGAACAGTTTGATCAACTAAGCGAATTTCAGCAAACTTGGGGACTTTTAGATGATCTCAAGAAATTACCACCTTTCAATGAGTTAATAAAATTTTGCAATAATCTACATTTAAAATTAAAAGACGCCGCTGATTGCGATGTAAATGGTGCGGTATTATTTGATGAGTTGAAATCCGTATCAACCCTTCTCCCTACTGATGTATGTAAACCATTGTAAACACCAATGGATTACAACATATTCTACCCAACGTTTGGATTTTATTCAGAATTTTGATAACAATTCCTATAACTGTAGCTAGTGAAGAGCGACGTTTTAGCAAACTAAAAGTAATTAAGACGTATTTATGTTCAACCATGAACGATGACATTAAATTCTTTAGAATTGTTATCAATAGAGAATGAAATAGCTTCGAAATTAGATGTGGCAGAAATACTTTTAAAAATGGCCGATTTGAAGGCATGAAAAATACTGTTTTACTAAAATATTTTTGTCAAACGAATTTGGGGGAGGGAACTAATCTACTTAAACCGAAGACTTAATTTTTTTAAATGTTAATGAGAACGTTTACGTTACTTGACACATCACATGCAAGTGTCAAATGCAATTATGACATAACATTATTTGAGACTTGAATGTGATGCTGTCAAATAACGTACACGTTACTGTTACCATTTTTTGCTACACAATACACTCCTTTGTTTTGTTGAAGATATTTTTTTAAAGTTTTGTATTTTGTTACATTTGTTGTTTTTGTTAACTTTTTTAATAGTTTTATTTGTGTAATAAATCATATACCCTATGCATGAAGACCTGGGTTCAAGCCCGAGTACAGGTAGAACATTTGTACTGAGCAACTAGTGCCATTCGCCGTTCGGAGCTGATTAACGGCGCTCTAGCCCTTAGACTCCCGAATTTTTAAAAGCTGAATTAAAAGTTACTGGTCAACTTTTTCGCGATTAAATGGTTTGAAAACGTCACTAAATTTTTGGATTAATTTTTTGAGGATTTTCAGTGGGTTTTTAAGGATAGTCACAATTGTGTGTCTTGGGAGTCAAATAGTCATAGTCACAAATGTGACATTAAATTATTTATTACAATGGAAGTTCAGAAAACAATTATGATGCTTGCCAAAACATAAGTATACATTACACTTCTTACAGCGAACTCTTGATCGACTTGTACAATTTTCCATTGCTAACAGGATTTTTGAGGTCATCGGCAATGGGCCAATGCTGAAACCCGTCGTAAAGCTTATCTTTGCATGGCAAAGCTGCAGGCGTTTTTCTTTTCTTTCTTTCGTTTTCCGCTGCAATTCGTGCTTCTTCATCTCCGGTATCTGCCTCGTCTTCAGTTAATCTTTTCTTGGACCCAGGAGTCAAGTATTCCGCAAGCTTAAGTCGGAAATCGAGAAGTTTCATAGGTTTTGTTTTAGTATTTTTACAATCTCGTTTGTTTATCCAACTGTTTACAATGGATAGATCAAAGAGATGCAATATTACTTTGAATGTCCATTTTCTCGTTCTAAAGAATGTTCGATAATATTCTATCATCTGATCGCAGATGTCCACTCCACCCGTCCGTCGATTATATATGTTCACTACTCTAGGGCAAGTTACTTCTACCCGCTGTTTTGTGTCTTATCCCATCTTTTTACAAAACACTCAAGCTCTTTACCAAAAGCTGCTGAAATCATCAGCACAGTTTTGTTGTCTTTCCATTTTGTTAGGCAAATTTTTTTATCACTGCTCATAATTTCTTCAGATTCCCCTCTTTTCATTTCCGCATCTTTCTTAAAATTTAATCCTTTTATTCTGTTACCCATAATAGTGCCAGTTCCATAAATTTTTAAATTGCTCCATTCATTTATTAGACCTAAAGTTGAGGAATATCGGTAAAAAAATAAAAATAGTTTCAAGCAAAGTCTGTGAGAGCCTAATGATCACCGCTAACTCTCTTCCTAACTCTCTTTTAATTAGTGGGGTGGTTAGACCTTGATAGGTTTCAAAATCCAAAACTGTGCCATCAGATGTAGTTACGACAAAATTCTTAAGTCCTACCGGCCTTGGTTTAGTCTTTACATATTGACGCACTGGGCATCTACCCAAGAATGGTATCATTTGCTCATCAACAGAAAATGCTGAATTCTGCTTTCTGACAATACCATGACATCGATTTCTCACTACATCAATCATAGGCTGAACCTTCCACAATCTGTATTTTTTTTGCTCTTCATCAGAAAAGCGAAGATTGTCAACCACGTGAAAATTGACCCTTAACGAATAAAATCTGTCGCGAGGCATAATATTTGCAACCATCGGACATTGATATTTTGAATCCCAGTACATATGAATTTTCGGTAATATTAAGCAGCCTATGAGAGCGTGTAAACCAAAACACTTTTTTATCACTTGGGCAGTTACAACAATCGACTTTCCATTTTGCTGTAGATAGTACTGGGCTGTGCATTGAGCACCAAGTTCAAAAAAGTCATCATTCAAATATTTAGAAAAATATTTCCGTGGGGTGAGTTTGAACTTGAACAGAATCGGCATCTGATGGTGCGGTCAGACTCTGGAAGGAATCTCTTACCCAACGAAACATTGTTGACAGAGGTATTTCATCATCGCTACTCCAAGCTTCTTCTTCACTTTCGTCTTCATTTTCTGGCAATTCTCCATTTTTGTCATCAATTATTGCAGTATCACTTACGTAATTTTCTTGGCCATCTGCTTCCCATAGGCAGTCGTCTTGTTCCTCATCGACATCAAAATCTGATCCAATCTCGTCCAACAACATGTAGAGCTCTTCGGGGTTGTTTGCGAGATGCTCCAAATCAATCTTAACACTGGTTTCTGCAGAATTAAAAATATTTTTTGTTGACTATGTCGGAAAAACGAAACTAGTAGGCTCCTGGAGCTCACAATTGTGAAAATCAAATTGTGTACTTAATTACATGGTAACGTAACCTCAATCTACATGTTTTAAAGTTTACAATGAAAGTAAAACTAATCAACAATCGTAATCTACAATCTGGAGTAAATAAGCTAAACCAATAATTGAAAATATAAATACTTACTTTTTTGCAATAATAATGTTCGGTTCGCCCGAGGCGCCAGAATGTCTTTTGCCGGGCCTGGACTTGCTATTAACGCGGTTTATTATTATTTTTATTGTCTGCCGCACGTTCCTCCCTATACCGTCTCAAAAATCGCGCTCAGCTCCTTATCATCGCAGCAGGCATTGAAAGGGGCTCGTATAACTCTATCGCGTGCGTCATTAGGGGGTGAAGGGGGACGCCGCATTATCGGCAGTCAGGAAGGCGTGATGATCCGCCGCGACAGTTAAGGACGTAATGACGACCATCAGCTTTGATCGTCCCATGGGCGGACCAATTATCCCTCTTCCACGGCATCTGCACATGTTTGACGTCCGCTCTCAAGAAAATAGAGACAATTATACGTTACCAGTGGCATCCGGATGAGCGCACACACTGTTTCCAGCAGGTCAAACGAGTAATTGCTGGATCGTATCTCATTTACATTTTATTCCGTTCGAATCGTCAATTGGGCGTGGCAATCGGACCAATTAATACTCAAATGTACGCATAATTAATATAGGTATAGTAATTTCATACAATTTGCTAGAAATAGTTAAACCAAAATCAGTTTTAGCTCACTAGCTTGAGGGTGAAGTTCACAATTATGGTAGTAAAATAATAAATCAAATAATAAGTGCGAGCGAACTGAATGAAAATTCAACTGCCAGTAATAATTTACTGACGTTTAGGAGTCGGGTCGGAGTAACCGACAATTTACTTGTTAAATAGAATTTTTCACACATCAAAGATAAGCTAGATTGCCTACGCACTTTGACGCTGGCAAAAATCACCAAAAATGTATACTTGTAATTAGGGAATTCTGGCCCATACTAGAAATCATTTAATTAAAAAACACATTTGCTTCAAGGCAAGTTAACAGATTATTATGGAACGACATATCTACTTAATAAACATTATTGTTTATGGTTTTTTTGGGGTTTATTGAGAATCGAAACTACACGTACTCATATTTAATTATAACTGTACTAATATTACAATTTATAGGGTATTTATATAGGTATGTAAAAAAAAGCAGCGCATCATGACAACTTGATTGATTCTTAATTGTGTCGCCCTCGATAGATAGGGCACTAGTTGGGAAGTAGTAGAGCAATTGACTTTAGAGAAAATTACGCGCCTAATTGATTATAAATTAATCAGCACAAATAACATAAATTCTGGCCCTACAATTCGCCAATACTATTTACTTACAATATTATCGGTTGGGGCTCGGCCGTCCCGAATCGATATTCGAAGCGCTAATTCCCGAACTAACGGTTTATATTTTCCTTGAGCCGCCCCCACGATCATCGTCCCCTCGGCCATGCCGCCCCCATCGGCCGTCGATGTTTTCAAACAATTTATCACGGCGTAAGTGATCCTTTCTGCTGTCGGGGCGATCGCGCATTGTACGCCCGCTAATGATGGAGCGTGGTTTAATTTAGCGGAAGTTATCGGCCAACTCCAGCGCCAACCCCCATCGGTATCTGGAAAAAATAAAATAGGGGTGAAATTAGTCAAGAAGTCGTATTGAGCTTGCAATACAATGTAATTTTTTCTTTGTCGTCATTATACATTTATAAGTCCGATATGATAAAATTTTCCAAATGGTTCTTGTTTCTCATTTCATTTCACATTTCACATTTTTGAAATACATTTAATAATAATGCACATACAGATTTGTTCGCAATTTCTCTGAATGTTAGTTTGCTATCTAAGATAAACTGTAGACATTTATCTTTTCCCGTTAGGGTTATTTGGATTCCCTACTCTCATAATCTACACAAATTGGTATAAATAAATGTACAGAGAAATATACTCATGAACAATTAATTCTATTATAAAATATGTCACAACATTTCACAACAATGACTCATTTGTTATTATACTTTGTAATGTTATACCTAAATACTGTGCAAATGTTTACAGAATGATTCGCTGTTATACTTGATACACTTAACACGAGTTTTTCTGTTAGATTGCGAGTAGCAACCGTATAATTTAACATATTATTTTATATTATTAAATAAGTACATACTGTACTAACATATTTCTAAAAGACTTTTTAAATAGTGAAAATTCACGTGTGAGAATCTATTTGGCGCAGTCGGTAGAATGGACACACTTCAATTCCTGTCAAAGTAATCTTGACTACGTATGAACAGTGCAGGGTTCACTAATACCACTCATCCATTAATGTCAGAACCCAAAAGTCACCGATAAGCTTACACTTCAAATCCGGTTAGCATTCCTACAGGGAAATTTAATATCCGCCGACGCGAAGGATTTTTTTGGGGTTTATTGAGAATCAAAACTACACGTACTCATATTTAATTATAACTGAACTAATATTACAATCGGTGGGGTATTTATATACCGTGACATTTTGTTAACTCTGAACATAGTCAATACAACGTCCCTATGTTTAATTTTTTAAAAACACAGGTCAATGCGTGGTGTTATCAAGTGACCAAGGTAACGTCAAAATAACTATTTGATGGGTTATCAAAATAAATAGAATTGTCAAGTTGAGGCGTTTATTTTAAAAAGTGCACATGTCCAAAAATCAGTTTTGTGGGAAATTTAAAAATCAGGCTATTTTGTTCTATTTATTTCAACTTATTTCAAAATAATAATAATTTTTAATAGGAACTGTGAAACAAGAGAATAAACGGAAAAAAAAGTTGGACTTGTGTTGTTTTTAGGTGGAATTTTTTTAATGCTAGCAAATGAAAATACAAAATAAAGTTTAAATACAAAATAAACTTTACTTTTTCACAAATTTTACATGAAAATAAAAACTCTTCATAACCACTGCTGTTGTCATCCTCGTCCAGTTCGGGTTCCTCATCAATAACACTTAAACATTCCTCAGCAAAAAACGGTTCATAAAATGAAATATTTTGGGGTTCCTCTAAGAAACCCATTAAGTCCTTAAGATATTTCTTGCTTTAACGACATGTATCGTTTTAAAGAATTGCTATATTTTCATTTGCCTGTTACACGCGACTTGTATGGTTTTTCGAGAAAACGGGTTTGTTAGTGCATAGACATTGGTCTTGAGACCCGTTTACTGCTAATAACTCGATTTGCCCATTTTTTGGACTTGTTTTGTTTTTAAAATAAACGCCTCAGTTGTTTGAACTGTGATTGTGCTCAAATACATTACAGCAATGTATTTAACCGAAGAAAAGATACAAATAATGCATTTATACCATGTAAATCAAAGCATAAGAAATCTGCGTGATTTTTTTTCAGTCACTTATCGCGATAGACTAATTATATCAATGGAAACAATTTTTAATATTATTTCACGTTTTAACAACTACGGATGCGTAGAGTATAACCACACACACGAATTAGAACAAACTATGTCTTAGCGGAAGAAACTATGTTGAAGACATGTTGTTGAAGACTATGTTGAAGAAACATATTATGCTATGCAGAAGAAAACCTGATGTCTTCATTAAGAATGACCAGCAACTAATTTTGAGTTTCGATTTTTTCAATGAGAAAGGTTGTTAAATAATTTATATATATATATAAACCTTACAAACTTAGAAATAACCCGCTACTAACTAATGAAGACAAAATTAGAAAAACTAATTTTTGTGAAAAGATATTTAATTTAATAAATAACAATGAAGAAATATTAGAAATAAATAGTATTTAGAGACGAAGCATCATTTACACTTGATCTTAGGTCAAGTTAGTCTATTGGTTAGTCTCTATTGATTTATCATATCCTCCTTTCCTGTAATTCCTCTCCTTACAGATATTGGTCATGGACTAATCTGCACCTCCAAAATTTAACAAGGTCTCGGTACACCCCTAGGGCGAATGCATGGGCAGGTCTTATTAATAACACTGGCCCATTTTTCATTGACGGAAATTTAAATTCTAATTCTTTCTTAGTATTACTTCGTACACATCTAATATCACAGATCCAAAACTTGAATGTCAATGATGTCTGGTTTCAAATGGATGGAGCTCCCTCACATTCCACTGCAATAATTGGGCGTTATTTACATGATTTTTTTATGGAGCGTTAGATAGGAAGAATTGGGCCAACAACTTGGTCACCAGATTCGTCCCCAAATAACTTTTTCCTTTGGGGCATCTAGAAAATTAAATTTAGAACAATATTATGATAAATGATATTGAAGAACTAAAAGATCGGTTGATTCATGCATGCAATGAGCTTGATCCCAATTTAATTAGAAATGCTGTTGAATCTTTTTACAATAGGCTGGCATATTGTATAGAACGTGAAGGTGGCCATTTCAAATATTTATTAAAATAACATATCATTCTTTACCTGATTAATTATTTGTTCTAATCGTCGTTTGTGGTGTTTATATTCAACGCATCCGTGGTTATTAAGTTTTAAAATAATGTTAAAAATTGTTCCCATTGATGGAGTTGGTTATCGGGAGAAGTGACTGAAAAACGTCACGCACATTACTTATGCTCTGATTTGCAAGGTGTAAAATAAATTTCACAAAAAATACTTGACTTTGCTTAAATGATCTTATATGACAGCTAGCTCGACAGAATTTTTGACAGAAATATGGTATAATTGGTTGCATAGCTAATACTCGCAAATAGTTGACATGTGTTTTATAAAATTGAATGTTGACTATGTTCAGAGTTAAACAAAATGTCACGGTATAATTAATAGCATTGTGCTCATAATTTATTGTTGATGCGGCGAATTCATACATATGCCGTGGCTGATCATATGAAGATTACTGACGTGTTCTTTGGGGATCCATACGTGGACTATATGATGGAATCATATAACTCCTCCCTCTAGGATGAGAAGATTGAACTGGTGAAGTCTTCTCAGGGTTGGTGTTAGCGGGTGTTTGTTTCGACCTGTTCTCCCATATGGGGTATGAAATTATCAGGATTGTGGCGAGACCAATGAGAGTCATGGTGGTCCAGGACTAGTGTGGTGGGTCTGGTATCTTTCAGCATGGGGTTGAACTGGAGTTTGTTTATTTGTTTGCTTAGTTGGTGCATTTCGTCTACGTTGATCTTTTTCGGGTTTAGGCTTGTTTGTCGTTAGGTTGTTTTCATTTGCTTTAGTTGCAGGGTCGGTAAGATATATGGTTCGCTCGTCTGCTGCATGATAGTGGGATCGATATGAGGCTGGGTCCTTGGAGATTAGAGTAGCGTTCTTCTTTGCAGTCTTCAAGTACCTGAACTCCTTCCATTTTTGGGATTACGACGGTGTAGTCAGATGAAAGTTTCTCGAGTATTGTTTCTCTCGTGTAGACGGTCGTGAGAGAGCATTTATCTTGGTTGGTTCTTAGGATGTAGTTCGTGATGCAGTCGTCATGGGTTGCAATTTGTGGGTGTGTACAAATAAAGGTGTCTTCTAGGTTCGGGCATTCTGTTGTTTCGTAGAAGCTCTCTTCTGTGTTCAGTGCCAGGTATGGGTGGTTAGGAAAGTTGGTATTTGTGTGGTTTGGTGGTCGGGAAGTGTATGGCGAAAATGATTTTGTCGTTTATAAATGACATTTGTAGGCTTGCTAATTGGTAATAATTTCGACTGTCTTTGAAGTTGATAATTTGACTTGGGTTATAGTAATTCGAAAGGGAGTCGAGAATTTCAGCTAGGTCGGTGTGGCTAATTACGATGCTGTGTAGCGTGTTTAGTTGCGCGAACATGATGGCATTTTCTATATTATCTAGAATTTTTACTAGATGTTGGCCACTTAAGATAGCTTGGTGTAAGGTTGATTGGAGTTGTAAATATTCGTCAATAGAGAATATTGTTCTTGGTAGTGACTATGTGATTTCGTTTACTTTACATGTTATCTTTTTTTAGTTTATGTCTAGTTACGTGATTGATTTATTGAAGTAATTCATGATATGTTCGTTAAGAGTTATTTGTTGTAGGGCGTTTCCTTGAATGATTTTGGAATTTCCCTCAAGTTTTTGTATGCTTTCTTCATAGTATGATCCGTCATCGCTGTCGAGGGTGCGATTTGCCATATGCTCATTTTCCCAACGACGATGACCAGTCCTCTCTTAGAACGGGTAATAGGTTTTATGTTTTTCAGTTTTTGGAAGGCTTCGTTTGTGATACATTGCGGTGCTCTATTAATTCTGTTATCGGTAGAAAGTTTACGGAAGTATTTAAACTGAATGTTGAGTTGAGGAATGACGTTTTAATGCAAGAAAGTTGGTTGATTAGGGTTGTCGTTTGGTTGGTAAGGGGTTCTATCTTTATGTAGTGTATGAAGGTATGTCGAGATGAGGTTAGTTGGCATTGCCCAGATTAAATGGTAAAATGCCGGAGATGATCGGGGTTATTTTAATTTCTCCGTAGGTCTGGAGGATCTTTACCAGGGTCATCGTTATCCTCATTCTGCAAAGGTTTGAGTTTTATTAAGTTTCGTGGTTTTTTATTATATTTTTGTAATGGGTACCGTGTTTGATGATTAATTTTTTATTTGTGTTTTTAATTACTTTTGTTTTTATGAAGCGGGGTTTGTGTTTGGCAATTGCTTAATGTACGCCGTTTCGTTTTCGTTGTATTTTATTGGGTTTCGCGGTGCTCGTTGAATTTTGAAATGATTGCCATTTTCTTTTCCTCGTTATTGATTTTGACTTTATCGCGGAGGATTTTTAGAAGTGATTTGTGTTTGTGGCGGCAGTCGTTTAGCAAATCATCCTCTGTAATCTCTATACTACGGTCTGTATTGCCGTATATAATTTCGAAAAGGGTAAATTTTGTAGAGCTGTGGGTAGAGTTTTTATAGCCGATGATGGCGTATTTCATTAACGTATCTATATGGTCGTTAGGATGTTGTTGCCATAGACATCGTATTAAGTCTGCCAATGTGAAGTGGAAACTTTCTACTGGAGAGTTACTGTTAGAATTGGTGGTATAATGTAGGATTATTTTGTAGAGTTTGCAGAATTTGTTTAGCAGTTGGTTCTTGAATTAGGACCCTTGGTCTGTAATTATGGTTTGAGGAATCCCGTGATGAGTAACGTACGTTAAGAGGTTATTCATTATGTTTATGCTAATAATGCAATCCATTGAATATGCTTGTCCGTACCTGGAGAAAGCGTCGATTATTGTAAGGAAATTCCTATTCTGAATTCTAAATATGTCTATGTGGAGTGTCTCAAATGGTTTCGAATATGTGGGCGTTATTTCGTACTTTATTTTGCGGGGTGTCGCTCGTAGTTGCCTGTTTGGCCGATCTCGCATCTATTTATGTACTGTAGGACCATTTTAGACATGTTTGGCCAGTAGTAATTTTTTTTATTTTATTTTTGTACTGTCTTGTTTATTCCACGGTGACAGCTTTTGGCTTCGTATGCGTATTGGATTTTGATATTTTTGGTTCGTTAGTGTCGATTATTTCGAGTAATAATCGAGTTGAGTGTGTTAGTTTCAGAGAGTTAGGTTTGAAATATTTTTGGATTGTTTACCTAATGGCACTTGTGCCATTAGGTTTTCGTTGTCGAAGTATAAGGCGTAGGATGATTGATTCGAATTTTTTGTTTTCATATATTGGAAGCGTTCGGTTTTAAATTTTAAACTTTTAAACCTGATATTATTCTTCTTTCTTTATTGCGAATCGCTTTAATGACTTGATGAATGTCTGGCCTGTTTCATTGGTTATTATGATTATTTGATTGTTCAATAGGTTCAATGCTTTTTCTGTTGCATCTGAAAGATGGGGTTTCCTGGGGGCGCACATTGTGACGCTTGACGATTCTAGCTCAACTTTATTCAAAATTGTAAAGTTAAGAAAAATATAAAGTAGATATCGTAATATATGGCGAAATCATTGTTCTACAATAAACAGCAAAGATTTTTTCGATATCGCGTCTTTAGTTCGAATGGGCACTTACTAGACTTTATATTTTATATGCATGCATCATCTATAAAAAAAAACTACATATTTCATTAAAGCATAGCACCATAGCATAGCGCATAGCATAGCATAGCATAGCGTGACCCCTGCCTCAAATTCTAAAAATGGGATATTTTTCTCTATATTTTGAAGTCATGTAAAACCTAAGAATATATTAGAAAAAGTAATTAAATTGTTGGACATGATGTTTTTATTGAATGTATTTATTTATTTACGAAATATTAAATTCGTTAAATATTAAATTCAGAGAAGACACCGAAAGGAAGCTAGAAGCAAACCTGAGAGAAGAAGAGGACAGCAATCTACAAAATATGTGGCAAAAGTTTAAGGAAATCATTACAGAAACAGCTAAAGAAAAGTGTGGCACAATAATGTACATTAAAAATAAGAAACAAACAAGATGGTGGAACCAGGATATTAAAGAGCAAGTGAAAATAAAAAAAGATAAATGGAAGGCTTACCTGAATAAGAAAACAGATGAGTGCTACGCAGAATACAAGCAACAAAGAATAAAAGTAAAAGAGCTCGTAAAACAAGCCAAACAACAAACCTGGGAGGAATTAGGCAGGAAAATAGAGGAAGACAGCCTCACAAACCAGAAGCTGTTCTACAAAACGCTGAAGAAGGGTAACGATCGACAAAGAAGGAAATATGGAAACTGAGATAAACGAAAGAATAAGTAGTGCGACCAGATTATACCACACCCTAAGCAAGCCTTTACTAGATAATAAAGAGATAAACAGAAAAACAAAAATGACAATATACAGGGTGAGTCAATAGGACGGGCAGGCTCGATTACACCTACACTGTTTATGATATCGAAATGAACCAAAATACACTGCAAACGGGAGGCCAAAGTGCAGTTTGTTAAATTATTTTTCCATATACAGGGTGTTCCATTTTTGCAGGGCAGCCTTCGACGTAGTTTTTTTAAATGACACTCCCTGTATAAATTTTCATATTTGAATTTGCCCTTTTTTGGGCTTTATAAATCCGTTTAGTTTTTGCAATTCACTTTAACAGTTCAGAAGTTGTTTATGTCTTTCTAAAATTTAATGCATTTACGGGCACTTATTAAAAAAATCGCAGGGAACTTTTTTTCTAGAATATCGGGTTGAGACTTTGCCAGATTCTAAACAACTGTCTGTGGTATCTTCTGGCGGCAAGATCGTCGATTTGAAACTTTGAAGAGCCATAACTTGATTTTTTTTATGGCACACCCTATATTTCAATAGTTAGTTGTATTCAGCATCTCATTTTACATCTGTTTTACTCTATATATTTTTTCTTAAAAGTTCATAGTTGAGAAATAATTTGGATTTTCTGAAAAATGAACCCAGATCTCATCAATATAAACTTAACGTGCATTGGATATCAATTGTTTCTGTCATGTCAACGTCAAAGTGACATTTATTGAACGACACGTTGTAATTTTTTGTTTTGTTAACATGAAATTTTCGTATAATGAAATGGTGGATATGATTTGTTTTTGCTATTGATTTGTTATGCCTTAATAGATTCTGTCACCAGCAACGGTTTGGGCAGTCAACGTGTACATAAACCATATCCATCATTTCATTATGAGAAAAATTCATTAAGAAAATGCGCTCAAATTTTTTTTGACAGTTTGACGTTGGCCTGACAGAATTAAGTGATTTTCATGGCCCGCTAAGTTTATATCGATGAGATGTGTGTGAATTTTTAAGAAAATCAGAATTATTTCTCAACTATCAACTTTTAGGAAAAAAATATAAGGGGCAAAAAATATGTAAAGTGAGACCCTGAATAGGACTAAGTACTGAAATATAGGGTGTGCCATTTAAAAAAATCAAGTTTTAGCCCTTCAAAGTATACCAAAATTAATGTCCCACAGCAAGGTGATGCCACAATGCAAATCGACGATCTTGCCGCTAGAATATACCTCGGTCAGTTGTTTAGGCTCAGGCAAAGCCCCAACTTGATATCCCAGAAACCAAGTGCCCTGCGGTTTTTTTAATAAGTGCCTGCAAACGCATTAGTTTTTAGAAAAACGTGAACAACTTCTGAACGGTAAAAGCGAATTGCAAAAACTAAACGGATTTATAAAGCGCAAAAAAGGTCAAATTCAAATATGTAAATTTATACAGGGAGTACCATTTAAAAAAACTACGTCCAACGCTGGCCTGCAAAAATGGAACCCCTTGTATATGGCATAATAATTTTACAAACTGCACTTTAGCCTCCCGTTTGCAGTATATTTTGGTTCATTTCCATATCATTAACGGTGTAGGTGTAATCGAGCCTGCCCGTTCTATTGACTCACCCTGTATAGGACTATTTTTAGACCTATACTAACTTTTGGAAGTGAAAGCTGGGTACTTCCAAATAAAACGAAAAGCAAAATTCAAGCGATAGACATGAAATTACTCAGAAAAGTGAAAGGAATAACGAAAATGGATAGAATAAGAAACGATATAGTCAGGAAAGAACTGGGAATAGAACCAATCTTCGATATAATAGAGAGGCAACAACTGAAATGGTTTGGACACATGTGCAGGATGGACGAGAATCGACAAGTAAAACAAATATGGGAAGCATGTGTGTGCGCCAGAAGACCAAAGGGGAGACCAAAGAAAACATGGAATACACAATTAGAGGAAATATTATCAAGAAGAGGAAAATCATGGGCGGAAGGCAAAACGATAGCCTGAAATAAAAAGAAGTGGACAAATTTCGTATACCGCAGAGACCAAGTGTCAAAGTATATATATACATTTTTCAAATTGAATTACTTCAATAATTTTTTTTGAGGTTATGTAAAAAATAAAATATGCATATGTTACATCATCACATCACCGAATTTAGAAAAAAGAAACTATTTTTAAACATATTAAATTTGACGCCTCGTGTTATTTAAAAACCAAAAGTTAGCTTTGAATCTCCAAAACAAATGACAGCAGTAATTTGAAAAATATCTCAGATGATATAATTCAAATAGTTTTAGGCGTGTATCAAATTTCAACAATGGTTGATAAACTATTTTCGAAATATTAATAAAGTTAAGCTAGATCGAGCATCCGTCACGACGTGGGGCGTGTGGACATGATTATGTCGTCCATGTAAAGTATTCGTTGGTGATTTTTATTTCTTTGGATGTGTCGGGTAAGCCAAGGATTTCAACGAGTTTTTTGTCTGAGATAATTGATGAATTCTTTTTTATATACCCTTCTAATTCGTCCCCTGGGTCGTTATATTTTCCCCTGGGTAATTTATTTTCCATATACCATTCGAATAGGTCTTCTACATCGCAATCACTTGGGTTTGCGATTCCTGACTCGGTCTCTGTGGCGTATAGTTCTATGCGGGATAGAGCGTCTGCGTTCGTATTCCTTTTTCCTTTTTTGTATACGATTTTGTAGTCGCATTCTTCTAATTTGGGTCGCCACATGACAAAGCGGGAATTTGGTTCTTTTAGTGACACTAGCCATTCGACTGGTTTATGGTTTGTGACTATGCGGAATTCGGTGGCAAAGAGGTAGGTGCGAAAATATTTTGTGGCCCATACCATGGCTAGGAGTTATTTCTCTATTGTAGAGTAGTTGCATTCTGCGGGATTCAGGTTTCGTGAGGCGAACCCGATTAGGAGGTCTCTGCCTATCGGGCCTATGGGATAGTACTGCAGTATGGGGTCGTTGTTAAGATTGTTTCACAGAGCTCGAAGGTTTTTTTGAAGGTTTCGTCCCGCGCAATTTTAGCACCCTTTTTTAGGTATTATGTGAATGGTTTTGTAATATTTTGTATATATTTGCGAAATATTGAATGAATTTGCGGTAGTAGCCCAAGAGGGCTAAAAACGACTTAACTTCTTTTATTGTTTTCCGGATGCGGAGCGCGTTATTGCGTCGATTTTGTGAGGATTTTTAGGTTGTGTCTCTCAGTTTGTGGAAGACTATAGTCCATCCAATTTCAAGATGCAGTGAATATATACACTCTACCAGGCGTGATCGCCACGTGCACATTTTAACACAAGCATACGATTGGTCGTCCCGCTGTCTACCTGAAACCCGGACTAAGGGAATTTTGTTACTGCATTAGCTTGACTAGTGTTGTGAAATATGTCGAGCACAGATACAGATATTGAAGTTGTAGTAAGTGCGAAACTGAGCCCTTCTAAAAAACGCATTAAAAAGTGTCATTTAAGTGTGGAAACCAAACAATTAATTTTAAATGTTTATAAATGTGAAGTTCGAGAAAACCCTACGGATTTAAGAAATGATATGGTGCAAAAAGTGGCATATAAAACAGGGGTATCTTGTAGGTCTGTTTATAACATTATTGGAGAATACAAAATCTCCGCAAAATTTTCACCACCTAAAACAAATCAGAACCGAAAAAATAGCGTTGATGCAGAGATGATTTTGATAGGAACGCAATACGAAGAAAAGTACACCAATTTTTCTTTCGAAATGAAATGCCAACCCTGAACAAGCTTTTAATAGAGGTGAATGAAGACAACGATTTGCCAAATTTTAAGCGATCAACATTTCATAAACTGTTGAAATCACTAAATTTTAAATACCAACGTCGCGGAAGAAATAGTATGCTATTGGACAGTGACGAAATAACGTTATGGTGAAGAAATTATTTAAAAAAAATCAAATTATACAGGAATGAAAATAAAAAAAAATATTATCTTGATGAGACCTGGATTAACGCTGGTCACACAAAATGGCATGTTTGGATGGATGAAAGTGTTAAATCTTCTAAAGCAGCTTTTTTGTCAGGTTTATCAACAGGGTTGAAGAATCCCTCGGGTAAAAATTGGTATAAACTTACTATTCACTTATTAATGATGATTTTAAATTACAGGAAAAGGTAAACGACTGATAATTTGCCACATTGGCAGTACAGACGGCTTTGTCCCCGATGCTTTATGGGCTTTTGAATCGAAAAAAACCGGAGATTATCACGAAGAAATGGTGGGTGAATCCTTCGAGAAATGGTTTTCCAATGTATTGCCGAAATTAGAGGAGAATGCAGTGATTGTGTTGGACAACGCGTCGCATCATTCCAGAAAGTTAGAAAAAAATCCTACGTCGGCTACTAAGAAGGCAGATATCCAGACCTGGTTGTTGTCCAAAAATATTCCGTTCGAAGCCGATATGCTGAGAATTGAATTACTGGCTATTGTTAATATGCATAAAACGCAATATAATAAATATATTATTGATGAAATGGCGAGGTCACATAATAAACTTATATTACGACTTCCACCGTATCACTGTGAGCTCAACCCTATCGAATTAATTTCGGCAGAAATTAAAAATTATGTGGTCTCAAAAAATATTACTTTTAAATTTGGGGACTGCAAAAATTTATTTTATGAAGCCATAGAATCTATAAATCAAGATTCGTGGCGAAAATGTATAAAACATGTAATTGAAAAAGTTGAGTCCAAAATGTGGTCACTTGACAATATTATTGAAATTAATGTTGTGCCTCTTATTATAAATTTAAATACAGACGATGAAAGTAGTTCAACTTAGTAATAAATATTTTATTGCATATAAATTTAATATTTTCTGATTTATTTGTTGTCCTTTTTTATTATCTCGTGTAATTTTTTTGTTTGTTAGCGCACTGTAGTCGGCAATTGAGCAAGTGCGGCCCTGTACATTATCGCTGTTCACGTGAACATGTTTACATTAACTGCAGCTTTAAATTGGATAGACTATAGTTATAAGTATTTAATGTGTTCGTGTAGTGGAGCGGAAAATATGACTATGTCGTCCATGTAGACTAAACACACTTTGTTTTGGAGATATTTTAGGGTGTTACCCATGACACGTTGGAATGTGCGTTTTTTAATCCGAAAGGCATTCTGACGTATTCATAATGACCGTGTTCTACGTTGAATACTGTTTTGGGTATTGAATCGGGGTGCATCTCAATTTGATGGAACCCTGAGGCGAGGTCCAATGTTGTAAAGTATTGGCACCTGCATAATTTGCCTAAGGTGTCGTTGATGTTAGGGATGGGGTAGCGGTCGGTAATGGTCTTCTCGTTTACCTTCCGATAATCTACTACGATTCCCCAGTTTTTGCAAACTGAGGCTTCTGGTTTTTTGGTCACGATCCAAATGGGGGAACTCCAAGGACTTGTACTGGGGCGTATGATGCTATTATTTAGCATTTTGGAGATCTGCTTATGCACCTCGTTTTTGTGTATGAATGGGTATCTGTAATATTTTGTGTGTATTAGGGATTCGTCCGTTGTTTTAATATCATGTTTATCGTATTGGTGAATGTTAACAAATGGTCGGTCTTATGAAAGATATCTTGGAATTTGTGGCATAGTTCAGTTATGGTCTGTTTTTCTTCTTTATTTAAATGTTCTGTTCTAATTAGGGTTTTTATTGTATTTTCTTGGCTCTGGTGGTTTTTTTAATTTCAAAATTGAATTAATCATGGGTTTTACTAGAAAAAGGGGTTACCTTAAAAAAGCTTGTTCAGAAAAATTAGTGAATTGTTATCATTATAGTTGTGAATTTCGACATTTGCATATTCATTTTTGGCAGTTATTAGACATTCGGGGATATAGATCTGGTTTATATTAATTTGGGGTATAATGATGTCACCTTCAAAGTGAGAAACTGGAATTCTTACTACATAAACTTCGTGGGTATTAATTTCAATATTTTTATTTACGTCATTTGATTGTCTGTAATGGAGAGGAATTTATATGAAATGGTCATCGTCTATAAAATCGTTGTCGTTGTAAAGTTGTCAAGTTTTTGCTTTAAACAGTCTATGGTAAAATTTAAATTGACTACATCTTTACGTTCTAAAAGTCCGTCAAAATAATCGTGAAAGTCGTACAGGAATGCGTTAATAGTTTTGTTTGTATTAAATTCGCTGAATGCGGGGTTATTGGTTTTAAATCGCATGGAAGATTCTCCGTTGCAGGTTTTTACAATTGAATTCTGATGGTAAATGCGAGGATAATTTTTTTCTACAATTGATGGTTTTATAATTGAAGTGAAACATCCGGTGTCGATAAGAAGTTTGATAGGGGGTTCTTGAATTTGTATATAAGCAAGCGGATTCGAACTCAATTCATTGTTAATTTCGATTATTTCCTACGTGTTTTTCGGCTGGTTTGCCGAAAATTTTCGGGGTGATTTGTATATTGCGTGTTTTCGAATAAGGTTTCGTGTTCAATTTCGTCATCAAAGGATATGTCTGAATTTAAGGGCTCCTAAGAAGTTTCAGGTTGGGCCATTATATCTTTGTCATAATTATTTTCATCGGATATTTGATAAGAGTTCTTCGGCAATCAAATAATTGGGACCCGTGCGCTGGAAATTATTTTGGTATGGTCTGAAATTATTACTAGTATTAAAATTTCTGGTTGAATTTCGAGTATTAACAGACATTGGCTGAGGCTTCTGGAATTGATTAAATCTGGGGCCGTGTTTGGGGTACTACGAGTAGTAGACATGGGTATGGGATTTTGACAGCATTATTTAAATTTCTTTCCGGTCTCAAAACATTTTTTGGTGGGCCAAAAACTTAACGGTTAATGGGGATTCTTTGGTGAGTTTGTCTTGTATTTAAATTGATTGCTAGGTTTGGGAAGGGGTGTGTTTGTGCCGCGAAGTTATTGTTGAACGTACGGAGTTGTGTGTCGAATGTTATCTGGGCGTAATTATTATAATTGTTTTGTCTTCGGTTGTTATATTGGATATTATTTTGTCTTGATATGTGTGGGGTTTCTAGGGTGTATTGAAAGTTATCTTCTTCAACTCAGCTAAAAACGCAACAGTATGTGCATTCTCCGTTATTGAAAACACCATTACGAACGTAAATTCAATGATGAATTTATTATGTTCTGAAGTTTATAACATGAACTTATTACTAGTAATAAGCCAAGGGCATTGATAACTATGAAATAATTTTATCACAGTTTCCGAAAGCACATTGATTTCCAACAGACCGACGCCGAAGGCAGAGGGCTGTTGCGCTAACGTAATGTGCTTGAGAAAGTTGTGTTCAAATTTTAATTTATTTATCAATATTCGAAATTGCGATGTGCCCAAAGGGCTTTTAAAACACAACGGCGTAACATAAGGGACTGGATGTCTCTTTGGAACAACGAGGAAGGCCTTTAGCTCTCGATGTCTGAACGTGGAGGAAGTGAAAAGGGCTCCACGCAATTTTACCTCGCAAGTTATTCCAGGGCTTAATTAAGGGAGTCCATAAAAAAAATGAAGTGGGGGCGGATATTACCAAAAACTACGAAAACTATAAACTCCATCACCTCCACGTCAACAATAAAATTGAAAGTTTACCAAGGTGGCAATTCTAACAATATATGCAATAAGTTTGCCCAATTAGTCAATTGTACAAATTGCTTGCACATATCGCACCCGGCAAGAAAAGTGACATAACTCAAACATGCAGTTTATGAGAAATAACGAAAACAGAAAATCGTCTTACAAACTTATATTGTATAAGCTTCTTTTAAATTTCAGATAACCATCAGTTGTGGAAAATGTTATTATATACTATGGAAGAATATTACAAATCTGGAAATCAGTTCTTGACTATGACTATTCTTGCAATGATAAATAATGAACTAGCCCAGTGTTTGCCAAACTTTTTTGACCACGGCCCGGTACGAGGTTCCAAAATTTTTCGCGACCCACTTCATGGAAAAATTCCATTTATTTACAAAACAAATATTGTTTTTTTAATAAAAATTAAGTTATTTGTTTGTTTATATCATACACAAAAATTGCAAAATAATTCTATAAGAAAAATATTAAATATTAAATAATAAAAAGTTATTAAAAAATTAACAATTATAGTAATTTTTTTCCACATATTTTGTCTTTAGTGCGAATGATGATGTTGTTTGTCATCACATAACAATTTAACAATTTCAAATTAGGAGGTAATAATGTTAATTTTATTCTCAAATTAGGTTCGACATCCAATCTGTTTCGATACTTATTTTTTAAGTACACCAAGGCTGAGAACGCAGCTTCACACGTAACATATAAGTGGTGACAAAAGGCATTAAAAATTGTATCAATTTTTCGCTTCCGCTTGGATACTCCTTTTGACAGCGCAACCAAAAAGTAGTTAGTGGTACAGTATCAAACACTTAGATCGGTGTCGCATGAAATTATCAACTTCTTGTTCACTAAGATTAAACATTTCTACCTTTTCAATTTCTACAGAAAAAGGATCTTTAATCCACGTATTATTTGAAGGAATATCCGTAAAGTAGTCTTTAAAACTATTTATTAGCTCCGAAAGATGTTCTTGAATTGAAAGTAATAGTGTTTGGAGATGTAAATCTCCCTCATAGTTTGCATGGGTTTCAATACATTTATGTAATGTTTCAAAATATTTAAATTTTCGTTTTGAAAGTCGTTGTTCCCACTAAGTCCCTCACTAAGCTTCGACGTGAACAGTGCATTTCACCCGCCTTCATTTTTGTCATCATTATTTTTTATACAATCCACTTTTTATACCAAATTATACACTTTCTGTAGAACAAAGCCTGTGCATTTTATTTACCGTAGAAAGGAGCAGCGCAGAAGAGTTCGCACGAACAACTATTTAAGGTGCTATACTTACTTTCATAAATAGACGAGATGCAGGAATTTTCGTTGTATAATTTGAATAGAATTTAGTGTAATTAGAATAGAAAAAATAATAGAATTTTCGTAGTAGGAGGCAAAAAATGTCCATGGCAAACTCTGTTTTTGCTACTCTCTATAATACAAATAGTACTGCATCGAAGTTATTTGTCAAAGTAAGTAATAATTGTCATAAAGGTTATTTTCAAAGATAGCCTTTTTTATCAAAGTAAGTATAGCAAACCTTGTATAAAACAAAACGTTCTGCCAACTATGACTGCCATTAAAAAAAATAAAGTTTGTATTATAACTGAAAAACTGTGGCCTTTTTTTAAAGAAACTGCTCTTAGAACGACAACTCTTTCCTCATTTAACCCAATCTTTATGTCTTATGGTTTCCGAGATCCCAAAGCTAGAAATGAAAATAAAAACCCTATATAATTGAACAAATTACATCAACCCATAAATCTGTGCTTTCTTATAATAACTGGGTAAATAACGCACGTTTTGAGTTAAAAGAATATATTATATTGTCTGCGACATGTTTCGACACACAGTGTCTTCATCAGGCAAATGAATAATGATATTTTCCTCTTACAACCTCTTACATAAACCTTTACCTCTTACATAATCTTACATTTCAAAAACTATGTTTTTTTTCTATTTTCTATTTTCATTTATCACTAACACAACTAATATTTATAGTTGTAGTACTACTGATAGCCTGACTGCTTGTACTATTACTAGTACTATTTCTTCAAAATGTCCAGGTATAAACTTTTCAAGTAGCATTTTAGATTTGATGTATTCCCAGAAGTTTTATTTTTTCTGAAGCAAAGTTTGCAAGTTACTGTATCACCATTATTATTATCAGTAGTAGCACTACGAGCTAAAATTGGCCCATGGTTTGATTGACTGTGTCTTTCAATAGCATCCTATCTGTCGCTTTCGCCTTCCAATCCGTGATTTTCATTTCTTCCAGATCCTTTTCTACATCGCTTTTCCAGGGGCTTCTTGGTCTCCCTCTTCGTTTTTTTCTCTAGCCGTTCTTGTAAGAATCTGCTTTGGTGTTCTTGCTTCCTCCATTCTCGTTACGTGGCCTAGCCATCTTATTCTTTGAGCATTTATGATTCCCACTATACATAGATACATAGTTAGAAAATACTTTCGATTCGTATGCACATAGCAACGTGTCAAAACGGACCGGACTGATTTTTATCAATTTCTAATTGTGTGATTTCAATTGTTTTGTCATATGAAGAAGTTTCTGAGTGGTATCACTTTTGGTATAATGGTATAATTATTAGATAGGACGTGCGAGTTTGCGACCTCGATGTTGGATTAATGTTAATTTTTGGTATAGAAGCTAAGAATATTAAGTCTGTTTGACTTTAGCACTCACAACGATTTTCAAAAGTCGCCTCCTCTGCATACAATAACCTTCGCACGCACTGCAATTGTCCTCCGTCTCAGGTACACTTCAGCGCTGTGTGCAAAGTAAGTGCAGTTTTGGGTGTTTTAGTGTGTCATCAATGTGTTTAGCAAAGTGACTTACGTAAATAACGCCGTAGTAACGCTTAGTGTCAAAATAGTACATTCGCCTAAAATATATGTTTACCTCAAAATTATTTCTAGAACGTGAGTGTATCTGCAAGTGGTTGCTTACGTCACTCTGCAAAATAAGCGTGGACATGTTTGTAAATGCAAGCCAAAATCAAATTGTTGCACGAAAATATAAATCAATTTTTCGAAAAGTTTAATTGGTGAATTGTAGTTGATCAACAAAACTTCCATGAAAACCATAGTGAGAACCTTCGTTTCAATAGAGTTAATCAACTTTATACAGTTTTCATTTAACTTTTAGCGAACAACCTTATACTATAGTTGTCATTAAACTTTTCTCAATCAACTACAATCGATAAATTAACTTGATTCGTGAGAACGCGCCTTTAATAAGTATCTATTATTGCAGAACAATAATGATAATAAATCGATTCGATTAAAATTGTAACTCTGTACCTGCTTGAAATTAATTTTTATGCAGCAACTGTGATAACGAAACATTTATAATGAATAAGTACTTAGACTTATTTTAATTTCAGTGCCGGCTCGTACTACACCTTTGTAAAGTTAGGGTTTTTGCTTATTTCTTAGATTTTTTACATTCCAAATGATTTTCATATGATAAAGCAAATTTCGTGCTATCCGCCGAATTGTGTTCACCCCCAAAACCACGCTTTCTTAATTTGACGTTAAGACAATATCCTTAACATTTACAAGCACACACGCGCACAAATATAAATAATTGGTCAATTCATAAAATTTTAAATGTGTTTTTTTGGCATGCTTACAATACTTTTGTTTTTACCGCCCATGCTACAATAAAATGCAATCAAAAATTACTTCATTTATAATGCTTAGCAACAAAATACAGCAATGAAATAAATTAATTATGTTCTTGATTTGTATGCTGCTTTATCGATTGCAGTATTAATTAATCACATCTATTTTTAGGGATTTTCGGCCCCAATATATGCATATTACATATAGAAGTCTTAATATACACATGCACAGTGGCCCGGGACAAAGGAAACGCCCTAAATATCTACAAACATTTATTTTCCGCAAAATCGCCAAACTGCGTCAATTTTTAATTAAAGGAGACTAATTTTTGTCGAGCAAATTGTCTTCAAATGTTTAACTTTTTTTCCAAAGTGGAGGTAAGCACAATTTTTTGAATTGGAGTATTGGTTGAGTGATACTTCATTTGAAAGCTTGCATAATTTGCAATGCGACGGTGTATTACTTTCGAAATCATTAGATTTTATAAAGTAGTACAGCGTTGTATTATAAATTATGTAGACTTTCAAATGAATAATCACTCAACCCCTACTGCTATTTACAAATATGGGCTTACTTCTGCTGCGGAAAGGGGGTTAAAATATTGGAAATAATTTGACTGCCAAACATTGTACCCCTTCATTTTAAAACCGATGCATTTCACAGATTTCGTGAAATAAAAATTATATTCGTAGATATTTAAGTTGTTACCTTTATCATGGGACACCCTGTACATTCGAAATCATTAGATTTTATAAAGTAATACAGCGTTGTATTATAAATTATGTAGACTTTCAAATGAATAATCACTCAACCCCTACTGCAATTTACAAATATGGGCTTACTTCTGCTGCGGAAAGGGGGTTAAAATATTGGAAATAATTTGACTGCCAAACATTGTACCCCTTTATTTTAAAACCGATGCATTTCACAGATTTCGTGAAATAAAAATTATATTCGTAGATATTTAAGTTGTTACCTTTATCACGGGACACCCTGTACATGTATGTCCTTTAAAATATTTTTCGTGGTAACCAATTAAATCATAATTTTGTTCGTCTTCAAAGAAACGAAACGTTTCCAATTTTGGCGCGAATATTGGCTTCAATGTGACGATGATATCCAAGTATCGGAACCAAGACGCACTTTGCAGTTTTCCACATCTCTGCAGCACTGCATTTTTACTCGTTTCGCGCCGCAATTCTACGTCCCCACATTTTCGATACTTGGCGGGAATTATTGTCTCCGACTGGAAATGGATTTCGCTTTTCGGACGAAATATTTCTTTTCATCCCCCCAACTTCGTGCTTGACCCCTACAGAATAGGCACATTGCGGTGATTTGTTATGGCGCATGAGGTATAAGCGGTGGGGATACTTTATGGACGTTTCCTTTTTATGTTTGTTTTGTCTTTTTAATTTTTGTAAGCATACAAGAATATCGAAGTTTGTATTTGAACATATGGCAGTTTCTCTTCGCACTTCTATGGTGTCTCACTAAATCTGGACATTCAGGTAGAAAAAGCCTGCTGTCTATGATTCTTGAACGCCACAGTTGTCTTCTCACTCTTATGGCATCTCACTACATCAAGACATGCATGTGGAAAAGCCTGCTGTCTATGATTCATGAGCGCCAGTTTTTCTTCTATGGTATCTCACTACATCAGGACATGTAGGTGGAAAAACCTACTGTCTATGATTCATGAGTGCCAATATTTCATCTATGGCATGTCACTAGATCAGGATATTCAGGTGGAAATGCCTGCTGTCTATGATTCATGAGGGCCATTTTTTTCTTCTATGGTATCTCACTAGATCAGGACATTCAGGTGGAATAGTCTGCTGTCTGTGACTCTTGAGCGCCAGTTTTTCTTATATGGTATCTCACTAGATCGAGACATTCAGGTGGAAAAGCCTGCTGCCTATGATTCATGAGTGCAAGTTTTTCCTCTATGGTATCTCACCAGATCAGGACATTTAGGTGGAAAAGCCTGCTGTCTACGATTCACGAGCACCATTTTTTCTTCAATTGTATCTCACTACATCAGGCCATTGAGGTGGAAAAACCTGGTGTCTATGATTAATGAGCACCAGCTTTTCTGAAGATTTGAATACAAAGCCAAAGTAAAACATTGTATGGTTATAATAACAATTATAAAAATTGCTTACATCAAGGAAATTTTATCCCAGGAAATAGGAAACGTCTAAGTTCCCCATGGAACTCGTGTGCCAGCAAAGCAAAATCACTGCAATATGTCAAAAGCGGGTAGTCACTGAAGCTTGGGGTGGATGAAGAGAAGTATAATACTTCCGGAAATCGGGGTCCATATCCAGTGAGACGTAAAAATAATTTCGGCCGGCATTCGAAATCGCGGGGGGGCAAAACGAGAAAAAAAATGGCCGTGGTGTAAGTTGTCGACAGCCCAGAGATGAGTCGAAGTTATTGTGCTAAGATATGTTCTCTCACCTTGAGGTGAGATCTTTATGCTTAGTTGTAGTCTTAGTCTTTATAATTATGAGCATTTTTTTGCCACGACAAGTATTTACGCGTGCATTTTCCACTTACAAATACTTTCGCTTGGCACGGCTAAAATGTTCTTGACTTACTCCTTACATTTGGAGCTTTCATAAGCTATACTTTAAACTTGTATATGTACTATGTGTATCAAATTCTTTAGAAAACTTTAATCGAATTGTATTAATTCTACATTATAGATTAATCAACTTAATAGGTAAAACACTATCGACACTTGATGAGCATTCATCAGAAACTAGAAGAAATTTCTTGCACATATTTTAATGATGTCTTATTTTTAAGTTGCTACAACTTGAGATCAAAACCCCACTAAAATATGCAGATCAGAAATTCCTTCGAGTTTCTCATAAATGCACACAGCGCGCATATAATGTTTTACCAATTAAGTTATTAATCTGTAATAGAATTAATATAATTTAAATAAGTTTTCCAAATAATTTGGTCACATAATACATACACTAAGTTCAGAATATAGCTTATACAATCCCCCAATATAGACAAGAAGTTAAGAACATTTACGGCGGTCTAAAAATGTTACGATTTCTACTAATTTCAGTATTTTACATTATTACTACTGCAACTTAGATATTACTGCAAATAAATTTGAATATTATGCAATTAATTGCATTCATTTATACAGGGCCCTGCAACAGTACGTCAGGCTTTCCTAGCGCGTTTCCCGTGAAAGAAAGAAAAAAATGTTTCGTACAAAAAGTTATTGGTTTAACAATCTTTATGCCGTAAAATTATTTTCAAATATACAGAATGTCCCAATTTTGCTCAATAACAAAAATAAACTTTTTTTTAATGGAACACCCTGTATTTATTCAAGGTTTCTGATGACATTTTTCAACCTCTTCATTGTTGTCTATTTAGTTTTGGATTATGTTACAGTGTTGCCAATTTACAATTTTTTTCTCCTAATATCATGCGTAAGCAAACTCAACTTTAGAAAATCGTAACGACCTCGTTTTTTGAAGGTAAGAATAAGTTTTAGCAATATTTTCAGTGTGGTTAATTAGCAACATGTTGGTAATGGGCAATTTGAATTTAGTAATACAGGGTGTTCATAAAAAAATGTCAAACTTTACAAATTTCAAAGCGGTATAACCCTTTTTTTTAATGGAATGCCCCCTATTTTATCTCATTATTCGATAGGTCTTTTTCTTATCTTCAATTTGATGGTGCATATCTTATGTCTGAACCCCATAGTTGTTGAGATATTCAATATTTTTCACAGAAGTCACCATTTAATTACATTTCTATGCACTGAAATAGGTCATGCTGAGACAAAACAACTTTCAAAATATAAGTAAGAATCAATGTGAGATGAACGAAAATTGTAAAATCGTAGATAGTACTTCTGCAATACGATTAAATATTTTATTCCCAAACCATGAGAGATAACAAAATTATTAATACAAAAGAAAAACGATCCTACAGCAATGTTCAAAATGTGTTTCTTCATCTCACATTGATTCTTACTTACATTTGGCAGTTGTTTTGTCTCAGCATGACCTACTTCAGTGCATAGAAATGTAATTAAATGGTTACTTTTGTGAAAAATATTGAATATCTCAACAAATATAGGGTTCAGACATAAGATATGTACCATCAAATTAAAGAGAAGAAAAAGACCTACCGAATAATGACATAAAATATGGGGCATTCCATTAAAAAGAAAGGGGTATACCACTTTGAAATTTGCAAAGTTTGGCATTTTTTCCCGGACACCCTGTATTACTAAATTCAAATTTCTCATTACAAAACGGTTGCTTATTAACCACACCGCGATCATTGATAAAATTTATTCTTACCTTAAAAAAATGAGGTCGTTACGACTTTTTAAAGTTGAGCTTAATTATGCATGATATTTTGAAAAAAAAAAAGTAAGTTGGTAACACTAACATAATCCAAAACTAAATAGACAACATTGTAGAGGTTGAAGTATGTCATCAGAAAACTTGAATAAATACAGGATGTTCTATTTAAAAAAATGTTTGATTTTGTTATTCCGCAAAATTGGGACACCCTGTATGTTTGAAAATAAATTTACAGCATAAAGAATTTTAAACTAATAACTTTTTGTACGATACATTTTTTTCTATGCCTCACGGGAAAGGCGCTATCAAAGCCCGACGCACTGTTGCAGGACCCTGCATAATTGCGAAATGTATCTTAAGGTTTAAGATACCTACGAAATGAAGTATTAGAGAGGTATTTTTATTTTAGATCCCAATTTTCAAATACAGATTTTCCTGCATATTATAATCGTGCAAAAAAAATATTACATTCTCACGAATACCCAGATTTTGGGGGCTCCTTTATCATGAAGCGACTATTTATACAAATGTCTGTGCTTGTGTATGGAATATGGATTTTCATATCCATTAGTTTTCTTTCAACATTTTGCAATTCTGCAAAGATTCTAGGCCAGTTTAGTATGGATTTTCATATCCAATATCTTCAGTTTTCGTCAGCTCTTTGGAGTTTTGTCACTCCATGTTCTTAGTTCTTTAGCCCCTTTTCATTCTGATGGGCCAGTTGTTGAGAAAAATGGGGTTTCATACGCATTATATTCCTTTCAACGGCTTACAATTCTTTAATTGACTAAGTTTCCAGAGTAGTTGCACTAAACCTGATTAAGTTCTTGTGATGAGCCAGATTGGGATTTCTCTGTAACACTGTATAAATCATTGAGTATTGGTGCAACATTGTAGAACGTTATTGGGAGTTCCTCGTTGAGGTCAAATGGGAGGTCCTTTTGAGCCCAGTTAAAGAGTTCTCTGTTGCATCCAAGCTTATTGAGTACTAGAGTTACATTGGATTACAATTAAGCGTTCATATACCTGTTGAACTCAATTAAGTCTTCTTCAGCTCTTTGGGGTCTTGTCAGTCCATGTTCTTAGTTCTTTAGCCCCTTTTCATTCTGATGGGCCAGTTGTTGAGAAAACTGGGTTTTCATACCCATTATCATCTTTTCAACGGCTTACAATTCTATATTTGAATAAGTTTCCAGAGTAGTTGCACTAAACCTGATTAAGTTCTTGTGATGCGCCAGATCGGCATTTCTCTGTAACACTGTATAAATCATTGAGTTCTGGTGCAGCATTGTAAAACGTTATTGGGAGTTCCTCATTGAGGCCAAATGGGAGGTTCTTTTGAGCCCAGTTAAGAGTTTTCTGCTGCATCTAAGCTTATTGAGTACTAGAGTTACACTGTAGATTGCACTTGAGCGTTCACATATACACTGTTGGACTCAATCAAGTCTTCTTCAGCTTTTTGGAGTCTTGTCCCCGTTCTTAATTTCTTGGGTCCCTATCATTTGGATGGGCCAGAAATATAGATTTTCATATCCAACATCTTCATTTCAAAATCTCGCAATTTCTTTGAGTACTTGACTACATGAGTATAATAGGGCTCCTGGCGATATCTCTCATGTATAAAATAAAAAGATAGTAGCATCAGTGTATTGAACCCTTGATTTGCATCATTAATTAATTTAATTTCGTAATAAATTAATTTGTTATAAATAGCAAATACTATTTCATGACTACAAATCACCATCACAGAATCGTGGTTATAAATAAAAACCATTCTATATTTGTTCTATGATGCTATGTGTTTTACAATTATTTTAAGGATTGCCATATGAAAAACTAATATTTGTTTATAACGGGAAACTATGCATCTGAAGAATTTTGCAGTAAATAATGTTTTAGTGGAGGGTGCAATTAAACATTCATTTTGCAGACTGTGCCTTGTAGGTGATGTTGGAAATCAGTCAAAACATTGTCCATAAATCTAAAGAATAATACAACATAGCGTAAACTTACTGTCGTGCGTTATCGTGCAACAAAATTGCCAATTGGCGTTGGCAATCTCAAGTCATCTTAGTAACGTGATTTTTATTCAAGAAAATCAAATACAATTGGTTTATAAATTTACAAAAATGCGTTTTGATTGGTCTATGTATAGTGCATACATGATGACGCATTAATAAAACTGAACTAATAGCCACCATATTGATAACACACCGCGAAGTTTGTCAATTATTTCGGAATGAGGTTCGCTTTATATTGGTCATACTGGTTCAGTGTATCAACCAGCCAAATGTTGAAATCTCTTTTTACTGATGATTTTTCACGCGGCCAAAAATCCGCAATTATCTAGTGAAGTTGTCGCCAAAGATTAGAAATGGAGCTGCACAAGAAGAAGAAAAAGAAGAATAATCGGAAGAAGGAGAAGATGGAGAAGGAGAAAAAGGAGAAGGAGAAGAAGAAGAATATTTATAAGTCATTTTTTAAATTTATACATATACAGGGTGGCCCACCTATCCTCGCTCGGACCATTGCTGCTAGACTAATTCAAATTGAGGAAAAAATCTGATGGGAAGTTATTGTACACTTGATGTGCTACATTTTAAAAGTATTTTCGAGTGAATTTCTTTTTGAAATGGATTCTTTAATTTTTAGAATCTGCTTAATGTGATAGTACAGAACGTCGACAGAAACTCGTTGTTTCCACAGAGTCATTTTTTTAATTATTGCAGCGACTTTTTCCTATACTTTGAAAATATTTAAACCAAGGCCATGCAAAAATAAATTCAATTCATTAAATATAGCAAATATGTCATACTAATAAGCCACTTTTATTAACCACTCAAAATCGTATAATCTATCCTTAAATGGAAAAATAGCATTTTCTTTAGAAGGTGGGTGTCCATTCCGAAATAACAAAGCTTCGTCTTTTAGCTCAAACAGACGTTTTAAAACGATTGCCTTTGAAACCATCGTGAATTACAATACAAAATGAGGTGTTTATGATCACTCCCCATTTCCTTGCATAACTTGGTAAAAAGTCTGCTTAAATGCTAAAAAGTCTGCAAAAAAAATGGACGAGATTTTATGTAGTTTACAAACTTGACTCATTCTTCCAAAGTTATGTTTAAATTTAAAGGCAAGCCAACGCTTGTCTATGGATACAACAGTGCATACATACACAATTAATGGCTAATTCTTGAATTTGTTTAAACAAACCTTTATGACAACCTGCCATTGCACTTGCTCCGTCGCTACTTAGACCAACACACTTCATCCAATCAATACCGTGACCAGTGACAAAATCATTGCTAGTTTAAAAATCTGATCTGAGGTCTTTCTTGTCCGAAGCCTTTTACAAAACATAACAAAAATCTTGTATGGTGTCTTCGTCAACATATCTGATAAAACACATTAGATTTGCATTATCCTCGATATCTGTGCTTTCATCTACTTGCAAGGATACAACATGTTTTTATTTTTACTTCAGCAACTAGTTCTTCTTCTATATGTTTCACAATATCGTCAATTCTCTGTTTAACTGTATTATTTGATAATGGTATCGTCGAAAATAAACTTTTTTCCTTTTATTCCGCATAAATTATTTGCGACAATTTTTAAAGCGGGAAGTATTATTTTTTCTCCAGCACTAAAGTCTCCAGTCTCAGCTATTAATTTGGAAATTTAAAAAGCTATCAAAGTCAGCTTTTTATTTGACTGGCGAGGAAAAATGCATTTTTCATTTTTTTAGCAGCATTCAATTCCTTTTTCTTATCAACAAAAAAGTTAATTGGCTTATCGGAGTGCTCAGAATGAAATGTGTCTAAATGCGGTTTCAACTTTGAGGGTTTCATACTTTTATTTGAAAGTTGCGATTGAAAATAACACATAGAGGCAAATTATTTTGACTGCTGCCGGCAATGAACCCAAACCCTAAATATTCTTCACAATATTTGCGAGTCCAATTAGTTTTACGCTTGTTGTTTTGGCGCTGTATATCTGCCTTTAGAGGCTTCAGACAAAGTATCTTCATAATCATGATGTTTAGCTTTGCTCGAACTTGGTTGATCATCATTTAAATTTCTGTTTTTGTTGATTAACCATTTATCCATTTTCGATGGAAACATTTATAACAAGATATTTTTTAGTGATGATTTATAGGAAAAGCTATCCATTTATTTTACGCGACCCGGCAAAATTTTTCTACGACTCGGTGCCGGGTCGCGACCCACACTTTGGGAAACTCTAAACTAGCCTAACAGAAACTGACAACTACCCTCTGGCGGTTAAAATGCAGTTATAGATGTGATGTTCTTTTAGCATGAGGGGACACACCATACGTATTGAACACTGACATAATCTCAAAAGGGGCAGTTTTTGAGTTGTGACACTGTTCTCGGCGGGGTGCAATATGTACAGAGAATAAAAATGGAGAGAGTCAATTTACGCGTACTTATTTTTTTGGTCCTGAACATCTGGCGAGATCGTGTTTATTTCGATACATGGGCGATAAACAGAAATAACTACGATTAGAAATATATACTTAGTATACCGGGTGTTTCAAATGCCATAAAAAGTTTTCTGAAAAATCAATATTAAAAAAAATTCCCATAAGATGCAGACTTTTTGGCGGTCACTGTATGTATGCGGTCAATAACAGAATGACCATTACAAAATCCATAAACAAAGACCATATCTGCATATTTTCTATGACTGAAAATATGAGGCATTTTTATAATCTCGTAAAATAACTACAACTGTCATTAACGACGTTGTCACATTTAACGTGAATTTATGCTACTTGTTTTTTTGTTTTGTTTGTAAGTTCAGTAAGACGTTTTCGTTAAATTTAATAAATTGTTCAAAATATCTCTGAAACAAATGAACATCGTACTTGATAATATGAGCTAATTTTGCTTTTGTTTGCTTCATGGACATGTTTCTAAAATATTTACAATTCCTCCCGAATCACCCTGCATATGTATATGTTTTTATTTTCCTCGAAACATTTCTGGCAAATTACAATATACTGTATATATACAGGGTGTATCAGCCAAATGGAATAAATTCAATAATAAATAAATGGGGGCGTGTTCGAAAAAACGCTCGGACACGTCGATTGTTATTTTTAGTTGCGCATTTTTTTTAACAAAAACTTTTTATACAGGTTGTGTCATGTGACCGTGGCCAATACCAACTTTCTTATTTTAAATGCAACACCTGATATATTATTCAATTTATGGATTCTTCAGAAAATTCTAGACATATTTCATGTACAATGTCCTATACCTATCTTCAACTTCTTCTTATGGGGATATGTCAAAAGTATTGTATACAAAACTAAACCCCTCGACTTAGCTGACTTAAGAAGACGAATAATGCTTGCGATTAGATCGGTCACGCCTGAGATGTTGAGTAACGTTAGAAGAAATTTCTATTTAAGATTAGGATGTTGCCAAGACGTTCACGGCGAGCATTTTGAACATCTCCTCCATTGAAATTTATTGTTTATTTTTTTATTTTTACATTATCAAGAAATAAACAATATTACTTATTAGTTTTTGAGTGTGTTGTAACGAATTTCTGTAATCAAATAATTTTCTTTTTTTAATGTTAATTTTTGCAATAAATCTGAAAACACTTAATATTTCCGAAATAGTTGAAGATTTTCCAACAGAACTTGGGAATTGGTGTAAACAAGTTGTTTACTAATGCTAAAATGTAGTTTACCGATTCAACAAAGATTCAAAGCTTCACATATTGCAACAAGTTTTTTTTTTTTTAAACCACCGAAAAATTAAAAAAAGTTACTGAGATGTTACCACTTCAAGTGAAACGCACTGTATATATTGTTAAATAGGTGAGTCTTAGCTACAAGTGGATGAGAAAAAACCCTTTTTAAACACCTTTATTTATTTGTACTGATGTCGCTGACAATTTTTCTAAATGACTTGTAATTTTTATTGGTGTTATGTGTTATGGTGTGGTGTATATCATTTTAAGTACTTTTTACCGTTTTAGATTTTTAGTAAGGTTATACCACGACATTTTTGAAAAAAATATAAAAAACCGATTAAAGCAAGTACGCTGTTAGATCCGAAATTCTCTAGAACAAACAATTGGTGATAATAATAATACGTCAAAAAAAGACCACAAACGCCAATTTTTGAAACTGGACCTAACACCAAAGCATCTGTTAGCACGGTTACCACATTGAGAAAGTATAATAAACGTCCTTGTAAGGTGCATACCTGAAAAAATTCAAGCCTTAGGTAATGAACAATGATTTGTTCCCTTTATCTAATCCTATTCTAGGTGTACACACAAATACATAAACACTGTTTCCTCATTAATCCCTTGTAATATCATGCGTAATATCACTGATCTAATATTTCTTAGGCAGTTTCAGTCATAGCCAATTTGCTATAGTCGACCCAAAAATCTAAGAATATTACGACTTTGACTTTTAAGTGTTTTATGGGGGTTTTATTTGGTGTTGCCATAAAATCAGCGCTTATACTGGCTTTGGGTCTTAATGCAAGCCAGTATAAGCGCTGATTTTATGGCAACACCAAATAAAACCCCCATAAAATACTTAAAAGTCAAAGTCGTAATATCCTTAGATTTTGGGTCGACTATACCTCTATTAATGGGCGCGTTTAGCGAACGCAACGCGGTGAGCTGTTGACTGACAGCGGTTCGTAAACAAGTCCACTGACTTTGCGGTAACTGCCAGCTGCTGTTTAATTTATTAAGCGCAATTACGCACACAGTGAACAACGGTGTTATCTAACCTCACATAATAGCCGTTACATACAAACAAAATACAAACAACATAACCTCAATAACTGGAGTATTTAGCAGTTTTGCTTCTGGATTATTCAGCGAACTTGCAATAGTTGACTGTCACAAGTTATCGGGTTGAGTGCTGACTCTTAACAGTTGCGTTCGCTAAATGCACCCATTGGTTCACTAATACAAAATCAGCATTATATTGAAACTTTGTATTTTGCTAGTTAGAGACAATTCTCGAACTTTGACATTGAAATATGTTATAAGCGCAAATTTATATGACAGCTCTTCTCGAATATTGTTCTAGTATCTATTAATTGTTCTATCATCTTTGGAAGGAAACATGATGAAATTTCTTTCACAAAGGCATAACAAGATATTTTTTAACTAACAGTGGCAGGTTTATTATTGGCCACGGAGGATGCTTGCCACTAATTGCACCATGAGCTCGTATTTCTATCTCAATCTGCCAGCAAGCTATGGAATAGTGAGATGCTTCATGCGTTTTCATTCATGCTCCAAGATATCTATAATTTTAGGCAATGGGATTAATTTAGGCAATAATTGGAATTGGAATTATTTTAGGCAATAATTGGAATTTAGGTAATTCCAATTATTGCATTGCACCGTTCCTTACTCGCGTGAAAGACAAATTGTTGTATATGTTTGCTTGTCTTACTTATACGCTCATTAACTCTGAGCACTTGATGAAATCTACGAGGGCTGTTTGACGGAAGAGTGACTTTTTAATGAAAACGTTATTTTTCTGTTGAAAAAATATTTTATTTTTCAACATAACACCCTTTTAACTGTACACACTTAGCCCAGCGAGTTTACAGTTTGTTTAAACCTTCCAAAAAGTAATCTTTCGGAATGTCTTCAAAGTATGCATTGGTCTCGGTTATCACCTCTTCATTTGCCTAAAATATTTTTCCACCCAGCCATTTTTAAAATTAGGAAATAATAAGAAATCACTGGGACCCAGATCTGGCGAGTATGGTGGATAAAGCAGTAACTCGTAATGCAATTCAGCCAATTTAGTTGTAGCAATTACAGACGAATGTGAGGGCGCATTTTCGTGATGGAACAACACTTTTTTCTTCATCAAATGCGGTCGTTGTTTTTCAAGTTCGGCTTCAAAACGTGTTTGCATAATCAGCATAATACTGGCCAGTTATCGTTTTTCCTTTTTGTAAACAATTAATAAAGATTACACCTTTAGAATCCCAAAAAAAACTGTGACCATGACCTTATTGGTCAAAAAAGTGTTTTTGCCTTTTAGGGGGCATGTTCGCATGGATAAATCCATTATTTAGACTGTATTCTTGTTTCTGGAGTATAATGATGTATCCAAGTTTCATCTACTGTGACATATCGACGACTCAAATCCTTTGAATTACGTTGAAGGCGGCCAAACATTCTTCTGAATTCTTAATGCGAGCGCGCATTTGATCACCATTAAGCAAACGCGGCAACCATTTCGCGGATAGCTGTTTCTTATTGAAATGTTCATGCAAAATATTGTATACCCGTTCGGTTGAGATGTTTACTTCATTAGCTATCTCACGAACTTTTATTCGACGATTGCCAATTACAAGGCCATAGAGTTTAGTAACCATTTCTGGAGTGGTTACAGTAAATGATGGTTTCGGACGATCTGCACAAACCGTGCTCATATGGCCACTTTTAAAAGCAGAAACCACTTACAAATCATTCCATTCCACGGAGCAGATTCTGGATAATATTTACGTAACTTTTCCTCGGTTTCTTTAATTTTTTTTTCACGTAGAAAATAATGTTTAATCAACTGTGGAAATTATATTTTCTCCATATTTACACAACAACGAAAACAGTTTTCTTCAAATAAGTATAAAACATAATCTATCTGTCAGATTGGTGCCAAATTTTGACAGTATACCTCCGAAAGACCTCAGCAGCTAGCAACATAATCATTATAGCGAAAGTGTTACCAACCTTTGAAAAGTCACTCTTCCGTCAAACAGCCCTCGTACAACGGCTGATACACAAATTGACCCACACATGTTTGAAATGTGAAGGGTTAAACGACAATAACATAATAATAATATTTGATACAAATATACTTAAAAGAAGGATAAAACATCCATTTGAGCATTATCCAGTTATAAAATACAAGACATAACTGAAATAATTAAGGGTGTTTTCGCATTTCGGCTTTCGTCGATTTTGAGGATCCCGGCACAGCAATGTCTATCTCTCTCTCTCGTTGCTAGCGCGCATCATTATTATGCCTCCCACTGACCAACCGACGGTTCCTCGCTTTCTCAAGAAGGGTAATTTATTATCAGGGGTTTTTATGGACTATTCCAATTTATGGTATGTACCTACTGAAGCCGATATTATTTTCATTTTTCGTGGTGAAACATCAGTCCTTTTAAAAATCTCAAGTGTATTTTCTTTTATTGAGTTATATTACATATAATAATTTGATTATATTAATCGAAACTGAATTAAAAGTACTCTGCAATAATTGTTATTCTAGAAAATTGATGCGATTTTTACACTCTCAGGTTGTTTACATAAATATAATGTTAAATTTGTTTAAAAATGTATACTTGTTCTAATTTCTATCGGGGGGTCTTGCTTTTAATTATTATTAAAAATTATAACTACATTATTGAATTATTATTCTATTTCTGCGATCTCAACCGGTGGTATACGATTGACCTAAAGGCGGCACGTAAAAGGTACTCTTTTCAGTTTATTTCAAAAATTAAATCAATATTAGAAAAAACAGCTTGGTACTTTTCATGATAATTTACCTCTGAACATGTTTTAATTGAACATGTTTTAAGCAAATCCGTTCACAAATAACGGCGATTTGTTGGAATTACGAAATCGCTACATTTTGGGCGATTGCGAAATCACCCTTAATTAAAAATAATAATAACAATAATTGATATTATTATAATTTAGCTCTAATGGACTCACACGCCGACAGATCTGCTATTCCCTTAAAATAAAACGGGTTTCACAAGACAATTTACGGAATTATAATTGCGGCACACCCTTCAGGTCACCTAATGTGTGACCTGATTCAGGTGTCACATATAAATGTGCGAGAGAACGAGCTTCAAGAGGCCTAACGAAGCGCTCAAGTACAACCGATATACCGGCACCAGCGTATGTTCGACTATTACCACCATTACATACTACCAGAGCTGCCTGGGCGGCGATTAACGTCGTACAAATAAAATCCTACCCCCTTTAAACAAATAAGATGAAACTTCGATTTTCGGAGAAAAAAAATATTGTCGAAATTTTCGAGTTGTTAGTTGAGATTACGTTGGGTATAGGTAAGAAACGTAATTTTACTAGTAGCAGCGTTAAATTGATAAGCCACACAATCTTCTTAAATGTACTAATAGTGTCATTAACATAAAACAATTGTGGATAAACTAAATCTATCAGCGCTAATGTCCATAGATGGCGATGCGCTCATACCAACAAAATAATAAAAATAAACTAAAACTTACAATAGTGTATTCCGCAGTTCTATTTTCTCTGTGGCAACCATTTTGTTTTCTTATTGCGACGATACATCAGTGTGAATTTGCGAAATTGTTACCGAACGTGGAGACGAGGGCAAAAAACCCCAACATTAAAAACTCGTTTGCGGCGATCCGAGCCGCTGGAAAAAAGCTGCAACACGAGCGGCGAAGAAAACTGAGACAAGACCCCATTAATTAGCGAGAGGGTGATAATGGCGACCTTAATTAAAAGCACACAGCATTTTTCACGCGGCGATAAGCGGAGGGCAGTTTTTAATTTTCAAGCCCACCCTCGCCCTCGAAAAAGAAAACACACAAAGCGACACGTTAATTACAACGGTTTATCAACGACGCGATCGCGATCACATGTTAATGCGCGTCTATTAGTACGCTTTGTTTTCCCTTTTGATACGCGCACCGATCAATCAATCTGCTCGTTAAAAACGACTTCCTGCGGTCATACCCCCTGCATTTCTGTGTGAGGTACACGTATTAGTATTTCGGCGTGGCGATGTGGTTTACAATGGGTGGTGTAAAGTTTCGGCTGTGTGCTTGTGTGTAGTAGGTGGCACATAAGTCTGTGTAGCAATTTCCTAAACAAACACGGAGTAACAGTGAGCAGCGCCTTCCTGGCTTCCGGCCGGAGTGGACGTCGACATGGCCGAAGGGAAATCATGCATCAATGTGCTCTTTTCGCCAAGACACGGACCGTTACGCCACAAATCAAGCCGTCACTTGGTATTCCGCCAGTATGAATAATATATGTGCGGGCGGCCCCGAAAATGGAAATATCGAGGGGGTGGATGGGGGCCGCATGAAATATCGGCCTCGTGGCCATCGTGTCCTGTGCCATCGGCCATTGTTAATGTTAATGTACACGCGTTATCGCCAGGATGAGACCCGTGCCCGAGCCAGTCACATGCAGATTGGAAATACTTCAATCGCACATGAGAGGAAGACGAGGGTGTATACTGTATAAGCATCGCCGTTGTACAAGTTTTCCAGAAAAAAACGATTTTCCTCGTCTGGATGGAACTTTTTAACATAAGTCTCGATCGTCAATTTGCCGCCACCTTTCATAATATTATTTGAATGTAACAAATTATAACAATAACAGTAACAATATTTATTCATATATTGTCAGAATAAGATAAAGGAAGCTCAGTAACTCAGAACGGAATGTGGGTTTCAAAGCCAAAATAATACTTTCCGGACACATCAACTTGACAATATATTTCTTTGGATTGCAATAGTACTACCAAATAATCAACAAATTGAAATAGTCGACAGCTACCGGTGCTACTGATTGTGGACTCAACTTAGCGCAAGGGAGTTGCTAAAAAAGTGGCACATGCACCAGCTAGACCACTGGCCACATAAACTTAAAACTTACGCAGAGAAGTAATAATCCAGCTTAGATTGGTACTCATTACTGTATGGCGTCGAAGCATGAAAACAATATGAAGCATCTTAAGGCATTCGAAATGTGGATCCTAAAACATAAACCTGAATTTCGAAGACATTATTAGAAGGTATTATTTCTATATTCTTATTCTCTTATTCTTTACTTAAAGTTTTTTCATTGCTTTCCAGAGTTAATAGGACGATGTCATATATTTTGTCTAAATGTATGAGGACAATATGCATTTCCCTATTTTTCACGACTCACTTTTGGATCGCTATCTTTGGGGTGAAAATATTATCAGTAGTGGATCTTTTAACTCTGAAATTTATTCTTCTGGAGGCTGATATTTGATGTCATCTTTAATTAGAAGATGATTATTAGAATTTGATTATTCTAGCAATTATTGTCATAACTGATATTCCTCAGAAATTTGTTGGATTATTGATATACAGGGTGTCTACGCTAAACCGTTGGTTAAAAGTTTACGAGGTTGTACTAAAAATTTCAAAAAAAATCCTCGTCACATGGTTGAATCAGCTATTCTCATGTGAAATATTTTCAACTGTCTATCACTTCCGGTTCCACCGGAAGTAGCACCAACTTTCTTATTTTAAATAGAACACCCCATATATTATTAAATTTTTGAATTCCTCGCTTAAATTTGAACATATTTTATGAGAACGTATGTACACGTATCTCTTTTAGTTTTCAAGAAAAAAATATTTTCTAAAATTTTGACCTCTAAAAGGTAGCCTGAAATCTGTCTATAACTTATCTTAGAAATAAGATAAAATTATGAGTTATATTTCTAATTGTACCTAGAGGATGCCTTTATGAGTAAAATAATTGGAAACTGTCAATTTTGATAATAAATGTTCATAAAGGGTCAATATCTAAGTGCTCTCTTAAATATCTCGTAATTCAATTTTTTTAATGGAATGACCCACTTTTTATCGCATAGCACTACAAAAAAGTATAATACAACCATACTCCTAAAGCAAGTATGTTTTGAATTATTTCGAAGATTACTTTTTCGTCGCATTCCTCAAGGTTTAATTTCGCATGTCACAAGTGCACTTTAGTAGGCATGTGATATGCTTTTGTTTTGTCGCTATTGTAATCCTCCTCCTCGATCCGTCACCCTACGAAAGGGTTTGGTGACATCATGATATGATCGTCTTAATTTCCTTCGACCATGTACTCCGATCCTCTGCAATATGGGATGCCTCCTGCAGGCTGTGGCCGGTGAGTGACTTCATCTGGTCTATCCATCGGGTAGGTGATCTTCCCCTAGGCCTGCGTCCTTCTACTTTGCCTTCCACGATTAACCTCTCTATGGAATCTTTCTTCCTTGCTATATGGCCAAAGTATCGCAAAAATGTTCGGCTGATGGTGGTGGAGAGTCGGTCTTTGATATTGAGTTGCTCTAGGATAGAGTCATTCGTACGATGAGCGGTCCACGGTATGCGTAACATGCGTCTATAAACCCACATTTGGAACGCGTCTATTCTACGTGTGTCGGGCTTTTTTACTGTCCTGGTTTCCGCAGCATATGTGGCAATGGGGAATATTACTGTTTCTATAAGTCTCAGTTTGGTGTTTCGAGTTATCGCATTGTAATGCAACCTGTCAAATAATAAAACCATTTAGAATAAAGTATTACAGAAATCTAAATCAACAAAATAAATCATACACAAATCAACAAGTTATCAATTTATTCTTTGTACATGGCAACTGCGATAGAATTGTTGCTTGAACATGTAGAGTATTCAATGAAACTTATCCACATTTGCCGCTAATGAATAAAACAAGATTTTGAAGAATGGAATCAAATTTTGTTCAATTTGGACAAGTGAATGCAATAAGACATCGACAAAAGCCAGTTATGGAAAATAAGGAATAAGAAATAGTGTTGGTCTATTTTCAAGTTAATCCACAAGCATGTATCCGCTGTGCTCAAGAGGATTAATCGTTGATAAATCTTCAGTACAGAAATTTTTGAAAAAACATGGCTTGTACAATTTCAAATTTAGTTTGGTGCAAGAATTGTATTTGGATGATGCTGCTCAGAGGATACATTTATGCGAATTTTTATTGGTGAAACAGCAAGAAAATAATCAGTTTTTGAATAATGTGTTGTGCACCGATAAAGCAAAATTTTCTCGTGAAGGCATTTTTAACAGAAGAAATAATCATTTATGGGCAAACGATAATCCACATGCAATAAGAATTAGGAATTTTCAAAATAAATTAAATTTTAATGTCTTTTGCATTTTGATGGACAATCGTGGAAAATATTTTATATACGATGGAGATTTAACTGGTGAGAGATATTTAAACATTCTAAGGACTGTGGTAGAATACTTTTAAGATGAACTACATCTGAACATAAGAAGAATATGTTGGTATCAACTCGATGGGGCCCCCGCTCATTGCTCCCAGGAGGTATCTCACCAACTGACTTATATGTTCGAGGATAGATGGATCAGGAGGTTAGGACCATGGAACTGGTCCATGGCCATGGATCATGGCAAAGTCTCCTGATATTACTCCTGTAGATTTTTATCTTTGGGGACATATAAAAAATAAAGTTTACGCAATCGTAGTGAATACACGTGAAAAATTGGAAGCGCAGGTTAGATCTGTATTCGCGGAATTAAACCCCGCAGAAATATGACGAACAACAACAAACGACGTCGCCTCACGTCTGCAGCAGTGCTTGAATGTTAAAGGTCAACATTTTGAACAATTATTGTAATTTAAAAATAAACTTGTTTTAGGAGTATGGTTGTCGGCAAATGTGAATAAGTTTTATTGAATACTCTACATGTTAGAGCAACAATTATATGGTAGTTGCCATGTATAAAGAATAAATTGATAATTTGTTGATTTGTGTAATGATTCATTTTGTCGATTTTGATTTCTGTAATGCTTTATTCTAAATGGTTTTATTATTTGACAGTTTGCATTATAATAGCGACAAAACAAAAGCATATCACATGCCTACTAAAGTGCACTTGTGATATGCGAAATTATACCCTGCAGAAATAGGACGAAAATGCAATCTTCGAATTAATTCATAAAATACTTGCTTTCGGAGTATGTTTGTATAACACAAGTTCTCTTTCCACATTTCGGGCCTCATGTTTAGTTCCTCATGCAAAATTTGTCTTACAGTTTCTTTATTAATGTCCACATATTCAGCAATGGCCCTAACACTTAATCGACGGTCTTTTCGAACCATCTGGGTCACTTTTTGAACGTTCAAGTCACTTTTTGAAGTCACAGGCCGCCCGGGGCGCTCGTCATCTTCAACATTCTCCCTCCCCTCCTGAAAACGTTTGTACCACTCAAAAACTCTGGCATGGGATAGGCAATCATCCCTGTAAACCCTCTGCAAAGTTACATAGCTTTTGGTCGCGGACTTCCCGAGTTTTAACAAACACTTTAAATTCCCTCTTTGCTCAATTTTTGTATCCAACATTGTTTCGGCGCGATCAGTTTTTTCACCTTCGTTATTTGACGATTACAACGAGACTATTTGTTGCAGCTGCTTGAAATTTTTACCCAAGGTCAAGGGCTATATACAGATCTAAACCACGCCCGTGTCATTCTTCTAGCTACGCAGGTGTTCGTTAAAAAAAATCAGTCTCGGAACTTAATTGCCACACCTCGTATGCAACCGTCCATTACACTTCCGTCGCCGACGAATCAACACCAACTCCGCCGTAATTTGTTGGCGGAGTTGGTGCTGATACGAATGCGACGATCAAGGTTTATATCTAATCCTATAGAAATAGGATAACCCTCTTAAGAGAGTCGGAGGCTCTATTACAGTCTTCGTTCCTGGCAATAATAAATAGTGACGAACGTCTGCGAAGTCGAGGCCGGGGCACCATTAGTCATGTCGTAACAACCGTCTTTAACCATTATAAATCTATCTTTTAACGGAAGGAGCGCATATATCTCGCACTAATGAACATTTATTAATCATTTTTCCGTCTTCTGTCCGGCACACGTTATTGATATAAATTCGACGCTCAGCGGAACGCCTCGCCACGACATCGAAACTTCGATCGGCCACTTACACTCTGCAATGATTAAATGAAAACCTTTTCCGTTTTAAATTTCTCAGGAATAATATTAGGAAAGGTACAGCAGCTTACACAACCTAGCACTCAATATAAATGATGTACGACTAATCGGATTGCTGTGTTTAGTTTATAACCACATAAGGAAGACAAGCGTAAGATTTTGAACTTGAAGAATTTTGAACAATTCAATTTTATTTATATCAGCAAATACACAATTTGTGTAAAGCACAACAAACACTTTGCAGAATAAACGGAATATAACAATTAAAATAGTAAAATAGTGTGGAATCCTTAACATCACAATTACGTGTGCACACGGGGTGTGTCGGGTAGGCCATGCCCCCCTCTAAAGTATACTCGGTCACAAATGTTTATGACCGCTTGAAGTTAAGTGTAAGTGTAAGCGACACTTTTGATTTTGGAACACGTTCATCTTCTTTCAGGGTATGACTCTTTACTAAAAAAAAAACATTTAACCATTTATCGCAAAAGAGTTGTAAGAAGCATATTACGCACGAAGAGGAAGTTTACGTACCGAGTAATGACTATGAGCAGCGGCGAGGTGCGTAATTTCTCGAGGGCGTAATTGCCTTACAACTGAAGTAATGTACGCTATTTTTTCGATTCCCAGTCGTAATTATGAAAAGTTTTGTTTAAATTGATACATCTTTGTTCTGTCAGATGCTCATGGCAACATTTGATATTGCCATGAGAATAGTATGACTATTTTGACAATTCTAAAACTAAATGTCACAATGGTGCCAATGCTCATACAAATAATTCCTCCTTAACTATTACGTAATATATACAGGTTGTCCAAGATAAGGATCAACAGCATGGGGTTCTCTGAAACTTAAAAGTTACAAAGGCGGTTAAATTAGAAAAAAGTTGCGCAATTTAGTGGTCAGCAATTTTCTCTTGAGAAAACCAGAAATTTCTGTTTATTTTCGGAGATATTCAACAAAATCCGAAATTTTGCGATATCGTTTTTATGTTTTGCTGAAGTTTCTCTCTTTCTCATTGCCACTTATTTAGCTCTTCAAGATAGTGTTTATAAATTTTCAGTACAACGTTTCGTTTCGAAAAAATCACCATCAACTTTATACTTTCATATGGCCCGTAAATAAAGTACACCCTGTATTAAATAGCATTTCCTATTACGAATTTAACGATTTATATCACAGTATGATTTCTCATGTTTTTATTCAGAAAAAATCTTGTTAATACATTTTGAACATTTTGGTGTAGTAGGCGTTGAAATGAGCGACGAAGACAACGTTTATCACCTAATTTTATGATTTTAAGATAATTAAATGAACAGAACAATTCTCATAATACCACAGTAAAAAAATAATAAGTTTGGTTCTGAGTAACTATAATGTTTCTATGTTTAACGACTATCGTGCTACATTGTTTTTTGTTACTATTTCGGTACATATTCTGAGTTAAAATTATGTAATATTTTTTGTCTTCGTCGCCATTAAATGAACAGAACAATTCTCATATCACAGTAAACAAATAATAAGTGTGGTTGTAAATTGTTATAATGTTTTAATGTTTAACAACTATTCTAGGCAAATTAGTTTTAGTTACTATTTTGTTACCTAGTTTGGGTTCAAATTAGATAATTTTTCTTTCTTCGTCGTCATCATTTCAACGCCAACTACAAGAAAATGTTTGAAATGTATTAACTCGCCTTTTTCTGAAAAAAAACATTAGAAACCATACTGTGATATAAATAGTTGAATTCGTAATAGGTAATAATTGTATGTATAATAATTTTACACAGGGTGTACATTTTTTACAGGCCATATAAAAAAAATGAAGTTGATGATGGTTTCTTCGAAACGAAACTTTGTACTGAAAATTTGTGAACGCTGTCTTGTAGAGCTAAAAATATGGCAATGAGAAAGTGTCTTTTCTTTTCTTATACCTTTTCAAATAACTTCAGAAAAAAATTAAACGAAATCGCAAGGTTTCGGATTTAGTCCAATATCTCCGGAAGTAAGCGGAAATTTCTGGTTTTCTCAAAAGAATATTACTGACCACTACATTGCGCAACTTTATTGTAATTTAACTTTATTGTAACTTTTACGGTTTCCGAGATCCCCATGCTGTTGATCCTTATCTTGGACACCCTGTACAGGGTTGCCCACCTATCCTCGCTCTTACCATTGCTGCTAGACTAATGAAAATTGAGGAAAAAATCTGATTGGAAGTTAATAAGGTTTTGTTGAATTTTTTTCCACGTCCATGATTTTTAATTAATTTTAATTTAAATTTGATTAAAATGTGAATAACTTGGCATCTGATCCCAAAAAATTTAAAAAAATATCTGTGAAGCCTACATTAAGCAGATTCTAAAAATGATTCTTTCATTCAAGGCAAAAACGCCTAAAACTTGTTCAACATCTTCGGTCAGCAGTTGATGGTATTTATCTTGATTTAGGCTGCCGCATATGAAAAATGGCCCGGTCAATCTATCACCCAAAATACCGTACCACACATTCACACTAAATCTTCGTTGAAACTTATTTTCTACGTAAACAATTGGGTTTTCCTGTGCCGAATATGTATGCTTCTATTATAAATGCCATTATTGGTTAAAGTGCAAAAGTCCACGAAATATTTGTTCCTCTCTGTTCGGTCTCTTCAAAGCCCCATACTTTCTTAAATTTAGTTTTAAAATAGTCAAATATAATGGTCAATATCAAATATTGCCACGAGCATCTGACAGAACAAAAATGTATCAATTTGAATAAAAAATTTCATAATTACGATGGGGAATAGAAAAATTAGCGTACATTACTTGAGTTGTAAGGTAATTACGCACCTCGCCCCTGCGTGACTGGGTACGTAAACTTTCTCTTCATGCGTAATTTGTTTCATACAACTTTCGTTATGTAATACACTAATTTTCTACTCCCACTTTAGAAAGTTGTCAATTACACACGAACGTCATGGCTAGTAAATCAGTTTTAACAGTGTTATGTAATTAAAGTCACTAGTGTTACATAATATACGAGGACTGTTTGACGGAAGAGTGACTTTTTAATGAAAACGTTATTTTTCTGTTAAAAAAATATTGTATTTTTCAACATAACACCCTTTCAGCTGTACACACTTAGCCCAGCGAGTTTACAGTTTTTTTAAACCTTCCAAAAAGTAATCTTTCGGAAAGTCTTCAAAATATGCATTCGTCTCGGTTATCACCTCTTCATTTGCCTAAAATCTTTTTCCACCCAGACATTTTTTAAAATTTGGAAATAAGAAGAAATCACTGGAAGCCAGATCTGGCGAGTATGGTGGATAAAGCAGTAATTCGTAATTCAATTCAGCCAATTGTAGCAATTGCAGACGAATGTGAGGGCGCATTATCGTGATAGAAGAACACTTTTTTCTTCATCAAATGCGGTCGTTGTTTTTCAAGTTCGGCATCAAAACGTGTCTGCATAATCAGCATAATACTGGCCAGTTATCGTTTTTCCTTTTTGTAAACAATTAATAAAGATTACACCTTTAGAATCCCAAAAAAACTGTGGCCATGACCTGTGGAGCATGTTTGCATGGAGAAATCCATTATTTAGAATGTATTCTTGTTTCTGGAGTACAATGATGTATCCAAGTTTCATCTACTGTGACATATCGACGAAAAAAATCCTTTGAATTACGTTGAAGCCGGCCAAACATTGTTCTGAATTCTTAATGCGAGCGCGCATTTGATCACCATTAAGCAAAAGCGGCAACCATTTCGCGGATAGCTTTTTCTTATTGAAATGTTCATGCAAAATATTGTATACCCGTTCGGTTGAGATGTTTACTTCATAAGATATCTCACGAACTTTTATTCGACGATTGCCAATTACAAGGCCATAGAGTTTATTAACCATTTCTTGAGTAGTTACAGTAAATGATGGTTTCGGACGATCTGCATCAACCGTGCTCATATGGCCACTTTTAAAAGCAGAAACCACTTATAAATTATTTTTTCTCCATATTTACACAACAACGAAAACAGTTTTCTTCAAATAAGTATAAAACATAATCTATCTGTCAGATTGGTGCCAAATTTTGGCAGTAGACCTCCGAAAGACCTCAGGAGCTAGCAATATAATCATTATAGCGAAAGTGTTACCAACCTTTGAAAAGTCACTCTTCCGTCAAACAGCCCTCGTACATGCTGGGCCACCAATCCTCGCTCGGACCAATGCTGCTAGACTAATGAAAATTGAGGGAACAGTCTGAATGGACGTTATTGGATCCTTGAGGTGCTACATTTTGAAATTATTTTCGAGTGTAAAGAGTGTAACATACATCCGGGACACAAAATGTTGTCTTTTTTAAATGGATCACCCGCATACTATTATATTTCTGGCTTCCCCATTTAATTTGAAACATCGTTTGTAGATATGTGTGTACACCTATCTTTTTTACTTTCTGATATAAAAATTGAATTCCATGATTTTCACTTCAAAAAGACGTTAAGAAAAATGGCTTCAATTCATCTTACAAATAAGATAAAAACGGAAAACTGATCTCGAATTATACCTGAACGGAACTTCTATGACTAACTATGACTAATATATTTTGCAGCGAAAATTTTGACAATTAGTCATTCTAAAATGACATTAGTTAAGTGACCACTTAAATTAAGCGTATTAAGTGTTAAATGGAATGACATACTGTTACCTTATAGAGCAATTGGCAAGACAATTTGATGCAAAAAGTATTATAAAACCATATTCTTGAAATATGTAGTTATTGAAATATTTCGTAAATTCGAATTTCTGCATTATGTAATTTCACCTAAGCTATTTACACATGCATAACAGTTTGTAAAACATGCTTATCTTTCATAGCTGTGAACTAGTTACGTGAATGTTTGGGGGATGTTTTTTCAATATTAAGGGATGAAGCCACCATCGGACGAGGGAAAACTCGATGATATTCGATTCTAGAGTACCCAAAAGTATGTATACCAAATTTCAAAACTATATAATTTATTTCCGCCAAAACGGCTTTTTGGGGGCTATGACTGGACTAGCAACGACACATTTAAAGTGAACTTTTCAAAATTGAAATTTCATTGTTAACATTTGGTTATCATAGTGACGAAAAATAAGCATATTTCGCAACTATTTGTAATGTGCATGATGCATGTGTAAATAGCATCGGCGGAAAATTATTCAAAATTATATTTCAAAAACTACTTATTTTGGGAATATGGTGGTGTACAAGTTTTTGGTAGCAAATTACCATGCCAATTGCTCTATGAAATAAAAAGTATGTCATTCTAATAAAAAAAAAAAATGAAGTTCGCTTACTTTAAGTGGGCACTTAACTTAGTTAAAGAGGTACCTTTCAGATATAATTCGAGGGAAATGTTTCGTTTTTATCTTATTTGCAAGTGAAATTGGTGATATTTTTCATAACGTCATTTTGAGGTATAAATCTTGAAAATTAATTTTTATCTACGAATGTAAAAAAAAGATAGATATACAAAAGGTGTTTCAAATTAAACGGGGAAGCCAAAAGCATAAAAATATATAGGGTATTCCAATTAAAAAACAAAAGTAGATGGCTATTTCAGGTAGAACCGGGAGTGGTAGAAGTTTGAAAGTATTTCACCTGAGGAGAACAGAATCAGCCATCTTCGGATGTTTTTTTTTTAAATTTTTATCTTATCGAGAACCCCATAAACTTTTAATGGTCCATGAGCGTGGGACAGACTGTATACCACGCTTTTTTTATACCTGAACATAGACTATATTCAGTTCTAAAACGACAGTATCAATTGTATTGCTAAAATTTAATGCTTATGCAACCAAAATTACAAGCCGCGTGAAACTCTGTCAAAATGTCAAAACTGTTGACAGAATATGTATTCAACCAAAGAAAGTATTTAAATAGGGCAATGATACCGAGCTGGCGGGTATACGGATAGTGCGAGATTTTATTTCAGTGCATTATCCTGCGACACTAATTCCATCAATCTCGTTCAATCAACAATCATTAATCGTTAATCCCGAAATAGTAACTCATTGCGAAATGGAAGATATTGGTTCTTCGTTGGCATAACTTAATACATTTAATATCATTTCTTCAGTTGAAATGTGTCATCTCCTAGTTCTTTTATGATGACCAATAGCGACACATCATGTACAGCCGTGTTCAAAAATGTGTTTTATACTCTAATTTTTCTAAACTGGCGTTCACGTCATCAAAATAATAATCATAATAATGATGACACAATTTTACAAGGTTGCCAGCTGTCCTGGGTATTTAAAAATGGCTGCAATCAGCTGTTGCGCCCGTGCAATCTAGTGCGACAGTGCGCCGTTCGTATCAAATTCGTCGACTTCTCTGCTGTTTATCGTACAGATATCAATCATGTGGTTACGATTTAACATCTACAATGGCAAAATATGCATTGTAATAATCGATCAAATGTAACAAGTTAAACGTCAAAGAAGTTTGGTTATACACACATGTATGAGCATTTGTTAGTGAAAAAGATTTGGCATCGTCGTCGAAAAAAAAAACACGGCCGCCAACATAATATGATTTATTACATGATTGGCAGGCGAAAATTGTGTCCGCAGTTAATACACCGATTACCTATTTATAACCACCGGTGATCAGTGTTATGTAACACATGATCCTCAGATTAATTTCGATTCTTAATCTATTGTTATGCATATTTTCGAAAACAATCACGTTGGTACGAAAAAACCTCATAACACAGCTGTATGGTGACGTGAACGCCAGTTTAGAAAAAATAGAGTATACATAGATAATTGGCTGTTGTAAGTCGTTTTAAAAAATATGTTCTACAGAAATAGATAGTTGGCTGTATATATTGTCAATGGTAGATACATATCAGAACAATCAAAGTGACAACTAACAGTGACAACAAATATTATCATTGTATTCTTTATATGAAAATAAATTGTCGATCTTTAGTTTATTATTTATTCTACCATTAAAAGTTTATAGGTAGTATTTAGTCAACAAAAGTTCGCACTGTATCATTAATTAAATATACCTAGATCTAACCTTTCAAAATATTTATATGTACAACACTTTTTTGCACTTTATGAAATTAAGTCACATTCACACCGCAGAAATGCTGAACAACACTTTCACGAACACGACTGTGCAATCATGCTCACATAGATGTATTACAATAAATTAGGTTACAATAGCAATTTTATATCGCAATGTCAATTTGTTTGTATTAGATTTATGTGAGCATGACTGTAGCTACTATTAAATTTATGATTATATTAGAAATTGTTTCGATTGATTGGAATCGTCTGTCAGGATGACTAAAAATAAATCTCTCAAAATCCGAATACTATTGCCAGCTCGGTACCATTTGAATTTAAATATTTGAGTACTTTCTTGCGTTCAATAAATTATCTCTAAACACTGTTGACACTTGAAATGATCCATTTGCACGCGCTAGTAATTATGGTTGCATAACCGTTGCATTTTAGCAATGAAATTGATACTGTCGTTTTAAAACTGAACATTAAGCCTATGTTCACAGATTAAAAAAACGCGCGTACAGTGACACAAAATACGAGGGTGAGATCAACAAAAATAAAATAAAATGTTTTTTTCCTTATATTTCTGCCCACTGAGCAACGGAATATGCAATAAGAAGAAGAATCTTTTAGTATTTCCCCTTACTCTTAAAGTACTTGAAATTTAATGCAGATGAGTTTAACATTGAATTCATGACGAATTTTGTACCAAACATTTTGACATAAATTGTCGTAATTTTTGAGAAATGAAGAAATGAAGTGAATCGTGTTTGAGATACTTTTTAGGGCATGTAACATACATGTAGTCTGTGGGAAAGAGCGGGTAATCTAACAGTAATCTACGACCATTCATAATAACACACGGCGTCGGCGTCGGAGTCCACTGCTAAATATGTGCATACGTAATACCCGATATATACCCATAAAGATTTATCCGACTGATACTGTATGAATTATTAATACGGAGCCCAGGCTGCATTAATTAAGCAGATAGTCGGACGGCGGGGGGGGGGGGGGGGGCACATTTGCATGTGCACGGCCCTATGATCCAATAAGGGCAGATACTTAACATCGCAATAAATAAGAGCAGAAGAGTTGGAACTTCCAGATTTTTATAACTCTGTATTTATAAAATATTTTAACTGAGAAGTTTGCAGGGATTTCACAGGGATTAACATTTAAACTTTTGCGGGTGCTGGGAATTAATTTACAAAATAATATTATTATGTAAAATTACATTTCGTTAATTTTATAATTATTTAATTCCTCGATTTTTGAGGAAATAAATTGAGGAACATCTACGATACTACCGAACTATTTTTTTTTCAATTTTCCAATGCGATCTGTATGTGTAATCTATTATAATTGCAAAGAGTGAAAAAAATACGAATATGAATATCGTACGCCCATGTACGATATTCCTTATTATAAGGATAGAGCAATGCTTCTGCCACAATTTGCAAAAAGTTTTCTATTTCATTCATAAGAGAAATTATGAATATTTTTTAAATAGTCTATTTGAAGCAAACATTTTGGCAATTATATTTTTCCTCAAGAACGACTAAAGATAAGTGCTCTATAGGCTTAATAAAATATGTTCAAAATTGAATTAGGAATCATGTAAAAATATACAGGGTGCTCTATTTAAAATAACAAAGTTGATGGCCACTTCCGGTAGAAGCTGAAGTGGTAGAAACGTATTTTATTTTGGGAATCACGATGAACCATGTTTGTGTGAATTTTTTCAAATTTTTGAATTTGTAATCAACTTTTAACCAACGACTTGCGCACCCGTTTTAGACCACCCGTTTTAGACCACCAGCCCTAGGTTTTTTTCTTAGAAATTTGGCGTCCTAGAGGATCAGGGTAAAAAATAACAGAACATAAGACCACCTGAAGAATAAAATAGAGGTTTTTCGATTTCCGGAATTACCGGAAGTAGGCGTTACTGCACTCAACTTCAGAATTTTAAATGGGAACCTAGGTGATGTGTAACATCTTTGGATAGATATTTTTAAAAAAATTAACATTTGTAGGTAAAGTTTTGTTGTAAATGATATGCTTAACGAAATAAAAAATCATATTTCAGACAACCAATCCCGCCATTTTCTCAAAAGTATGACGTCATAGAGGTTCAGGAAAACATAACATGATATAAGCCTATCTAAAGAATTTAATAGTGACAGTTTCGATTCTAGGAAATAACCCGAAGTATGCGTAATTGCACTGAGCTTTCAAGTATTTTTGTATATACTATTCTTTTTCTCCGATTATTCTCAAAGAGACTAGTTTTAGGCGTGCTTACTACCTGGGTTGTCAGAAAAGTTTGTGGTAAAGGCTGGAAAGAACATTCCAGTACAATTAAGTTTTACTGCCCAGCAACAACGTATTGTAATGGAATTATGTATTTTGAAAGCGAAAGCACGCATAAAACAGGCACTTAGACATAAACATTTTTTTTTCTTTCTGTTGGATATATTGACGTTTTGTTGGCTGTTCGGTTATTAACGTACCCAAGGAAGCTGTTTAAACGTCATACGAGCTCTTAATGCAATAATTACAAAATGTGGCTTGGTTCTTTTATGCATAACTATATCCATCTATAACTCATAGTCTTCATTATAAACGCGCAACATTATCACGAACGCATGATGTTTTTTTTAATCAAGGCGACTAGATAATCGCTTATATTCTAGTAGGGGTTTTCACCGTACCCCGATATCGAATATCGGGCGATTGTAAATTGCAGCGATGGTCAAGGGTTTTATAATCCTTGCATGTAAATTGCAGCGAATGGTTAATTGTTTCCTAATCCTTGAATGTAAATTGCAGCGAATGGTCAAGGGTTTTATAATAATTGCATGTAAATTGCAGCGAATGGTCAAGGGTTTTATAATCTTTCCATGTACATTGCAGCGAATTGTCAAGGGTTCCGTAATCGTTGTAATCGATTCTTACCTGTTAGTCGTAGGGATCATGAGCACACACATAAGGGGATGTTTAGGTAATTCAATAATATTTTGAACATGTTACTATAATGTGTTTTTATTTACCTCGACAATAGGCGATTTACATCAAGGCGGCAGCGCCACGGTGGCGCATTCACGTACTAGCCTTGGGCGGCATTTGACGCTTCCAGGCATGTGTTCCTATGTGTTTCTTGTGCTAAAGTGTGCGATTTGTTTCAAATTCGTCGACTTCTGTCTTGACTTCTGAATCGATGCTAACTGACGTCAAGAATTTTGTTGCTGTCAGCATTGGAGGAATACGGTGCAAACCTTTTTATATTTTGTCAATGTTGATGTTAAACCATAACCACCAGATTGATAACTGTACGATAAACGGCAGAAGTCGACGAATTTGATACAAATCGCACACTTTAGCACAAGAAACACATAGGGACACATGCCTGAAAGCGTTAAATACCGCCCAAGGCTAGTACGTGAATGCGCCACCGTGGCGCTGCCGCCTTGATGTAAATCGCCTATATTTACAAATATAGTGCAACTAATTTTCATTTGTAAAATAATGGCACACTTGCTTTACAAATTGTAATCTTGTTATTGGTTCAGCATCATATAACTTTAATCTTACATTTAAGAAATTTATTTTTCGAGCAATTGGACGAGAAATGGTAACTTCTCAGCGACACAACAGACCGAGAAGTGCAATTTCTCAGCTATGGCCACAAAAGGTTGCCAAGCAACCTAAAATTATTGTTGTCATTAAACATCAAGAGAAACATCAGTCAAATAACTATCATGTCTCAGATTTAACTTATTTGTTTATCTGTCTTGCTTTCGGGAATGCGGACAATTAAAGCAGTGCCCAAATCTTCCACATCGTCAACAGGCAATTTATAAATTTCATCACGCCTTAACGCCCCAGAGATGCCCATAATTAAAACAACCTACAAAACCATTTCTTGACATATTAATGTAGTTAGTAGTAGTAAATACAGTTAGTATTTTTGACTTTTTAGCTCGATACCCTACTGCCTTTTTCTTTAATAATGGCACTAATTTAGGAAATCTTGAAATATCAATCCCCTCCCTGATATTTATCATACATTTTAACATGGAGTATGTACTCCATAAAGTTGAAGATTTCAAAACTGTAGATTTAGCTTCTAAATATGCCATAATAACATTTTCCGATATGTTCGCAGCTTTTTGTTCTTCACACCAAGTTTTAAATTTAACGTATGCATTCTCGAATAGCCGTCTACTTTTCTCTGGAATTAAATGATCTGTGGCAGCGTTTGCAATTTTTCTCAACTCCGGAGGTGTACACTCTAAATCATCACTATCACTAGTATTCATTTCTACTTCGTTTAACTGAATTATCGATTAATTTTTTTGACGTTTACTATTTTGTCAATATTGACAGTCGCTTGTTCACAACCTAGGAGACTCATTGCAGCGTGCATCAATTGCACGAAAAACGTTGTGTACACCTCGGCCGCGAAATCTTTTAGCGACCTCGAGATTGTATTGCCTCGGCCGCAAGCGGCCTCGGCGACAAACTTTCTCTCGGTCCCTAAAATGAGATTTCTCGGCCTTGATATACAAATAACTATTCTTGGGAAAGTTTGGGAGATTGAAACCCTACGAGTTTCAACACTGTTTAGTTTAACATAAGTATCCATTTGAAACTGTAGCAATGTTTCAATAAAGATGTACGAACACGGAAGGCTATTACTAAAATCTTCAATAAAGTAAGAAGGAGCGAGAAGCGAGGTATATATCAGTTCGATCCGGCTTTTGCTTCTGTTAATGCCAGGGCCTTCACTTCACTGGATTATCTCCAGTGCGTCTCTATCGAAAGTGGATTATCTCCACTACGTCTCTATCGAAAGTGGATTATCTCCAGTACGTCTCTATCGAAAGTGGATTATCTCCACTACGTCTCTATCGAAAGTGGATTATCTCCAGTACGTCTCTATCGAAAGTGGATTATCTCCAGTACGTCCCTATCGAAAGTGAATTATCTCCAGTACGTCTCTATCGAAAGTGGATTATCTCCAGTACGTCTCTATCGAAAGTGGATTATCTCCAGTACGTCTCTATCAAAAGTGGATTATCTCCAGTACGCCTCTATCGAAAGTGGATTATCTCCAGTAGGTCTCTAACGAAAGTGGATTATCTCTAGTGCGTCTCAATCGAAAGTGGTTTATCTCCAGTATGTCTATATCGAAAGTGGATTAACTCCAGTACGTCTCTATCGAAAGTGGATTATCTCCAGTACGTCTCTATCGAAAGTGGATTATCTCCAGTACGTCTCTATCGAAAGTGAATTATCTCCAGTACGTCTATATCGAAAGTGGATTAACTCCAGTACGTCTCTATCGAAAGTGGATTATCTCCAGTACGTCTCTATCGAAAGTGAATTATCTCCAGTACGTCTCTATCGAAAGTGGATTATCTCCCGTACGTCTCTATCGAAAGCGGATTATCTCTAGTGCGTCTCTATTGAAAGTGGATTATCTCCAGTACGCCTCTATCGAAAGTGGATTAACTCCAGTACGTCTATATCGAAAGTGAATTATCTCCAGTACGTCTCTATCGAAAGTGGATTATCTCCAGTACGTATCTAGCGAAAGTGGATTACCTCCAGTAGGTCTCTAACGAAAGTGGATTATCTCTAGTGCGTCTCTATCGAAAGTGGTTTATCTCCAGTACGTCTATATCGAAAGTGGATTATCTCCAGTACGTCTCTATTGAAAGTGGATTATCTCCAGTACGTCTCTATCGAAAGTGAATTTTCTCCAGTACGTCTCTATCGAAAGTGGATTATCTCACGTACGTCTCTATCGAAAGCGGATTATCTCCAGTACGTCTCTATCGAAAGTGGATTATCTCCAGTAGGTCTCTAACGAAAGTGGAGTATCTCCAGTGCGTTTCCATCGAAAGTGGATTATCTCCAGTGCATCTCTATCGAAAGTGGATTATCTCCAGTGCGTCTCTATCGAAAGTGGATGATCTCCTGTGTGTCTCTATCGAAAGTGTGGAGTATCTCCAGTCCGTCTCTATCGAAAGTGGATTATCTCCAGTGCCTCTCTATCGAAAGAGGATTATCTCCAGTGCGTCTCTATCGAAAGTGGATTATCTCCAGTGTGTCTCTATCGAAAGTGGAGTATCACTAGTCAGGGGCGGATGGGGCCGGCGGGAAGCCGGGAAATTTCCCGGTGCGCCGGTCGGAAATAGTCGTGAGGCGCCGGTGCAGTAGTCCGATCTTTTTTTTTTGGGATGGTGCCGCCTGTTTTCATCCACAGCTGATACTGTATTCGTGATTGGACAATTTCAATTGTCAAAAGGTATTTCTAATGAAAAACAAAACCCCACGGACTAAGTTTTAGTAACACGCAGAATACATTATTTTGTACGGCATGTTTAGCTTTTGGTAATAAATCTGACAAAAGTGTGTTTATCAGTGGCATATCCGATTGGAAACATATATCAACACATTGAAGAAAACCATGTGTCACAGCTACATACAAAATGTTGTAATGCTTACTTTTTGTTTGAAAATAATTCTAGAATTGTTAAATTATTATGGTCTCAACAGATAAAACTTAAAGAGAAAAATGTTATGACAAATAGACAAATCATTGATAGAATAATAAGTATTATTAAACTTCTTGGAAGACGAGGCTTAAGTTATTGAGGCAAAGACTTTGAATCGCGCTGCTATCTGGACAACGAAAATTTGGACCACGGCAACTTTTTAGAAATTTTACTATTGCTTGCTAAATATGATATAATTTTGAAAGACCATTTAGCTAGAGCTATTTTTGAGAGTAAACGACCATACAGTTTAAATATTAAAAATAGATCTGGAGCATTTATTTCATTTCTGTCCAAGGCTTCAGTTAATAAAATTATTAATCTTATTATTGACAAAATGGAAAAAATAATGGCAGAAGAAATAAACACTGTCGGAATTGATTCAATAGCAGTAGACACGACTCAGGACGTGTCTACAACAGACTAATACTTGATAATTATTAAATATGTACTAGACAAAAGAAAGGTTGCTCTCATTTGTCAGTTGTCATAATTCAACGGGAACTGGTATTCATAAATTAATTGAAAATAAACTGGAATTAAATAAAATACCAATCTCCCAATGTATGCTGATTCAACTGATGGAGCAGCCAACATGCAGGGATCATGTAAAGGTTTAGTGGCAATGATGAAGAAGGAGTATCTTTTAAGGAATCCTATCAAAGGACGGATGTTTGGATCAAAAATAATGTTAACGACCCTAAGAAGAGAAAGCTTAAAAACATTGGAGAAACTCGATGGCGGGCTAAAGAAATGGCACTTTCAAAAATATTCGGTAAATACGGTAACATAGAATAAGCTTTGTATGTAGAAGTTTTATTGGCTTTAAAGACAATAGCGGAAACCATCGAGATGAATAGTAATGTGAGAGCTATGGCAAAAAGTTTTAAAGAAAATATTCTAAAATACGTTATTTTAACAGTTAATATATTTTTAAAAATATTCAGCATTACGGGACCGCTATCAAAATATCTACAAACACCAGGACTAGATCTTTTGAAAGCTACACAGATGGAGCAAAGTGCAATAATACAATTAAAGGATTTTCAAAGAAATTTCCTTTCAGTAAAACATCGCGCAGACGAATTCGTAGTATGGACTGAAGAAAAACTAGAACTATATAATTCTGAAATGATAGTTGAGACATTATCGCCCAAACTATGAAGAAAAAAATTAAGCTTATGCCTGGAGAAAGACGTGGAGAAGAAACACTAGACGATGAGCTTGATAACTATAGAATTGGAACATTTAATGTAATAATGGATATCACAATCGAGTCCATGATTAAACGATTTAAAAAAAAACTTTGATGTTTGTAAAGATTTATCTGTGCTAGATCCAGATAATTTTAATGTAATTAAAGGAAATATTCCAAGAAATTGTTTAGAAACTTTAACTAATAAATTACAAAAAAATGATTCTAATATTACATTACCAAATTTAAGACCAAATTTAAAAGAAGAACTAGACACTTTTATTGAAAATTTGGAACTACTAAAACAAAATATTTGTGATGTAGCCATAGTAGACCAAAATATTGAACTAGAGATGGACTGCGTGGAAGAACATATAGAAGAATCGATGAAGCAAGTATTGGAAACAAATTTAGAATTAGGATCATGTAAAAGTTGCAAGAACTAGGCTAGTTGTTGTTATTATGTCATTTGTAAATATAATTTATTTCGAGAAGTGTACCCCACCTTGGCACTAGCGTATAAATATTTTTTTATACTTCCGATATTGCAAGTTTCATGTGAAAGATATTTCTCTAAGCTAAAGTATATAACAAATAGATTAAGATCGACGCTATCCGATACTCGTGTTGCGGCTTTTGTGCTAATGAGTTGTAAGAAAGGGATTTTAAATTCAGTAAATAATGAAGGAATTATTAAAGAGCTAGGAAAATCCAGTTCTCTTCTCTCAAAAAAGTGATTGTTTTAAAATATGAATATTATATTTTGTTTTTTTTTTCTTATTTAAGTTTTAAAATTTACTATTCAGTTTTGCAACACATTTAGTTTTTTTATTGTAGAATAAATTTGCAGACGCTTTTATTTAGTTTTGTTATAACCTCTACAAATTGACACTTCACACTAATAATAATTAGTTCTTTTAATTTTTGTAACTTCATAAATGGCGCCGGTAACTCTATTTCCTGCGCCGATTTTGCTGGTCCCATCCGCCCCGGTCACTAGTCCATTTCCTGCGCCGATTTTGCTGGTCCCATCCGCCCCTGTCACTAGTCCATTTCTATCGAAAGTGGATCATCTCCGGTACGTCTCTATCGAAAGTGGATTATCTCCAGTACGTCTCCATCGAAAGTGGATTATCTCCAGTGCATCTCTATCGAGAGGGGATTGTCTCCAGTACGTCTCTATCGAAAGTGGATTATCTCCAGTACGTCTCTATCGAAAGTGGAGTATCTCCAGTGTGTTTCCATCGAAAGTGGATTATCTCCAGTGCATCTCTATCGAAAGTCGATTATCTCCAGTGCATCTCTATCGAAAGTGGATTATCTCCTGTGTGTCTCTATCGAAAGTGTGGAGTATCTCCAGTCCGTCTCTATCGAAAGTGGATTATCTCCAGTACGTCTCTATCGAGAGTGGATTATCTCCAGTACGTCTCCATCGAAAGTGGATTATCTCCAGTGCATCTATATCGAAAGTGGATTATCTCCAGTACGTCTCTATCGAAAGTGGATAATCTCCAGTGCGTCTCTATCGAAAGTGTATTATATCCAGTACGTCTATATCGAAAGTGGATTATCCCCAGTACGTCTCTATCGAAAGTGGATTATCTCCAGTACGTCTCTATCGTAAGTTGATTATCTCCAGTACGTCTCTATCGAAAGTGGATTACCTCCAGTACGTCTCTAAGTGGATTATCTCCAGTACGTCTCTATCGAAAGTGAATTATCTCCAGTACGTCTCTATCGAAAGTGGATTATCTCCAGTAGGTCTCTAACGAAAGTGGATTATCTCCAGTGCGTCTCTATCGAGAGTGGATATCTCCAGTACGTATCTAGCGAAAGTGGAATCTCCAGTACGTCTCTATCGAAAGTGGATTATGTCCAGTACGTCTCTATCGAAAGTGGATTGTCTCCAGTACGTCTCTATCGAGAGTGGATTATCTCCAGTACGTCTCCATCGAAAGTGGATTATCTCCAGTGCGTCTCTATCGAAAGTGGATTATCTCCAGTGCGTCTCTATCGAAAGTGGATTATCACCAGTGCGTCTCTATCGAAAGTGGATTATCTGCTTTTCTTAGCGATTAGTTTATCTATCAGATATTCAGGGTACCCATTATTAGTTGCCAATACTTTCATAGTGTCTATATCTTTTTTGTATGCGTTGACATAGAGGTAATTATTTTGCTCTATGTATCATAGAATTGAATGCTGTGTGTTTATGTTTTTGAGGGTTTTGGTGTTTGGAAACGAAGATTCCTTGCATTTCCTTAAGGCATGCATTTAAACATCGATAATATTTTACATGTGATCATTGAAACAGCTTGCCTGCATAATATATGCATGCAAATCGCGAAGACAACCCACTACTGCCAGCAGATTACGATGAAAACGACTTGCATAATTTGATAGCAAATGGTCACATTCCCAATGCAGAAGTCGCCGATGTCAATGATCTTGCTGTTAATTACAGAAATAATTTTGTTACTCAATACTTTAATAATTTAAAGTTATATTATTTTAAAATAAATAGAATACTATACGAGCGTTGAAAACCAGATTAGGTACTATGGTACGGATTTCTTTTGACAGTGCCCGTGCGAGAAGGATTTTTCTTTTCCGATATGCTCAGCTCTCTCGGGGGTAAGTACTGTTTGTACGTATTTCGCTTCTGAAATTGTTCTTCATCGGTCACGATGGCACGGTCTGCACCGTGGAGAGATAGCAGGTATAAAGTGTTGCTGGCTTATTTTGCGGAAGAAATACCTTAATTCAGCCTGGACTCTGTACGGCTCATTTTGCGATAGAAAGATGTAAATTCTGCCTTCACCTTGCACTGTCATTATTTTAATTGAAATTAGTATTAAATTACCCAATAAATATTTTATATCGGTTTTTTTTAACAATTTTATTTAATAAGAATAAATAACTTACATATTTTTCAATCTTGAATTGTCGTCATATTTATGCATATACAAAATTAAACCTGTATCTGGGTTCGATAATTGATTTCTCCCAACTAAAATTATTGTATGAACATATTTGAACTTACGAAGTTTATAATTTTCTTTTAATAAGATTATAATAATATAATGTCAATTATAACATATATCATCTTTCTGCGATTTTGTGTTAATATTGACAAAAAGTATTGCCTAAGTAAATGAAAACAATTTCAAATTGAACTAATTATAAATGTTTGAACATCAATATCATATTATAATCTGCAAATCTTCAATTCCTGTCGACGCTTTATTATCCCACACTGTTGTTTGATTTCATTGATCTTTTGCAAAGATTTTGCCAGATGTGGGGCCAGACAAAGTCAATTTGAACAAAGATCTCCTTTCTACGATTTTGTGTCAATATTGAAAAAAGTATTGGGTAAGTAAATGAAAACTTTTTCGAATTAAACTGATTATAAATTTTTAAGTATGAATATTATATTACAATGATATGTATTATTAATTAATTAATTTATATAAATAAAATACCTGATTAAGTTACAAAAATTCAAGAAAAACGCATAAAAATTTCCTAGATAATTAATATCATTTAAAAAGAACAATTAAATTGTCATACATAATAATTAACTCTCAATCAACTTTTGTAATATTTCGAAGAAAAATAAGAAATGAAGTAGGTCTCTTCTCAAATAACTAAATGTCTTTGAATTGTTTAATGTAACAGTGAATAATAATTAATAATTTGTGTAATTATATTCAACAAAAATATGTGATTCGTGTATATGTTGTATATCAGAAAAATGTAGCTGGGGAATAATTAAGTTGATCGTGTAAGTTTACTGTAGTCCATTTCTTAAAATACCAATGGGGTTTATTAATAATTGTGGATTCAAATAGTTACAATAATATATAATAGTCATTCACATCTCTATTATCATCGTGAAAGTTGGGAGTTAATGCGCGGCAGAAATATTTGTGAAAATACAGTTAATTCGATGCAAACGCGTATGCAAGAATGCATCGATGCCGGAGGATTTTATACAAAATATTAAATAGTAAGTTTAACAATGTCAAATTTTCATCACTGTCCCCCAGAAAGTTTTTTTCTAAAATTTCTGTATTATTTCCAACACAATAATTAATCAACGAAGTTAAATTATCTGCTAGCGCATACCAGGTATAAGCAAAAATAGTAAAACAGTTTAAAAGTAAGCCAGTCTTGTTTTTTTAAATATGTGAAAATATTATTTGGGGATAAGATACTTAGAACTGATAGAAGGCTTTTTCTGGTAAAAACATTGGCCGTTTGTTGTTAACTCACAATTGGAGCCATTTTCAATTGATAAATTCTCAGTCAAAATATTCAGATATTTTGATTATATTAGGTTAAACTGACATTGCAAATGACAAAGCTCATCTTCAAACCAGAAAAGGCAAAAGAAAATATATTCCCCGTAGGTGGTTCTAATTTGGTAATTTGAACTTTCTGGCAATTTTAAGTTACTTTTCCATATAACATTTTCACATATCTTAAAAAACAAGGATATTTTACTCTCAAACCGTTACTATTTATGGTTGCAAGCAGAAAATTTTACTTCGATCATTGTTTACCGAGTTTGAAATAATGCAGAAACTTTTTGAAACAATAATTTTTTTTACGATGTTAATATTAATTTTTTTTTTCATATGTCAAAGTTTTTTTTTTTGTAAATAATTGTATATTACATATTACATTGTATATTAGGTATTAATTTATATATTATTGTATATTGCGTATTATATTGCATATTACTATATATTATGTATTATATTGTATATTATACGAGTTTATTATAATAATAAAATACTTTCTTGGATTTGTATTTAGTTCTATTTTTTATGCACCTATTCTGGTTGGGACCTTTACTACGTGAAAATCAAGATAAACACTAAATAAAATACTACTATATTTTTACCATTCAGTTTGTGTGGTAAAAAAGTAGTATGTTATTCAGTATTACTATTAAGTTTATCGCCAATAATTATGATTATGACAGCAATTTAATAGACATTTTGATTATGAAATACAAAAGAAAACAGCGACGAAATTATTATTATTTATAATTGTTACAATTAATTATAATTATTTTAATGGTGGAATTTAATTTATAAGTGATACTAATAAAGTAACCAGCAACCTGTTTACCCATTTATTAATAATAGATAAATAAATAATCTTTAATTGATATTTATTTTGATTAAATTAAATATTATTCCATATACTAGATATTTTCTCTGAAAAATTGAAATTATTTATTATTACGTCAGAGGAAATTAACTATCCAGCTTAAATATATTTTATATTTTTAATTCTCTGCAATATTGTAATATGATATTGATGCTCAAACATTTATAATTAGTTCAACTTGAAATAGTTTTCATTTACTTAGGCTATACTTTTTGTCAATATTAACACAAAATCGTAGCAAGAGGATATATGTTCTAATTGACGTTATATTATTATAATCTAATTAAAAGAAAATTATAAACTTTGTAAGTTCAAATATGTTCATACAATAATTTTAGTTGGGAGAAATCAATTATCGAACCCAGATACAGGTTTAATTTTGTATATGCATAAATATTACGACAATTCAAGATTGATAAATATGTAAGTTATTTATGCTTATTAAATAAAATTGTTAAAAAAAAACGATTTAAAATATCTAATGGGTAATTTAATACTAATTACAATTAAAATAATGACCGTACAAGGTGAAGGCAGAATTTACATCTTTCTATCGCAAAATGAGCCGTACAGAGTCCAGGTTGAATTAAGGTATTTCTTCAGCAAAATAAGCCGGCAACATTTTATACCTGCTACAGTTTTAACAATTTCAGAAGCAAAATACGTACAACTGTACTTACCCCCGAGAGAGCTGAGCATATCGGAAAAGAAAAATCCTTCTCGCACGGGCACTGTCAAAAGAAATCCGTACCATAGTACATGTTGATTTTGTTTTAAATTCAGTTATGTCCAGAAATATACAAGAGATAACATCCCTTTTATAATTCTGAACTTATTTGAATTAAAAAAATAAAAACAGACTTACCCACTCTGGATTTCAATGGCACATATGTACATTATATCTTTAAATAAATGTTGTTATTGTCCTCTTTTATTTACAGTATAATAATCTACAATTACCACAAAATTAATGAAGGAACAAAGTAATAATTGTCACATCGATAGAAAACATTTATTTATTTAGTTATATTCTCTAAAGTTTATCTTTTTATTACTATTTCAAACAGCAGGGATTACCTTCTTAATTCACTTTCTTCTGCCTGGTGCTGTATCTCGGATTCAAGCCTTTGTATTTTTAGATTCGCTATATATAGTTTTATTTCTTCATATTTTGTTGCTAAATTTGATAAATTAAACGTTTGGGTGATTGTAAATTATAGGGACGGTCAAGGGTTTTATAATCCTTGCATGTAAATTGCAGCGAATTGTCAAGGGTTCCGTAATCCGTGCATGTAAATTGCATCGAGCGGTTTCAAGATGTTACTATAATGGGTTTTTATTTATCCCGTCAATATTTACAAACAAGATCCAACTAATTTTCATTTGCAAAATAATGGCACACTTGCTTTACAAATTGTAATCTAGTTATTTGTTTAGCATCATATAACTTTAATCTTACATTTAAGAAATTAATTTTATTTAAAGTTTGGGAGTTTGGAACCCTACGAGTTTCAACACTGTTTAGTTTAACATAAGTATCCATTTGAAACTGTAACAATCTTTGAATAAAGATGTACAAAGACAAGATGTAAAATCATCATTAACGTGAGCATGAAAATATTCACATGCATTCGTTGTACGACACATAATAGGCGAGGCACATGCCCAAATTTCAGGAGGAAAATTTACAGTTTTAGATATATATACATTTACTAAATAGTAAAGTTACTGGTAGTATAATCTACATATTTGAATTTCTGCTGTCAAAAACGAGGTAATCCCCCACTTCCTCGGATTTCAGATATTGCAAAGCTTTCCGTTTACAACAAACACTAAAAATGTGGTTTTGTATTTTTTTCTCGTCACTCCCATGATTGTGTTTTCTTAAATCCATTCACTCAGATCCATCTTCAATAGTATATAGTTTTGCGGTACACTTTCTTGAAGTACAACACCACTTCACTTCTCCCGACTTCAAGGTAACTTTTTGAAAAATTTTCGCTCATGATGAATTGCAAGAACTGCAGGTAAAGGCAGAATTTCATTACTTTATATACGGGGACAACTTATCCCAGCAACCAATCAAAGAAATCTTGTATTGTTTAGCTTTAATATCGGGATATCTAATCCGTAGAATGTACTTAGTTTGAACACGTAAATGACCGCTTTGACCATCGCTGCAATTTACAGGTAAGATTAAAATTACCGCGTTGACCATCGCTGCAATTTACAGTATTTGTTGGGGTATTATTAGCGTGGTGCCGAGTCGAATCATACTAGGAGTCGAGAAATTACGACTCTTAAATATTCCCTCTCGAATGATTATTCGAGTTGGCCAACCCGAGTCAGCACCTGTGTTTGTTTACTTGATTTCCAAGTCTAGTGCCGCAGCTGGCCGCAGCTATTCATTCGTGCAGAGGATTTGTGCCATTGCAGTCGTTGCTACTGACGTGCCGACTTGTCTGGGCCAACAATTGTTACTGACAATGCCGCCAATATTAAAAAAGCAGTAGATCAATATTTACTCCAACAAAATCACTATTCAGATCACTAATCACTAATCACTATCTCAGAATTTTCTGAACTCTTAAAAAATGCAAAACAACAAATGGGTCTTCCACAGTTAAAATTGAAGCAAGATGTTCCAACAAGATGGAACTCTGCATTAATCATGATTCAAAGATTATTGGATACTCGATCACTATTATCGGCTACATTGGGTTTATTAGAATCGCCACCAAAAAAAATGCAAAACTTGAATGCAATGAGTTGACAATTATAACAGATTGCATTTAAAAGACTTTTTAAAACCTTTGGAACACATGACGAATGAACTGTCATGAGAAATGTATACTACGTTGTCCCGTGTCATTCCATTAGAGGTTAAAAAAGTGCAATACGAAATAAAATATTAGTAACACAAACAGGCAATAGTCTACAATCAAAATTGTTAGATTTACTTGACAGGCGGTTAGGACATTTGGAAACGAATAGCATTGTAGCAAAATCTTGTTTCCTTGATCCGTAATTAAAAAAATGGGATTTAGCATTGAAGGTAACGCAAAAAGTGCCATGCAGTCGATTATAGATGAGATAATTCAAACCATTGAAATTGAACCAATTTGTGAGATAAAAAATCTGGCACTGCTCCCCCGAATTCTGAAAATGTTGAATCCGATGATGAATTATGGGAAAACTTCAATATGGCAATGGGCGAGAATGTTTCTTCAACTGCTCCAGTTGCGGAATCTGTGGTAGCCGTGAAACAATATTTAGACCTTCCGCTACTGGACAGAAAATACAATCCGTTAGATATTTGGAAACTGCATCAAAATTTCTTTCCAGATTTATATAAAATGGCCATCAAATACTTATGCATTACTGCTACTTCAGTTCCGTCTGAGAGAATTTTCTCAAAAGCTGGACAATTAACAAATCAAGATAGATATAGACTTCACCCGAAGAAACTTGACCAAATATTGTTCCTAAATAGTAGTAGCGAAAAGTAAAAATTATTATTTATTGTTATATTTATTTTGAATTGTTTTAATTAACTTTTAATTATTATTTTTATGTTATAAGAAATTGTATTTTGGTTTCCTTATATAGATATGTAGACCATTCATTATTATAGAGTTTTTATATTTGTGTTATATATTTTTTATATTATTGCCTTAAACGTTGTCATATTGTAATATTATGTTATGAATAATACTATTAAATTTTGCTTAGAATTAATAAATGCCGTTTTTAATTTGAGTTGACTACATTATGCTTCTGTTAAAAACGACGATGCGGGATATACAGGCGTTTTATAGGTAAACCACAAAAAAATGCCGAGCCAACTCGAGTTGCCGCTATTAATATCTCGAGTTATTCGAATACGTTTATAACTCGAGACAAGCGAATACATTTATTCGAGTCGGCGCAACGCTAGGTATTATTAGGGATTAAAGATTAAGGATTAAAAACCGCTGCAGTTTACATGTGCCAAGAATATCAACGCACAAACCCCTAATTCAACCCACGTATGTGGGCAACCAACAATATTTTTATGTAGGAAATTTATATTATTTGAGAGCTTATTGAGAATGTTTGTATTTATGAATTTTCTGGTTTCTGTAAGATGTTAAATTGTGTAGAGAGAAGCAATTTTAATAAGGCTTCCTAATTGGTAATTTGTTTTTCCCCCTTAAATATTGTATTATTTGTGTACTATTTATTTATGGGTGTGCATGTTTCCTGAAAAAAACATCAAATGGTTTTTATAGGATTTCTTTATTATTTCAGAGTTTGTATTTCGGAGTTTTCTGGAGATGAGATGTAGTTATTAGAGAATATTATGAAAAATCACTCTAGTAAGCTTTCATAGGATTTTTAAATATTGTACCATTGTGAAATTTTTAAGTTTTCTTGAGAATTTGATACTCTTTCGACCCGTATTGGAGAATTTCAGAATCAATTTAGGAATCTTATGTAGAATTTAAGTGTTAGTGAGTTAACAAATATATTTTGGATCCCCTGTATAATTTCTGGAGGATTTAAATTTCGAACCATTGGAGAATTTTATTGAGAATAATTTTGGGAACTTTCGTACGATTTTGAATAGAGTATTTTAGAGTTTTCCGGAGCTTTATATTTTCGTTTGTATTGTAATACATTTTGCAGGAATTTAGTATTTTAAGTTGCGAAATGTATACCTACATTTATTACGAAATATGGACTTTTTATGTAATGGAGAATTGGAATAAGAATCATATTAGAAGCTGCTCTAAGATTTCTGTATTTCGTATTATTTTTGAGTTGATCGTTGTGACATTTGAAATTTATGTACTTCTGAATCGTATTAAATAGAATTTTCGTCACGTAAATTTCGAACTCATAACTCGATAACGTAGAATCTTAAAATCTTACCGTTCCACAGTAAGATATCCACGATTTCCGTGCCTACATCCACTATTTCTTTCCCGTTTTTATTTCTGGAAGGGTTCCCTTTTGGGGTTTCCTCTCACTCCTGCCTGGGGTGGTTTATGTCCGTGCACCTTGGAGGATAATAACTAAGTGGCGGCGGCGAGAGATAATAAATAAGAGGCGGCGAGAGGGCGGTCGACATTCGGGACGAGCGGACGAACACTTAATATTAATGCATCGCGTGCAGAACGCCAATCTTTTCAGCCAACGTGGCGGTGGCGTTACTGCCACGTAGCTCTAAACAATTGAAAAACAAAATAATTTTACATAGCTGTGTTTATTCGTAGTCGGCGTACAATAACGTGCAGCTTATGTTTTAAATGTTACTACATTTGACCTTTTTTATGTAACTAAGAACCTAGAAGACGCAAACTGTCAATTGCGCTAATCTGGTTATTCCAGAACGTATTGGATATTACTACATTAGTCGTTTTAAGCAACCTAGAACACGTTGAAGAAGTTTTTTATCTGGATATTCAAAAAAGAGATATATATATTTTTAAATAACTAAACAAAATTTTTAATATTCTCCATAACTCTATATTAATAAGGATGAGAAATATCTAACAGAAATGTATATTGTCGATTATTTAATTCGCGAGTTGATAAACCTAATAAAAATGCGCAATTTTCCTTAGTTACAATGTATTACAACGGTTATTTGAGTAACCAAGACGATCAATTATACGAACCTTTGTATAATCGCATCATTAAAATATTCCTCATCCTTGAAAATATGCGAGAAATAACAATAATTGTACATTCAATATTAATAATTATTAAATTTATAAATTTCCTGTGTACTTTATTACAATTAATTTATTTTCTTTATGAAATAATCTACCTATATACAACCAGACGATCGAAAATATTGGAATCTCGACTCATTGCCTTTTAAAACACCAAGATCCCCCGTCTCGTATTGGTTTCAGGCAATACGTCTCGTATAATCGATTATTTTCGATAGTCTAGTCTTGGGAAAATATGGGTTGTAGCACTCTCAGGTCTAAGAATGATTTTACATTTCAGGATAATTACTTTATTATACATGTACATGTTTCGGTCTGTGGGCCATCTTTAGTAAGTATCCTAGCCCACAGGCCGAACAAGTACATGTATAATAAAGTGATTATGTTGAAAAGTTAAGTTATGAGTGCTACAACTCATATTATCGACAGTTACTATCAGTAGTCACTATAGTACTGTCACTACACTCAGAATGGATTTAAGAACCTCAACAAGACCAAATGTATCAGTAAAAATAGAGGCAAAAAACACCTAGAATTCTGAATTCACAGAAAATATTACTTTAGAAGGCAGAAAGGCCGAGGACCATTTATAACTTTGGGTAAAAACACCTTTTTTTTCGAACATTTTTTTGTGCAAAATGTTTACTTCTTCAATGCAGTACTTATATAAATTTCAATCCCTTACGTTATAAAATACGATGGAAATTGTTTGTAATTTTATTGTAATTCATAAAATACACGTATGAAGCAATTCGTTTTATTATATCAGGAATTAATTACATTTCTATCAGTAATTGGTAGAGATTGACTGTTAATTGTTGCTATAGAATAATTAATAATCGTTTCGTTAATGGCCTGGATATGACTGCGGAAACCTATCAATGTCTTATGGTATTAACCTATATGTTATTATTACCTTAAACGAGGCATTCGTGTGTTAACCAGCTGATTAATTGGTCGTGCACATCGCACCTGCGCCACCCCTGCGCTTGCACCATGATTTAACTTCGTTACATAATAGATCGAAGGGCGCCAACCCATAAAAAACCCATTCATTAATTTACCATTGTTGTGGATGACAGGGTCGAGATTAGCAAAAAAATGATATTCGTACGGCATGAACATAAAAATTGAAAATCTAACATGTACGCTAACGCATACGCAAAGTGAACGCAAGATAATGGCAGGCCATCTTATAAACTTAATTCCGTACCAGATATGAATTATACAGTTTCTCGTGAATAATTGTGTTTTCCGTTAGCACGCTCTGCTTTTTTTAATATTCCAAATGTGATTTGCTCAATTCATTATGTACATGCAACGTCGCGCTTCGGAATGTAATTGCCACCTTCGTTTCGCCCCCTGACGTTGACTGATGATGACTGCAACCAGAAAATTCGAATTTGATTGCTTTTCAATTCGCCACCGAGGCTCATGCGTGATTTGAGTACCCCGTCCTTAATCACATCAATGAAATCACCTTTACGGTTACATAATAAACAGGGGTATTAAATAATTCCGAACTATTACATGATTTGCAAACTTTATGATGTGCAAAATGTAATGTTATTTAAAACCAAGATTAATGAAAATTTAGTCACTTCTTCTTCGGTCCTATTACTCCACCAGGGAGTGTAGGGCATCTTTCGATGTTTCTGTGACTGATGTACCAACAAAATGTCGTCAGCATTTTACTGTCTTTCTCCTGCAACTACTCCTCTTCTTCGCAGAGTTGATCTACCATTTCATTCCACCTGCCTGTATTTTGTGCAATGTGCTTCGCCTGGTTCCATGTTATATTTCGGCGTTCAAGCTCTTTCCTTACGGTTCTTCTCCATGTCGACTGTAGTCGACCTCGTTTCCCTTTTCCCCTCGTAACAAAATATAGTGACTGTCTGGTTAGATCTCTCACTGGTTTCCTTAGTGTATGGCCAATCCATCTCCATTTTTTTCTTTTTAATAGTGGTTTTTATTGGAATTTGGTTTGTCTGTTCCCACAAGTCTATGTTTGATATTTTGTGTGGCCAGTATATTCTTAGGATTCTTCTCAGGGCTTTGTTTACAAATGTTTGTAATTATCTTTCTTGTTATTTATTTATGGCCCAAGTCTCCGACCCGCATAATAGCACGCTCACTACATTCGTGTTGAAAATTCAAATTTTAGTATTTTTTTATAATTCATTTGAGCGCCATATTTTCCGTAGCATGTTGAATGCGTTTTGAGCTTTTCCTATTCTGGTATTTACATCTTCCTGGCAATTTACCTTTGCCTCTATTATCTGCCCAGGTATGTGAAATTGCTAACGTTTTCTATGTTTAGAATTGGTTTAGAAGAGTTTATTCTCTTTCTATATTAATGATTGATTCATCTGTGGGGTTTGCGCTCATTGTTTTTGTCTTTGCAGTATTTATTTCCAAACCGATTTTTTTGGCTGTGTGATTCGATAGAATCAGTTTTTCTTGTAGATTAGTTCTATTTTCTGTGATTAGGGCTATGTCGTCGGCATACTCAAGATCTTCGAGTTTTTGACCGAATCTCCACTGCAACCCTTTTTTATTGTCAGTAATTTGCTTTAAAGTCCAATCAATCATTATGAGGAATAACAAGGGTGACAGGATGCAGCCCTGTCTGACACCTGACTCAACTTTAAATTTTTCTGAGAGAGTCCCCGAGTGTTCTATTCTAGCGTAATAGTTTTCGTATAATAGCTTGATTAGCCGAATATATCTCGCGGACAGTCCATATTTTCCTAGGATGATCCACATATTTTCTCTATCTACCGTATCAAAGGCCCTTTTAAAATCTATGTATTTCTTTATTCCATTCATTTACTTCATCTAGTATTATTCTTAAGGTAGCTATATGGTATGTGCAAGATTTTCTGGCTCTCAACCCTGCTTGGTTAGTTCCGAGCGTCTATCTACCTCATCTTTTATTCTAACCAGTATTATTTTGGTAAACATTTTGCTCGTGGTGTTCAGTATCGTAAAGGCTCTTCAATTATGACATATTTTCCTGTCGCCCTTTTTTGGTATATTTATTATAAGGCCATCCACCAAATCTACTGGAATTATTTCTTCCGTCCATATTTTGTTTAACAATAGGTGCAGTACTTCGGCGGTAGCTTCTGCTCCTGCCTTTATCAATTCTCCTGAGATATTGTCTAATCCTGCCGCCTTATCGTTTTTGAGCTGTCTAATGGCCACTTCAATTTCTTCTCTCGAGATTTCATCTGTTTTTATCTTTAGTTCCGGTACCAAGTTCTCTGTTGACCCCACTAGCCCTTCCTTATCTAACACCTCCTTCTCCTTCTTTGAATAGATTTCCGTGAAATACTCTAGCCATCTATTTATAATCTGTGTTCCAGTTTTCAGTATGTTACCTTGCTTATCTTTTATTTGTGTGGTTGTGATACCTTTGCTCCCTGCCATCTTTTGCGTTTTATTGTATAGTGTATTCATGTCATTCACTCCCGATGCCTTTTCAGCTTCTAGTAACAGTTTTTCTCGTTCTTTTCTTTTATCACAACTGGCACTCTTCTTTATTTGTTTGTCCTTGTTAACATACTGACTCTGTAATTATCTCTTGTCTCTGGGCATTGTTCGCTGAGTATTTTGTGTTTGATTAACTTTCTTTCTTCGATGAGATTCCATGTATGTTTAGTCATCCATGTTTTCCTGTTGTTTTTTTCTGATGCCTATTGTTTCTTCCGCGACTGCTTTTATTGCTTCCTTGTAGGATTTCCAAAGTTCTTCCATGTTCATATTTCCCATATCACTGCTGTTTCCTAGTTTTGCTTTCACTGTTGATTCGAACTTATTTCGCTTATCTTCATCCTTGAGGTCTTGTAGGTTGTACTTTCGCCTTGTAGGTTTGTAGGGTTCATTTCTTGCCTTTATTTTAACTTTTAGTTTTGGCCTCACTAGAGCGTGATCTGATCCAACATCTGCAACATGCATTGCACGTACATCTTGTAAGAAGCTTCTATATCTTTTGTCGATGGAAATGTGATCAATATGATTCTTTACACGCCCACCAGGGCTCATCCATGTTATTTTGTGACTTTCTTTGTGTGGGAAAATACTGCCCCCAATAACTAGGTTGTTTGTTACATATAAATCCACGAATAGTTTGCCATTTTCGTGTATTTGGCCCATCCCTTCCCTGCCCATTACATCCTCTCTTCCAGTGTTATTGTTACCAATTTTGGCGTTCAAGTCGCCCATTAGAATTATAGTGTCCTTTTTCTGCTTATTTCTAATCTGATCGTATGTGTTTTGTAGTTGTTCGTAAAATATGTTCTACACTTCCTGCTCTTCCGTATTTGTTGGTACATATATGTTTATAATTGTGATGTTAAATAATCTTGCTCTGAATCTGGCCGTAATGAAGATTTAGTAATTATCTTAAAATGGTTATCTAAGATAGGTTTAGAGTTTAGTTTCGGATAACAACTTGAGTAGGCGTAGCCCAAGATTAGTTTAGGTTAGATTAGGTTCGGTTATGTTGGGCTTCAGCAGTAGTAGCATTTTTTTTAAATTTTTGGGAAGGTGGACACATACCAAATATAATGAGAGGGAGAGAGAGAGATATATAGAGAGATATATAAAGAAACTAACTTGTTGTTTGTAGGACCATTTTTTGTTCATAATGAGTGTTGCAAGCCAGAAAACTGTTTGCACAATATACTTATTTAGAACTTAATTCAATGCTTTCGAATTAAGGAACTAGAATTAGCAAACAGTAAAGCAAAGAAATTATCTCAATTATAATATTCTAAAGACGAACCATAAAAAAAAAAAATATTTATTTTTGTGAAAATACCAGTAAAGTGACGATGCATTTAGAAGAATCAATCATTAAATGTTATAGGGAAAAACATAGTCTAGAATTTTGTAATTGTCTATTTGATAAACTGATATCTTTTTACTAATTCCTATGAACACACCTGCTCGAGGACGCCTCATGCTTGAATATTTGAAATATAACGAACTTCAGTGAGCGTTATTTCATCAAAAAAATAGTGAAACTGGAGCAAAAAAGATAAATGGTCGACGATAGCCTACTCAGCTTCACTGGTACAGATTCTTTTTTTTATTCATAAACACCGTTCATCCAACCATGATATTTTTTGTAGAGTAAGACAATAATAACCACATCAAAGTCTTTAACCTGTCCATAACTATACAGTCTGTTCGATAAAATGCGCCCAACACTATAGCGACTGAATTTGTTATTTAATCATTAACAAACCATATATTTATTAAATGGGTTAGTCTTAGCTACAAGTTGGTGGAAAATTATTTGTTTAAACACCTTCATTTATTTGTTGTGACGTCACCTAAATTGTTTTTAAATGGCTCGGTATATATTTTTTGGTCTATTCTTGTAGAGCATTTAAAGTACTTTTCATCCGTCTGAGCTTTTATTATTGTTATACTATGAAATTTTTCCAAAAAGTGTGAAACACTGATATGAGCTAGTAGGCTATTAAATCCTAAATTCTCTGGAATAAACAATTGGTGATCATTATAATACATAAAAAAGACCAATAACGTCGGTTCGTGAAATTGGACGTAACACTAACGCATCTATTAGCACAGTTCACCACATTTTAATAAAAGCATAAATTACGTCCTTGTAAGGTGCATTACATCTTTATTACTTACGATATTAATTTACTTATATTAATTCATTGGATCAACCTAGCTTATAATTTACAACTGAATGATGCTGCAAAACGAATAAACTTATTTTAAGCTTGCTTTATCATTATCACCAATTGTTTGTTCCAGATAATTTCGGACACTCGCAAATATGCGGACCTTCAGAGTTAACCATATGCCGAGTAGACGGTCGCACGGAAAGCCAAATAATCGACTTCTATAGAAATAAGACGATTTTAAAAGTCGGGTATCTTCGTGATATATAATTATAGCAACTATCTATATCGTGTGTAGTCGTAAATACCGCAAATACTACAATAAAAATTGAATATAAAAATACATCAAATATTTTACTAAAACATTCACATAAAATATTGTTAATTTGAAGTCGTTATATTTACCTACTAATTTTAATTGAACATCATAAGTTTATTGAGTTATCATATATAATACAACGAGTGGAATCATGACTATCGATAATCGCGTGAGTTGATGCACTCAACATGTTGTCAAATAGTTCCACTCGTCTTTCAGAGTCGTGGAATTATTTGACAACATGTTGAGTGCAACAACTAATGCGATTATCAATAGTCACGATTCCAAAAGTTGTATTCGTCAGATTATATCACGAATTTTTATCTAATCATGACATTTCAGTTGACAGCATAGCACACCAGATGTGTAGAGTACCACGTGTGATTATCACTTATTTGTCAATTCGAGTTCTGATTATCAGCTATTAGGCGGTCGCTAGGATATGGAAGTAAAGCATTATGAGTGATATAATCAACATAACACTATTTTTATAAATTCCGTAACCCCGAGCTAACGATATCGGTGACATAAAATATAATTTGTAATACTGAAGCGACACGACACGAAAACAAGTAGATTATGTAATAAACAAATACTGATGTACAAATTATTAGTGTATTAAATAAATAAATACTCACAATGCTCATACCGTGCTTACAAAATATACATAAAATGTAAATTGATATACAAAGTACAGTGTGTCTCAGTGACTACCAAACATCAACTATCGCCGTGAGCTACATATTATTTCTGAATGGTCAAAACAAAATATTTAAAACAAACAGAAATTTACTTCTGTCAAATAATTTCATATTACATAATTATTTAAAGGAATATTGATAATTAAATGGTGAATTTAGTATTGAGTCAGCAAACTCTAAAAATTACAGCGATCTTACAGTAATGTAAATTTAATTAATTTTCAACTGACTGCTGTTGCATTTGTGACAATCACATTTTAGATACAGACCACAGTAATAGTTGATCCTTACGTAAACCACCAATGTTCATTTTGCTATGTCTGGTAGTCACTGAGACACACTGTGTGTATATTATTATACAGGGTTAGTATTAATTAGCGAAAAAATTACACGTGACGATGTTGGTCATCAAATTCTGTTGCGAAATGTTGGAGGAAAAAAAAAACTGACAGAAATGGAACTAACAAGTTTAAATGAATTCGTTATTGTAAGTGTCAAAATTTGATACTGACATAAGTGAAGTCACCATTGTCGGCTGTACTTTTTACGAAAATAAGCATTATAATGCTTATTAAACGACTTGATGTTACTTTACTCGTGCAGGCTCAGGAAGCATGGTACAACATTTTGGTGTTAAGATTTTCGACTCAGAATTTTATTACCAACATCGTACATCGCCACGTGTAGTTATTTCGCCAATTTATACCCACCCTGTATAGTACAAGAATATAAACGTACAAATAACACAAAATAAAAATGAATCATAATAATGTACTCCATTCTTGTAGTGGGAATATATTGCCCCCACCCCGCCCCCCCCAAGCACTCGTTAAAGACAGACAAATACGCGGAATTCCTAAAATGTCTAGGGAAAAGATTCATAGTGCACGGAGACTTCAACGCAAAAAATACATACTGGGGATCTAGGTTAACTACAACAAAAGGAAGAGAACTTTTACGTGCAATAAATGACTTAAAATGTGCAGCCCTGTCTACCGGAAAGCCAACGTACTGGCCTACCGACGCTGGCAAAATACCAGACTTGATAGACTTCTTCATAATCAGGAATGTATCCGAAAACTATTTGCAAATAGATGAAAGCCATGACATGAATTCCGATCATTCCCCAATAGTTCTAACAATAAGTGAGAATATCATCCAGAAAAATAATCACCCAGCACTGGTCAATAAACGCACAGACTTAGAAAGTTTTAAACAAAGCCTAGAAGGAAGGATAAACTTAATGGTACCATTAAAAAATCAAGAACAACTAGACACTGAAGTAGAAAAATTCATAGTTGATATCCAGCAAGCAGGTTGGGATAACACGCCGGAATCCAAAAGAAGATACAAGGGAAACAACTATCCTACAGAAATTAGAGAGTTGATAGCTGAAAAACGGAAATCAAGGAAACGGTGGCAACAAACAAGAGCCCCTGAAGATAAAACTATACTAGACAATCTCACCCAACAACTGAGAAGAGACATAAAAGACCTAAAAAATAATACAGTAAACACCTTCCTCAGAGAGCTAACCAAAGACAAGAGCAGTGACTACTCGCTCTGGAAGACAACAAAAAGGTTCAAAACACCTATTACGCAAATTCCTCCCATTAGGAAAACCGATGGTATATGGACCAGAAATAATGAATAAAAAGCTCAAAGGTTTGCAGAGCACATTGAAAATATCTTTCAACCCAATGAGGAGCAAGAAGAAGAAATCATAATTGAAGAAGAAATTATCCAAGAATATAAATAGATCCAACCTACGACCCCTACAAAAGTCAAAAATGAAATCAAAAACAACATAAATACCAAAAAAGCACCGGGATAGGACCTAATTACCGAAGAAGTTCTAAAGCAGCTACCGAGGAAAGGTATACTAAAACTCACAAACCTAATTAACGCTGCCTTAAGATTAAATTACGTACCAGGATTATGGAAAGTGGCGGAGGTTATAATGATAGCGAAAGCAGGTAAACCACCGCATGAAGCTAAGTCATATAGACCAATTTCGTTACTACCAGCAATATCTAAACTATTTGAAAAACTCCTGCTCAAAAGATTAAAACCGATTATTGAAAGCCAAAATCTGATCCCTAACCACCAATTTGGGTTTAGAAGTAAACACTCGACAATTGATCAAGTGCATAGAATAACCGATACTATCGAAAAAGCGCTAGAGGGGAAAAAGATTTGCTCCGCAATATTTTTGGATGTAGCCCAAGCCTTCGATAAGGTCTGGTATGAGGGACTAAACTACAAACTAAAACACATTCTCCCCAAACAATATACAGAGATACTGAAATCATACCTAACAGAGAGATTCTTCAGAATTAAACAAGATGACACCTACTCTGAGCTCAAAGAAATCAAAGCGGGAGTCCCTCGGGGAAGTGTACTAGGACCAGTCCTATACCTGTTATTCACTTGTGACCTTCCACAGGTAGAAAATAGCACTGTTGCAACGTTTGCGGATGACACTGCGATATTAGCGGTAGGTAACAGCAATGAGCAGTCTACAAGAAATTGCAAGAAGCTATCACAGAAATATATAACTGGATAAAAAATGGCGTATAAAACTTAATGACGCAAAATCGGTTCATGTTAATTTCACGAACAGACAAGTACAACACATACTGCTAAATACCTTGGCATGACACTTGACGCTAAACTTCGCTGGAAAGCACACGTTAAGAAAAAAAAGGAAGAGCTAAATAATAAATATAGAAAAATGTACTGGCTGATTGGCAGACAATCCAGCCTATCTCTATATAATAAACTTCTGATATATAAACAGGTACTTAGACCTGTTTGGGTATATGGGGCACAGCTGTGGGGTTGCACCAAGTATAGTAATAGACAAATTATACAAACATTTCAAAATAAGGTACTGCGGGCTATTGTTGATGCTCCGTGGTATATCAGGAATACGGACCTCCACCGAGACCTAGGAGTGGAAACAATAGATGAAATGATCAATGAAACTGCAAAGAGTAATGAAAAAGACTACACGAACATGTGAACATCGAGGCCATCCAGTTACTGGACAACACAGGATTAGTGAGAAGACTCAAACGTGCTAAACAACACGAGTTAGTGCAGTAAATAGTGAAAAGCAGAGCTTGTGTTAGTGTACACGCCAACTATAGTGTAACCAAAGTCAAAAATGTAACGGATGCTGATGAGGTACCTTAAGTATGAATGTAATATATTAAGTTAGAAACAAATTGCTTATTGGTCTGTAGACCAGATTGTAATCGTATATATGTATATTGTGTGTATATATAATTAATAAAAAATAAAAAAATAAAAATAATAATGTACATTAATTGTTACATAATATTCGTATTTTTCGATGCGGCTTTAACTTTGGTTTTTATATTATTCAACTCTCGGCAGAAGCCCATTTTAGTTGCCTATATATTTTCATTTTATAGAATATGTTTATAATTAAATCTGTGTAAGGCATGCACTTTCTTCTAAGGTTTACAAACCTTACAAACTAAAATGGGTTTCTTTTGATAGTATTAGGTCACCAGTAATTAATTTGCGGACATTTTCGCCACATTTGTAGTTTGTACATAAAATAAAAATGTAAATTTTTTAAGCATATGGTCAAATATATTTGCCATTTCATCAGATGGCCTTCTTAAAAAAGCAATATTTTGGTCAGTGGAGTAATCTTTATATAAAATTAAAAATTAATATTTGTTGATCAATTCTTCTTCATCTTTAAATAAATTGGAAAAACAAATGTGGCAGTTGAATTTGTTTTGCAATTTATGAAGTATGTAGCATGCCACATAAATATTGGAAGAAGTTTCCAAAGTAAATTTATTAGGATCTAACAATTTTTTTTTTATGTAGTAGCTATAGCTACAAATTCCGCAGTATCTATTGTTCTAGATGCAGATTCCAACTGTTCTTCCATTATTACCTCTTCGGAGTCGTCCACATTAATATTTTTCGACTATTCCACTGAACATTGTTCTGCATCATCCTTAATAGGTTGCTAACTCATCCACTTCGACAACAGCGTTGTCCACTATAAGGTGTTCAGACTCGTCCACTTCGAGTAGGTCAGTGTCGGCAACTTCACAATTGGCGCCATCCATATTATGTTGTAGACTATTCTGCATTGCTGAACGGTTGGAGTGGGATTATAACCATTATTATTTCGAAGAATAGAAAACTATTTTTCTAGTGCATCCTGGTTTATGAAACGTGTTCATAAATATTTAATGTTATCAATTTAAGATCATCCCAAAAAAGAAAAATTGATCTGACGGTCCATATAAAACCAATAATGCAGTGTACGAGGGCTGTTTGACGGAAGAGTGACTTTTTAATGAAAACGTTATTTTTCTGTTAAAATTATATTTTATTTTTCAACATAACACCCATTTAACTGTACACACTTAGCCCAGCGAGTTTACAGTTTTTTTAAACCTTCCAAAAAGTTATCTTTCGGAATGTCTTCAATATTTGCATTTGTCTCGGTTATCACCTCTTCATTTGCCTGAAATCTTTGCCCACCCAGCCATTTTTTTAAATTTGGAAATAAGAAGATATCACTGGGAGCCAGATCTGGCGAATATGGCGGATAAAGCAGTTATTCGTAATGCAATTCAGCCAAATCCAGACGAATGAGAGGGCGCATTATCGTGATGGAACAACACTTTTTTCTTCATCAAATGCGGTCGTTGTTTTTCAAGTTCGGCATCAAAACGTGTCAGCATAATCAGCATAATACTGGCCAGTTATCGTTTTTCCTTTTTGTAAACAATTAATAAAGATTACACCTTTACAATCCCAAAAAAACTGTGGCCATGCCCTTATTGGCCGAAAAAAGTGTTTTTGCTTTTTGGGAGCATGTTCTCTGTATCCAAGTTTCATCTACTGTGACATATTGACGAAAAAATTTCTTTGAATTACGTTGAAGACGCCAAACATTCCTCTGAATTCTTAATGCGAGCGCGCATTTGATCACCACTAAGCAAACGCGGCAACCATCTCGCAGATAGCTTTTTCTTATTGAAATGTTCAAGGAAAATATTGTATACCCGTTCGGTTGAGATGTTTACTTCATTAGCTATCTCACGAACTTTTATTCGACGATTGCCAATTACAAGGTCATAGAGTTTATTAACCATTAAGTCATGAGTAGTTACAGTAATTGATGGTTTTGGACGATCTGTATCAACCGTGCTCATATGGCCACTTTTAAAAACAGAAACCACTTACAAATCATTCCATGGGACGGAGCAGATTCTGGATAATATTTACGTAACTTTTCGTCGGTTTCTTTAATTGTTTTTTCACGTAGATAATAATGTTTAATCAACACTCGAAATTATTTTTTCTCCATATTTACACAACAACATAATCTATCTGTCAGATTGGTGCCAAATTTTGACAGTAGACCTCCGAAAGACCCCAGGAGCTAGCAACATAATCATTATAGCGAAAGTGTTAACAACCTTTGAAAAGTCACTCTTCCGCCAAACCGCCCTCGTATGTTGTGCCTCTTCTTACTATTTTAATCATAAACTTAAAAACTTTCGATATACTCTAAAGCATTTCGTAAAATTTCAGTGGTTTTAGTCTTAAACACTGACAATGATCTCTTTTGCGGATTGGGGTCATTTATGACTCGACTATGTAAAGCAGCGGTTCCCAAACCTATTTTACCTCGGAACGATTTTCTGCGATTTTCTGAATGCTAAGGAACCCTTGACATACCTTTGCGAAATATGCAATAGCACTTTTCTACAGCTTTTTCAGTCTTTTGGTTTTATTTTTAATGTTTCTTTAACTTAAAAGAAGGTGATTAAACATAAAACACCTGTTGCAGAATAAGAGTGATCGTAGACTCATGCCAGTAATTTTTTCCTTCTATCAAGCTATTGAGAGATACTGGATCAATTAATTTAATCCACGATTATGAATTTTATGTGATGATCATATAAAATCTGACCCGTAGAAACATAAATGATTTTAGTTAATCATTTTTATATAAGCCAGGTCTAAAATAAACAAAAACTATTGATAGTCCTAGCCAGGAATAAGTAAAATAAAAGTTTTTTTTGCCCAGGCCGAATTCCCCAAGTTCCTAAGTGCACGCACTGTGAAACGGAGTTTTACTTAACAATATTTCTGATGGTCAAAAAACAAAATACTATCTGTTACTATATATATATATATATATATATATATATATATATATATATAAGAACGTTAATGGGAAGAAAGCATCTGCTTCTTAGATTTTATTATCTTTTGAACATTTGGTGAAATTTCGTACAACTGAATTCGCATATCCGGTGCACCATCCAGTTTGTTGCGATATTTTGTTTTTGTATACACATATTTAGAAAAGCCTGATTCACATAAGCACGTAGTAGCAAATGTTAATAGAACTCGAACAGCACTTTTCGATAAATCTGGATATGTGTCAAATATATCACACCAGAAAGTTGTTAATAAAACCTCTTTGAACTTAGGTTAAACCGAAAATCAGAACCAATATCAATTAAATTTTCATGCTCTACTGACAGAAACCCTTTTGGGGGCTCTTTTACGCTGAATGCATAATGTACCCAATAATTATATTCATTCTTTAAATTTGATAATACTGAGATAGTGATAGGACAACTGATAAAAATTATTTTTAATTTCATTGCGTACTTCCATCTCTAAATTGAGTTCAGATTCTTGAAGAAAATCACTTAGTGTTGGAAAACATTCCAAAGTAATTTGTTCTACTGCTGATATCCAATATTGAATTTTACTGGATAAAGATTTCAATTTCTCTTTAGCTTGAAATATAGTCACTTCGTTTCCTTGCAGAGATTGACAAACTTCATTCAATTATGTGAATATGTCAGCTAAGTATGAAATCTTTGACAGCCATGTTACATTTGTTAACCTGTCTGATAAACCACAATGATTATGATCTTCGTAATTTTGAGGGTGGCATAGAACTGTTTGCCAATATTTTATTGCAAATTACACATAGAAGATCTGGTGTTTCTTTATCTCTAATGTTAGTAAACCCATACGGCAAGTAACTTGTGTCATATTTACGCTTCTTATGCCTGGTTGCATCAACATTGTTTTAACTCGGGTTATATATGGGTTATATGCGGGTTATATTTATGTCAGAGTGACGTTTCGAATCAGTACCAACGATAATCAGTACTCCTCCAAATATGGCGTAATTGGTTACTGTCATATTTGACAGAGAATTCTGACCCAACTATATTTTTATTTTACCATAGGCCCCTGAACTATTACCAGTTATGCGGGCGTTAAGAGGAAAGGGGCATTATTATTATTTTCCATCTGCGCCTGCACACGACTTATAGATGGTAGAGGCACATTTCCAACATTTATTGCAAGGAAATGGGAAAACTGCAGAAAAACCACCCCAGAAATGCAGACCCGGGAATCGAACCCTTGCGGTCTAGAAGCGAACGCATTAACGCTCACTCCACCGCAGCCTCTATCTAATCTTGGTAACCTTTCGTCAATTACGTCTTCATGATGGTTCATGAACCAGATCCAAATTGGGTTTTATGGAGATTTCATCAAAACAACGCACTTTCTTTCCCTCTCGGTCACACATTTTGCTTTGAGTAGCAGTTTCTTAGTAAAATTTATTTTGATTCCTGTGCTCAAGTTACAAGCCTTCAGCCAAAGTTGTATGGTTCTGATAAATGGCAGATTTAACTTAAGATTTTGTCGCATATGTTTGTAACATATCCTATCTCCTATCTCCTGGTGATTTGTAATGTAAATAAAATGCCAACTGCCTTTCTGCCTTTGTCCACTTGCCCCTCTTTTTGTGATATATTTGCATATTGATAAATGTTTTTACAGCTTCACTCTTATCACATAATAGTTTATCAATGACACTACTTGAAAACAATTTTTTTTCTGCTTGTTCTGCTGGTTGGAACTAGCTTAAAGTTCAGTTTTACAGCCCGGATTTTCTTCTTTAAAATTTCGTTTTTCGATTATGGCATTTTAATTATGCGATTGCTCTTCTTCCTACAGTGCTTTCTCCTTACAGGAGGTTGGCTACCATATGTTTGAACTCGTTCCGATCCTGTGCGAGTCGTATTAGTGTAGGAGCATCCCTAACTCCGAACCATTGTCTAAGAATTTTAAGCCAGGAGAACCTCTTCCTTCCAATTCCCTGTTTTCCTTCTATTCTCCCTTCCATGATTAGTTGCAGGAATTGATATTTGTCATTCCGGAAGATGTGCCTGAAGTATCCTGCTTTCCTGCTTTTCACTGTCGTGAGCAGCTCTGTGTCCTTGCCCATGCGTCTAAGTATCTACGATCGCTCACTTTTGAAGATGAGCTGGCAGAACTTATGATGCTTGAAATTTATGGAAGTGGATTTTTTTGTGTATATTCCATAGAGTCTATGTCAAAATTTGAAGCTGTGGAGGTAGAAATCGATCACCCTTTTCTGGAAGCCTTCACTCCTCTACAAGACGAATATACTTTTAATGATATATCTTCTTCTATAAAATGCTGAAAATATTATTTTATAATGTAAGAAAATATTTTCAGTGCAAGTTTAAAGTTTAAATTATGTATAATATTTTCTCCACGACCATTAGTGAATGTAATAATTCCGAAATCATTTTTAATAATAGAAGATAAACATTCTCACTCTTGAGAAAGAATATTTATTCTGAAACACTTGCTTCTTATATGTTTTGCATATATTTTAATTATATTACAAGTATCAGAATGAATATTCCTTAATTATGCTCAATGAAATACATACATTGTCATCAATTTCATAACTGTTACTGTCAAATGTAAATGCGGGGCCTAGTGGTTTTGAGAATAGTATTAATTTAAATAATAAAATCAGTGGTAAATCGAGTGAATCGGATATGGAATTTGATAACTCCACTCCACTTATTTTTGATTCATAGTTTCTGCTCGTTGAGAAAACACAGTCTGCAACATGGTTAGAATATATAGTGTTTTTACTTGAAATTGAAAATCTACCTACGAAGGGTGTTTATTGCGCTCCATTGTGCGAACGGAATTATATGACGGGTAATGGGAAGACAACAGAGTCCAGAGCCGGCATCAGAAAATACAGATTCAGTGCCCCGTAGAAAATTAACATTAGTGATTCATTATCGTTAAATTGTACGTTTCATTGTATTTTTAAGTGTACATATAATTAATTGTGTTTTACAAATGTAGTTATAATTTCATAGAAAATTTATATACACTATGATTCGCGAAACAAATAACTTAAGTTACCCATAACATTATTAACTTGCTCATTGCGTTAAAAAATTAACGACGTTAACATCAGTTAATTTTTTCATGAATTGTAATGTAACAAGCAAATATTATTCTGCACAACTAGATTCATCGCTATCACTTTCACATTGAACATTAATAATTAGATTTGGTACACTAAGCGTCGTATAATCGTTTTCTATTTTAATCACATGATTGATGCAGTTTTTCCAAATGGTACTTGAAATGTTGTTGCATTCTCGCTGAACAAGTTGAATTGTTTCTTCACTCATTTTGGGATGTGCATTATTTTTCCGCAAATTTATTTTTTAAGTTGACCATATCAGCTCAACTGGATTCAAGATACAGTAATAAGGTGGAAGGCGCAACACTTGGTGACCAAATTCTTCTGCCATCTTATCAACCACATACTTTTTTTTGAAATTTTGTTTTTTTATAAGTTCTAATAATGTTTTTTTCTTTGCACTTAGGGGAATAACAATACCATTTTGAATGCAAAAATCCGCAATATCGCCTTTCTTGGAAGCGGCGGTTGGGATTTTATTAATTTGCTTTGAGTGGTAAGTTGCATTATCCATTACGATTATTGAGTTATAGGGTATGTTGGGCAATAATTGATTGCGAAACCTATTTTCAAATAATTTGGCGTTCATATCCTGATGATAGTCTAACGAGCTTGGTGCAATATTCTTGGCTGATAAGAGCAAACTATTTGACACCTGCGTCTCCTCATGCATGAAGAGAAACAATTATTTTTCCTCTATTGCACGGTGCTCTAAGGTGACACTTATTTGTATTATCGACCCATCCCTTGGAAACGACGTCGTGAGTATCGAACCATGTTTCATCCAAATAAATTATCGATCTCCCTCCATTTCTATATTCGTTTATTTTAGATAAATATTCTAATCGCTCTCTTTGCAATCTCGGTGATTCCATGATGTCAATTCGCTTGTGCAAAGTTTTATACTTAAAACCCTGACTAAGTAGGTATTTATTCAAAGTAGTTTCCTTATATGGAAAATCATTTCCAAGAGTTTCCAAAATAAATTGGACCATGGGAACGTTACCTGATTTATAAGAATTGTAAATTATATTTTTGATCCTCTTGGCAATGGCATCATCTACTTCGGTAAATTTGGAACTTATTCTTCTTTTCCTTTCTAGCGGTCCTTTCGTAATTATTCTCCCAACTGTTGAATATGATAATCCTGTCAGAATGGAAATTCTTTGCAGTGGAGATGCATGATTCTCGCTTATAAGGGTGTTATAAATATTTACGACTATCCTTTTAGTATCAGTTGAAAGAAAAGCATGCTTTATTAATCCCTGATTTTCATTTTCGATAGTTGATGTGTCCATTTTATGATGGTTGTTTTGAAATTTATCACAATCAATTTGAGAACAGCTTCTCTCTGTAGACTGTCGAAGGGATTCTTCAACAAAACTTTCGGAATGGTTTCTTTTCTCACTTAATTGAAATAGATCGTCGAACTGAGTGTCATTATAAATTGATTAAATAATTGTTGCAGTTTCACTTGACGACGTTTCCATCTTAATAAACTCCTTTTCACAAGTTTATAAATGATAATATGCACACGTATGTAAAATGGGTACTGTTGCAATGTAAAGGTTAACATCGACTGAAAGACAGATGTAGAGTATTTGAGAAAAAGACTATTTGAGGAAGCCTTAACTGATTGTCTACCTGGACAGCATATTCGCCCAGCAATTAAAGTACAATCAACCTTAATTGCATGGGAAAATGTATAATCCTTTTAAAACCGTTTCCTAGGTGACTGCTCTTAATTATCTACTGGCGTCTGTAGTCTTGTAATTATATCGAATTGTAAAATTGTAAAAAGAATTACGTCCGCCGACTCATAAAAAACGGTGTAGATAGTTGTAAGATTATTGAATTCAATTTAATTAATAAATCATTTTTATATTATGATCATAGTGATATAATTGTGTATATATCGAAGAGAAAGAATTAAGAAGCATCTTCGTCGAAAGTAAATTATTCGGTTACGTTCCTGGACGCCCGCCTCTTCGCAGCACGCCATACAATGGAGCACCCTTGACCGTAATAAAACCTCATTGCAGGTACATTTTCAATTTAAAGTGAAAACACTATACACTATTTCGTTCCATTAAATTTTCATCACTTAAATGTTACTTAGTATCGCAATCTTCATTTGCAACATCTGCTAAAAAATATGGAAAAAGCAGAAAAATTCAGCAATAACAATATTTATCATGTATGAACAATACCTTCTCAATACTTAAATTGGGGTAAGCAAATTTATACCGAACTTATATTTAACCGATTACATGAAATCGTTTTTTTAATTATTAACGTACATTGTAAGACGTGACTCTGCCTGCACTGTGTACAAACATTTTCCTTTTGACTGTACAAATTTGAACTCACGATGCCATTCCCATGGCAGGGCCGCCTTGATTTACACCTGTGGGCGCCCACCGTAACAGGCGAGCGGGCGGCGCGCTTCAACTCAATTACACACAACACAAAAGCTCAACAGGTAGAAGCGTGATTGAGCTTTCGTGAGATAACCCATCTAAAATATTTCGCCGGGGTTTCCGCGGCTTCTAATTATCGCGACCACCCACTCCACAACAAAACGCGGGTTTTTTTCGCACGTACCGGCCTAACCTGCCACCGCCTCCCTTGGACCCCGTTTCACCGCCCCCGCCGCACTTCTCGCGCACGTCCGATCAGGATGCAGCGAGGATCCACGGCGGCAGGAATAGTTTACCCATTGTCTGCCTACCTCTCCCACCCTGTGCGTGTGGCTGTACATGTATGTACACGAGTGTGCACGTGTGTGTGTGAAACCACCCCCTGTCCTACGAGGGTGGCGGCCGCGTGGAGGGGTGGAGGCCACGCCCCCGGAGGAACCGCCACTTGCGATATTGCTTCCTGCCATTCCTGCCGGCGCTCCGGGTTCCGCAGGACCTGTACACTTCCTGTCTTCCTGCTATCATTGACTGATTCTCGCATCCACGCCGCCGCCTCCGTTGTTCGCCGCCCCCGCAGTCCGGCGTACTTGCGGTGTGCGACCGTTTTGTGTCTGCCTGTGTGTCTGTGCTTGTGTGTGTATGTGTGCTTGTGTGCGTGGCGTACAATACCTGCTGCGCTGCCCCCCGACTGTTTGTGACTGATAATAGGAGACGCCGGTCTGTCTCTCTGCGTGTGTCTGTACTATATGCGTGCCGAACAATAAACCGCCGCCCCTCAGCTGACACAGACAATATAAACAATATCTTGCGGCAATTCGGCTGTCGTGTGTCACGCCGGGGCTGCCCCCGCGATCCGGTGCGCGCGTTAACCGGAAGTGCGTCTTCCGCACGCACAAGAACATATACCAGTGGTCATCTCTAATTAATGTTGTGTGAGATCTGTGCCCATTCTTAGAGATCGTGAATAGGTAAGGAAGCAGATAGTTGCTGTTTTTGTTAGTGACCCCCCGCGGCACCGGTACCACTGCCGCCGCCGCCGCCACCACCAAGCATAAATATTTATAGGCTGCCATCTCCTGGCTAGCATCCAAATGGCAACTACCACAAAAGACGCGCACTACAAGGATTCTCACTTGTTAAAATGCCATTAGATAAATATTCGGGATCGCGGCGAGGCAGTAAATCTATGGCTCTTCGTCGTTTTTCACTTTTTCCTCTGCCATCAGTAAAATATAAACACCGTCAACGGCAACAGTTTTAAATATAATTATTAACCAATTCTCTAATGATTTCAAATCAAATTGGGTGCACTCGAAGGTCCATTGAACAATAAAAACCGGCATGGTTAGTTTAGGCTCCGATTTTTAATATCAAGCCGTAAAGATTCCAAGGCACGTTTCTGTTGAATTCGCGACCATATAAATTGTTTCGTATGTCAAATAGAGGGAAACATTTCTCTGATATTTGTTTCTTCCCGGGAAACGACAAATTAAAAACTAATATTCCCGGGAATCCGGAAAATCTAACAAAAGTCAAATAAAAATGGTTTATAAAAATGTATTGAAAATTTAAAAAAAACATTTGGGGATAAATGTTTGTAAATAGATTTAAGAAATAAGAAAATTTACAGTTATTATTTATTTAAAAAAACATTTTAAAAAGGACAGTCGAGGGATAAATCGCTCAAAGATTAAAAAAATTAACTAAAAAAATCACGGCCCCGAGCATGTCTTCGCTTTGAGTTAACGTGGGCTGTACAGTCGTGAAGGAATTCAACAATATTTGACGATTTTTGCTACACGTATACACGGTATCTCACGCAAACCGTCCGTAAAAATGCTGGGGTCCCCGATAAAATAAAAAATTGATAATATTTATAGAAATATAGTATATAAATACTCCTAAAATGTAGATAAAATTAAATTCCAAAATTTTTACCTTAAATAGACGTTTTGAAAATGTGCAATTTTAACAAGTACGGTCGCGGCAAAAAAAAAATGGGACGAATTTGTCTAAAATTGAGCTCTGTAATCAAGTCATTCGTTTCTGCAAAGAAAAGTCAAGTAACATGTGACATAAATCAAGTGACATAAATACCTACATGTGTCGTTCATTGTTAAAGTGACTTATCTCCATCTTATTGCATGTTGAAATATTAAGCGCTTAGCAAAATCATCTGTAGAAAAAAATAATAAAACTATTTTTTATTGATTACTAACTTTTATTATTTATGAAAGTTTCAAGATTATAAAAACATTACAACTGAGTAATTAAGATCAATATTTATAATAAATAACGAATATAACTTTTTTCTATGGAGTTCTTCACTGTTATAGTGACTGTTGCTGAAAGTGATAGTGACTGTTGCTGAAAGTGATAGTGACTGTTGCAAAAGTGATTTCATCATCGGAAGTACGTCTTTCGGCATTAGATGTGCTTGAACGGGTTTGTATATCAACTGGAAGGTTTTTATAGTACCCGTGATAAATTGGTGGAATGTACGGTAGAAGATCAAGCATATATTTCTTCTTTGCAATAGTGATAGGTCATCTTGATGGATAAAGTGTAGCCTGCAGAATGTGGTTCAAATTGTTTATTGATCGCCCTTGCTTCTTTTTACTTAGGTCTACTTCGTACAACGGTATATTTGGGTTTAATGTTTCTTTAAATTTAAATTGTAAAGGATGATCCCTTTCAAACCTCAACCATCTAATGTTTAGCCAATTAAACCCCATAGCCACAAGTAGTCTTTTTTCTGTTTGTAATAGATTTTTTCAAAAAGCAATAGCAGTAGCTAAAAATTGAGTTTGATTCATTTGGGAAACAATAAAATGAGGTTGCTTTCGTTTGGTCGCTCTTATTATATTAATCCATTGATCTGGGCTATACATTTATCCATGACGTCGACTAGCACTATTAATCGCTCCAAATTCCCTATCATTGGGAAGATACGAGTGCCCAGATACCAAGAACTTGTGGTCTAAAGTGCAAATACTAGTCTCAAGGTCTTGTACGGGCCTTAGAAGAGAGGTGCTCGTATTAATGTTTTGCGATTTTGTCCAGTACATGAATCTGAATACGTAATAAAATAATAATGTATTTTTGTGTTGACACATTAGTCTTAACAAGATAAGACGCAATGTTTTTAGATCCCCTTCCGTCTTCAACTTCGTCCCAAACATTCATGTATCCCGTATTATAATTGAAACAATGTATTCCCAGGATATATAAATAAAAGTGTCTTTTATAGTATGCCACTGAGGTGGTTAATTTTGGATAAGCTAAAGCTTTTCGCAGGTCAAAAGTTAATATGTAAGCTTAATTTATTTTCTTACAATTAGTTTGAAGGTTTTCTCTTGCTGAATCTGCTTTTCGTTGATGCAATTCTCTTTGCGTCTCAAGCTCCTTCTTAACGTTTACATTATCTGCTCCCTATATTTTCAAATTTATGTCGTCGCAAGTCTTGCAGCTGTCTTGTCGTGGTATTTTAAAATGGAGGTTAAACTTGGTATTGAATATTTTAATATAATATTTTAGTTTCTTGGGTTGTCATTTTAGTTTCTTGGGTTGTCATTTCAGTTTTGCATTTTTCTTTATACAGATCGTACATCATACATATAGTCATACCACGGATTCAAATACTTTCTATTAGGCTTATTTTTTCGTGTATAATGACTTTGATAAGCTGGAAAACTTTGAATGTAGGCAATGACATTGGAATCATTAAATTTTCGCGAACTAGTTTATCTTTGGCTTGTGAGACATTATTTTTAGAAAGCATTCGATATAATCTTCCATCATTTATTTGAAAGGTCTTGAGAAAATATTTTTTACACACAAATTGTGTCTTCTTACTGGACTTTATAAAATACTTAAACGAAATATTTCTTCCAGCACGAGAACAATATTTTGGGCGTTTTTGGTTTACTGTTGTTTTTTGTATTAATGCATATAGATATGAATTTTGCAATTTGAAATCTTTTAAATTCCAGATTGATTGAAATACGACTTTTCGTTAACTGTCTGTAAATAACATAATACATTTTTTCGGACACCCACAATCAAAATTTTCGAAAATTTTCCCTCGCTCATTAACTCCTTCTCCAGTCAAATATTCTTTACCACTATTACGTAACAACTTCCTGTTATTATTTTTATAAACTAACCAGATTCTGTAGAGATTTTTTCAGTTGTAGGCTGATATTCGGACCCAGAATCACCAAACTCTTCTGTATTCATAGTAAACAATATCAGTATGTGATTGAAAACACACAACTATATCATATACGTACAATTACATGTGCAACATTTGTCACATTAGAAGTGAATCATCTCCAGACTTACTTCACTATTATGCAGAGTTGTGACTTACTTCACTATTATAATGAATTATTTAGACATTTAATTTCTCTTTGTGTACAAGTAATGCCTTCTTACGAAATTATGGTGCAACTGGGAGTTGATTCACTTTTATATGGAAAGATATAAAAAATCCGATCCATTTGCACAAAAAAATTATATTTGAAAAAATGGACTTACGCCACTATTGCAATGAACGCCACACATGTTACTTAATAAAAAGCCACATTTGGGAATGGCCCCTCAAGTTAGTGCTTTTAACAAAGCAAGAATATTAGAGAAATTGAAAATGGATGGTCTATCAGGCAAATTGCACAATTTTTTTTATCTTCAGCTAAACTATATTTACACTAGGCATAAAACCTATCCCACTTTTTTTAGGCCGCGACCGTACATGCAAGAAGAAATCTATAACAGACTGTATCAGAATATCCAAATGTAAGAATATTATAACGAAAAATTCGAAGCCCAGACAAATAGAAATAGTTTTACAAGCACTGTGCAGCTTGTGCCGTGACGCACTCCGTGGTTGCTCTTTAGAGTTCTTCAGGGTTCAAGCAACCGGTTTGACAAACAACTTTTGTTTTAATATGTCCACAAAGGAAGAAATTTCCATAGTTTCTCCAAATTTTGTATATGTAATTATATGCATAATTTGTAACTGGCTTTTATGGATTTTTACTTGCATGTACTTGTCCAAATTGAACAATATTTGAATCCAATCTTCTAAATTTCGTTTCGTTTATCCGGGGTTAATTTCAATAAGTTTGATATCAAAAACTCTACAAGTAGGTTCAGCAACTCTGCGGCAGTTCCCATGCGTGACGAATAAATTCATAATCTCTTTATTTTTACGTACATGTAATCTTCTTTCAAAATGTTAATTTCAAGAAGTGCTCAGCGATACCAACAAATTTTAAGTGAACTTTCCGAAATTGCAATTTCTTTGTTTTCAATGATTACCACATTGACGAGAAATATGTATGTTTCGCATACTTCGCACGTGTGAACAGCATTGGGGAAATTAAATGATGTATAAATTCGAATTTCGAGATATTTAAAAAAACTACCCATTTTAGGAATATGGTCACACCAAGTGATCCATTTAGCCGGAGACTGTAATTTAAATTGGTAACCTACAGCAATTAGCGTATCAAAAATGTGTATTGTCAAAAATTATGTAGAGAGATTGGTGTTTATTATAAACAGTGATGGAATACCAAAGGGGATATTTTTAGTTTTGAAATTAAATTGTTTCTTTAGCAGGTTAAGAATATACACCTTCGCATACCACAAACCAGACTTTATCAAGTGTGGTGGCCTACAAAGTTGAAAATATTTTATTAAATATTTAGTGTTTTCACATGAAAGATCTTTAGTCCGTAGTAGGATACTGAATTATATACAGGGTGTCGCTAAATTACGTGGACATGGCAAATTATTGTTGTTATACATGGTGTCTCTAAATTATGTATACAAGGCTTAACCACAGATTACTGGAAGCAAAAAAAGACGATTTAACAAAACTTATCTATATACAAATGCGTTTGGTTTAGTCAGTATGCATCTTCAAAGTCAATTTAAAAAAAACAAAATTTGCTTATAACAAGAGAACGTTTACTTTGATTTGGATGTTGTTTGCTATGACACTCTATACGGGTATAACTCATATTTTGACATAATATTATTATTATCAGTAGACCTGTTGTGTACAAAGCAATGGTGGCCCAACATTAATATTTTCATATTTTTAATGACAAAGCAAATAACTTACAAAACAATGTATGTAAACATGTTTTTTGTATCTTTATAGTTTTTGATATCTGTTACAGTTTCGGCACAAAAAAATAAAATATGAATGACAGCCCTACATTCGTTTCGAAACAAATGTAATCTAGTTACCGGGTTGATGATGTTTTATTCACAATAATGAATATGACGTAGACTTACGCCGATAAAACAGATATGTTGCTGGTTTTAAGATTTTAGGAGCGCTAATAACGAGGAACAAATTTTGGAACTTAGCAATTGCTTCATCCATACGATATCCTAATAGTAAGAGAGCTTTTATCAGCTGATTATGACCTACGTTTTGCATTTTGCCGATTTATTCAGGAAAAAAGAGCTGAACATATACTTTTTAGCCAGAAAATGCAGTTCACTGATGATTTATTTCCAAACGAGTGTACCACAGTCACTCATATTTTTGTTTTGTGTCGAAACTGTAACGGATATCAAAAACAATAAAGATACAAAAAAAAACTTAATAATGATTTTTTTTAAATTTATTTGCTTTTGTCATTAAAATATATGAATGCATTAATGTTGTTCCTCACTTGGTTTATACACAATCATTCTACTGATAATAACAATATTATGTCAAAATATGAGTTATACTCGTATAAAGTGTCATACCAAACAACATCCAAATCAATGTAAACGTTCTCTTTTTATAAGCAAATTTTGTTTTTTTTAAATTTACTTTAAAGCTGGATACTGGCTAAACCAAACGCATTTGTATATAGATAAGTTTTGTTAAATCGTCTTCTTTTGATCCCAGTAATCTGTGGTTAAGCCTTGTATACATAATTTAGAGACACCATGTATAACAACAATAATTTGAAATAAAAAGAAAGCAGTGTCACGGGCACAGAGTGGTCACTAAATTGTATTACCACCATAAAAAAAGTCTGACCCTAAATCAATCACTCGGTATATTACTTTTCTTGTCGTAAAATGCCATGCCAACTGCTCCATGAAAAAGAAAAAAAGGTCATTCCATTTCAAATAAATAAAGAATTTAAGTGGGCACTCAACTATTGGCAATTTCGAAATAGCAGTACTCAAAATTTTCAGATGAAAAAATTTCACACATATATGTATCTTTCAGGTATAATTCGAGATGAAATTCCCGTATTTATCTTATTTTTAAGAGAAGTTGAAACCAGTTTTCAAAAAGTCTTTTTAAGGTAAAATTTTTGAAATTTAATATTTATGTTACATGTAAACATGTTACATCTAAATAAGTACAAGTATAAGTATGTACAAAAAACATTGAGATTAAACGGGGAAGCCAAAAACATAAATAACATATAGGGTATTCCATTAAAAAAAAAAGTTAATGGCTACTTCTGGTAGAACCGGAAATGATAGAAGATTGAAACTATTTCATTTGAGGAGAAGGGAGTTAGCTGTGTTTGGATGAATTTTTTCAAATTTAATTTTATCGGGAACCCCATAAACTTTTAACGGACGCCATCCATGAGACACTGCAAATGTATTCGTTTAGTAGATTTTTTTTAACGGATTTCTTTAAAATAGTTATTTAAGCATTAAGAGAGGTAAGTATCTTTTACCAGTCAAGGTCGAGTTTGCGCCCGAGCGACAGCGAGGGCTAGCAATTAAGACCGAGACTGGTTAAAACTTACCTCTCAAATTGCTTATAGCTGTTTTTCCATTCCTGAAGTTGGTTTAATTGTTTGTGTTTGATTAATTTATTTTCGCAACATGAACAAAATGTCAGTATGGCTTTGGTTGCTAAGACTATTTTTCAAACAAAGTGTGAATGTCAGAAATTGCATTCGTTCAGTTGTAAAATGAATTCTGATGAAAATAAACAAGAAATGGCAATTGAAAAAGCAGCAGATGCTGCCTGTTCCTTCCTACTGCCGGATAAGTCGAAGGGGTGTTATCAAAAGTGTTTTAAAGACTGGTGCCAGAGAAAGAACGCTATTGAAATTATTTTACTTACTTCCCGTTGCTCATAGTAACCAAAGCTTTATTGGTAAGTGGTACTTACTTCCACTAAATCAATGTTATAACAGTGTACTTACCATGCAGGGAGTGGAAAAAATATATTATCGGGCTTCTTTAAAAAATAAACACTGATAATTTGATAGTTATTTTGCATAAAATTGACAATTTTGGCCAAATATATCAGGTATTGGACAGTTTTGCGCATATTTTGTACGAAACTGACTGACTGACGTTTGGTACAAAACTGAGTGATGACAGCATTTTTGTTTAACAAGTTGTACAACCATTAACCATTTTGGTAACTATTTTGTACAAACAAGATCAATAGTTTGTCAATGATTTTGTTTATAACTGACAAGTTTAGTTATTTTGTACAAAACAGTCGTTTATTGAGTACAAAACTATTTATTTTATAGATAGATTATACATAACTTATAGTTTGTCATTTATTTTCTAGAAAACTGAAAGATTGACATGTATTTTGTAAAACTTTACAAATTTTGGTATTTTATTAATTACAGTTAATTTATACTAAACTGTCAGATTGACAGTTAACTTTAACTGTGTAGTTAGAATTTCTAATCGAATTCATGTATCAATCAATAATCATATTGATCAACATAATAACTTTTTTCTTGTATTTTATTCATATTATGGTTATTTAAACTATTCAGTAAAAAATGTGTATTTCCTTAATTATTTTATTTTTTATACCTTTTATTTTTATTTATAACAATACTACTACATCCAAATGTTTGCCATAAGTAGGTATAGGGTTTTTCAATAGGAGTGATATAATTTTAATTTGACATTGCGGCCATTTTGGAAATATCAAAATGGTATGTCATTGTTAGTTGTATTCAATAAGGTTTGCCATTTAATATTGGAAAGATACACCTCAACTACGATCGGAAATTATCAAATTATTTAATCAAAATAATAACTAGTTATTTTATTACCACTTATCGTGCACTTTTTCCAATGTACCGTCGATGAAAAAAAACCCAGATTTGTTGATTCCAAGACATTGACAACATTTGGGGTTATCTGCAACATCTATCTGGAGTATTTTACGGAAGTATTCGGGCTTACAAAGATCCTTACAAAATTGTTTTTACATAAAAATTGAAGGCATTAGACCATCACAAACGTCGTGAATTTGCCGATTTTGCCTTGGAACAATTTGAAATTAGTGCTGTTTTTTTTAAGGCCTGTAAGGGTTTACGCTTCTACCTTAACTTTACCCACTTAAAGTGGATATATATATATATAAAGAACGGCACGTCGGGGTCACCAGTGTAAGGGTTTACGCTTCTACCTTAACTTTACCCACTTAAAGTGGATATATATATATATATATATATATATATATATAAAGAACAAACCAACTAAAATTCTAGTGGCTTTAACACCGGGATGTGAAATTGTATGCAGGGCTTCCAGAATATTTTTCCTTAATGATTTAGGAACAAAAGGACGTGGAAAACCTAAAGAAAAATCAGCCCATACTTTAGTATTTGAATTTTCAATTTCGCATAGCTGTAATTTTAAAGAATGATCATCAGCAGCTAATAATGTGGCTAGTTCCTCATCAGCATCTTGAAGGGATTTAAAAAGTTCTACGGTGGGAAATTTGACAGAGTTAATTTCTATCCTAGACAATGCATCTGCGACCTGGTTTTTTGAACCGGAGATATGTTGAATGTCATTGGTTAATTGGGCTATGTAGGCAATATGTCTGTATTCTCGATTCGAAAAACGGTCAGATGAGGAATTTATGGTCGAAACAAGCGGTTTATGATCTGTATAAATAGTGAAGGGCCGACCTTCTAAATAAAATCGAAACTTTTTTACCGCCAAATAAACCGCGAGAAGTTCTCTGCCGAAAGTGCTATATTTTCTTTCAGTAGGGGAAAAACTTTTAGAGAAGAAGGATATGGGACATAACAAGCCAGGAACGGTTTCATGTTGTAAGACTGCGCCTGCTGCAACGTCAGATGCATCAACCATAATGCTTGTGCCGGTTTTGTCCATAGTATTGGAGAATTATTGTGCTTTGCTAATTTAACTACTTCTACCAATGGTGCCAGAATAGAAGAACATGCTTTAATAAATCTATGGTAGAAGTTGATCATTCCGAGAAAACGTTGCAACTCTTTCTTGACACGTGGTTTGGGAAAATCAACAATAGCTTTGACTTTATCTTTCAAAGGTGCAAAACCGAAAGAGGAAATGGTGTGTCCAAGAAAATTTAATTGATTTACTCCAAAAATGCATTTTTTAAAATTAATTTTGATATCAAAATTAGATAATTGTTGGAAGATCAATTTTAAATGTTTTAAATGTTCTTGTTCAGATGAGCTGTAAATTAGAATATCGTCCAGGTAAGCAAAGCAAAAATCAAAACCACGTAACACTGTGTCAATGAAGCGTTGAAACGTTTGAGCGGCGTTCCTCAAACCAAAACTCATGCGAGTATATTCGAAAGGCCAAAAGGGGTGATGATAGCTGTTTTTGGTATGTCTTCAGGCGCTATGAGTATTTGATGATAGGCTTTAACGAGATCAATTTTGGAAAAGAAGGTGCAGCCAGCACAATTTTGAGTAAAGTCCTGAATATGAGGTAAAGGGTACCGATCAGGTTCAGTTACTTTGTTCAAAGCACGATAGTCCCCGCATGGACGCCATTTCCCACCTTCCTTCGGAACCATGTGAAGAGGAGAGGCCCAACTGCTCGACGAAGGTCGGATAAATCCTAATTTGAGTAAATAGTTGAACTCTTGTTTCGCTATTAGTAATTTATCCGGCGTTAATCGACGTGCTTTTGCAAAAACGGGTGGTCCACATGTCTTAATGACATGTGTTACCTTGTGATTCGGTGAAACGGTCCGGTTAAAAGGACGAGTTAAGGTGGGAAATTGGTCAACCAATGCAGCAGTACAAATGGGAGCAGGGCCAGTAACATCAACGATAGTGTTTGTAGCTGTTGTTGTGTTAATCGCATCGTGATCAAGCAACTGTTGATTGCGGGTATCAACTAATAAACCGTAATGAGTTAAAAAATCCGCACCAAGAATAGAATAGTCCACTTTGGCTAATACAAAAGGCCACGAGTACTTTCGTGAAGCTGATAATTGAAATTTTAAATGTGCTGTTCCATACGTCGGAAAAGTGACACCGGTCACTGTTGTTAGGCGAAGGAAAGCAGGAGAATGTGTGTCAACAAAATTTTGGTCAACTGCAAAAATACTAATTTGTGCTCCGGTATCAACCAGAAAACGTGTACCAGTAACAAAATCAGAGACGAAAAATAAACGACTTAAATTGGACGCAGGCTAAATGGTTGCCATTAAACCTGCGATGGGGAGTTTTTTTTCCCATTGGCAAGGACTCACACATTTTTTAGCAAAGTCTCTAAAATTGTGGTGATACCAACAGAGCCTGCCAGAAGGGTCATCGTTCGAAATTCTACGACGACGTCTACGACAACTTAACTTTACCCACTTAAAGTGGATATATATATATAAAGAACGGCACGTCGGGGTCACCAGTGTAAGGATTTACGCTTCTACCTTAACTTTACCCACTTCAAGTGGATATATATGTATATATATATATATATATATATATATATATATATAAAGAACGGCAACTAATCAATTTATGTTTAATATCTTTTTGTACAATATATAAAAGGTTTTCACAGACAATACCCTTTCTTATCTGTCACTTCTTTTTCTGTTATTCTTTTCCTTAGCAACCTCCGGTGCCTTTGATCTGTAGGGTATCATAATTTCGGCACACACACTACAGGCCTATAAGAAGTTGTGATATAACACCTCTAGACTTCGTTTTGTGGGGTTATTTAAAATCGTTAGTTTATACCAATAAAATAGTCACAATTGATGTATCAAAATTGAATATTTATATTGGTGACATAAGGGCAGTTTTATTGAATAAAATGCCTGAAAATCGGGTTCATCGAATTCTGCCGTGCTAGAGAAGTAAAGGTGGCCATTTGAAAATAGTTATTTAAGCATTAAGAGAGGTAAGTATCGTTTACCAGTCGAGGTCGAGTTTGCGCCCGAGCGACAGCGAGGGCTAGCAATAAAGACCGAGACTGGTCAAAACTTACCTCTCAAATTGCTTATAACTGTTCACTCCTGAAGTTGGTTTAATTGTTTGTGTTTGATTAATTTATTTTCGCTACATGAACAAAATGTCAGTACGGCTTTGGTTGCTAAGACTATTTTTCAAACAAAGTGTGAATGTCAGAAATTGCATTCCGTTAGTTGTAGAATGAATTCCAATAAAAATAAACAAGAAATGGCAATTGAAGAAGCTGCAGATCCTTCCTACTGCCGGAGAAGTCGAAGGGGTGTTATCAAAATGCGTATAAGTGTTTTAAAGAGTGGTGCCAGAGAAAGAACGCTATTGAAATTATTTTACTTACTTCCCTGAGGGAGGTAAGTGATTACTTACTTCCCGTTGCTCATAGTAACCAAAGCTTTATCGGTAAGTGGGGCTTACTTCCACCAAATCAATATTACAACAGTGTACTTACCATGCAGGGAGTGGGAAATAGTTATTTAAGCATTAAGAGAGGTAAGTATATTTTACCAGTCGAGGTCGAGTTTGCACCCGAGCGACAGCGAGGGCTAGCAATAAAGACCGAGACTGGTCAAAACTTACCTCTCAAATTGCTTATAACTTTTTTTCCACTCTTGAAGTTGGTTTAATTGTTTGTGTTTGATTAATTTATTTTCGTAACATGAACAAAATGTCAGTACGGCTTTGGTTGCTAAGACTATTTTTCAAACAAAGTGTGAGTGTCAGAAATTGCATTCGTTCAGTTGTAAAATGAATTCAAATGAAAATAAACAAGAAATGGCAATTGAAGAAGGTGCACATGCTGCCTGTTCCTTCCTACTGCCGGAGAAGTCGAAGGGATGTTATCAAAAGTGTTTTAAAGACTGGTGCCAGAGAAAGAACGCTATTGAAATTATTTTACTTACTTCCCTGAGGGAAGTAAGTGATTTCTTACTTCCCGATGCTCATAGTAACCAAAGCTTTATCGGTAAGTGGTACTTACTTCCACTAAATCAATTTTATAACAGTGTACTTACCATGCAGGGAGTGGAAAAATGTTATTTTCAGAACTTAATTTCATCGATAGCACTTTAAAATTAAACAAAAAATGTTTGTCTACCCCAATTTGTTGTTGTTTTATTTCAATTTAAAAACATATCACTCTTATTAAAAAACCCTGAAAAAGCCTTTATAACACAATTGGTGAATACATTTTCTATATTTTACCATAAAGGCAGTACCATCGGTAGTTGATGCGAAGACATCTGATAAATGTATGATAGTTTTGAATTGATCAGATCAATTGAGGCGTTTATTTTAAAAAGTGCACATTTCCAAAAATCAGTTTTGTGGGAAATTTAAATAAAGTTACAGTGGAAGTTATACTCAAATTACTGGGAAAATAAATCAGGTTATTGTGTTGTATTTATTTCAACTTATTTAAAGATAAAAATGATTTTACATAAGAACTGTGAAACAAGAGAAAAAACGGGGATAAAGTTGGAATTTAACAGGCGTGTAACTGGCAAATGAAAAACAAAATCATTTGATTGTTACCCATGACTTGTATTGTTTTTCAAGAAAACATGGTTGTTAGTGCATAGACATTGGCCTTGAGAACCGTTTACTGTTAATAACTCGATTTGTGCATTTTTGGACTTGTGTTGTTTTTAAAATAAACGCCTCATTTGTTGTATCAGCTGTACAACTTCCTACAACTCTTATTAATTTTAAGTTTATGTATTTTACCTTAGGGTAGATAGGTTTTCGATTTTATATATATATATATATTATGTATTTTATATTAAAATGGTCGTTTATGTTTAGCTTCCGCAGATTCTGAGAAGTCATCTACTCATATAATGTAAGGCTGAATTTTCGACGAGTATCTGTCTAAGATTTTTGCTGCTTTTTACCACATTTTGCCGCAGCAGTGACAGCCACTATAAGCTATTAATTAAATACAATGAAGTTTTTAGAAACAGAAAAAAAACCACGTTCACCTAGCAGCGGTCCACTTTTTAAAACTTAAACGACGGCTTCTTCCTACCTATCAACCGCTCCCGGAGCGTATCTGGGTGCATGTGCCGGGGGTGTGGGTGCTCACTTTATGGTCATTGTGCTTTGTTGTGCTTTCCCGGAAATGATAAAAAGGTGAAATATTACGGTTTGCAGGATCAGTGGACGTCGCCCTCGCCGCCGCCCGGGGACGGTCAAATCATAATAATAATTAAAAAAACGGGTCTCCGGGTATATCTCCCCGAGGATGCGTCATATTGAGGCGCCGCATGCTATTTACGACTGATGAAATAATCGGATATGATCAGCACATGACTTTCTCCACATACAGGGTGATTTTTTGAAAAGTTCCACCCCGGATATCTCAGGAAATAAGAGCAAAATAAAAAAAATCCGAAACACGTATCTTTTTGTTTGTGAGGGACATCATTGACGTACTGTTGACATCTGTGTCAGTTACCACCTCCCCTCCAATAAGCACCTCTCAAATATTTTAGATGGTATTACCCACCTTGTGACACCTCATTTGAAATATATTTATGTCAGTAATACTGCTGTGCAAATTTGATTTTTTTTTTCAAAAAAGAAAATTTAAATGAAACATATGTATATTTGAAAAATAAGAAAGAACACTGAAAAGCATGAAACAACAATGTTTATTAACAAACAAACATTTTTATTCAAAATAATTATTTATTTTTTATTTTTATTTTTTGAAAAAAAAATAAAAAAATGCACAGCTGCATTACTGACACAACGAACTTTCAAATTAGGGGTCACAAGGTAGTCATCCCATTAAAAAATTTCGAGAGAGGTTTATTAGAGGGGGGAGGAACTGACACGCATGTCAACAGTACGTCAAAAGATGCCCCCTCAAATTAAAAATTGACGTGTTCCGGATTTTTTTTATTTGGCCTTATTTTTTGAGAAATCCGGCGTTGATACTTTTCAAAAAATTACCCAGTATATCCTCCACATACATACACTTACATATACATATAACTACTGAGATGATATTCAGGCGCAGACGTTTCATCGGACCATAACATGCAGGCTGGAATTCTACCAATAAATCATAATAATATTATTAAATTTAAACTTAAAGATAAATTAAAACGAATTAATAAATAAACACCACGCCTACGACTCAAGTAGATAACTAAAACAAAGAAAAAGCTAAGAATCGATATAGAGAAATTGAACGACGCAGAACAAAGGGAAGCAAGTCAAAAGGGGATCGATGAAAGAATGAACATGGTGCGAGGCGAAGAACCCGAAGACATGTGGCAGAAATGCAAAGACATAATACTAAAAATACAAGAAGAACATTTGATGGCAAGTAACTTAAAAATAACAGCTAAACAAACATGGATGACACCCGAAATATTAGAATTGGTGTAAGAAAGAAGAAAATACAAAGGCGTAAACACGACAAGTTACAAAAACGCCCATACAAAACTAAGATAAAAATCAATGAGGCCAAAACTGACTGGAATGCAAAAGAGTGTGAAGAAATGGAGGGGTACCGACAACAATATTACATGTCCCATCTACATAAGAAAATTAAAGAAATAACAGGGTTGACAAAAACCCGTCCACCTAGTATCATAAAGGACAAACAAGGAATTGACATTGTGATCTTTGACATCACTAACTGCTAGAGAGGTGGCAGGAATATATAGCTGAATTGTTTGATGGCGACAGAGATAGCTTAAAAAAAATCAAATGCCCAAACTGGACCACCAATAACAAGCCAAGAAGTTAAGGGCAATCTCTCTGACAAAAGTAATGAACGCAGGAGGGCCAAATGAATTTGCGCGGAGACATTAACAATAATGGGAGAATCTAGCATCAAAACACTCACCAAAGTATTCAATTCGATCTATAATACTGGTGATACCAAACAATTTGTTGTATTCCACTTTTATAACCATCCCGAAGAAGATAAATTCGAACACGAGGACGCGAACGCAAGGATTATCGTGCTATTTGTTTGATCAGCCATGCCCTCAGTAGAATTGGGGATTTGTATATGCTGTAACAAGGTTAGAATGAAAATTCGATACGAGTGGAAGATTGGAACCACGAGTAGATCGAATTTTCATTCTAACCGAGTAACAGACTGTATTTTCTCCACGAGCACTGATGGAACAAAAGGAGAAAAGGAGAAAAGGATAGGAAGTAGTAGAAGGTACAAAAAAGGGTCAAAAAAACGAAACCAAAAACCAAGTGAGAAGACAAACAGCGGCAACACACAGGACATGAATATGGAAAACAACGATAAAACAGATAATATAGAAAAGACCACAAAATCAGAACAAAATAGGAATAACAAATTAAAAATAAAAAGAAAGGAGGAAGGAAAAAGACAAAACAACAGAAAAAATAAAAAGAAAAGATAACAATAGGGACATGCAACATTAGAGGCTACCTGGGAAAAGAAGCAGAACTGGTGGAAGAGATGAGAAAACATAAAATGGAACTACTAGAAATTACCGAAACAAAAAAGAATGGACACCGAATAGAAAATGGAGTATACTGGTTGATATGGACAGGAGTAGATGAAAACGAAAGAGCAAAAGGAGGAGTATGAATTTTAATAACACCGGAAAGAATAAAAGTTGTAATAAAAGAAAAACATATAAACGAAAGAATAACGACCATAGAAATCAAACTAGTCGAGGATGAAACATGGACACTGATAGTAGCGTACGGCCCGAACGAAGACACAAAGGAAGAAGAGAAAGGCACATTCTTTGAAAACATACAAAGGGAAGTAAATGAAAGAAAAAAACACATAATCATAATGGGAGATCTCAACGGAAGAGAAGGATGCCAAAATTGTGTAATAGAAGAGATAATGGCAAAAGTAGGAGAAGATATTAAAAACAACAATGGAGAAAGAATAATATAATTATGCACTGAAAACAAACTTGTGATAACAAATTCAAAATTCAAATACAAAAACATACACAAGTACTCAAGGGAACAGCCAAGCAGAAACGAAACATCGATAATAGATAGATAATTAATAGAAACAGCTGGAACAAAACAATGAATGTAAGAGTTACAAGACAAGCTGAAATAGGAAGTGACCACCACTCATAGACCACCATAGACATGAGTTGGAAGAAAATACAAAAAACAGACAAGAGGACGATAAAAGTTAAAGAAAAGATAAAAGCCTACAGATAAAGAGAAAAACAAATATAAGAGAAATACAAAGAGATACTACAGAATAAATTCAGAGAGAGCGAAATAAAGCTAAACATAGAAGGAAAGTGGGAAACATTCAAAAGAAATATACTAGAAGCGGCAAAGGAGACCTGCGGAACGACAAAAAATTCCCAGCGGAAACAGGGAAATGAAAAAGACAAACTGGTGGACAGAGGAAGTCAAAAAGGAAATAAAAGACAAAAAAGAGAAATGGAAAAGATATCTACAAACAAAATTTATAGAAGATTATGAAAAATACAAAGGAAAAAGAAACAAAACAAATTCAATAATAAAAAAAGGAAAAAAAATGATGGACGAAATTTGGTGAATGAATGAATGAGAATTTCGTGCAGAACCAAAAACTATTCTCCGGAACACTAAAGCAACTAAAACAAACAAAAAACACAACATGATGAACATAAAAGATAAAAATGAAACAATTATGACGACAAAAGACAAGATAATGGAAACATGGAGACAATATTTCAAAGAATTAACCGAACAGGATGAAGAAGATAACGTAACACAAGAATGAGAGGAAAAGCCGCAAGAAAGGCAAGACAGAAAAATTCAGCAAATTAAAAAAGAAGATAAAACTATCAACTTAATTAAAAAAGAAGAAGTACAAGAAGCAATAAAAAAACTAAAAAACGGGAAAGCACCAGGAACAGACGATATAACCCCGGAGATGATGAAACACATGAGAGAAGAGGGAATAATACAAATAACGAAACTAATAAATGACGGAATAAGCAGCGGGGAAATACCAAGAGAATGGAATAAAGGAATAATTCTATCAATACATAAGAAAGGGGATAAATGAATATTCGAAAATTACAGAGGAATCACACTAACAAGTATACCAAGTAAGATAATGACCAGGGTACTTGAAAAAAGGATGCAAGACAAACTTGAAACCACAATAGAGGACAGCCAGTGCTGATTCAGAAGAGGGAGAAGTACGCAAGACCAAATTTTCATACTCGGACAACTAAGCGAGAAATTAATTAAGAAGAACATAGAAATGCACATATGCTTCGTAGATCTCGAAAATGCATCGACAGGATAAGGAGAGAGGACATATGGAATGAACTAACAGAAAGAGTAATAGAGGAGGAAATACTAAATGTAATAAAATACATGTACAGATAAAACAGAAATATTATGAGAACAAACAATAAGGAATCATAAGAATTCGAAACGAAGAAAGGAGTAAAACTAGGATGCGTGCTAAGCGCTTTAATTTTCACAATTGTAATGGATAAGGCGATGAAGAAAGCAAAGCAAAAAATGAAAATGCTAAAAATTGGATATTGGAAAATGGAGATAACAAAAATAACAGAACTACTTTTCGCGGATGACATAGCAATAATTGCAGAAACAGAGGAAGAACTGCAACACAACGTGGAAAAAATTGAGAAAGATATTAAAGAAAATAAACATAAAAATAAATTATGAAAGACAAAACCAAGATAATTGCCAAAGAAAAACAGAAACACGAAATAAAAATACTAAGAAAAAAAATCGAACAAGTGGGACAATACAGATATTTAGGAGCAATCATTTAGAGCAATGGTAAATTAGATAATGAAATAGAAGATAAAATAGGAATAACAGCAAAACTATATAACATGTTAAAAACACCATTTTTAGTAAGAATTTTTAGTAAGAATTTTAGTAAGAATTAGTAAGAGATATCAAGAGATACAAAAACAGTAAAAAATATTAAACCAATGCTAACTTACAGCAGCGAAACATGGACGATGAGAGGAAAACAAATAAAAAGAATAAATGCCATGGAGATGAGATTCCTGAGAAAAATAGAAAACAAAACAAGAAGAGACAGGATAAGGATCCAGACGCATAGGAAAAACTTTAAAATAAAACCAATACAGGAAAAAATAACAGAAGGCCTAATGAAGTGGTATGGACACATGAGATGAATGAGAGAAGAAAGAAATACTAAGAAAATATACGAGACAAGAGCAACAGGAAAGCAACAGAGAGGAAGACCGAGAAAAGAGTGGAACAGCGCAATAAAAGAAGAAACGGGAACTCGTGGAAATAAATAAAGGAATTAACAAAAGATAGGAGGAAGTGGAGAGAATATTATAAAAATTAATAACCTAGGCCTTACACCGAAAGGTAGAGCAAAGGAATAAATAAATAAAATAAATAAATTTAAGGTTTTACCACTTATCATCTTTAACATTTATCAATTTCAACAATGTTATTTCCTCGCACAGTTTTCGGATCGAAATATTACTTTTTTAAAACAACATCTAATAACATTTAAATAACATTTACTTTGATTTATTTGTGTTATGTTTAGTGGAAATGTTCACAATATAATTCTTTCTATTTAGGAAATTTAATGTACTTTTCATGAGATTATTTTGGAACTTTTCAACAATAAGGAAATATTGTATCTATTAACTTTTGATCAGCAGATCAAAGAGATAAATGTTTAAACCGCTAGCCAAATAACATTTTTATTTGGCTGTTTCATTAAACATCAGCTTTAGTCGTCTGTATCTCAAGCATAAAACATGACTTTAGGAGGCAAAATTGAAAGAAATTGTAATTTAAAATAGGTACAAGTGTAAAAAATCTATGTTTATTAAATGAGTGGCTAATAAAGACTAGCGAGGTACCAGCGAGTGAATGAATAGTCTGTTTACACATGTATTTTACAATATTTTTCTACGATCATAACGATTTACTAAAACAATCAGCTGATTGCGTTGATTTTCACGAGCTACATTGCGGTACAATAGGGTGGTCTTTATTTTCGAAATTTTGAAAAATAAATGCCCTATTCGCGGATTTTATTCCGTTTGTTGCCAAAAGGCTGCATAATTTATTTTTTAATGTGATCGGACAATATTTAGGGGTCTCGCATCGCAATTGAATTTTTCGTTTGTTAATATTGCAACTAACAAATTATAAGATCAATAATTGCTTCTAAACAGTTCTATAAAAGCCATACACTGTGTATCAGCCAAATGGAATAAATTCGATAATAAATAAATGGGGGCGTGTTCGAAAAAACGCTCGGACACGTCGATTGTTATTTTTAGTTGCGCATTTTTTTCAACAAAAACTTTTTATACAGGGTGTGTCATGTGACCGTGGCCAATACCAACTTTCTTATTTTAAATGCAACACCTGGTATATTATTCAATTTTTGGATTCTTCAGAAAATTCTAGACATATTTCATGTACAATGTCCTATACCTATCTTCAACTGTTTATTCTGTCATCAAGTGAACTAGTTGGAATCAGAAACATGTGTATCTTTATTGTAAGACTTCATATCAAGGCATGGTTTTCCATATGCCTGCCAATCTCTGCCCTGAATAATGATTTGCATTTTTTAAGTCCTTAATTGATTACGCCTATGTCAACCGCACCATATGATGCCACAAAGGAGAAGTTTGTTGGTCACTTATGGTATCTCAATGAAGAGCTTGTGGCCATGTCTATTTTTGACGGCTCGTTTCTGCAGACGTCAAGTGAAAAATGGTACAAGTCTTTAAACAGATTCCCATCGTGTCAGCCAATTTGGGCGCCAAACATTTACAAAATTCTTACAATAGGCGAGCCACTGTTGACTTAAGCCGAATCTGCACAAAACTGCGGAAAGAGAAGGACTTATCTAATTTTATCTCAGCCGGGATATCTTACTTCTTCACCCGGTATGTTCTCTCAACAGCTTTCATGGAAGTTGAACCAAGGCACTGGTCTGATCACGATGATTCCATTCATGCCCACAACATTGACAGTAAACTAAGCGTCGTAAATGACTTGGCTGAGCGCAGTGTTGCTTTCATGACGCAATATAAAAGTCCATAACAAAAAGAGAAGTTATGAAGCAGGATCTGCTCCTTGTAATTCAGAATCATCGACACCTAATTCCTGATATGAAGGAAACCACACCTGTAGCTACCCAAATTCTAGAACATGGAGCTTGATATGTGAAAACCATAATGCAATTTCTATAATTTACATTTATTTATGTTTACATGATATAATAAAAGGACACAAAAGTAAAACGTATATTTTCGAAGTGAACACATTTTTTTTAAATTTTACCCTCGATGCTACACCCCTAAATATTATGTATTCAAGTTGAAATTTTGCTCGTGTATTATACACATCAAAAGGAAAAATATCCGCGGGGGGAGCTAGAAAATTTTAAAAACATAGATTTTGCTCGTTAATGCCGACCACCCTACTGTACAACCAGTTTTTTTATAGAACAAAAATGTACAAAAACTACTTGATAACTGATAACTTGAAGATGTCTTGACATCAAAGACATGATGCTATGACATTATAGTTTTCTAAAAATTTGTCTCTAAAGTTCACAAATAATAATAATGACATACACTTCACATCAAGTATTAAAAAGTTGGAAATCATTTCACAGACCTATGACTTGTATTCAGAAATATATGACAACTTCTTGAATAATAATTGAAATGTTCAATACGGCTTGGAATATTACTTTTTCTATTTTGCGTTCAGAATAAGTCGATTCTAGCACCCAAAAGGTGTCATTAGAGTGTTAGAATAAGCGGTTGGTGTGTTAGAATAGACTAGTAAAATTTACTGCATTGATGTTGGTAGTGGTAGCGTTGACGGTTGACGTTAAACTGTCAACTGACATACGTCAAAAAATAAATTTCATAGAGAACAACAAATTAATGAAAACTAAGTTTAATTTAAATTATTACCGTGGAAAGTACAATTATTATACACATTAACAGTTACAAGCGATTTGTCTTGAGAATTTATAGTGACACCATGTAAATTATCATCCGACACAATATTTTGATGAACATTACTGTTGCCTATAATACAAATGTTTCTATTTGTGCCATAATCAGACCATTGTTGTGAAATGGCAGAACATCCAGGTAAGGCTGAATCAGCTTGCTTAGACCCAAGCATTTGTGACACTTCAATTTTTTTTCTTTAAGGAAGCCTCAACGTTATTTCGGCCACAGCCGAAGTTTTCCAGCCTCCATGGCGTTTAATGGTTAAAAAATCACCACCACGATTAACCGGATGTGTTGCACTACTCCTTCTGAAACAATATCCTGTGAAACGTTCTGGGTTTTGGCAACTTAAGAAAAACTGCAATCTCTTTGGGCACCTTTCCCATAGAATTGATTTCCAAGCATTTGTAACAATTTAGTGATACATTTTCTTCAGTATTCATTTTCAAACAACGCACAATTGCGAAAATAAAAACTGACGTTTCAAATTGATTTTTTTCCACAGCCGCCTAAATTTACGCCACATAAATGTCCCCAACCACCGCAAAATCCCCTAGATTTAAGATTTTAATTTTTTAATTTATAAAATAGTATGATGCGGCAAAATAGAAAAAATAGTATAAAACACTCGTTGCAGAAGGTCCTTCAAGCATGCATTTGTTCCTCAACTCGCTGCTACGCAGCTCGTTTTGGAGTTTCAAATTCGTGCTTGAATAGATGCGTTCTGGAACTGGTATTTTAATATACTATTTATTCAACTCATTCAACATAAAATATCGAAGGCAAGTCTAAAGATTACATTTGATATACTTCGTCAAACAGCTGGCAGTTGTTTGACCGACCTTTGTCATGTGTTAGAAATATTTCACACTATATCGACGATTCTAGCTATTTTACAGTTATTGAATAATGGGTTTACAAATATTTAACAATGCCATTTCAAATTATATCATTTAACTTGCAATTTAACAGTTCAATATCACTCTTATACAAAAGATCATCAAATTAACCCAGTACTCTAAATAATTACTTGGGAGAAATTTGTTATACATTTTAAACTGGTACTTCAGAAACATTCATTTATAGCTTTCTGACAATGGACAGTTATTTCATTGACAGCTATTTGATAATTTAAAAAAAAACCTTCTAAAATTCAATTCAAATTTAATTTATTAAACAATTCATTTCAGAAAACCTGTAAGTAAATTTGTAATATTTTATATAGATACATAGATGACATAGATAAAAGTGCATAGAAATGAATATTTTCAGAAGCTCGCAAAAATTTTGCTATATCAGAAATTTTGTAAAAAAACCCCATTTATTATGTAAGTAACGTAAATTTAAAAGTTTCATAAGCTTCACGAAATAAATGCATAGAAATTAATATTTCCAGAAACTCATAACTTTGAAAATTTGAGAAATTTTGTAAAAATTAAAAAAAGATTAAATCACAAGAAATTGCAGAATTTGGATAAAAATTGTAAACCAAGTTCTAGAAATGTCTGCCGAAATATTTGGACACATCATACTAAAAATTGGACACTACTAATTCACTTACATACAACTTTTATTCCTTTATTTATAACAAATTTCTGGGTTATATTTTGTATCGGTCGTACGAGATGCTTGCTGTTAAGTGAGTTATGGAAAATTGCATGCAATCGTCCGTGGGCAGTTAACTCCTGCCAATCGATATTCCTCCTATTGGCGACCCTCGGTTAGTTTTGCTTTCGCGGACATTGGGGATTCCGGCAAAAAATAACACCGATCAAATGGTGAGTAATGGCATCGGGGTCATTGGTTATTCGGGCTTCTGCAGGAAGCGTGAAATTTCGACGGCCCGTCGAGAGGTTAATGCTCGAAGAGATGAAGCTGCGTTTTCGAACTGCGTGGAAAAGTTAAGAGTTTAAAATGCCAGCAACTAAAAATTCAGTTTTCTGAAATCGTCAATCAAATAAGAGAAATTCGTTGGCCCGTCGACAGGTTAGTGTGGAAAAGCTGAAGTTTAAATGCCAGTGATTAAAAATGTGCTTTCCTGAAATCGCCTGTACACGAATTAAGCACTAAACTTCAGCATTTAGAAAAATGTCTATGAGACAATATGAGACTATGGGGGCATTAACAGTTAAACCTGAAATCTGAACCAATTTGATTAAGAAAAACTCATTTATGTTGCAATTAACCAAAAAACCATTATTCTTATTGTGATATTAAATGAAATGGTGCTTTGGGGAACTTATAATCAATCAATTGTAGATTAGAACTGCAATTTAATAATTCAATATTATTATTAATAACGGTACTGAAACGGAGATGATTGTTTCATTATTATTATTGCATATTTATATGTGTATTGTGTGTGCGTCAATCTAAAAATAAAATTTGTAAAACAGTGCATAATGAGATGAGGGAGCTCTTCCTGTGTCATAATTGAAACGGAAGCGGCCAATCGAGGGACGGTGACGGACTTGCGTGGTCGTCTTGATAGCTGGCTGATAGCGGCAGTTCCGCGGGTACCTGGACGACGTCGCCGTCGCGTTCCTCGGAAGAGAGTCTCCATTTCCGGAAAGCGTACGTCGCAGATAGGCGGCACGTGCAGGGTGCCGGGCACGTCGGAAATTAGTGCGCGATTGTGTGAAAACTGACGCGAAAATGTTAACGGTTTTTAAAATACGAGGTTGCCAGTGAATGTAACAAACAATATTTTATGAAAACTCTAAATTTGTTTTATAACTTTTAAAACGCAGTAAATTATTTGATATACTCTTTTTCCTATCACTTAAAATTGAAAATATCTTTTCCACAAAATTGATTTAAACGGTTTTAAACTCGTAAATTATTTGACAAACCTTCGTTTTCTACTCGGTGTACTTTAAAATGAAAGCAGCTTATTCACAAAATTGGTTTAAACAAAATTAAAATCAGTAAATATTTAGTTTTCCTTCACTTAGAAATTTACTTTTTTACAAAATAAACATTTATTTCATCAAATATCAAGACGATTTATTTTGAACGATTTAGAGTTTACAATGCAACAGTTAAAATGCTCTTTTAATCTCATGTAGAATCTGTATTGATTTAGGTGTGACTCGGTGAAGAAACAGAAGATGAGTTATTACTAATGCAATAACAAGAAAGGTAGACGAAAATGTAAAGATGATCCTATTTAGTATTGTTTGCACATGAAGAAGATAAAATGCATTATAACTAACAATGCTATTTATACTATAACTATTAATTTACATTAATTACGCCCAATACTGTCAACTTTCAGTAATATTTAAGTCGTTCCAAATAAACGTGTCTTGATATTTTATAGTGTTTAATATAATTGGCAAAGTCTCAAAAAGCTTAAGTAATTAATTCTCGTAAATTAAACTGTGTGTCGAAGTTGTGCTTCAACATTCTTGTAAATGTTTAGCCCATTAACTTTAATGAAAGTCGTAAAATACATATAGCGTGTTTCAAATTAAACCACCAAAATCGCTATTTCCATCCACCAGATGGCGCTTATATAAGAAACAAAACTGGCAAGATAGATTATGTAGAAAGATACCTGTTATATTTTCTATTTTCGTATACTCAGTTGAAATTTCAAGATTTATAATTAATCAATGTTATTTGTATGTTATTCTTGGAATTGATACAACATTTCACAATTGAAACTTATTTTTTTATATAAATCTAGGCATATTTATTAGAAATTCTTTTAAATTCGTTGTAACATGTGGGCACTTTTGAAATAATTAAAAATTAACGCATTGAGAAACTTCTGTGTTTTTCCGATTTTGATGGTTTAATTTGAATCGCCTCTACCCTGTATGTATACCGTGTGTTTGAGATAAGGGGCGAAAATAGGGATTTAACATTGTTTTTAACATTTTTGTGAATTCCTGCTCGCTATTCAACCCACAGAAAATATTTTGGTATCAAAGGTCATTTGGTGTAAGAAAATTATTGCGCATTTAACGATATTAAATATTAAATTATTTATTATCATTTTTGTTTGAAATGTATTGATTTAAAATTTGTATGCTTTAAATATAAGTTGCTATTAATTTTTAAACAATAAACAATTGCAGTCCAATTAATTTGTTACCTATTTGATGACATTATGAAGTGGATTACTATTTTTGATAGTCAATATGAATAATTCGCAAACGAAGGAAGATCATGGCAACTCATATTTAAAAACATAAAATTATGATATTTTAGTCAAAAATGAAAAAAATTATTTTAGTATTGAATATCGTTCGGTGCGAAAAACTTTCCATTGATACGAAATTATTTTCTGTGGATAAAAATTAGGAATTGGTAAAAATGTTAAAAATAATGTTAAATCCCTATGTTCGCTCCTTATCTTAAACACACGGCAAAGACGTTTGTACGCTTCGATTCCCTCAGATTATCATTATTATGTTTTGCTAACTTAGCCAATGTCACAAGCCGATATATTCAAAATGGCTCAATTAATACGTATTTATGTTATGTTATGTCTATAGGGGAAAATTGGGTAAAGCAACTTTAATCCCAGGCGATAATCGAACCCATGATAATAAATTATTTACGCCTCGTTTCATAATGTCGACTTGAATGTCACTTTGTTAAACTCCACTTTAACTTAAGTTTCCCTTAAAATAGATGTAAAGCTTATGAGTTTCATAAACCATAACTTTAGTAAAAAAAAAATTTCTGGCTAAAATTACTGTGGACTTTAATTTTTAACTTGTGATATGAAACACAATGTTTCACTTCAAGTTGCCTTTATATTAAAGTTGATTATGAATTGGGGCGTTGCTTGGAGCATTAAGTTACTGCCCCACATGAGCTGATTAATCCATCAATTCGTTCTAGAGAAAACAATTGACTTCAGTTTTCCCAAGTTGTGCTTCGCAATTATGTAAGTTTAAAAAAAATGATCAGGTTTAGTTTTAAACCGTTCACAGACAGCAATTTGCAATTGCGCCAAAATCATGCCGGAGCTCAAAAGTCAGCGAATTTATAGAAAATACTAAAATTAGACATAGAAAAGTCTTGGGTTCGATTACCTCAATAAGTAGGTCAATATAAAAATTGCTCAATATAATTTCAAAAATCAATGGTACAAAAAGTGTACCTTAAATCCTTGACACACCATTTGATCTCATTTTAAATGGAACACCCTGTATATTCAATCATTTTTTGAATCTGCTTGATGTGGGCTTCAAAAATCAGTTTTATTTTTAGGGATCAGATGCAACGTTGCTAAAGTTATTCACATTATAATAAATTTTACCGAAAAATCGTGGACCAGGAATAAAAACCAACAAAACCTTATTATAAGAGATCAATGAAAGAATCTGGGTATGCATATACCCAAGCAATTTGCCAAAACATTCACATTATTTGGAGTCACGTAGAATACACAGGGTGTTCTGAAACATCGATCGAATTTTGCTATTTTCAAATATTTATTTTGAAAACTAGAGATCCGGTTAAATAGGCAATGTCATGCAGTTTTATATACTGGTTCAGATTATGTTGAAAATTTTTCGAAAGTCCAAGCAGTTTAGAAATTATTCTAAAAAAAACTAAAAATTGCGATTTTCTAAAAACTGCGATATTTCCATAATTTATAAAGATGAGTTTAAAATAAAAGTTACTTGGTTCGATCGCACAAACTTAAGAATCAAGTCATAACAAAAGTCAAGATGGTGGTTTCCGAGATATAAATAGCAACTTTCTTATTTTAAATGGCCGTCTTACTGGTACTATATTTGTTTTGAAGAATTTCCAAATGACGTTGTGCACTTACAAATATTGTAGCACCACGTAAATCATTTCCCAATATGCCATAAATTATATCAAAGGAGAACCGCAATTGCATTTGCAATGGAATGACTATGTTAGGATTGTCCGGAGCCCAAATACTGTTCGTTATGATGATTGAATAATCCACAATTAGAAAAGAGGGATGCATCTATCCATAAAATTGTATTTATAAAATCACCATTTTACGTAATTTTGTTGATTAACCTTCTCCAAAATGTTAATCTACGGATGTTATCATTTGCTTGTAAAGTATGAAACATATGCAATTTATAAGGGTAAAACTTGTGCTTTTTTAAAATTGTTGATCCTCTAGTCTAGATATAGACACCTTAACTTGATTTTCTATTTGCCGAGTTGAAATGTTCGGATTAGCGAACATTTAACGTTGTCAATTGTTTTTGGCCAATAGCTGTTAGAATTTTGAGCATTTTTTATAATTTATTGTTATTTTACTACGTAGTTATATTACGTTTTTTTATTTTTTTACATTTGTTTTAAAAATAATTAAAAAAATAATAATAAAAATTGGAATAATTAATATTTCATATATTTTTCATTTTGACATACGTTGTTATACATCGTTGAAAAGAGGAAAATAAAGTCTATTTAGACGTATAAAAATCAAATATGGCGGCCGTTTAAAATAAGAAAGTTGGTATTAATATCTCGGAAACCGCCATCTTGTCTTTTGTTTTGACTTGATTCTCAAGTTTGTGCGACAGAACCAAGTAACTTTAATTTAAAAAAAAAACCGCATCTTTAATAGTTATGAATATATTGGAGTTTTAGAAAATCGCGATTTTTAGTATTTTTAGAATAACTTCTAAACTGATCCGACTTTTGAAAATTTTTCATCATAATCTGAACCAGCATATAAAACTGCACAATATTGCCCATTTAACCATATCTCTAGCTTTAAGAATAAATAATGTACCCATGCAATCCCACTCTATTTAGGACACCCTGTATATGTAAAATATCATAATTTCATCTACTCCCAAACTAAATAATTTCTTATGAATAAATACGATTTATAATTGTGCATCGTTAAAATTTCTGTGTGTACTTTATGTTGATTAATAGAGACTGCCATTAAGTTTGTGAATATTCGCGTGTGATGATAGTGGCTATTACACGCTCTGGAAAATGAGGTGAGAACTTAACATGAGTGGACGCAATTGGCCGCAATTTGCGCTGCTCACATTTTACACAATTCAATCATGCGAAACGCAATTATTGCGTCATGTTCCTGTTGCATGTTATGCATGCCCTAATCAAAAACAGAAACTCAAGTAATACCAATAAGAAAAAAATTAACTTTAAATTTTTAGTTTTTCAGTTGCAATTTGTGGAAAGAATAACATACCCATACGGCCTTGTGAGTTAAAACTTAGACTAATGTAATAACAATATTGTAGTATCTCGAACCCACAGCTCTATATTAGTTGTTGAAAGCTGAAACTGAATTTTATATGTTTACTTCACTGTTGTGTAACCCAGGCCACCTGGTGAATATATTTATTCCTGAAAACGAGAGATATTAGGTAAATAAAACATGTATTCAGAGTTAAAGAGAGATTTTGTTTTTATACATCAAAAGAAATGCAAATGAATCTATGACATGATAAAATTTTAATACCAGTCAATATAGAACAAACAACGATATAATTCAATATTAATGAATTTTTAATAATGAGTGATAATTTTTGACACTAAAGTATAATTGAAAATATGTGTATCTTTGATGATTATTTTACAACTTCTTTAACATAAGGAAACCAATTCTACTGATAATTTCGCCAGAAGGATACCTATTTAATTAAGTTTTCATTCTTTTATCTTTATTCTAATTTTTTTATTAAAATAATTATTTTAAATGATACATATTTTAAAATTGTATGCTATCTTCCCCAATTCAGCCGGAAGTCATGACTTTTCCACAGCCGCCTAAATTTGGGCCACATAAATGTCACCAACTACCACAAAATCCCCTAGATCTAAAATTTTCATTTTTTAATGTATAAAATAGTATGATGCGGCAAAATAGAAAAATAGTATAAAACACTCGTTGCAGAAGGTCCTTCAAGCACTCATTTGTTCCTCAACTCGCTGCTACGCATCTCGTTTCGTAATTTCCTATTCGTGCTTGAATGAATGCCTTCTGCAACTGTTATTTTAATATACTATTCTCTCAATTTAATTTCTATTTAAATTTCTTTTCATATCTTTTTAATAACAATATGGTATATTTCCCAATTCAGCCGAAAGTCACGACCTAAAGTTCCAATACCATTTTCAAATATGAATTTTCTCAATTCAGCCGGAAGTCACGATCTAAGGTTCCATTGAAATTTGTTTTAAACTTTAATAATATTTCTCTCAATTTAATTTCATTTTAAATTTCTTTTCATATCTTTTTAATAACAATATGGTATCTTTCCCAATTCAGCCGGAAGTCACGACCGAAGGTTCCAATACCATTTTTCAAATATGAATTTTCCCAATTCAGCAGGAAGTCACGACCAAATATTCCATTCATAGTTATTTAAGCATTAAGGGAGGTAAGTATTGTTTATCAGTCGAGGTCGAGTTCGCGCCCGAGTGACAACGAGGGCTAGCAATAAAGTCTGAGACTGGTAAAAACTTACCTCTCGAATTGCTTATAACTGTTTTTCCACATCTGAAGTTGGTTAAATTGTTAGTGTTTGATGAATTTATTTTGCAACTTGAACAAAATATCAGTGCGGCTTTGGTTGCTAAGACTATTTTTCAAACAAAGTGTGAATGTCAGAAATAGCATTCGTTTAGTTGTAAAATAAATTCCAATGAAAATAACAAGAAACGGCAATTGAAGAGGCTGCAGATGCTGCCTGTTCCTTGCTACTGCCGGAGAAGTCGAATGGGCGTTATCAAAATGCGTCACAGCCAAGTGTATAAACAAACCGTCGCATCGACCAACTTTGCCAATTTAACACAAAACTTCCTTGCGAGAAAATTAAAGTCAAATGAAGAGAATAATAGTTCACAGTAGGCGACAGTAGGTACAAAATATTGCGACGACCGTCGCCCCGGAAGTCATATTGGACCAAGGTAAACCACCTGCTCGAACTGTGGGTGAGTCATCATTCCGGAAGTTTTTAGCGCAATTAGCTGGAAAAATGAGACCTTGTTTTCTGGAAATAGAAAAGCCTAGAAACACTTCGGAGGGATATAAAATGGAACGAACGACGTGACCAGGCCGATCGGTACAAGAAGTCGGTCACCGAAGAAAGCGAAGACAGATAGTGACTAACCGAACGTTATTGCGAATAAATAGAGGTGTAAATTGTAAATAGTAGTGACAATTATTTTTAATAAAAAACAGTTATTAGTGGTAGTACGAGTTTCTTTAAATCTACAAATCCGGCCGACCAAGGCTTGTTACATTATGTAATAACGGAGTGAGTGAGACGGATAGTAGATAGAGCCTTGAGGTCAAGAGGTGAGTTTGATATGAACTACATACCTATTTTACCACAAAAGTCAGTCTAGTTAAATTATCGGTTTGGGCAGATCTGAATTTAACTTCCGGTCGATATTATAAATTGTAGGTATCTTGCAAATTTAAGCGAGAAAAAGAATTGTAAAGAAGTTAACGAGTATTTATTTATCGATATTTACAGAATAAAACTTCAATATGAAGCGAAATAGATCTAGTGGATTCCAGCAAAGAAAAATCAAGAAATCAAAAGAACTTGAGCGCGAATCGTTATCAGGATCCACATTTAAGTATGTAGCACCTTCGGCTTCATTGGTATCAAATACAACACAGCAGTGTTGAAAGTGGCCTTCTTGATGAAAAATATGATTGTAGAAAGACAGTGCCAAATTGGCACTGGCTGGGAAGAGAGCCTGACATACAAGGCGAATCACAAGGTGGACAAGATCAACAACAAGAAGGATATGACCAAGAAAAAGGACGGAATAGCGACAATGAAGAAGAATCAGAGCAAATTGAGAACGATGAAGAAGAGCTGCATGATAATGACAAAACAAATTAATCTTATTTAACTCGTTTCGATGTTGCTACTTGGCCAACACCAATGCCTAATGATTTGGGAGTTAAAATTGTTAAAACGAGAAGTGAACACTATCAAAATAGAGACGGCATATTTTTAGATACTGTCTAAAGATCTGGAGATAAAATAAAAGGAAAGCTGACATTTCAATTCAGAATAGTTTTATAAAGCGTTACCAAATGGAGAAAAAACACTCAGTAAATGGATGGTATACTTTCTAACAAACAACAGTTTATACTGTTTTAGGTGCAAAATGCTTACGCGCCATGAAACAAAGCATCAGAGTTTTACCAACGGGTTTAATTCATAGTGGAAACTAAATCCTTAAGTGTCTGAACACAAGAATTCTGAGAACCATCTCTCCTATTTTGAAAAATGGAAAATCTTGGAAAATGGATTGAGGCTGCAAAAAATCATTGACCATGAACATCAAATGGTCTTTGACCAAGAAAAAATAAGTAACGTGACATTTTGAGTCGCCTTTTAGATGTTATTATTTTCCTGGCACGCTAAAATCTTCCTCCTAGGGGGCATAGAGCGGGGGTTTCATCAGACAATGGGGGGAATTTATTAGAATTAGTTAATCTATTATCGAAATATGACCCAGTGCTAAAAGAGCATATGTTAAGAATTGAAAATGCTATCGCCTATACAAAACGGAAACGGGTAGATTCTTATTTGTACAAAGACAATGAGATCATTAGCCTTTTGGGGAAAGAGATGAAAAATAACATTGTGGGCGACATAATGAAAGCTTGTTATTTCGGAATTATTTTCGATAGCACTCTAGACGTATCACAAACATGTTGATCAGAGAGTTATGTAATCAGATATGTTCATATTGAAGGCGATCAAGTTGAAATGAAGGAATCATTTCTATGTTTCTTCCCTATGGCTGGAAAGACTGCAGTCGAACTTACTGAAAATATCCTTACGCAGCTGGATGTGATAACTTGGACATACATCTATGTTGGGCTCACGGATATGATAACGCTGCAACCATGGCAGGAGTTCATGGTGCTGTACAAGCAAAAATCAAAGAACACAATCCTAAAGCGTTGTTTATGAATTATGCTAATCATTCGCAAATGATGTAACTTTTTCGGAATAGTAGAAAGAGTTTACACATTCTTTTCGTCATCCACACATCGATGGGAAATTTTAATGAAAAGTGTAGGCGTATCGGACAAGAGACTAGTAAAGATAAGATGGAGCGCTCATCACGATGCTGTTCAGTGAAGAATAATTTTGAGAAACTTGTATCAATACTCGAAGACATGTGTGATCCCAGCAGAGAAATCGATACAAGAGAAGCAGCATCCACACTCTTGCCAGCTTTGTGTGACTTCAGTTTTTTTAATGCTATTTTTCTTTTTGGTGTGCAGTCCTAGAAAAAGTCAGAAGTCAATATACAGAAGTATATATAAACATCTGGGCTATCGCTGGAAAAGTGTGTCATAAAAATCAAAGCCCTAAAAAAATGTCTTCAAGGCCAACGTATCCAAATAGTGGAACGAGCTTGAACGAGCTAGATATTTCGATTGAAAGAAGAGGAAGAAGGAGATTCCGAAAACGTATGCCAGGAGAAATGGTCCAAGACGATGGACTAACATTACCACAATGGTAATGGTATGTTAGAATGTCTTGATAGATTTTACGGAAAACTAGACCATCGTTACAGGGTGATGGATAACATTCTCATAACATTTGGTGTTGTTCAGCCTACAACTCTGCTTACGTCAACAGAAGAAGAACTTCGTGGTCTAGTTCCAAATCTGAGAAAAATCTATGATGAATTTTCTGCAGAGGACATTATTTTGGAGATTTTAAGACTGAGGCGTCACTTGGAAGCCGCCAGCATTTCTTTCCAAGAAGCGGTCCAATGAACTACCTTGGAGCGTCTGAAATACATTATAAAATGGGACTATTCTGAGTCTCTTCCGAGTCTAGCGCTGTGTCTAAGATTTGTTTTAACAGTTTGTGTTTCGGTAGCTTCTTGTGAAAGAAGCTTATCAAAATTAAAGTTGATAAAATCATACTTAAGATCAGCAATTATCCAAGCGCGACTTACCAATATTTCCATATTGTCCATTGAAAAGGAGAGGAAACTAAATTTTGATAATGTTATCGAATATTTTAGCAAAATAAAGTCACGTAAGCATGTTTAGTATTTGTTGTTTTATGTTTATGAATTTTCTGCAGAGGACATTATTTTGGAGATTTTAAGACTGAGGCGTTATTTGGAAGCCGCCAGCAGTTCTTTCCAAGAAGCGGTCCAATGGACTACCTCGGAGCTTCTGAAATTAATTGTGAAATGGGACTATTCCGAGTCTGTTCCGAGTCAAGCGCTGTGTCTAAGATTTGTTATAACAGTTTGTGTTTCGGTGGCTTCTTGTGAAAGAAGCTTCTCAAAATTAAAGTTGATAAAATCACACTTAAGATCAACAATGAGCCAAGCACGACTTACCAATCTTTCCATATTGTCCATTGAAAAGGAGAGGAAAGTAAATTTTGATAAACTTATCGAATATTTTAGCAAAATAAAGTCACGAAAGCATGTTTAGTATTTGTTGTTTTATGTTGGGGGTCCTCAATAGAAAATCGCCCTGGGTGCCAACCCATGCTACCCCGCCACTGTATTGTATTTTCAAACACTCACTTTGGAAGTCAAATGCAAACTAATTGATTGCTGTTCTCTTAAACAAATCCATAAGGCAGCTGACATTTTCTGTTCGATTCTTCGAAGATATACACCTTTCCGCAAATTGGAAAGATTATACCTATGAACGCCTAACGAGTGCAAGATTTACGCAAAACTAAATAATATTTGTATTCTACTTATAGTTCGCATTAGCAGTAATCTCACAGGTATATTTTTCTTCATCGCAATGATTTTATATGTATTGATGGGTTTAAGTAGAAAAAAAATTCGACGGCATATGAAAGGATACGCTGCGTGTCTTTGCTACAGTTATAGAAATTTTATAACAATTTAAGAAAATGAATGTTTACATTCAAAAATATATTTTAAAAATACACTGCCATTTGTTTTACATATAAATGCGCTGGATGTTCGGCATATCGCTGACTGAGACTTCGACTAGTTTAGTAACGGTCGCACCATTCTCATGATCAATTATCTTCTATCGCAAATAGAAACTAACATAAAAGTAGTGTAGCAACACTGATACGGGCTCAATTTCCCCATAAGAAATACATGGGCCGATTTCTCGCAACTTTCCGCCATTTTGTTTTTGTACAACGGGCTGCCTATGGGCCAAGAGGACTTGTTGACGGTATGTGGAGTTGCCTATGTGTAGTTTTGGCAGCGCACCAATTTTGAAATGAGCGCGAGTTTTATTTATTAATTATTATTATTATTATTATTATTATTATTATTATTATTAATTATTATTATTATTTAAATTAACGACCAACGGGTTATCATTATTATTAACAAAAGCACTTTGAGGCTCGAACTGCGCCCCGCCACATCTGAATTTGTTTACGAGTCGACGAGCGGGAGGCTGATTTTGTACAACGGGGTGCCCCTGGAGTGAGGGGTTCGTACGTGGGACTCTGCAATCGCCAAGCACGGGGCAGGGCCCCCGCAAGGCCTACATCCGTACGCATCCACCCTGCGAACGCAGGCTTGAGGTCGCGCCCCTTCACATCTGAATTTGTTTACAAGTCGCCGAGCTGGAGGCCGATGTGCACATGAATATTCTTATGCGGGGCCTCCCTGCTACCGGTAAGCACGGGGCGCCCCACCCCCCACATCCCTCACGGGCCGCGGAGAAAAACGTGTCGGCTGTTTCTAAAAGCCGCACGCCGCAAGGAAGGAACTCATCTAACGAGCGATAACCGAGAGATAACCGATGATAACCGAGAATACCAACTGTCATACCAACTTAAATCTTTCATAATCCCTGTGATTTGATAATATATGGGTACCGATTGAGAAATAAATTTCGTGTCAATATACGAGGCCGTAAAATATTAAATCGTATGCGAGTGTAAATTCAAGATGGAGTCCGGCGTAACATGTACAGGAGGATCGGGGTAACAACGTGTACCGAGAGTTCAAAAATAAATTAAATATTATATTAAGGTAAACGGGTAAAACGTACATAGTCTAATTGTTTTTCTCGATAAGTATTGAATAGATGTCGGGGGTGTGTAACAATAAAATAATATTAACTCTAGGTGACACTATAATGTTTAAAAATCCATTTAGTTATTAATTCTTTTGTTAATGCCTGGCGAAAAGGTGTAGGCGTTTTTATCAACTAAAAATTGTAAGTCTCGCGATAAAACTTCTGCGGTTTTATTTAAACAAGGATGTGTATATTTTCACACATATAGGTAAATATCAGCATTAATTAACTACGAGCGATCACCGGCAGATGCCCAGTATGCATGACACACCCGACAAACAAGCCATGATGAACCAAATAAGAAGAGGAAAGTGGATGAACACCTAGCACATATTTTAAAAACACATATTTGGGTTGGTACAGAAACTTAGAGTAGATGTGACGATGATCTACAGATACCTGTAATTTCCGTATCAGTCGTGTGTCACAAAGGCCACAACAGATGGCGCTCCAAACGTCAAATTCAAACTTACGATAACGCCGTGAACCAAGGTGCGCACTCACGTCGCTGCATCCCTAACAAAAGCCTCCGCAAGGTTCGGCTCCTCCTATCTCCGCAATACCCCCCCCCCCCCCCCCGCCAACGGCTCGCCATTATTATTAGTATGGCACGAATTAATTTTAATTACGAAATGTGTCAATTTAGCGCTAATTAATTTGAATTATCTGAATCATCGTATGTTGTCGGTGTTGTCGGTGTCGCGCGAGTTTTGAATTATTTGATTATTATATATTAATTACATTAAATATTTTTACTGAATTAGAGTCCATTCATTTTCGGTGTGTTTACAAAGCGAGAGATTAGCGCAGTGCGTCAACTGATAAAAACCGTTTTAAACGTTTGTGTTAAATATATATTCTTACAACGGAAGAGTGGAAGAGCAACGAATGGCACACAAATGTGCGTTTTTATCAACTAAAAATTGTCCTTTTTCAAACAAACAAAAATAATAAGAGGGGAAAAATTTGATAACAGGTTCTACAAACGCAACAATTGGTCGCATCATAAATGAGGATTGGGTAACCATACTTTTGATTGACATTTGAAGTAACATAACCTCAATATCATTTTACATTAGTTTTCAACCAAATCATTTTCAGTGTTGCCATGTGTAAATTACGCTGTTGGCGATTTGAACGCACATACACCGAATCACACTACATAATCCTCTGAAGTTGAAAAGGAAACCCCAGACGACGAAGATATTGGCAAACAACTCACTAACAAGAAATACACTTATAGATACTGCAAACGCATCATAGCAAGAGCAACAGACATACCAACATCGATGATAAGAATTATAACTGGAGACATCGACTCGTTCGAAAGAATGACACATGACGGGGGACTGTATTACCTAAATAGGTTCTACAGGTTCATACCAAGCCCCCCACCCAAACCAATACCACAAGCATGCAGCAAGTGCTCCGCATACGATCACACAACCGAGGAATGCAGGAAAGGAAAAACATTCACCAAGTGTCAAGGGGTACATGACGCAACTAAATGAGATTCGCCACAGCCACCGAAATAAAATGCCTGCAACGCAGAGAACCACGCAGCGTGCTCACCCAGATGCCCAAAGAGACCGACAACACTCATAGAAGGCACCCCCAACATAATTATCAAAAACATAAATAAAAAAATCTACAGAATTGCCAAAGTCAACCACTCATAACAATAGAATCCATAACCCACTGACTATACACGACCATATCATTATCACATACACACATGACATAAATAACACACAGAACACTAACAGAGAAGAGATTCTCAAAAAGCTCCGCAAACGCTTTATAATTGACTATGACATTGACGCTGTATTTCCCGGATACAGAATGTATACAACCATGTTCGACAAACAAGCACCAGAAAGCGTACCCCCCCCCCCCCCCCCCCCCAGACAGAACCCTCAAATCATACCACACAAGCCATTATGCATGCACAGAACGACCGACTGACCTTCATATACGCAAGCATCAACTGCTACAGTAACAAACGGACACTAATAAATAACTACATAGAGAATAACAACATTCAAGGTTGCCTCTTCGCAGAAACAAAGACCAAAACTGGGAAATCATACAAAAATAAGGACACATCAACATCAATGCACGCGGAGGACCCCTGGTACAGGTATCCTCCACACCACACGTAGAGCCAACCCGCCAGTACTGAACAACCCCACAAAATGATTGCCTCTACTTTGCGATCCCATTTGACAATGACAAACTTCACATCTTTCTGATATACATTTAACCACACTCACCGAGTGTGGTCCATGATCGAACAGAACATCGACATAAAAGCACCCCATGAATAGATATTCGATTATCATTGGTGACTTTAATCTAAACCCCTAGAAGAGACGTCAACTACAAACGTTCATAAATAACTCTGACTTCAGAAGACAATACACACACACAACCAACACTCATCATGCCCAACAATAATGACACAACCCCAGGTATACTACATGCATACTGACAATCTAACAAATAATATAACATACATCAAAGTAACACCAGACCGTTGCTCAGATAACTTGGCTATTAAATTTACATTTCAACTAGACCGACCACGAACTGCCGAAACAATCAAGACAAAATTCATTCTCAAACTCACAAATACGAAAGCAGTAAATACATTCATGCTAACATACCTGAACGAAATCGAAAGAGAAGACATAGAACTACATCACCTAACGGAATTTTAGACAAAACTCACTAGCTCTATAATAAAACATAGCCCCTAAACAAAACGAAACATTTTACAAACACAAAGTACCTAAGTACATACTTACACTAATCAAGTACGAGTGACAAACGTGCCGAAAATACACTCTGACAGGGGGGCAGAAACACAAAAACAATAATGAATAGACTAAACAAAACCATACAGACAATGACATGGCAATAAAAGGCACATACATGGTTCGAAGTATGCAAAGAAATTGAGAGAGACCGAGGAACAACCTATTTGACTAAAATTAAACGACAGACAAAATACAAAAAGACGTCACGTACAGCTACACTCCAACAAGATATTAAAAAAAACATACGACAGACGAACATAAGGCATACGCCTTCGCAAACCACCTCACATCTGATTTCACCCCCATCGACGACCCTACATATAACAACGATAACCCCACAAACGTGAACGACTGGTACGATAGACATTGTAACCAAAACACAGTGGGATAGGTATCCTCCACACCGCACGTAGAGCCAACCCGCCACCACCACCAACAGATGTCTCACGGGTATCTCACAGGTGTCTCACAGCTGTCTCACAGGTGTCTCACAGCTGTCTCAGAGGTGTCTTATAGCTGTCTCACAGCGTGTCACATGTGTAACACAGCGTCTCACACGTTACTACATTTTAGGAATATTTTAATCAGCAACTGGTATGATTTAAGTCTGTTTAAATATTAAGTTATTTTATCATGAAATAATAGATATTATATGTTTATGTATTTCGTATGATATTCTTCGAAGAAGTTGTTTTGTGGTAAGATCTTGTCCGGGGCGGTGTTTTTTTTAATTTTTATTGTTAAAAATGTTGATTAACATTTGAGGAGTTATGGTTCGGCAAACATTTATGATTTCTGCCATTAACTCTAGCGTTGCGCCGACTCGAATAAATGTATTCGGTCATCTCGAGTTATACATGTATTCGAATAACTCGAGATATTAATTGCGGCAACTCGAGTTGGCTCGTGTTCAATCGCGAGCGGTCGGCTATCCAAACATATCTATATAAGGAATCCAAAATACAATTTCTTATAACATAAAAATAATAATTAAAAGTTAATTAAAACAATTCAAAATAAATACAACAATACATAATAATTCTTACTTTTCGCTACTACTATTTAGGAAAGATCTGAATTAGAATCACGCAATATACTATTAAGGCACAATATTTGGTCAAGTTTCTTCGGGTGAAGTCTATTTCTGTCTTGATTTGTTAATTGTCCAGCTTTTGAGAAATCTCTCTCATGGCCATTTTATATAAATCTAGAAAGAAATTTTGATGCAGTTTCCAACAATTTAACGGATTATGTTTTCTGTCCAGTAGCGGAAGGTCTAAAGTATTGTTTCACGGCTACCACAGATTCTGAAAGTGGAGCAGTTGAAGAAACATTCTCACCCATTGCCATATTGAAGTTTTCCCATAATTCATCATCGGATTCAACATTTTCAGAATTCGGGGGAGCAGGAGCCAGATTTTTGATCTCACCAATTGGTTCAGTTTCTGTCGTTTGAATAAACTCATCTATAATCGACTGCAAGGCACTTTCTGCGTTACCTTCAATGCTAAATCCCTTTTTTTTTATCGGGGATCAAGGAAACAAGATTTTGCTACAATACTATCCGTTTCCAAATGTCCTAACCGCCTGTCAAGTACATCTAACAATTTTGATTGTAGACTATTGCCTGTTTGTGTGACTAATATTTTATTTCGTATTGCACTTTTTAAACCTCTGTTACCCAATCTGTTATAATTGTCCACTCATAAGTTTTGTGGTGGCGATTCTAATTAACGCAATGTATCCGATAATGGTGATCGAGTATCCATTAATCTTTGAATCATGATTAATGCAGAGTTCAATCTTGTTGGAACATCTTGCTTTAATTTTAACTGTGAAAGACCCATTTGTTGTTGCATTTCATTTAATTTATAACTGGCTACGTTATTCATTTTAAAATGCATAACTATACGTCTGCATTTTTTTTAAAGAGTTCAGAAAATTCTGAGTTACTTTTTATGCAGTATTGGACTGCCGAATTCAAAGCACCTACTGCTTTTTTAATATTGGCAGCATTGTCAGTAACAATTGTTGGCCCAGACACGTCGGCACGTTAGGAGCACACTGCAAAGGGACAAATCCCCTGAACAAATGAATAGCTGCGGCACGCGACTTGGAAATAAAGTAAACAAACACAGGTGCTGACTCGGGTTGGCCAACTCGAATAATCGTTCGAGTTGGAATATTTACGAGTCGTAATTTCTCGAGTCAAAGCATTATTCGACTCGGCACAACGCTAAATTTAACTCTTCCAACGTATGCAGTCTTCTTTGGAAAACTCTATCTTTTAGATATCCAAAAATTGAGTAGTCTAGTGGAGTTAGATCTGTAGAGCGTGGCGGCCATAGTCCTTGACTAATAAGTCTATTATAAAAAAATTATTGCAGATAGGCTAACGTTGCTCTGACTGTATGAGCTGTTGCACCATCTTGTTGGAAATATCCGTTCTGCAATTCTTTATCATCTAATTGCTCTATGAAAGGCTGGATAGTTTGTTGCCGATATCTCTCACCGGTTATTGTGTCATGAAAGAATATAGACCCAATTATTCAACGACGAGACACAGCCAACCAAATTCCAACCTTCTGAGGATGTAGTGGTGCTTCCACAAAAAGATGGGGGTTTTCGGCATGCCAGCACCTATAGTTTTGTGAATTAACATATCCTGATAGGTGGAACCAAGCCTCATCACTGAAAAATATTAAATTGAGCAATCGATCGTCATTTAAATTTTCCATAAACCATCGGCAATAACTCAATCGGCGTAGAGGATCTGCTGGCAACAATTCTTGCACCACTGAGACCCTATAAGGGTGTAAATTCAACCTCTTTCTCACAATTCTATGGCAGGTGCTCGAGGGAATTCCAGCTTGCATAGACAATTTACAAATTGACTTTTGAGGGCTTACTTCGAGTCGTTCGCGAATATCTGCAAGAACCTCTCCCGATACTGAAGATCTGCCTGAGGATTCCCCTTTCTGAACACTACCAGTTTCCCTAAAACGGTGCACTATTCGTGAAATATGTGTTGACAAAACCGAGTATTTAAATTGGTGGTCAGGGAACTTGTGTTGAAATTCCCGAGCGCACTCTGGAATTGAATAATTCTATTCTCCATTTTCAAATCATCCATTACGAAAGTAAGCCTCAACAATAAAAGTGTTCTTCTGATCAGTGTACATTTTAACAAACTACTGTTCAAACACTGTTATTATGTTGTCTGACAGTTGAAAGGTATGGTTGACAGTGACAGTTCTCAAATAGTACGGTATACATATTTGAAAGGCGGCACAATTGAATTGAAGTGATTACATAACAACAATCATTTTGGTACACATTGTATAAGTTACGAAGTGGTGAACACCCGGTAAGCCAGTTATAAGTAGGTACTGACTTAATATGGATATTAATCTCTATTAGACGTTGTAAAAATGATTATACACCCCATATCTGGTTTAAAATCGTCTCTAGAGATACAGAAATTCATGATATTTACTTGATTTCCAAAACGATCGAGAACGACTTACTTTTCGTCTTCATATTCGATGAGACTTTCCCATCATTACATTACATCACATCCCTTTTTGGGTTTCAGGAAGAAGTGTGCTCTCAGACGCAAGATGTACGAGAGCTCGTGCTCCTACCAGGGCGCCCTTGAGCTAAAGAGGGGTGCCGGGAGCGGCGGCGGTGCCTCCTCCTGCCCCCTCGGCATCAAGAGCGAGGAGTTCGCCTCCGACTGGCCCGCCTATCGATTCTGCAATCCGAGCACCTTCGAGCAGCTCAAGCAGAGCGTGGAAAAGGCCAAAGCCGCCCTCCAGGTGAGCCACCTCATTCCCCGCACGCTCAACAGGAAGCCCGCGCGCCCGCCTCCCCCTGCCGTCGGCTCTTATCCCTTATTTTCAATGTTTCAGGATAGGAGCGGATTTCTGGGCGCAGGAAGCGCGTTTAGTGATCTCTATAGCGGAGTTTCGAGCACAGGAAGGACACAGGATTCCCTCCAGGACTCCAACAGGCTCCGGGATACAACCGACGTGGATTTGAAAAGGACGTCGCAAGGTAACTGCTTCTTATCGAATTACATTGTAAATTACATACATTATCGATTTTTGGTACAATACTAATGATTTTATGAAAGAAATCATTTTACTGTGAAAAGTAAGAAATGAGTTACCTAGTTCTTAAATTTCCTATGTAGTTAAACTGACTAATTTCTCAATACTGATTTCGTGCAAGAATAATGCTAGGATGTAAATTGGGGTCTGTTAAATAGTAATCAATGATTTTCCTGATATCATAAATTCAACTTACGTTAAACGTTTCAATAAAAGACATAAAGCAATGTTGTCCAAAATTAGCCTTGAAAAAATCTATGTAATTTTTCATCAATAACTTATTATCATTTACGTGTATCACGTCAATATTATTTTTCATCGTTAAAATTAAATTTTGAAAATTTAAAAAAAGTGGGTACTGCAAAGTGGGCAAAGTCACGCAAATTATAATTAAAAGTTCTAAAATTGAAATTTTCTTGTCAATATTATCCAAATTTCTTACAAATATGGGATAACCATCTTTGTTAACCATATAAACCAATTCTCTATCCAGAACATTTAGTAATCAATAAGTGCAATCTAAAATATTAAAATCGTAGGGTTCTCAGGTCATGAAGCGCTTAAAAATGTTCTTTAAAAAAATTAAATTCGATGGAAGGTAATAAATATCAAATTTGTGCATTAATTGGACGGCACTCTAAATTTCTCTGTTGACGTTATCGGCGGAAGAGAGCGCCCCCGGGGGCCGGCAGAGGACAAAGCCGCCGCCGCTGGCCGTGGAAAAAAATACGAGTGCTCGAGAGCAGAAAAAAACATGGGCACAATGGGCCCCCGGGGGTGGCGAAAATAAAGAACGCCACCCCCCGCGCCTCCGAATTATAAATTCAAAGGAAACAAAAAGCGCCGGGCGACAAAAGGCGGCGGAGGAGACACCGTAAAAGTTCCTCCTGGAGGCGGCGGGCGGCGCGCGGGGGAGGAAAGAATGGGGAAAAAAGGAGAGCGGACACAAAGGAACAATGAGAGGCTTTCAAAATTAGTGATTTATTCGCGCCAAGATGGCGGTCGCGTAGGAAGCGGCGGAGAGGAGAGAGCAGCAGTCCGGCGGAAGTCCCAGGAGTCACCTGCGACCCTCGCTCCTTTCTTAAATATTACAAATTGCGCGGGGGTGGCCATTGTGGCCACATCACCCAGGAATTGCAGCACAGGAATAGGGAAATTGCGGTAATTTACGAATAAGTGTGTTAATCATTTTAAAAAATATAGATGTTGGAGCTTAATTGAGATAAAGAAATACCTATGCATTAAAATTCACGAATTATTCAGATTATATCACTTATAATGCTTTTCTTCCCTATCATAGCAACCACCTAATAGCTGATAATCAGAACTCAAATTGACTAATAAGTGATAATCACACTTCATACGCCGCACATCTGGTGTGCTATGCTGTCAACAGAAATGTCACAATTAGGCAAAATTCGTCATACAGAGAGCGCATAAAATATTAAGACCTGGCTTTATTTCTTCCCCTGTATATTTCTTCGAAAAACGCTTCAACAGGTCAAAATGATATTTTTTCAAACAAATATTTTGAGACCATTTTCAATTTTCCATCTCTCTCCGTTTTGAAGTTATGACGTCAGAGCCATTTTTTTTAAATGACAACCTATATTTTTTATTATTTTAATTAATTGGTTCACTCACATTGGTTCTTAGTTACATTTTGACAGTTGTTTTGTCTGAGCATGACCCATTTCAGTGCATAGAAATGTAATTAAATGGTTACTTTTGTGAAAAATATTGAATATCTCAACAACTATGGGGTTCAGACATAAGATATGCCCCATCAAATTGAAGAAAGAAAAATACCTATCAAATAATAACATTAAATAGGGGGCATCCTATTAAAAAAAATGGGTTATACCGCTTTGAAATTTGTAGTTTGGCATTTTTTTCTGAACACCCTGTATTACTATATTCAAATTGCTCATTACCAACATGTAGCTTATTAACCACACTGAGAATATTGCTAAAATTTATTCTTACCTTCAAAAAACGAGCTCGCTACGATTTTTTAAAGTCGAGCTTGCTTGTGCATAATATTTGGAGAAAAAAATTTAAGTTGGAAACACTGTAACATAATTCATATTTAAATGGACAACAATGTAGAGGTTGAAAAATGTCATCAAAAACTTGAATAAATACAGGGTGTTCTATTTAAAAAAAATGTTTGTTTTGTTATACCGCAAAATTGGGACACCCTGTCTATTTGAAAATAATTTTACGGCATAAAGATTGTTCAACCAATAACTCTTTGTACAAAATATTTGTTTCTATCTCTCATGGGAAACGCGCTAGGAAAGCCCGACGTGCTGTTGCAGGACCCTGTATATGATAATCAATGCCATTTCTGAGATTATAATAATTAATAATAATGGATGTAGGTATCATCGTTCTTAATGTTGGACAATTACAGTCTTAAATCAAAATTGGAAAATAGGAAAGTTTAGAAAAATGAAATAAAAAAATTAAAATGCAAAACATTAAATAGAAATTAAAAACAAAAAAACTTACATAGAATGAATATCGCATAAATTTTATAATTCAAAAGACATAAAGCAAAATACATTCGTATTTCATAATCGATCATAATAATAATCATAATTCATAATTTCATCAATATAATATTCGTATTATGTAAAATATTTCTAAGATTTTATAAATTACACAAAAAATTGCAAAAATTTCATTAAAAAAATATTAAAACTGAAATAGTAAAAGTCAAACGAAAAACGGAGCACTCGTACTGAAAATAGTGAAAATTTTATAGTAGTAGGTACCTATATTTTGGCAGAGACCACAATATTCGAATTCGAATTTTATATTTGAGTACTTTACAAAATTATTGTAATAATAAGAGCAATAGTAATGTAGTATTAGTAGTAGTAGTAATAGTAATAACATTTATTGTACACAAAATGCAAGAATTTAAAATAAAATAAATAATACTAGCAAAACGACAAAAATATACTTAGCAAGTATACTTTGCAATAAATACAGTACAAATATTCTATCTTGGCAACTGCAAAACTCTCATTAATATTTGAGTAATTTGAAAAAGTTTTATAATAGATTTCATGAAGTTACAATAACACGAAATTATAATGTTGCATGTCGCAAAAATATTTAATACCGAAACGAAAAAAACTTGCATGCTTTAAATTCTATGAAAATTTGATAATATATTACTGCAACTACTTACTTCGGTATTTCATAAAATTTTGTAATAGACTAGAATATGTGAGAAATTATAAAACATTAAATAGAAATATTCAAGCGAAAATAATATGTCCATGTAAAAAAAATTACATCAAAATTTAGCAACTGCAAAAATATTTCACAATTTCACAAAATGTTTGTACGTGAAAAATACACAAAAATATTATCACAATGCAATTACAAAATACATACAAAATTAATAAAAATAGCGAAACGAAATAAAACATACAAGTTGATTCAGTACTTCATAAAAATCTTCGGAAAAGAGTGCAGGAAATGTTTCTCTATAGGTATACATGAAATTTCAACGTTATGAAAAGATAATAAGAAATCAAGAAATTACCAAAAGTTAAATAGAAATAGGTACCTACTGAAATCAAAATAGATTCAGAGAATATGTATCGTGAAAATTGAAAAACTGAAACGGAAAAGAAATAAGATAATTTGATATCAGGAAATATGATACAAAATGTATAATAGATTTCATGAAATATTCCGCAAAACACCAAAAATAGTAAAAATACCACGACAAAACTACAGAGAATAAAAATTATGGAGAATTGTACTGAAATTGCAATATGAAAAACCTACATGCAGCAATAGTCGTCAAAATGTATTAATATATTGTGGCAGCTACGAAAAAATACAGGATTTCAGTATTGCATAAAATGTTTGTAAAAGATTTCATGAAACGTTTTGATATAATCAATCAAATAAAATAATGTGCAAAACATCCATAAAACATTATCAGTATGCAGGAATTTGCCCTTTTTTGGGCAATAAATCCGTTTAGTTTTTGCAATTCGCTTTAACCGTTCAGAAGTTGTTTATATTTTTCTAAAATTTAATGCATTTACAGGCACTTATTAAAAATATCGCAGGGCACTTGTTTTCTAGGATATCGGGTTGGGACTTTGCCAGATACTAAACAACTGTCTGGGGTATCTTCTGGCGTAACGGTCCTCGATTTGCATTGTGGCATCACCTTGCTGTGGGACATTATTTTGGTAAACTTTGAACCGCCATAACTTTTTTTTTTAAAGGCACACCCTATATTTCATTACATAGTCATATTCAGCATCTCATTTTACATCTGTTTCGCCTCTTATATGTTTTCTTACAAGTTCATAGTTTGAGAAATAATTTGGGTTTTCTGAAAAATGAACCCGAATCTCATCGATATAATCTTAATGTGCATTGAATATCAATTGTTTCTGTCATGTCAACGTCAAAGTGACATTTATTGTACGACACGTTGTAATTTTTAGTTTTGTGAACATGAAATTTTCGCATGGTGAAATGGTAGATATGATTTGTTTTTGCTATTGATTTGTGCCTCAATAGATTCTGTCACCAGCAACGGTTTGCGCTGTCACCGTGTACATAAACCATATTCACCATTTCATAATGAAAAAAAAACATTTAGAAAATGCGCTAAGATAAATTAAACGTGTCGTATTTAAATGTCAGTTTGACGTTGGCATGACAGAATTTAGTGATTTTCATGGCCCGCTAAGTTTATATCGATTAGATCTGTGTGAATTTTTAAGAAAATCTGAATTATTTCTCAACTATCAACTTTTAAGAAAAATATATAAGGGACAAAACAGATGTAAACTGAGACTCTGAATAGGACTAAGTACGGAAATATAGGGTGTGCCATTTAAAAAAATCAAGTTATAGCACTTCAAAGTTTACCAAAATAAATGCGTCATAGCAAGGTGATGCCACAGCGCAGATAGGCGATCTTGCCACCAGAAGATATATTAGTCAGTTATTTAGGCTTAGGCAAAGTCCCAACTTGATATCCCAGAAACCAAGTGCCCTGCGATTTTTTTAACAAGTGCCTGCAAACGCATTAATTTTTAGAAAAACGTGAACAACATGAACTGAATATAATATAATAATACTGAATGGTAAAAGCGAACTGCAAAACTAAGCGGATTTATAAAGCCCAAGAAAGGGCGAATTCGAATATGTAAACTTATAGATGGGGTACCATTTAAAAAAACTACGTCGAAAGCTGCCCTGCAAAAATGGAACACCCTGTATATGGCAAAATAATTTTACAAACTGCACTTTGGCCTCCCGTTTTCAGTGTATTTTGGTTCATTTCGATATCATTAACGGTGTAGGTGTAATCGAGCCTGCCCGTCCTATTGACTCACCCTGTATACCTACTATTTCAAAAGTTTAGTTATTTACAGGTACAATTTAATATGTCATAATTCATTTTTTTGTAATGGAATAACATTGTTTGTATGACGGGGACAGAACAATTTTTCATAAAAAAAGTGTAAAACAAACCTGTTAAGTTGTAGAAGCTTTTACATTTTCTTTTGTTATGTTATAAAATGTTAAGACATTGTCATGTCAATCTGCCTACATATTTAGTATCTAAATACGAGCTTCATATTTCCCACTGCCTAATTGGCTCGACGAAGGTATGTATGTCAATTTATTAGTTATAAACAGTTTTTAAATTAAATGTGATTTCCTTGTCAATGATATAAGCTCCGTTTTGTTTGAATTTTGCAAATCAGCAAAGCATCTGCATAATCTGGAAGAAGCTCGTTTTCGATTCTTTTGGTGGTGTTTTTTTTAATTAAATGTTTTTGTCAAACTAATCAAAATTTCTTCAACAACAATATTTTTATTACTACAGAAGGGTTACGTTGAATATATCGATGTTACAAAACTATACCATAAAGGCTTGGCTGGGGTTGTTTTTAATGCTAGAATGCCGTTCGATAGCAATTTATATAAAATTTCTACAGTTATGTTATAAAAATGTTGTTGACTGGCAACTTTCTTGTACCATGCGGATCATCTTCATAAAGACACTTATTATTTTCTATTAGAGGCAGATAAGTTGACACACTCAATTTGTGACCCATATTATTTGTTATTAGAAAAATGCTCGATGGGAATCTTCTTCTTCTTCTTTAAGTGTCGAGCCTAATTTTAAGCGTTGGCAACACCTATGTCGATAATTCTCTGGAATTTCTCACCATCCTTTGCGGAATGCAGCAGCTCCACTACAGATAGACTCCAGGATATTTTTTACCTCCAATTTCTCTTTAACCCTCGATTTTCCCATTACCTAAGAATAAAATAAATCATATTGTAAATTTTATGTTTCAAAATCATATTATAAAAATATTCATTCCGTGCTTAAGATTCATTCGAAGACTAGATTTGTGCATTTGACAGATCTGTGTTGAGAGAGTTTGATATCGTTTCCCGTGTATTATGTATTGGATATGCTTATCTTTATAAAATATATTTAAAAAATATTCAAAATATAAAATATATTTTGAAATTAATTAATTTATAAAAGAAAAAACTATTTTCTTCAATAACCCGATAATGCAAGTCAATACCAAATCAACCATTATTCGTTATTGATTTGCTTTAATATTTTGAGGGAAATCGGTGGATCGTCAGTTTCTGGACACCCTACGTATGTATATTATAGGTTGAAAAATTTGTTTTCTCTGACCATTAGAAGGTAATCTCCGACAGCACCAGCCGTGGTTGAATGAGCATAGTCTGATGGGGAAAATGCAGTAAACTAGAAGCAGCTTATGTATTAAATATTTTATATTTATGTATTAAATATAAAATATTTCACTGCACTCAGCGAGAGCTCCAATAACGAAATAATTTTATAGTTCTTGCAATTGTCGCCGGAGCAAGACGCACACAACTGTTCAATCTCGCGAAAACAAAAGCGTGTCTTCCTATAATTTCGACGGCTCCGAACGCGGTCCGCGGATGGGGAATAGGAAGAGGAAGAGGAAGGGGCGCCGACAGAGGAGTGGTCCACGCCGCTCACAGCATCCTCCTCACCGTCCGACCTCTCTCACTCTATGTATCTGCTCCTCTCCCCGATCCACCGGTGTGCGCACTCCTACTACAATCGCAATCGGTAATCCGCGATCACCGAAGCAATGGCGGCCTGCGAGGGGGGAATGAGCGAGACGACGCCAGGCGTCACGACGCCCGGCCGAGAGAGACGCCGCCGCGGCGGAGCCAATGAGGAGGAAGGAGACGCTGCCGTCGCCATGGCGATGCTGCCTCACCATCTTAGGGTCTTTCCCGAGATGATGACTCCGATGATGTTGCCTGCGATGCTCGACGAAATACCGCCGCCTCCCGAATCCCAAACCGTGTCACGGGAACGCGCGACGGGATGACGGGACGGCATTCACTTTTTCCTCCTTCGTGCGAATAGCGGATTCAAATGCGATGCGAGAAAATTCAGAGCTACAAATAATAACAGCCGTATATCACACGACGGGGTTGGCGACCTTTGGCAGTTCTCGAAATGTGTTTGTAATTTGGGTGTTTGGATGGGAGCGTTTCGCAACTTTCACTTCCGAGCCGTGAAAGTTTCCTCGTAATTTGTTGGTTGACCTCTTTATGGCCCCAAGACCAATAGTAGAGATGAAAATACATTTCATGTAAAATCTATTTACTTGTACAGTTGGCAATACTAACGCCTAACTCAGACCAAAGCGTGCCGGCACGCTTCAGTCCCATACATTTATCTGGTAATGGGTGAGGGTAAGATACAACACGATTTCACAACCCATCGATCTATTCAACCACCAGTTCATCTACGGCTGCGAAGCCGATGCTTCGTCGTAGGTTCTCGGAGTTTCAACTGTGGTATTGCCAGTATTATCGATGACTCTGAATCAATGCCTTGGTCCCACCCATGCTATAAAAAAACAGTACCTACTTTAGTCTGGGGCCATGCCGATATTTTTCTTTATTCCGATACCACACCGGTGCACTTTCTATCTACGTTTAGACTGGCAAGTTACTTGCGACAGAAATGTCGCTAGAGACTCGCATGTCTATTTACACTGTGGCGAATAATAGGGTCTTCCTGAAAAAAAGTAATATAACCTTTTTGTGTCTTAATGTAAAGTTAATAACCTGTAATTAAACATCCCACAGAGAAAACGTTTGGTTTTCATTGTAACTTATCAACAAACAACATACAATATCGTAAAACTTACACATTTTGTCACGTGACCGACGAAACGCTGTTATTGGCCGCCGAGCGGCACTGTGACGTCTTTGCGCATGTTGGCGATCGGGACTAGTGCATAAGGGATAGGAATCGTGGATTAATTCGACTTAGAATCCAGTCTGACATAAAATATGTTATGATGGGTTAGTAAAGGGACAGCCAGATAATCTGATAGAAGTTCACGTGTTAATGGTTCCCGACTTTTTCTCAAAAAGTGAATTTTTCAACGTAGCCGAAACGCGTGGAGTCGCATATAATTTTCCAAATCCTCTTTCAGCTGTAAGAACAAATAAAATACTGTATAAACTTTGCAATACCTACATCTCAAGCCTACATCTCATACGAATTGGTAATGCTGATTTCAAAATTTGTAATTATTAATCATCTAATCAAATTTCTAAAATCAACAGTTTGCTACAAATATTGTTTCAACATGTTTTTTTAGTTTTAACTAAACGTTTGTGTAAGAACATATTGTACAAAATCTCACAGTACTTTTAAACAGTAATCATGATATGGAAGGTATTGTTTTAGAATGGAACCCACAAAACTATTTTGAGGTTATGTTATTACTAATGTATATATATAATCGGAAATCCCCTTGAATACCCATTACTAATGATGATAGTTAATTATATATATTTATCGAATTTCGTCGATAATTTATTGAAAATTATGTACTTACATTAAAATGGTCTTCACAAAAATAGTGAGACGTCAAAGTGACACTCGCGGAATCACTTCGGACTTGTTGTAACCCCTTTTTCCGTATATCCTCTGTTGGGACGTTTATAAACAACTTATTTGGTTTGCATTTACTGCTGCTATCACATCCAGGCACAATGCAATACTTATTCGTCCCTTTTTTCGTAAAACCGACGTTTTCTTTCTCTTGCTCCATTGTAAGCAATGCTACAGCTGAGCGCACCGTGCGTTGTGACGTCACAGCAACATGGCGGGATTTCGGGACCTTTTCAAACGCCGTTAATTTTAAAATCGTGTTTGCTAATTACAACGATTTGTCTCAACACTAAAATTAGTGCCAAGGATGTTTTTAATGTGTCTAGAGTTCAGTTTCAAGGTTTTTGAAACGTCGCGGAAGACCCTATTGTCGCAATTTTCTGTCGCGTGATTTATCGAGGTATTAACTTCCGCAATTGCTTGCAGACGTGTTTATACCTAATTTTATACAAGGTGTACCTAAATGATTGTAATTACGTAACCATATAAAATATATTTGTTCCGCTCTAGTAAAAATAGTTCTATTTTTGACATGGGCAACTTCATTTACACTCATTAGACATGAAATGGCAATAAAAGTTATCTTCGTGCTATTCTAATTTTTATTGTGGAATTTCATATTTAACTGCTCAAATACGAAATTATTATTAGTTTCAGCAATATTTGTGGCTTCCAAACACATGAAAAGACAACAATAAAGAATTATTTAAAGAGACATGCTAACTCATTCACCACTCAAATACTAAATTATTATTAGTTTCAGCAATATTTGTGGCTTCCACGCACATGAAAAGACTACAATGAACCATTACTTAAGGGCACACGAATTTAAATGTACCTACATAACTTTACTTTTAAAGTCGAGGGCATTCTTAAATTGTCTGTACATGAAAATAACCAGATATGCATGAAAATGAAATCCTCATATGCAACATCCCCAAGTGGGGCAGATTACTCCATGGCACAATCAAGCTGTAAACTGAAAATCGTGCAGGAATTAATGAAATAAAACAGCTGCGACAATTGCTTTAAATCTGACAATGTTACAAAATGTATTACTATTGCAAATTGAGGACTAGCAGACAATAATGATTTACGATTGCAAATTGAGGAGTAGCAGAAAATATTAGTAGAAAAAATAGGAGTAGCAGTAGCAAAGTAGCAGATGAGTAGCCACAAGTCTTGCACCACTGAGACCCTATAAGGGTGTAAATTCAACCTCTTTCTCACAATTCTATGGCAGGTGCTCGAGGGAATTCCAGCTTGCATAGCCAATTTACGAATTGTGTTTTTAGGGCTTACTTCGAATCGTTCACGAACATCTGCAACAACCTCTACTGTTACTGAATATCTGCCTGAGGATTTCCCTTTCTGAACACTACCAGTTTTCCATTTTCATCCATTTTCAAATCGTCAACAATAAAAGTGTTCTTCTGATCAGTGTACATTTTAACAAACTACTGTTCAAACTACTGTTATTATGATGTCTGACAGTTGACAGGTATGGTGGACAGTGGCAGTTCTCAAATAGTACGGTATACATATTTGAAAGGCGGCACAATTGAACTGAAGTGATTACATAACGATAATCATTTTGGTACACCTCGTACTTGGGCACGCTCAGCTCGCGCCCGCGTCAATTTTAGTAATATGGGGCGTTCAAGACAAATTCCCACAGCTGTTTTGATGTAAAATTTTGTTTATTTTTCGTGAATTTTCCTAATTTTATTTTTACTGCAATACCTTATAATGTAATCAACATGTTTACGTCGTTATCTGGCCAATTATTATTTTTCTCAGTAGACATGATATTTTCAACAGCTACAAGTGGCAAATGAACTCGCCAGAAAATCGAAATCGATTCGATATTTCACGATAACTTGTGCGAGCGTAATTTTAGATGTTTAGACTAGCAAATTATGCTGACTGCAATAATTTTTCGCAAGTCTACCGGCATTCCTAACGAGTCGACTTGGGGTAGTGTTTACAATTGTGGAAATGGGTGCAAGAATAGCTTAAGTCGAAAAAATGAATTTCGAGAAAAACGCGTCGAAAGATTCAAAACTTCATAAAAATTGTAATATAGCAATTGGGCAATTCCACGTCAAATGGCAGTCCATTTCACGCGACCCTCTCCGATTTATCTCAAATTTTGTACAGTTGTTTGGGTATCTAAAATATGACTTCATACCAAATTTCAGACCTCTAGGTCACATAGTTAGTGTCGTAGAGCAAATTGAATTTGCAAAAATTTTGATTGAAAAATGGTTTTGTGCGTCCAAGAGGCTCTAGAGCAAAAACTACCACTAGTGTGGGAAAATTTTATACAAGCATCTTAAAGTACATACTTTTGGCTGTCTTTGCCCAAAATTTGGAGTCGGTTTTAATCGGTGGCAACTTCTGAGAAAAGAATTTAAAGAAAAAACTGTTTTTGCGTTTTCTGCGCATGCGCGGCAAGATATAAAAATCTGGCTCCTGCATTCGATTCCTTGGGAAATTTCTCATCGATTATGACTGTTCTAACATTTTCCCAGGCTGAAATGCAATTACGATAAATTGAATTAAACAAAATTGAAGTTGAACTTGTAAAATTGCCGTAAAATTCAATTGGCTCTACGAGACGAACTATAGGTCGTCTAGAAGAGGTCTGAGGAAGTCCCTAGAGGTATGAAGTCCTATTTTGGGTACCCAAACAAGTGTATAAAATTTGAGATAAATCGGAGAGGGTCGCGTGAAATGGACGCGGAATTGCCCAATAGCTATATTACAATTTTTATTAAGTTTTGAATCTTCCGACGTGTTTTTCTCGAAACTAATTTTTTCGACTTACCCTATTCTTACACCCATCTCCACAATTGTAAACACTACCCCTAAGTCGACTCGTTAGAAATTGGAGAGGGTCGCGTAAAATGGACTGCTCATTTGACGTGGAATTGCCCAATTAGAGACATGTTTTATTTAGATGGCTTATAAATATAATAAAAAACAAAGTTTAAAATAAATTGTATCAAAAACGCTATTTTTATTTGAAAAATAACATCAAAAAGATTAACATTTTACGTCGTTATTGCAATATGGCCAAGTTAGTCCGAATCAGAAATGTCGCTTGGTCCAATATACGCATCCTGATACACATCATCCGCATTTTCCGGTTTCAAAAATCGTATTAGTGACATCACATAATTTTTTTTGCAGGTTTTATACCAGGCTTATTTGCACTGCGCAAAACGAGTTGTTTGAATTTCAAAAATGCTTTTTTCGGATCTAAATATTGAAATGGACTAGATACCCCGTGATAACGTTCAGTCGACGACAGTGTGCCCGCCTTACTATAATGAATTTTACAATATTTTTGTATCGTAAACTTATAGCCTTTGCCTTGGTGACGGGGGACGGGGGGGGGGGGGGGGGGGGGGGGGGGGTTCAAAAACATTGCACCTAAAGACTGGTACCAATATTTGATCAAATCTGAGCTCATGGGAGCTTCAAATGGCATCGGGTTGCTTGGTTGCTTCTACAACTTCCCAGATGTCCAGATATTCGTGAGCAGTCTCGATTGTGCCACAACGTTTTAGAAACGTCCCGTATAAGCACAAATTTCGATGACACTGGTTGTACGAATGTCCGCGAAATATATGTTCGATTTAAAATGTCAAATACTTTGAGAGCCACGCGCAAAACATAACAACGACAGAGTTTTTTAGTTGTCCTCCGCAAGCGCCAGAAAAAATGAACTATTTTCTTGACTTTTGTATGAATTTCGAGTTGTTTGCAAATGAAATTATACAAAAACGAATACACTGTATTAGGGATTTTCTTTGACTCAGATTCTAGATAGCAGTAGAATGAACTTCGACCATCGTTGTGACAATGAATATTGATATTATGCAGCCATAACAATCGTTTGTAGAACTGAGATGTGACATTGAGTTTTGGAATAGGAAGATTCTGTGCGTAATCAAATTCCAAAACTAAAGTATGTGATGTCTCTTCAAGATATGTTTTAGATTAGTTTAGATTTATGTTTTAGAGTGAGATACTCAGTAACTTTAGTTTTGTGATCCTGGTAACTTTGCGAACATTCATCTTCCGGATTCGCTTTTAACTTACCTCACATTCAGTACAAAAATCGCATGTGTCCGTTCGTGTCGAAAAGAGTAAACACTGTTCGCTCTCCAAAATTTTAAATAAGTGGAGAATTTTATGGTTAACACTTGTCCAGTACATTGCTCATAATACCGTTGAAATAATTCATATAACTTCTTTGGAGATTTCCTGCTCGATTTTGAGGAATGAGCGACCAATGCTTTTGAACAAGATTCCATGTATCTTCTGCAATCTTGGTTGGACGGTTGTCATGCTTTCTCCTTTTTACTTCCATCACTCCCGCTATAAACGTACTGAACTTATTTATTATATTAATAATAAATAATTATAAATAGATTAAATAATAAATAAAATAATAATGACGAAAATATTACCTATCTTTTGCGATTATTGAATTGTTCTGAATCTACCTTCAGATATTTGAAATATGTCCTATAAGAATTTTTGGCATACGATCTTTTCATATCCTGCAGTTTTAACGTAATACTTCCAAACATAGTCCCTTTTTTGACCGTCTCAGACCACCGAGATGTCTTTTTGGGGATTCTGCTCAAGCAATTTTGCAAATGAATGTTTTGCTTAAGTTTGTTCCCGATGTCCCAAAATAAAAGAAATAATCCATTTTGCCTGTCGTCAGATATATTGTCGAAACATCTAAAATGGCGGGAAATGATGAAAATGATGAAATCAGTGAAAATATAATACATTGTTTCATTAGGTTTAAAAGTGTCAACAGACAGTCTTGACTCTTGGAGTATTTTTTTTTCGGTTTTATTGTAGGTTGTCATAAAGTGGTCAGAAACTTTCGGATAATATTAACAGGATTGTATTTACATGTTTGGGATAACGACCGTTGGCAAACTGTACTCAAACATTTCAGTTAATTCCATTGCAAGGAAACCCCATTAGAGATAGAATATTAATTTCACTGTTTGGTTTACTCCAGCAGACGAGTTAACTCACAGGGGGGTATCATAGAAACTTGATAAAGGGGTCATTACAGATAGAAAATGTAGCCTTAAATGCCCCTTCTTCCCAATTGCAAATATCCAAAGATGTAATTTTAAATGGTCAGTTAATATCTACGGCTTCTTGGTATTGTCTGCAAATTAAGAAAAGTGTTTTTTTTATCTTGAGACCCTGGGATAGTGAATCTAATAGAAACTAAGCTGAAGCCGAAGTGAACTTACCCTCGATAGAGGCAGAAAATCAAGAACATAGTCATTTGCCTCCAGAAGCAAAACAATAGTTATTTAAGCATTAAGAGAGGTAAGTAACTTTTACCAGTCGAGGTTGAGTTTGCGCCCGAGCGATAGCGAGGGCTAGCAATAAAGTCCGAGACTGGTCAAAACTTACCTCTCGAATTGCTTATAACTGTTTTTCCACTCCTGAAGTTGATTTAATTGTTTGTGTTTGATTGATTTATTTTCGCAACTTCAACAAAATGTCAGTACGGCTTTGGTTGCTAAGACTATTTTTCAAACAAAGTGTGAATGTCAGAAATTGCATTCGTTCAGTTGTAAAATGAATTCCAATGAAAATAAACAAGAAATGGCAATTGAAGAAGCTACAGATGCTGCCTGTTCCTTCCTACTGCCGGAGAAGTCGAAAGGGTGTTATCAAAAGTGTTTTAAAGACTGGTGCCAGAGAAAGAACGCTATTGAAATTATTTTACTTACTTCCCTGAGGGAAGTAAGTGATTACTTACTTCCCGTTGCTCATAGTAACCAAAGCTTTATCGGTAAGTGGGACTTACTTCCACTAAATCAATGTTATAACAGTGTACTTACCATGCAGGGAGTGGAAAAATTATATTAAACGTTTATAATTCCTTGAAAGAGACGGAACCAGAAGACGCATTAATTATTAGAACCTCAAATTTAACAAAAACTCCCTATACTACTGTATGGAGAATAGTTTATTGTGGAATCTTCGATTGGAAGACCAGGAACGATTATGGAAAACAGCAAACGTTAACAGTTGAGCATCACGCACATTTTATAAGAAAGGTCATTTTTGAAAACTAGGAAAACTGGACAAGTTTATTGTCTTAATAAAAACGAGGAGAATTTCCGAATGGCGATATAATTTTTTGTAAGACATACAACAATGTAGGGCAGAAAACAAACTTTTTTTTTATTTAGACGAAACCTGGTACGACACCCATGATACCGTACAAAAAGGTTGGGTTGAGTTTTCCTTAAAATGCAATTTAAATGTTCCACCATCGGAGGAAAACGAATGATAATTTTACACGCTGGTTCGAGAGAAAGATAGGTTCCAGGATGTCTACTTACATCAGGGAAAAATAGTAAGGAGTCAAGCCTCGACTATCATAAAGATGTGTCCTCTGTAATATTTCATGACTGGTTTTGTTTTAAAGTGCAATTTAAATGTTCCACCATCGAGATGAAACAGAATGATAATTTTACATGCGGGTACGAGAGAAGGATGGGTTTCATGGTGTTTACTTTCATCAGCGAAAAATATTAAGAAGTCAAGCCTCGACTATCATGAAGATGTGTCCTCTGTAATAAATAAATAATGCCATTTTTTACTTTGTAGGTATCACCGTTTATTTTAATAAAGTGACTATAGTTACTATAGAATAGTATAGTAGTACTATAGTAAAGTGACAATAGTATTTATACATAATGTATAAAATTATATAAGTAAAAGCCCTCAGTGTTAATAAAAAAATCCTCTGTAATATTTCATGACGCACAGCATGAAACGTTAGCATGAACACGTCATACCTAAACTATGAGTTGGTTTAGAATTTAGATGGTTTTGAAACCAAGTAGGACTTTTTGTAAAGAATGAATGCTTTTTTGAGATATCAAAATTAAAAAAAGTTTTTCTATTGCTAACTAATATAAATTATATCAATAAATCAATTACTATAAAAATTATGTCAAAATCCTTCCAAAATCCTTCATTGATATAAAAAAAACTTAACTGCTGGCTAAATCATTACACCCTCCCAACTCCGATTCCGATTGAAAACGACTCTCCCATGACCCACATAATGGCTCATCGCACATTATATCATCGTACAAAGAGAAAGAGAGAGGGAGAGGAGGGCAAAACCATTGAGGAAGTCCACCAGCTACTGTTTATTATTATAGATATAGATATTATTTTGGCGAGCGTCGTAATTGATTGTGACGGTCACGGGGTATCGAGTGTCTCCCTCCGCATGCGATGCGATATAGCCATTTCGGCATGATACGTGTGTGCATGGGAAAAGTAGAAGGAGACGAGGGATGAGGGGGAGATGACATTGTGCCCGACACGCCCCGCTGGTTACCTCTAATTGACATATCGGTCATGCCGTGGATGTATGGATGACGGCCGACGTGCGGAAGTGCGTGTGAAGATGAGAGAACACGAGCCCACCCCATCGATAACGAAGACAATGGTTAATGCAGATGAAAAAAAAGTTTATTAGTTATTTTTTGCAAAATATGTGTGTTGAGACGCTAGGCCCTCTGGTCGATAGCAAAATTATTAGTTTTGGTGAAAATCTAATTTTCTGTTGTCTGAACATTTTATGATTTGCCCATTGTTTTTTTTTTAAGCTATGTCCTAATTTTATTGATAGTAATTGTAACTAAACAAATCTTATAAATGAATAGGCAGAAATACCGCAATAAAATGAGAAAACTACACCAATTAACATAAATTATAATAAAACAACCATATTTCCCCAAAATATGGAGGATGATAGGAGGTTTCATCGGCCACCTGCAGCCACAGACCTACAGATATTGGACTTCTCCATTTAGGGACACCTAAAATCGAAAATTTAAGACAACAGGCCACTGAAACGAGGTTGGAACATTGTCAAGCCACTGAGGTTCATCAGTTCCAACATTTAACATAATTACAATAATTTGTATGTTACTTGTTGGTAGTTTTATAATTTTGTTCCATTTATCATACATTATTGTATTACCGTACGTATAAAAATATTACTTCTCAGTTATTTAGTGCAACTTTATATTATTTTAAGTTATTATTGTATTTACAAAATATGCTTACAATTAAGTGTATGTTTCAAAAATTTTACTATATATAGGGTGTTCCATTTAAAATGTCAAGTAAGTTTAGTATGATTTACCTGTCAGAACGAACACCCGTCATATTCAATATATGCTTGTATAAAATAATGTATGTATAAATTCAATCAACTTTTGTTTAAATTTTGTTTTTAATGGTTTAACCGTTTAGAAGTTATTAAGGTGATTCGGTAAATTTAGGACATCCTGTATATACAGGGTAGGCCATTTTAATCAATCCACGATAGCAAAAATTGAACCTAATAATAGTAATATGGCTACAATGGGGACATCTGATGATGACCTTCATTTTATTTATTTTGAAGTTGAATTTCAATGGCAACTTGAAAATTTTATGATAACCCTACTTTTCGAATTTTTATTTTGAAAGAGTGTCATCATATTAGTGCAGTACGTCAAACTCAGTCTGGACGCTGTGTAGGCGTGTCGCGCAGAAGGGCCGACTGCGGGCAAACATACATTTACCTTCCGGGACCTTTCCAACCTACCGGGAAATTATCTTCTTAGCTGGGCCATAGACGCATGTGAAGTGTCCGCAGTTGCTATATCCTGCTGAAATAGAACCCTCCTAAGAGGAATTTGACGGCGACCTACAGTGTGCTAGAATGGACTCAAATAACTTCCCGGTAGGACTCCGAGGTGACATTCCATGACGAGCACGTCCTCCAGAGTTATCCCCGTGTGATTTTTATCTGTGGAATTACGTCAAGGGAACAATATACTTAGACAAGCTTAGAAATTTTCCTTAGGCCCAGTTGTATGAACGTAGATCAGCTTGATCGTGGTTCAGTCACCTAGGATACAATTGTGTCAATAATGGTATCCTAGGTAACTGAACCATAGTCAAACTGATCTACTTCATACAACTGGGCCTTAGATACAGTTGTACGATCATGGGTCGCCCTTGACCATGATTCAATTACCTAGGATACAATTGTTAATGCAATAGTATCCTTAGGCCCAGTTGTATGAACGGAGATCAGCTTGATCGTGGTTGAGTCACTTAGGATACAATTGTGTCAATAATGGTATCCTAGGTAACTGAACCATAGTCAAACTGATCTACGTTCATACAACTGGGCCTTAGAAATTGAACCACGATCAAGGATGATCCACGATCGTACAACTGGACCTTAGAAACTGCGAGCTAATATTCAGCGGGAAATGCGTGCTACCCCACGCCAAACCTTGGAAAGAGTGATGCGTAACTTTGCTAACAGACTTGAGCAGTACATCATTTGAGTGATGTTATTTTTGCTGCATAATGCTTTTTCGGTTTGTTTTTGTATACTTGTATATCTTAAACTTCCATTTTTTCTTTTTTATATAAAAAATATTATAACAAGATATTTTGAATATTCATTGAATTATTCCATTTCAAAAACCGTCAGGTATCACTGCCGGACAATGTATTAACATTCATCTGGAACATTTTTTCTTGCGATGCTTATTTATGAGTTATGTCTTCACTTACATGGGCCACCCGGTATATACAGGGTGAGTTTTTTTTATCATTTTAAGTATTGGGATCTCGGAAAACATAAGACATAGGCCCGTATCTATAGTCCGTACTTGAGCCTGAGTTCAAGTCAAGTCGTATATTTGGTTGCGTATTTTCTATAAACATTTATGCACAAAACGCAACCAAATATACGAGTTGAGTCGAACTCATGCCCAAGTACGGACTATAGATACGGGCCATAGAGATTCGGTTAATGAGGAAAGAGTAGTCGTTTTGAAAAGCTTATGCTAGATATGTTTTTGTATTTTGAAAAAACAGTATGTGAGTTATAATAAAAACTTTATTATTTTTAAGAGGAAGACATAGTCGGCTTTGACATTTTCAAATAGGATTTTTTTTTTCTCTTTATAAAAATAAAGTTTGTATTATAACTCAAAAATGGTGTGTTTTATTTAAACAAATGCATATTTTGCAAATGCTTAATAAAAGCTAAAAGTTTATATATGTATATAACATATGCCCTACAGGTATATTGATTAGTTTTGAAATTAGAAGACTTCAAATTTTTTCAACTGTCAATGGTTACTTAAGCAACATCAACAAGATTACGACCTTATTTTAAAAATTCTATGGTCGGATGAATCATGTTTCACACGAGACGGTGTAATTAATTTTCACAATGAACATATTTGGCCCTGACAACATTCGCATGCAACAAGAACACGGAATTATCAAAATAGATATAGTATTAATGTTTGGGGTATCATTTATCTCCAATTTTCCTTAATTTTTCAAAAAAAATGTCTAGGCTTGTATGTACTGCATCTACGGTTGAATGCAAATAGTTACTCACAGTTCGTGGAAAATATACCGTTAGTTTTACTTGAAGATTGAAGATATATCACTTAATCGGATTAAAAGTTGGAGTTAATAACTTTTTGTCGCGTCTTTGTGTAGTATGTATTCAAGCGGGAGGGGGGCTCAAAAACTACTTATTTTGGGCATATAGTTGTATAATACTTTTTTGTAGCAAACTGTCATGCCAATTGCTCTATGAGATAAAAAAATGTCATTCCAACTAATGACATTTTTGATTGACTAATTGTAAAAATTTTCAGCTGCAAAATATATCAGTCATAGAGGTACCTTTCAGGTATAATTCAAGACAAATTTTCCGTTTTTATCTTATTTGTAAGAGAAATTTAAGGTATGATTATTTAGGTAGTTTTATTGATTTATATATTTTTAATTCATTAAAGCAAAAACATTGAAGTTGTCTAATTTTTATATTAATTATATTGGATGTATAAAACAAAACTTTGAAGTCTGCTAAATTATGAATTGCTAATCTAATTCATATAGGACATACTTGTATGTTTTTAAATGAGAACCTTTAGGTTTTTGCCCGGATTCGTATTGACATGTGTGTCAGTTTTTCCTTCCCCTCCAATAAGTACCTGTTGGAAATATCAAATAGGATAACCCACCCTGTGATACCTCATTTCAAAGGTCTTTATGTCACTAAAAGAGTTGTGCACATTTTGTTTTTTTTAATAAAAAATGATACAGGGTGTTTGCTAAAGGTGTTCCGTAAATTTGGATATCGAGCCACCGATAGACACCTAACAAAAAAGTTCATATACACATGTGGGCTTAGATGGCGTTGTAAGCAGATATTCAACATTTCGTTTTATACCATGAATTTATATTTTGGACAGAATTTGAGGGAGAAGGGAAGGACTCGGTGGCCATCCCTGAGTGGCGTGCTGTTCAGCTTGTCTACTATTTTTTGACACCCTATACGGTAGGGTATTGTCGTTTCCAACCATTCAGGACTCATTATATTAAATATTAGGACCGAGCGTTTACGATACTCTAAAGCACCCGCTTCTTTTCAACTTGCTGTTTGTTTTTGCTTCATGAAAAATATTGGAAAAAATCCTCGAATACATCGATTCCTAATTTTGAAAATACACATTTTGGCATAAAACAGCAATGTTTATTCCCTGTTTTCTAGTGTAATATCGTCGTTATTTTTTTAATGGGAGCCCTAAAAATTTAAATTTGCATTCGCTAGATATTATATTTCTTGATGCAACTATTTAATTGAGGATATAATTTTGCCACCTTACGTAAGAAAAATGTTACATATACTCCTACTAAACACTCAGTACTATTATTCGCATCTCGGCTGCCGATGAAATGTTTGTTGCATTGAAACCTGCCAAACTGTACCAAAAACATAATTGCAATGGCTAATCTTCTGGTCAAAATATGTATCTAATTTTTTCTATTCGAAATAGGTAATGAATTTAGTGAACACCCTGCATAGCACTTTGTAGTTTGTACAGTTTTTGTTACATTATTTTGCACAAATGAGGAGCTAAATTTCAAAAGGATTATTATCCATTTTTCATGAATGAAAACAACTGTTTTGTGATTGCGGCAAAACTGTATAACCAAAATTAAATTTATAAAGTGGCAAATGCAATACAAACTTTATAAAGCCATATGAAAAAAAATGAAATTGAGTTCATTTACACATCATTATTATTGACTAATTAATTTGGATAACAATGCTTTAGAAAAAAAAAAACTAAAATCCATTTGATTCAAAAGATATGGATAAAATTCTTTTTTAAGTAATTTTAATGTATCAAAGCGTTATATTTTATTGCAAATTGGATATTGCAAACACTGCTCAACATTTGAACTGGTACACTTACAAGAACATTTATAAAAAACAATTGATACTTTTTGAACAACACCTTCTTGCTTAATTGATAGTATATGGTTCTGGAAATACTTTAAGGGTGAAGAATTAAAAGAATAAAACTTAAATAACAAATATTTCAATTGTGTTAATAGAAAAATAACAAAATCTTCATTTTAGTATTACAGGAAAGTTTGCTCTGGAGAGAAATGATAACCAAACACTTAAAAATTAATAACGCGTGGGACCTCCTCTAGCTCTTATGATCTCTTGGTAATGTCTTGGCATGCTGGAAATGAAATCCCGAATGTAATGTTGAAGAATATTTAGCCATTCTTCCAAAACGGCAGTTTGGAGCTGATGGTGATTGTTTGGTCCACTCCTCGTGACCTTATCGACCTTTTCAGGTAATCCCATACGTTCTCTATGGGATTAAGATCTGGAGAGTTCGCTGGCCAATCCATATGCGTAATATTGTTCTCTTCAAAATAATGCATTGATTTGCCTTGTTCTATGAGGACGCGCATTATCATCAACAAACACGAACCCATCGCCTATTTCATTAACAAATGGCAATACTACAGGTTCAAATACCTCATTAAGATACCTGACACTATTCATTGTAGCATTTCCTAGCATAACTAATTCAATACGACGGGTCGCAGAAATACCTCCCCAAACGGTAATAGCGCGGCCTCCATAAGCTTGATGGTAAGTCACGTGGTTCTCAATATAGCGTTCTCCTCTGCTTCTCCAAACTTTCACTCTTCCATATGAGCTATGGAGACGCACTCTGGTCTCGTCACTAAATAAACAACGACCCCAATCTTCAACACTCCAATTTGCCTGTTGGTGTGCCCCCTCCAGCCTTCTTCTTCTGTGAGCTCTGGTCAACAATGGACATTTTTTAGAAGATCTGGACCTTAAATTTACCGCATGGAGCCTTCTTCTTACTGTTTGAGTGGATACTTGAGTACCTGTTGCATTCAATATCTGAATTTGGAGTGTTCTTGCAGTAGAAAATCTATTCCTTGGAGTCTGAATCGTAATAAACCGGTTCCCCCTGACTGTTGTACTGCGATATTGCCCTCCGCAGTGCCTATGTTCGACAGATCCAGTATCATTAAAATGCATTCGAACTCTTCTGATCACATTGTGGCTCACATTGAAATGACCAGCAACAGTTCTTAGCGATGCACAAGTCATAAGCATTCTCATAGCTTGGCTCATCTCTTCAATACTTAAACTCCTTAATGGCATCTTTAAAATACAGTCAACCACTAAGAATTAAAACTTACTCGAGATATTCGCAAAAATTCTCTTAAAACTAGATAAAGTATAAGCGCCCGACATTTGTTTGCATTCCGAAACACAGCCCTGATCATATAGGAAGTCATGCCAAACACATAAGATTTTTTAATGTTTTTAAATTTTACTGCATATTATATAAGTGTACCAGTTGAAATGTTGAGCAGTGTATAAGAACACCACCATCATCTTCATTGCAATCACAAGGTTCATCGTCATCGTGGCTGGTGGTTGGGTTTAACTTTCGTTCATCCAACAGTAATTCTTAAAAAAACTTAAGTTTTTCGTCTTGCTGCCAATTTTCGTCGAATACTAAGAGTAATGTTTTAAGATTTTTCAATTTCTCTTCCTTTAATGGGACTTTCAGTACTTTTTCATTGACATTCAAGTCTTTTAAAACTATACCATTTTTTTATTAGTCTTTCAAAACTTTTCGATGAGACATCGTTCCTAAAATATTGTTCCATTTTCATTTTTACAACTCCATTAGTGTCTTTTCTTAATATAATTCTTTTCATGCTTGTATCAAGGGCCTTAAAATCTTAGATTGTCCACTCTATTCCTAGCTTCTTCAAAGTTCCAACTTCTTTATAAATTTCTATATACTCTTCGGCATTAAGTATTACTTCTATTCTCCTAAGCTTCTTTTCTAGAAGCCCACAATAATTTAATTTCTTAATTTCTTTTAATGACTCAGGAGCACTTTTTGACAGCCAAAGTGCCAGAGCATACGTTACATATGAATTTTTATTTTATCCAGCGCATCCGTCTGCAAATAATCGTAACACTTTGAAATTATCTTATCACTTTGTTTGGACAGATTTTGAACCTGCTGTAGGTCGAAACAAAATACTTCACTGTTTTCCTCATAGCTATTTATTAATAAGTTAAATTGTTTCGCTCTTAATTTGTGAATTCTTTACTCTGTCATCACATTAACTTTTTGCGGTATGTTTGCTGTCATCACATTAACTTTTTGCAATTCAGTGCAATTATTTAGTTCATTTTTCTTTTTCAAACAGAAAAAATGATAGAAAATATTTTATGAAAAAATCGCAAACATACCGCCTTGTCTAAGGGAAGATTTTAACGCCCCCTCCCAGACGCAGTAGGCGGAGTGAAACGTCACTGATGAATAATGTGGGGACGATATCTCTAGTGCAATATTGTGCGCGCGCAACTTAGATGCGAGCGTGATTCACACAAGTGCTACAAACGTAAAAATTCGTTTTCTGAATATTATATAACATAGAAATGCAATTTCTTGCTTAAGTAATGCAATAAAACAATTTTTAACAAAATACTGTATAAGAAATTCTAAACTCTCAATTAAAGACTTGATTTATAAGATAATAATCCTTATGCCGCGTGTCCTTTTTCAAACGCGAACAGGGATTTTACATTATTTTAAGATTATATGTCATCTGTAGCCGCTAGTTTGGCTGACAGGTTAGAACGCTTGCTTAGCATGCACGAAGACCTGGGTTCGAGCCCCAGTACAGGTAGTACATTTGTACTGAGAAACTAGTGCCATTCGCCGTTGGGAGCTCATTAACGGCGCTCTAGAGATCGAGGGCGAATTTCTAGAGTAACAAGCCCTAACTCAATACACACACTTACACAAAACACACAGCAGAAGGACCCCCGTTGGTCGATAGCCAGTTAGGGATAATATCCCTAACAAATACAGTCACTACTACTATATCGTCTGTGGTATTAGCTTCTATCATATGTACCGAGTGATTTTTACATACTCAGAAAATCATGCCTTTTACGATGCCGTAAAATAGTGTTTTACAAATCAATAATAATCAATCATTTTGGCGGAATATATATATATATATATATATATATATATATATATATATATATATATACAGGGTGTCTCTAAATTGTGTGGAAATGGCTTAACCACAGATTACTGGGATCAAAAAAAGACGATTTAACAAAACATATCTATATACAAATGCATGTGGTTTAGCCAGTATTCAGCTTCAAAGTTAATTTAAAAAAAACAAAATTTGCTTATAAAAAGAGAACGTTTACATTGATTTGGATGTTGTTTGGTATGACACTTTATACGGGTATAACTCATATTTTGACATAATATTGTTATTATCAGTAGACCGGTTGTGTATAAAACAAGTGAGGCCCAACATTAATACATTCATATTTATTAATGACAAAAGCAAATAATTTTTTTAAAAATGAAATCGGACGCAGGCATTTCTTATTAAGTTTTTTTGTATCTTTATAGTTTTGGATATCTGTTACAGATTCGACACAAAAAAATAAAATATGAGTGACTGCGCTACACTCGTTTGGAAACAAATCATCAGTGAACAGAATTTTCTGGTTAAAAATTATATGTTCAGCTCTTTTTTCCTGAATAAATCGGCAAAACGCAAAACGTAGGTCATAATTACCTGGTAAAGCTCTTGCACTTTTTGGATATCGTATGGATCAAGCAATTGCTATAATTTCCAAAATTTCTTCCTCGTTATTAGGGCTCCTAAAATCCTAAAACCAGCAACATATCTGTTTTATCGGCGTAAGTGTACTTTATATTCTTTATATTATGAATAAACCATCATCAACCCGGTAACTAAATTACGTTTGTTTCCGAACGAGTGTACGGCAGTCACTCATATTTTATTTTTTTGTGGCGGAACTGTAACAGATATCAAAAACTATAAAGATACAAAAAAACTTAATAATGAAAGCATGCGTCCGATTTCATTTTTTTTTAATTTATTTGCTTTTGTCATTAAAAAATATGAATGTATTAATGTTGGGCCTCACTTGTTTTATACACAACCAGTCTACTGATAATAACAATATTATGTCAAAATATGAGTTATGCGCGTATAAAGTGTCATACCAAATAACATCTAAATCAATGTCAACGTTCTCTTGTTATAAGCAAATTTTGTTTTTATAAAATTAACTTTGAAGCTGAATTCTGGCTAAACCAAACGCATTTGTATATAGATAAGTTTTGTTAATATATATATATATATATATATATATATATATATATATATATATATATATATATATATATATATATATATATATATATATATATATATATATATATATATATATATATAGATTTAAAGATTTAAAGTTCGATTCACAGGCACTAAACTAGTAATTAACGTAGTAGGTCCTTAAAATTAGTATGCTAAATTAGTACACAAATTTGAAAAAAATGAAAATTCACAATAGCACTATGTGAACTCATTTTGTGTACTAATTTAGAAATTTAATAACCATCTCCTGGTACTTTTCACATTTAAAGTAAGGTATAATTACCTAATGACAGCGCTAATTTTCCAAATTTAATGTTTTGTTCTTCACATTGTATTCAGCCCATTTTATTTTGTTTCCTTGCCTCTGTTCTGTCTCACATCTAGGTTATTGTTTTCAAATTTGTTTCGCTCCGTTATTTGTTGGCATTGGTAAGTACTAATTTGGCCGTTGTGAAGAACTTTGCGTATATCCATATACCAAACATTAACGTTAATTACTAATTGAATGGTTGTGAATGTAGTATAACGATACCAAATTTACAATTAATAATGTAATAAAATAGCGAGTGCAAAATTAAACAATAAACAGCCACTAATTTATTCAGTTTGACTGGTATGTCGGAGGATAATTTCGTAAACTATTTTTATTATACCTAAATTTAAACTTAAAATTTGATGTAGATGTGTTGACAACAGAGACACACGAGTATAGAGCATTAAATCCTGTCAAATCAATCGTCGCTAATGTTAAAGTCGTGTGATCGATTGTTTATATCATTACTTAAATATTTCGTGACATTTTAGTTATGCAACACAATTAACAAGATATTTTCCGAAATTCGGTTTGGTGAATGATGCAAATGCTGGGCATTCCCCTTGCAAGCGCACGCATCATTCACTAATGGCCCCCGGCAATGTAATATGATACCCGGTTTAGACCCCGGTTTGACGTTTAGACAAATATGTCGCCTACGAAAAAATCCGTATTTTACTTTGTTCCTCAACAGAAGAATTGTACAATTTCCACAATCTTCTTATGTTTAAATTGGCGGGCAAATACAACCTTTTCTATTTATTGCGGTTATAATGGCTTTCTTTTGCATGAAGTTTACCAATAAACTTTTTAACCTCCTCTCTTTTTTCATTATTCTTTAATGAACGCATGTCTCCTCCTCTTCTCTCTTTTATGACGTATCCAAATTTTATATTTTTTGTAATCGTATATAACCGTTTTAAAAAAATTCCAAAACATTTTAAAATATTTTTTTGGCACACTCTGTATGTTTTACCATTTTCAGTAACCATACGGTATTTTGCTGACAAAACATGTTTTTGATTTCGGCAATTGGGCTTATATTTTTCCCTGTGCCTCTTTATATTCGAAACTTTACAGAAATATGATAATTTTCTATCTTGAACATGCTTATCCGGAGTATGAAAAATGTTTTTTCTTGCTGTAATTATATCGCGTCTCTATATTTTTAAACATTTTTATGTAGGCCCATTATGTGTGCAGGGACGTTCAAAATTTTCAAAACACAAAAGAGTTAATATTAGAAAAGTAGGGTTATAAATTATCAGACTATTACATTAATTGCTTCGCTTTCTCCTTTTTAGAAGTTTTCTTCTGCCTTTTCGGCTACCTGCATTATATTCACTCACTAAAACACCTTCTATATCCATTTTATTTTGATAAAACTACTTTCGAGTAAAGCAAACGAGCTTATTTTCGTTACTAATAAGTAAACAAAAAATAAAATTCTTTTTGACACGAACTTTATAGGATAATGGTTTTTATGATAATAATCCTTTTGAAAAAGTTGCGATGTTTTGACATTTATTTTAGATGGGATAGAATTTGTTTTGAACAAATATTCGTCTTAAGTATATTAATTATGTGGTATTGAAGCCCCTAACGCCACCCTATAAGTCATTAGCTGAATTTAATGAATAATATTCTTTTTGAAATTTAGCTCCTCAAATACACAAATACGTCTCACAATACACAAATTGTGGGACGAATCTCCGGCATTGGCATGGCATCCACACCTTGTAACAAAGTTGTATCGCCTGTCATACAATTTTGTTGTGTGCGATTGTTGTATGACATCGGTCGTCCACACTATACTGTTCTGTTTAAAGTCGTTATATCGAGCTTTCAACAAAAATCGACGACGAAGTTGGCATTGGCAATCTCAAGTCATGTCTGTACTAATCAAATCTGACCTGACAACATGACAGCAGCATTCCACACATGCGCGTGTGATCTTAGTGCAGACATGACTTGAGATTGCCAATGACAACTTCGACGTGGATTTTTGTTGAAAGCTCGATATAACTTCACCCCAGTTGATATCACGATGTCGGAAGAGTAAGATGCACATCTCGTGGCAGCAGCCTGTGTTATAATTTTAAGTTACACTCTCAGAGCACGTATGGATGTGTTATAAAACCATAGATTCCACTTGTTTTTGGACATTCTTTGACCTTTACCGCCATCAAAGCGATAACATATAACTCGTTATAAAACATGTGCTGTATGACAAAACGCAAAAATGTGTCTAACATTTGTTGTATTACATAGTTATATGACAGTATAACATGTAGATGTGGACATGATTTTTTAGAGAACATGGATCTGCAATTTTTTTCGCAGCATTGATATGTTGCAACCCCGCGGGTCGCGCGCCACCAACCGACGATGTGACGGCGTATATTGTACACACGCCTGTGTAATATACGTGCAAGGTACATACATACATGTGAGCGATGTTATCGGCGTCGAAATGAAAAACAATCACTGCGGGTGAACTATGATAGCAATTAAGCTGCTGGATGGGAACATGGCGGCCGGAAGTGGCGCATCAATCACCGGGCACACGTCAATTAGACCCCGGAAGCACGTCACTATCAATTTGGACGCGCGATCGCATAACCAATATTGATTCGGTGTAAAAACGACGTCGACGTCGGCGTCGGCCGACGCGGAGGGCACCACAGGGAGTGCACACGTATGCATACACACGTTATGATGTAGGCAGTCATACGACAATCGTTTTTAATTGTATTGTTTGGTTTAGCGGCTGTTAAGTCAGCCGTGGGAATTGAGAGGACCCGGGGGACTCCCCGGACCTCTCGCGCCCTAATTCGTTAAATGGCCTGAAACATATGCTCCTACGACCCCTGCACTTTTAAACATTATACAAATATACGTACATTTGTCTCTTGCACACTGCACTGCGTACGCCACCATGAAAGGGGGAGGACCTGTCACTGTGCATTTATTACTCATAATATCGTACTTGTCGATCTCTGTTTACAAATTTCGTTCGTTAGTTAGTTGGTTTAATGGTTACAATTGCGGATGGATGCGTGTATTTGATTCGAAGGGATTTTGAGGATAATCCCCATGGGGTGTTTAACAAATCGTTTGGCTCACATCAACATCTTAATAAAGCCACACTAACATCCGGTATTAAATATTTAATACCTGACTAAAAATTTAGTTCACGACTAAATATTTAGTTTCATTCTCAATATACAGCCCATACCTAAAGCGGAAGACACCGACGTGTTCTCAAGTAATGAGGAGCGTGGGTAGACGCGCCTTAGATTCCAGACGCCTGGATGATCTTCTGCAACACGAAGGTTTCCGATCTATTTTGATAGCGTCAGAGTTTTACGCACACCATGAAGTTTATTATGGTATAAAGAAAAATATTTTCATTTTCTTTATAGTGTAGATAATTATTATTTTTTATTTTTTTTCAAGTTATAAATTAAATCAGGCGCCATGTCTAACTCAAATTTCAAACTCTCAGAAGAATTAATTTACATAGTTATCCGATTGCTTTTCACCTTGTATCAGTTGTGTTTAACTTTATCTCAAATGCTTTTTTATTCGATTGCATAATAAGATAGTATTTTTCGGTATGAAAATCTGGACGAAAACTCCATCATTTCGTTAGGTCATCAAGACAATGGTTACTAGGTAACGGTCTTTTTCGTCCTAAGCCGAAAAATATTTTTCGGCAGCAAAAATAAAAATGCCAATGGTTGATTAATTTATTAATTTTAAAATTTAAATTTAACAATAAATTACGTACTTGCCATTAATATTAAAGGTACAATTTTCTATTTCAATCTATTTTCCCTTTGACCTGTGTAAGCTGTATTGACTTTTGCACGCATATAAATTCTATTATCTATTCTACAATTTTGAAATATAACTGGGTGACTTAGATTATTCACCCCTATCGCTCAATTGTTAATACACTGCTCAACATTTGAACTGGTACACTTATATTAATTAGCAGTAAAATAAAATTTAAAAAAAAACAACTTTATGCGTTTGGCATGACATCCTATATGATCAGGGCTGTGTTTCAGAATGCAAACAGATGCCTATCGAATAACATTTGCGAAACAATTGTTGTTTATGCAGTGCAGTTACTGAGCTCGGGGACGCTTATACTATATCAAGTTTTAAAAGAATTTTTCCGAATATCTCGAGTAAGTTATAATTCATAGTGGTTGACTGTATTTTAAAGATGCCATTAAGGAGTTTAAGTATTGAAGAGATGAGCCAAGCTATGAGAATGCCTATGACTTGTGCATCGCTAAGAACTGTTGCTGCCCATTTCAATGTGAACCACAATGTGATCAGAAGAGTTCGAATGCGTTTTAATGATACTGGATCTGTCGAACATAGGCACGGTGGAGGGCAATATCGCAGTACAACAGTCAGGGGGGACCGGTTTATTACGATTCAGACTCCAAGGAATAGATTTTCTTCTGCAAGAACACTCCAAATTCAGTTATTAAATGCAACAGGTACTCAAGTACCAACTCAAACAGTAAGAAGAAGGCTCCATGCGGTAAACTTAAGGTCCAGATCTAAAAAAATGTCCATTGTTGACCAGAGCCCACAAAAGAAGAAGGCTAGAGTGGGCACACCAACATGCAAATTGGAGTCGTTGAAAATTGGAGTTGTTTGAAGATTGGGGTCGTTGTTTATTCAGTGAGGTGACCAGAATGCGTCTCCATAGCTCAGATGGAAGAGTGCAAGTTTGGAGAAGCAGAGCAGAATGCTATATTGACACCCACGTTACTTGCCATCAAGCTTATGGAGGCGGTTCAATTACCGTTTGGGGAGGTAATTCTGCGACTCGTCGTACTGAATTAATTATGCTTGGAAATGCTGTAATGAATAGTGTCAGGTATCTTAATGAGGTATTTGAACCTGTAGTGTTACCATGTGCCAATGAAATAGACGATGGTTTCGTGTTTGTTGATTATAATGCGCGTCCTCATAGAACAAGGCAAATCAATGCATGTTTTGAAGAGAACAATATTACGCACATTACGATTGGCCAGCGAACTCTCTAGATCTTAATCCCATAGAGAACGTATGGGATTACCTGAAAAGGTTGATAAGGCCACGAGGAGTGGATCCAAATAATCACCATCAGCTCAGAACTGCCGTTTTGGAAGAATGGCTAAATATTCCTCAGCATTACATTCGGGATTAGATTTCCAGCATGCTAAGACGTTGCCAAGAAGTCATAAGAGCTAGAGGAGGTCCCACGCATTATTAATCTTTAAGTGTTTGGTTATCATTTCTTTCCAGAGCAAACTTTTATGTAATACTGAAATGAAGATTTTGTTATTTTTCTATTAAAACAATTGAAATTCGTTATTTAAGTTTTATTCTTAATTCTTCGCCCTAAAAGTGTTTCCAGAACTATATACTATTAATTAAACAAGAAGGTGTTCAAAAAGTAGTCAATTGTTTTTTATATGTTCTTGTAAGTGTACCAGTTGAAATGTTGAGCAGTGTATTTTCTGCCGCCCTCAATGAACTGCACTGTGCTGTATTAGTGATATTCGATGCTTCTGTTAAACAGAGTTGTGTCTCTTGTGCTGCTTTCCAGCATCCAGAATTTTACGAGCAGTATCTAGTTTATTATTCAGAGAAGCATCAATGTATCCCTCAGGGACATTGGATGACCGCCATCCTCCATGACGTTTCAAGGCAGTTAAATCACCCCCGGAATCCACCAATAATGCACTAGGAGTACACATTGACTCGTCTTCACTCGACATTTTGAAATAATTTTAATTTTTTCGTTGTTGATCGAACGTCACATTGACAACGTAATAAAAATTTCACGGCAATTTGATTATATAAAAAAAAATATTTTGTAGTTTGTAAATTTCTTGCAATCGAATAAAAAATTATGTAGGATATTTATTTCGGGAAACATATTTCGGACTTATTGCTGTTGCTGCAATTTCCAGCAAATCGTCGAAAATATTTCGTTTTTCATCCTTATAACATAAAATACTATTCCCTCTTTTTTCAAATGCTTTTCCCTTTATATCAAGTAGTTTCCCTTTTTGTTAAAAGAATTTCACTATTTGTCAATTGTAGTAAGTAATGAAATACGTGCATTCTGCATTCTGGTTCGTCCAGTTCAATTCTATTCAATAGACCTCTCGCAGCTCTCATGGTAGTACATACACACACACATACATACATGTACATACATAATCCTTCATCTTGTACCTTACGGTGTCGAGGTGTCGTGGCAGAAGTTTATCCACCGATGCCTTTTGCATTGATTAGCTAGCCCAGATATTTAAAATTTTCTGTTTGTTTTAGTGTGGTGCTGTTTAATGTTATCTCCAGTTCTTCCTCTTTTTTGCCTATTACCATGACCTCTGTTTTTTCGTTGTTGATACTCATATTATTCTTCTGGAGGTCGTCGTCCCATATCTTGATGTTCTTCTGTAAGTCGGTTTTCGAGTTTGCTATTATTAATAAGTCATCAGCATATATCATTTCTGATATGTATACATGTTGTAATTTATGTACCCCTATATATGCTGCATTTTTCCGTTCTCTGCATATGTTATAAATTTTATCCATTAGTATAAACAACAATGGGCTCCTTGTCTGACTCCCATGGTTGTTTCAAATTCTTTGGAGCACACATTATTTGTTCTTATTACATTTCTTGTCGTGTGATACTTTTTATTTCTCGTAATAAATTACTACCAATGTTGCATTCTTCTAGGATTTCCCATATTTTTTCTCTGGGCGCACTGTCAAAGGCCTTAGTAAGATCAACAAAACCTAAGTATAGGTTGCTATTATATTATGAGTTTTTTCTGTTAGTTGCCTTATGCTGAATATCAAATCTGTTGTCCCCCTTGATGGTCTGAAGCCACATTGGTTATCGTTTATAGTGGGGTCTACAATTTTTCTTTTTTTTTTGAGTATTATTTCGTACACTTACCATTTTTGCTTATATATTGTCTTGGCCCGCTGCTTTGCCATTTTTTAGACTCTTGACCGCTGTTTCCACTTCTAGGAACGATATTGCCTCTTCTATACCATGGTATTCAGTATCTCCATCCCTTACCCTCTCTACCTCTGTTCCCCTTTCCAATATTTCAGTAAAATATTCTCTCCACCTCTCCACAATTTGTTGGTCATCTGTGATTAGTTTGTTTACTTTATCTTCTATGTAGTTGATGCCACTTTTCTTTGTTTTCCTTTGGCTCTTCAGCGTTCGATAGAGCAGTTTGGCATTTCCTTGGCTGTTTTCTCTATGATGTTTCCAAATTCTTCCCATGCTTTCTGTTTTTCTTCCTTGACCCTTGCTTTCACTTTTGCTCAAATTGCTCAAATATGCTTTCCATAGTTTCTTTTTCTTTTTAACTTCTGATTTAACTTGTTCATTCCACCACGCAGTGCCCTTATTTGTTCTTTGGATGGACTTACCGCATATTTCCTCTGCTGTTCCACATACTATTAGTTTGAATACCTTCCATAGACTCTCTACCTCATTGTTTTTATGCCAGTCTGCTTTATCGAATTCCCTTTTTAGGAATTCCCTATTTTGTAAATTTCGTTTACTTTAGGTTCCATTAGTTTATATATTTTAATACTGGGGCAGTTGTAAGTGTTATTTGCTGTAGTCCTAGTATATTCACCGATTTTAACTTGGCTTTTACTAGATAGTGGTCGCTCCCGATCTCTGGGCCCCTACACACTTTTACGTCATGTATTTCCTGTCGATATTCATTTTGCATGAATACTACGTCTACGATAGATTTTTCCTTTCTGTTTTCCATAACACGTGTGAACTTATGTATGTCCATGTGTTTAAATTTGGTATTACTTACTATCATGTTATTCTTTACACAAAAATCTATCACTCGTTGTCCATTATTATTTTTAGTTTTTTCCCCAAACGGTCCCACCGGTTCTTTATCTGTGCTAGTTCCAACTCTTCCATTGAAATCACCCACAATTCTGATTATCTGCCCTGTCTCTCTCTCTCTTGTAGGTTTTCCCAAAAAATATCTTTGGTATCTTTTTTCTCATTTTCTGAACGTCCATATGCTACAATTATTGTCAGAGTTTCGTTTCCATTTACTTTTAAGTCAACTTTTATTAATCTCTCATTGATAAATTTCCAATTTCTTATAAGCGCAGTGTGTTGCTTATGTATTAGGATTCCTACGCCTGCCTTAGCCCTCTCTGTTATATCTGCTCCGTTGTATATTAGTAGGTGATTATTACTCATGTTCATACTTCCTTGTCCCTTTTTCTTTGTTGCTGTAAGTGCTAATATCACACAATTACTTTTTTCAAACTCTTCAATTAGTTCATTTTCTTTTTCGTTTAAACCTTGCACGTTCCATACTCCTAGATTAAACTTTGTTGTGTTTGTTTTGCCCCATCCGATTCGGTTCTTATTAGTTTTTTTTTTTTTAATTATTGTTGGGCTTACCTTTTCCAGCTGTTGTGTGAACTTGTCTCCTTCCGGTGATCTTTCGTTTATAGTTCTTTTACCGCTGTTTATTTCCTCTCCGTACATTTCTTATCGTTTATTATCAATTTGTTGTATTGTATTTGCGCTTTGTGCCCTTTTTGTCTCGTTTCCTTCATTTCTGGTACTAATAGTTTTCTCTCATCTTGAATTTCTTTTGTGTAATCATGATCTATCCATATATCTGTTCCCTTAAGGCGCCTTGCATTCTTTAAGATTTCCATCTTCTTATTACTTTTTGACAGTTTTATAAGTATCGGTCTACAGTTATCGACTCTGAACTTACCAATTCGTCTGGCTTCCTATATATAATTTTGTTAATCTATCATTACTCCTGCTTTATTTAGTATCGCGCCTATCTTTTCCTTAGTTACCGTCTCCCCATCCTCTTCATCATCAACCACCCCTTTGAACACTAGATTACCCAACTTGTTCCTTCAGTTTCCCATTTTCTTCTTTCACTGCTTCCATTTCCCTAACTAAGAATTCCAGTTTCCCATTCATTTGCGATGTATCTGATTTTATGTCCTGAAACATTCTCTGTAGCTTCTCCATGTCTGCCATTTCTTGTTGAATTCTTATGTATACTATTTGTCTTTCCGTTCTGGTATGTTGGTTGCCCACGATCTGCTTTCTAGTTTTATTTTCGTGGCTGGTATACTTCTTATCTTATAGTTGCCTCTTCCCGCAATTTTACACCTTATTGACGAATAACCTAACCTATTTCTTCTCTTTGGTTAACACTTTTCATCACTTATCCCTTGGGAAAACTCGATATATCTTTGATGCACTCTTTCCTACATTTATATTTCACACTTTATTCGTGCTATCCTTGTACCTGACTGCTCGATACGGCCCAACATGGACTTAAATATCGGAGAGCGATACAACGATTCTTTACGTATTACGTATGTAATTGGGGTGGTAATTTTGAATCTAATTCAAACCCATGGTTATAAAATTGTATATCTCCCAGCCTATAGCTCATTTTTAAATCCGATAGACGAACTGTTTTCTGAGTGGAAAATGGGATAAAGAGGGCAGAATAAACCAATGATAAATGAACTATATGCGGCTATTCATGCAATATCAGAAAACATCACTGAGGAGCATTATCTTCATTATGTGAGCAATATGTTAAAAACGACATTCTCTCATAGCTCAATACTTTGTTAGTTATTCCATCAAACAAGTGTGAAAAGCATATGATAAATAGTGAAAACCATTTGACATATGGGGAATATATTTGACTCAATCTTGGCAATTGAGGAGCTGGGTGCAAGAACAGTTTAAGTCGATGTATGTCTTATTTGAGCAAATTTGTTTATTTGAATATTTGTACCGTTATTTATAAGCCTGTTCAAAAATATATAGCTACTGTTCATAGAAAAATGTATAAATTACTAAAATAAAATATAGCAATTATTACTATATTACAACTTTTATTAAGTTTTGAATCTTTAAACGCGTTTTTCTCGAAACTCATTTTTTTCGACTTACGCTATTCTTGCACCCATGTCCACAATTATTGACAAGAGGGAAACGCATTTGAGATCAAGGGAAACACAACTGATACATGGTAAAAAGCAATCGGAAAACTCTGTAAATCTAATAAAGAATCGAAAGAATAGTTCGATCGTCTATCCATAACTACATTTTTTTAAACTGAAAATGAATATACCATAATTACCGATACTGATCGTGGAAGAGATGGTGTTGATAATAATTATATCACTAAAGCTTAAATAGAAAATCAGTGTCAAGTTGATTGACGAACTTAAGAAAGCAAATATTAATGTGAACCTGTTGCATCTGAAGAACAAATCGCATGTGGAAAACCTAAGGTAGACGCGACTATGAGGGAACATGTACAGTCCGTGCTTTAGTTGCAAACCCAATCGAAAGCTGATCTAAAATATGATGACCTGGTATATGGTTCCGTTCTCAAATAATTTGCGACAAGAGCTTCCAAGATTTCCGTACGATTTATAACGAATTGTCAATAGATATAAATGGTACACAATTTCAAGGTTTTTTTGCTCTATATTAAAATGAAACACAAAAGAATAAGAGCATATTCTCCTGTAGATTGGTTAATATGAAGTACATATATCAAAAGAGACTCTGCCATGCTGCCTTCTCTGCGAGCCAATTAAAAAACTTGGTGAAATAATTAGTCCAAGAAATAATTTCTTCTAGAAATAAATCTTAATTGAAATCTTAGTTGAACGATATTTTGCCTTCTCCCGATAGCAGTAATAAACATTGGAAACATTATATGGCTTGGAATTTTATTTTGCAGTCATTAAAAGGACTTGGAATCGATAAACACTTGTAACTTCAAATTCATGGAGAGCGATTCTGCAACGAATTTTAGGCGTAACGTTTTTTTTATCGGTGGTCGATTGAAGTTTAAAAATTGATGATAGTGTTCCAGACGATACATTTTTCAGTTTGAAAATGTCTTATTTTTTATTCGATGATTGATGAATTGGTTGTATTCAAGGATAATTTGGTAAATAAAATCAATTTTGAAACAAGTGTTATCACATCACCGCTAAATTGATTTTTTCTACTCCCTTAATAGAAAGTAGGCACTTTCGTCGCTCAAAGGGGGGAGGAAAGTTCTACTCTTCCTCCCACGGGAGGCAAACAACTTTGCCTCATGTGAATAATACTTAGAATAGAAACATTAAATGATAGCGCTGATGGTTGTAATGTACCGATTACAACATCATGACCCGATGTTGTAATAGTATTCACAACCGTGGTTTATATACTATTTTTCAATACTAGAACAATTACAATAATTTTAAATTAAATAATAAAAACAACAAACATCTGTTATTACATTAATCAAAATTTGACATTGATGTATTCAACGAATATAGTGATAATGAGGCCAACTAAGGCCGGCTAATTGTGGTACATATACTTAGCACGCCAGAACTACAAAAAGATTCCCCTAAAGACGAAACCTTGAAAAGCTACATACCCCGTTGCAAAGTGTGTCACATTTATTTTAGTCAGCTCAAAACGTTCAACATAATCTCCTACGAACCACGCAGCCGGTTTATTAACCGTACTCAATGCATTACGTATTTATTCAACCGGACCACAACGGTTCAATCCATTCAGCGTGCGACATAAGCCTCGTACTATTTTTATTTATAAAAATTCCTTGTATCATTTGATTTTTAACAATATACTTCTTCTAAATATTATAGTTTGACATTTGGTTTTTTAATTGTCATCCAAAAGAAAATATAATATTTAAGCAAAACACTGTGAAAGGTCGTAGAAAAAATCATATGTATTACTCGGGAGCAAAGTGCATTTCCTCCCGCGGATATTTGATGCCCGACGCAGAGCGGAGGGCATCAAAACCGAAGTAATAATCTTCCTTGTAATACAAATAGCTATCTTCAAACCCTACAACTTTTATCTGAATATTCTTCACGAAACCGTCTTCCTTCCAAGATGTCCTGGTGTTTTCATCTTTTTCCACACTCTGTGTATACAGGGTATCCAAGATACGGATGAACAGCATGGGGATCTCGGAATCCGATATAGTTTCCGAAAAGGTTTCGCCACAAAGGCGAAAAAGTTTAAAGAAAAGTTGAGAAAACCAGAAAATTCTGTTTAATTGCGGAGATATTCGACAAATTCCAAAATCTTGCGATTCGTTTATATTTTTTTCTGAAGTTATCTGAAAACGTTTAAAAAAACAAGTGCTTTTACTTCTACTTTTCACTTCATTTCTACTTTTACCCGGGCACGGATATTGAAGATGTCATCCAATACATAACAGAGCAAATACAAGACTGCAAGGACAACGCGCTGGTCAATGGAGATTTTAACTGCAGAGTGTACACCGATACCAGCAGAGGAAGGCAACTTTTACTAACTATGATACAACTTGGATTTGAACTGGTATCTGACACAAAAACTTATTCATACATTGCCCATAATGGAAAGAGTAAAATTGATCTCACCTTTGCAAATTATAACGGGAACAAACAAAATAAGCTCCACGGTTCTAAATAACCCAATCAGGAAACATCAACGGGTAATCAGCACAATTTGAATCAGAAATACGCCAAGGGGAGAAGAACAATCACGCCCAAGCAAAGCAATCAATATTACACAATTCATAGAACACCCCAAGTTAGCAATGTTGAAAGGAGAAAACGTTGACGAAATACCCATCCTAGCACAAATAATTAATGATTCAAAGGAAAACAGAAACCGGACAAGACGACGAAATAAAGCTTGGTATGACGAAAACTGCTGGAAAGCTAGGGTTAAATGTACACAGCTATACAACAACAATAATTTAGAGGGATACGATAATGCCCGTAAAACTTATAGACAAATCATTAAACGTAAAAGAACCTCATACGAGGAGAATAAGATACTCCAAATCATACACTAATCAGAAGGGAAACCTTGGTGTATGTTCACTAAGCACAATCACCCCGTTAACTATATTCAAAGCGACGAATGAGAAAATCACTTTGTAGAACTGCTTGCAACACCACGAAACAACCTTCCCCCGAAAGAAGCATTTACTGAAGAGGACTAAGAATGGTATAACGAATCAATATCCGAAGAACTTACGGATGCTGTTAGTAATTTAAAGAAACGGAAGGCAGCAGGCTTAGACAACATCTAGAATGAAAACATCATAGAGTTATACTCAATCCTATCATCCTGGTGGCTTACAATATTTAATACAATGTTGAAAAATGGAACAATCCCAGAATCGTGGACGATTTCTAAGTTGAAAACCCTCTATAAAGGCAAGGGTAGTTTAAAGGAACCAAACTGCTTCAGAGGGATCCCTCTAGCACCCACCCAACTCAAGCTTCTAACAAAAATAATTAACACCAGAATAGCAGCATACATGGATGACAAACTGCCCGCAGAGCAATACGGATTTAGAAAAAATAAAGGGTGCGAAGACGCCTTGTGCAAACTAACCACAGAAATGTGGTTATATGCCGCATTTATAGACTTCCAAAAGGCTTTTGACTCGGTCGACAGGAAAATCATGTACGAAAAGATGCAGAAGCAAGGGATCAAGGGTAAATCATTTAACTTGATTCATGAACTCTTTAAAACGAACTATGTCAAAATCGACAATGGGATATAACTAACCAACACGATCTCCCAAAAACAAGGCGTCCTGCAAGGCGACACACTAAGTCCAACACTCTTCTTGATATTCGTAGCAGACCTACCAGCCGCAATTAAAGTGCCAGAAGAAAATTCTATTATGTATGCAGACGATCTAGTGATCTACTCCAGAAGTTTAGCGGCGCTCCAGACAAGTCTAGGCAAACTCCAGCACCGGTGTACAAAAACTAAACTCTCAATAAACTTCGGAAAAAGCCAAGTACTCAAATTCAGGAAAGGAGGGTGACTGAAACCCTGGACAAAGTACACATAGGGAGCTGTCAGTTAGAGTTCAACAATTATGAGTATTTAGGAGTGACACTCCAGACCAGTTTAACCATAACCAAACATATTAACAACAAAAGAGGAAAGATCGCACAGCTAATTGGAAGGCAGAAGTACCTACAGAGAGTAAGATTAGAAACTGCACTGAAAATTTACAACCTAATGATATTGCTTGCGGCAACGTATGGCATCAAGTCGCTATGTCATCGAATGGAAGCTAACCATCTGGTCCTCCTCGGTTCTCGGAAGTTCTCGGCCTCCCGAGGAACGCGTCTAACACTTTGACTTTCATTTTAGCGGAAACTAAGACCATGGGGGAAGACCTGATAAACAACTTTGAAGAGATCCCAATACGAACAAGGGTGGAATACAGGATAATTATAGAGGATAAGCGATGGGAATTCGTAGCAAAACGATACACCGAAGGACCAGCTTTCAGCTCTCAGAGCTAGAAGAAAGCAAACCAAAATGCAAGGCACCTACTAACGTGTATGACATTGCATGGATTCCATCATCTTACATGCGACAAGAAACATTTTCACGAACCAGACGATGACTGCAGATGCCAAGCCTGTGGGGAGGAAGCGGGAAAGCACCATATCCTGACGTGCAGAGAAAGGAGAGGGAAATATTTAGCAGAAGCCGTAGCACACCTGAAGAAGATCTCAACTTAAGAATATAACACTATATCGCTCTTGTAAAAACAATATAATTTTAAATTAACCAAAGTACATTAAGTTTTTCTGTAACTATTGTTGCGAATAAAGAGAGATAATAATTATTGGATTGACCTTACAACTTCATGAGGCGCTATTTATGCATCATAAAAAGTTAGGGGGTCAATTGAAAAAATAAAATTGTCAAGGAGGTCGAAGTAAAAAAAAGATTGGGAATCCATGATCTAAAAGTTTACCTTTTCAAGGGAAGAACACAAATATTGGAGATATTCTCTCTTTTCGGTTGCTCGGGTACTACTTAAGGCTTCGGGATTATAACCTTCGTTAATTTTCTTTATGCACAAATCTCTATTATTAACCATTTTAAAACAAGACTTGAAGCTGCAAATTTAATGTATAGATTGTTCTCGCCCTATTTGAATACTCAGAAGTTGGACGATGGCCAACTTACCGCAAGAGCAGCAAAACTTGTAACTACATATGAAGATCTGTCGGCAAATTTACTGACTAAAAACTTCATTTTCACGCAAAAGTATTAAGACAGTTTTCGGTATTGAAAGAAGACCGATTAAACCTTTAATTTACGACAAAAAACTTTAAGGTATATTTGTCAGAATCTGTCTCACCTCAATATATTTACTTTAAGATAACTTTGCATACTATTGATGGGGTATCAAGCTGCCCTAAACACTAGAGGAAGAGGGGCCGCCAGAAACCAGGGCCCGGGTTTGAATGTGGACGCCATGACGCACCTGGGACTTCGGAAGTTTCAGACGTTTAATTTAATAAAGCACGATTTTGCTCTGATTGGCCAACGAAAAACTCTTTTGGATTATAAAATATCCTGTTGATACAGCTGATGATTCTAAGGGAAGGCTCGTCCTTACTACAGCCAAATTACAAAGTCGCATTTGCAGAATTTACTACATACGTACGTAAATATGAGGAGTCTTCTTTGATGTCAATTGATTTTAGACACATTGTATTGTATTAAGACGATTCATTAGTAATTTATGACGTTGAACCCATCTTAATTTTTCGCAAGTTTACTTTCTAGTAAAAAATGTGTTCTATAACTTTTCAACTGCATCCAGCTCCTTACAACGGCAAAGCCAAAATATAAATAAATGACGCTCGTGCTAGTGCCAAAATTCGGCGTCTGTGCTGTAGGCTCGTCAAAATGAGAGATGGAGGGGGATGAAATATATTTAAAAAAAACTACACCCCATCCCACGCTATCCGCGGCCGCTTTTATCTGAATTGAAAACAGGACGCAATTCGCGAGCGACCAATAATTTTTTTTTAAAAAACAGGGCGCGATAATTGACGGCCAGCAAATTTCCAGGCCTGCCGGCGTGAAAAATTTGATTCCGCCCCCGGTCTTCCGAGCCATTCGGAGGGGGGGTGGGCGGTAATGGCGGAGGAGGCAGAGGAGGAGAGCGAGGGAGGACGTCTCGCCTCGAGTGGTGCCGTCCTGTGGGATGAGGGGGACGTCCGGGCGTCGTCGTCGGTGGCGGCGATAATTGCAGCCGGCAAACATTTAATTCGCCGCTTTCTGCTTTATTTACACCCCCGTCGGCAGGGAGGCGGGGTGGCGGCCGGGATCTCGCAACGTCATCGAAGAGAGGGCGCGCGAAAAGGAAAGAGAAAGACCCCAAAAGCGAGTGGTGCCCCGAAAGTGCCAACGTCATCGCTTTTAAAAATTATTTATTATCTTCGACGCCCGCCGGTTGAGGCACTTTGATCCGAGAATCAATCATCTAGGGCGATGAGGCGTGAATAATCGACGCCCTTTCCTTCCTCTTACGCACGTGCTGTTAACACCTCTGGATAAATTCATGTTAAACAGTGGCAAATCACCCAAGCCAAGAATTGAAGCTTCTCTTGGTGGGCACATACTTGAAAGCTGCGTAATAATAATACTAATAATATTTATTGCTCCTCAACCTATGGCGTACTTCTAAGTGATTGGCAAACCCATAAATTATTTATAATATTTTATATAAGGGGTGGGCCAAATGCAACTTTCGTTTTTAAAATGCAATAAAATAACCAAATATATATATATATATATATATATATATATATATATATATATATATATATATATATATATATATATATATATATATATTTTCATATATTATTGCTTCTTTAAAACGAGCAACGTTGATGTTGGTTTCGGACTCCGTCTAATGTTCGACTTAAGGGCCTGAATCGTTTGTGGATTGCCCGCAAAACATCGATCTTTCACGGTCGACAAAAAAAAATCCAAATGCGTCAAATCGCAGCACCAAGGCGGCCAATTGTGCACAAAGTTGCACAAAGAAATTGTGCACAAAGTGCTCAAAGATCGATTGTTTGATGGGCTGTATGGCATGTCGCTCCATTCTGTTAAAACCAAAGATGGTCTGAGCTCATGTTCCCAATTTCTGGCCACAGAAAGTCTGTTAACATGCCTTTCCGTTGACCGTAACGACGTTTCCATCATCATATGATTTAGAAAGAAAGCACTAATTTTCCCACCCTTTGGTCAATTTAATAAGAAAAAATTTCGAAAATATTTTGTTCGCGGAGAGACAGATAATACACTTGTAGTTTGCAAGATATGCTAATAAATAAAATAAACATGAATGCTAGTAATAAAGCATAATTTTCCTTTTCTCAAATTAAACTGAACACAGATCACTACTTAATGAGAGGAATGAAAAGCTCCAAGCTAGCAATTATAAATTCAACCTACACATGAAGCTAAAAGAAACGGTTGGCCCTTATACTAGAAGAAACATCATTTTTAAAGTGATGAATTGTCGAAATAACACGGATGAATAAAAAAAATAGGGAAGATTACTTAAAAATATATTTTCGGGCTAAATACCAATTTGTGAGAACGAAATTAATAATGTAACGTGGCTTTCATTTACAAAAGAAGAAATGAAGACTTACTTAAAAAAAACAATAAAACAGTTAGCCCAAAATAGCATTCAACTGAACTGATGAATTTCCTTTATCCAGTCAATAGGACGGGTAGGCTCAATCACACCTACACCGTTAATGATATCGAAATGAACTAAAATGCACTGCAAATGGGAGACCAAAGTGCAGTTTGCAAAATGATGTTGCCATTTACAGGGTGCTCCATTTTTGCAGTGCAGCCTTCGACCTAGTTTTTTTCAAATAGCACCCCCTGTACAAATTTACATATTTGAATTTGCCCTTTTTTGGGCTTTATAAATCCGTTTAGCTTTTACAATTCGCTTTAACCGGTCAGAAGTTGTTCACGTTTTTCTAAAAATTAATGCGTTTGTAGGCAAACAAATCGCAGGGCACTTGGTTTCTGGGATATTAAGTTCGGACTTTGCCTGAGCCTAAACAACTGACTAAGGTATCTTCTGGCGGCAAGACCGCCTATCTGCATTGTGGCATCACCTTGCTGTGACACATTAATTTTGATAAATTTGAAGTGCCATAGCTTGATTTTTTTAAATAGCACACCCTATTTTATTTCAGTACTTAGTCCTATTCAGGGTCTCACTTTACATATCTTTTGCACCGTATATTTTTTCTTAAAAGTTGGAAGTTGAGAGATAATTCTGAGTTTCTTAAAAATGTATACAGATCTCATCGATATAAATTTAGCGGGCCAAAATCACTTAATTTTGTCATGCCAACGTCAAAGTGACATTATTGTACGACACGTTTTATTTTTCTTAGCTCATTTTTTTAATGAATTTTTCTCATAATGAAATGGCGGATATGGTTATGTACACGGTGGCAGTGCAAACACCAGCGTTGCTGGTGACCAGTCTCTATTGAGGCATAACAAATCAATAGCAAATACACTTGAATTAAACTATAACATTACAACATTGAATCATGTCCACTATTTCATCATGCGAAAATTTCATGTTCACGACAAAATTTACAAATGTCGTACAATAAATGTCACTTTGACGTTGATATGACAGAAACAATTGATATTCAATGCACGTTAAGTTTATATCATGAGATCTGGGTTCCCTTTTCAGAAAATCCAAATTAATTCTCAAACTATGAACGTTTAAGAAAAAATATAAAAATATAACAGATGTAAAATGAGATGCTGAATACGACTAAGTAATAAAATATAGGGTATGTCTTTAAAAAATTCAAGTTATGGCTCTTGAGGATTTACCAAAATTAATGTGCTAAAGCGGGGTGATGCCACAATGCAAATCGACGATCTTGCCGCCAGAAGATACCCCAGATAGTTGTTTAGGATCTGGCAAAGTATCAACCCGATATCCTAGAAAACAAGTACCCTGCGATTTTTTTAATAAGTGCCTGTAAAACGCATTAATTTTTAGAAAAACATGAATAACTTCTGAACGGTTAAGAGCGCGGTGTTTCGGGCGTAAAAGTGTTTTTCAACTTAAACGCTGTTAATAATTACTTTCACGTTATATTTTCTGTACCATAAATTATCAAAATAAATACTACGTGTCGCTGTATAGTTAGTTTTTCGATTATTTACGTTTTTCTATGAAATTTCATTAAATCTTCGATTTTTGCCGTTTTTCATCTTCATGGATTGTATTTGCAAATATTTGCACAATTTTAAAGCTTTACATGAATATAGATCTGATTCTACGTGTCACTGTATAATTTATAATTAAAATTACCAATTGTTTGCCATATTATTTAAATAATTTGATTCAGAGAAATTATATTTATTCATTCCAAAAATATATCCTGAAACCTTGTAAAATACTGTATCTAATAAGATATAGTACTTATTAATTAACACATGTTTTTATGGTTTTATTAATTATTTAAAATGTACCTAAATTGAATTCCCCGCCATAAAAATGCACAAAATTGGTTCTTAGCAGTTCGTGTGTTCGCAACGAGATGGTGCAATGAAAGGACATCGATGCCGTGTTGCCAAATATCCTTGTCAACAAACCTTTGGAATGTGCGACACGTCCAATTCAAGGTCAATGATTTATGAACGTAGATGATGTTGGCGGCGGAGCCGTGTTTGTTTCAGAGTTTGCGCCCCCGAAGGGGGGGCCTTCCTCTGTGGCATGCATTGATCGCGCAGAGTGCGGATCACTATGAATAGAGCTTCGGAACCCAAACTCCTTGATTATAAGGAGATGAGGACCTCGGCATAACAGTTTTATATAGGCCTATCCTTCTGATCGTTCGTACAAGTACGCCCGACCTAACAGGCTTGTGGCAACTATGATGATGTCGAATTTCGCCTTCGCACTTTCGCCTCAAATGTTCCACGAAAAACCCCATGGACTTTATTACTTTCTCGAAGCTTTTTAGCATAACTGTTTATATAAAATAAATTTAGATAGTTCGTATAAGCGAACTACTGGAAATAACGAAAAAAAAAACATTTATTAGCATCGACGAGTTAAAACAAAAATGCAGATATCTACAAAACTTGAGCTGATACAAAGACAAATATTCATTTTCAGTATCAGCGGCACTGATTTACCTAAAAACAAAATATTCAGTCATCTAAAACTAGCATGCAATAAAAGAATCTCATTAATATCTCGCGTGATTTCCGAAAATTAACACTATTTCGTTTTTCATCATTTTGAAAACTAGATTTTCAAGGTAAGTAAAAATTGATAGGTACATCTGAAAGGATACATCATATAGCAACCTCAAACATGTCAAACAACCTCAGAAGTAATGATACCAATGCTCGAAGAAATACCATCAATGTCTGGTATAGCCTCAGTCTTGTTACTCTTTAGGACCCTGTTATCACTGCATAATGAGACAAACGTGTAATGCATGTTTTACTATAATAAGGAAGATTTGATAATAACCTACAGTTTATTTAATTTTTAACACATCATATATTTTCAACTAAAATTATAATCAATTATAACAGCTAATAGCAAATAGGTTATTATTACATGATACTTTGGAGAATTAGGTGCAGATCATAAATCACAGTATAAAATATGTATATATATATATATATATATATATATATATATATATATATATGATCTTAAAATGTAAGAAATGTTTCATATACCTTTTTTGGCTAATAAGTTTACAGTAATCTCAATAAGACTCAAATTTGGTCATATAACTTACAAAACTTGTAAAAGGATTTAGTGAATTTAATGAAATAAATGTAACATTTAAAAAAATTATTCCCTAATATTAAGAGGCCTCTTTACCCCAGCTAGTATACGGCATTATTAATAAGCGACAGCCAAATAATTCATAAACGAGTTAACATAATTACAATCGGAGAACTGATATAGAAAGTTTAGACATTTATCTACAATTAGACAAAATAGTTTTAAGAAATAAATCAAAGGTGACTTATTTCTGATGACCTAATCGGATTTATGTGCAGACAAGAATACTCCATTATAATTCATTATATTGTAACAAAGAAAAGAAGGTGGTTCGCAACAACATTAGTTCCAAATCCCTGGTGGAATTTTCATTATATGTACCCTGCCTTAATTAAATAAATACATTGTTTCTTAAAAACTACTCGGCACAATTGTAGATAACTATCTAAACTTTCTAAATCTGGTCTCCGATTGTAATTATGTTGACCCGTTCATGAATTATCTTGGCTGTCGGATATGCAATATCCTATACCGCCTTTGGGTAAAGAGGATTCTTAAAATATAGAATATAATAATAATAATAATAATAATAATAATAATATTAATAATAATAATAATAATAATAATAATAATAATAATCCCTACTACTCCTCCACCTATGGCGTAATTGGTTACTGTCATTGTTTGAAAGAGAATTCTGACCCAATTACATAATATAATGTATCGGAAATAAAGTGATGACTCTTAAATTTGCAGGCATCGATAAAAAAGTCTCGCGCCCGCCGGCGCCGCAAAAAACCACATCATTTCCCGCAAGCAATACAAGTTAAACACATGGCAACATCTTACTGTTTTTTTTTGCTAATGTGCACGCAAATTTCTTTAGTAAGGAGTGCAAAACATATTACAGAGCGCTTTTAAATCGAATCCTGGCGGATTTATCAACAACCAGAGCCCAGTTTTCGCGCCAAAACGCCGCTCTTAAATCGAATTGCAAAAACTAAACGGATTTATAAAGCCCGAAAAAGGTAAAATTCAAATATGTAAATGTATACAGTGGGTGCCATTTAAAAAAACAAGGTCCAAGGCTGCCCTGCAAGAATGGAACATCCTGGATATGGCAAATTAATTTTACACACTGCACTTGGGCCTCTAGTTTGCACACACATTTTAACAACATCCATTTGACTTTACTATGTCTAATGGTTTTTATTAACTTTGGTTGCTTTGTCAAAAATACAATGCAAAAAAATGTGAGGATAATGTCTCATTGGCCATATGAGTTACGATTTACGAGTATACTTCGAGACTATTAATAAAAATCATATATCAGAGATTATTCGTAAAAACAGAAATTAAAATCATAAAATCAGTTACCAGCAATTTGGGTTTTGATAATTTCGGTACCCATGCATAAACAGAACAATAAAAAACAGTAAGAATGGTACGCTCTTAAGCATCATGATTTTTTCTTCAAAATCATACATCAAACAATATTCAGGAAATACGAACGGAATGTGACTTGGGATTTGGGTTTAGATAAGGTTTGGACAGAAAAGCAGCATAACTTGCAATCCATAAATTTCAGATCAAAACTGCTACATTCATAGAATATGTCTATGCAGGGCCGACCACCGGGCCTCCCCACAGCCGAGAAAGCGAAATACGTGCGGGTATATCTACCCGTTCTTTCGTACCGTGAACCGGTCTTTCTTTCCGGTCAAAATCTTTCCCAAGATCATCAAGATGCAATATACGAAATTTCACAAAAAGAAACGGGTGATGAGGGCAATGAGTTCAATAATCTGCATGACCCTGGCTTGTGGCCAACAACCATTAATGATGACTTCAGATTATCATGTGTAAGATGCGGACCAAAACAAGAAGAAAAACAATCTTTTCCTAGAAATGCAGATGGTAGATCGTTGTCATTATCATAAAATTATGCCAAATGGTGAAAAACTACAATGCAGCTGGTTAATATATTCTAAATCTTTAGATTTAGTGTTTTGTTTTTGTTGTTCGTTATTTGTGTAAGAAAGGGGTATTAGGTTTATTTATGGATATAAGAATTGGCAAAAATTGAGTTCAGTAGTTCATCAGTAATCATTTAGTTATTAAAAATACAATGAGTTACAAAAATAATAAAAATACGTCTCAATTTGAATTGTACAATTGATAATAATATCCAGTTGAACAGAAGTTCGAAGATTAAACGGCTTAGGTTATCACTTTGCCGTATAGTAGATGCAATTTTATTCTTATGCAGTTACAATCTTTCTCTTCAAGGAAAAAACTTGGAGTTGCAAATAACGGAAATTTTCTAAGTTTAATAGAATTATTATGCAAGTATAATCCTATTTTAATGGAGCATGTAGCTAGAATTAAGGATACAAACACAAGAATTGTTCATCATTTAGCACATCGCTCACAGGCAGAGATTCTTATTCCTTCAAGTAAAGAAGTACTTAATAAAATTAAGACAAATATTATTTCATCGACGTGTAATATATAATCAAGACCCTTTTCTACCCGTTAGGGACGTGTAATAGCATTAAAATGGACTGTACATCTGATATTTTCCATACAGAACCAACTTCAATAATAATAATAAGATACGTAACTTTTTTGGATAATAGAGTGACGAATCGTTCGTAGATTTTATTGAAGTTACAGGCACACCTGGAGAGGGACTAACAAACACGCTTTTAGCTAAACTTGACTTAGACATCAAGTACTGTAGAGGTCAAGCATACGACAATGGAAGCAATATAAAGGTGAAATACAAAGATGTGCAGTCCAGGATAATTAATCTAAATAATCGTGCAATGTACATACTGTGTTTGTCACACTCATTTAATTTATTAATATGTGATGCTGCCTCCAGTAACATTCATTGCAAAACATTTTTTGGTACTTTGCAACGATTGTATACTCTTTTTGCTCCATCTACTAAAATATGGAATATTATTTAAAAAAAAAAAACATCTTAGTAGTACCCTTAAACCGCTATGCGAGACATGATGTGAAACCAAAATAGATTCGGTATGAGCAGTACATGAGCAATTTGAAGACACATGAAGTAACGCAGTAACGAAGTAACGCACGCAGAGAGAGAGAGAGAGAGATCTGGATTTCTTATATAAAATGTGGTCTACGGAACTGTACCAGGTTAAGGCTAAGTGATGATAATTATGTATCTTTTTTCAGATATTAATCAATTATAAAAAAAAAATTAACAGCTTTAATGTGCGCGTGAAGGATTATTTAAATAATCAAAAACTGAGCATAACTATTTTTTATGCAATTAATAGAAATAGAGATTTTTTATATAATATAGAGATGTCTAAAATACATGACAATTGACAATAGTGTGATAAATTGATAGCTATTGACAATTGACAAGTTTAAAATTTACGTGTGCCATCACGAGAGTGGTGACATCGGTCACCGACCATATTCATTAGTCAACTAAAAGACTATATAGCATACTAGATACTAAATATAGTACACTAATGAATATGGTCACTAGGTGACCGAAATGTGCATTTAGTACAAGATTTTGTCATAAATGATGTCCAAGAAAATTAACTGTCGATTACAGTTGATCGAAGATTATGAGACAGGGCCTAGGCATTCCATTTTGCAAAACAACATTTTTTGTTGTTTACAGGCATTATAACGTATTTACACACACGCTCGATCTGCGTCCCCTTCATCCGCAAAGATTGGAATACATTTCAGGCGAGGAGTGTGCGGAGTACTCTCTGCCCTCCCTATCTTGCAGCTGATTAATAGACTGCTAGTAGTCCATTTAGCAGTTGCCAAGTCCCCGAGGGGGTGTTTGATCTGATAAACGCAACGAGGGGGGCGCGATCCGTGTTATGAGGGGGGCTCACGAGGAGTTAATTCAATCATACGAAAGCCGCTGTGGGATTTAGCTAAACGCCGTTTACTGTTGATTGGGATTTAAAACAGATTATGTATTTAGTAATTGAGAGAAGATTATAACTTCACTCCATGTAAGTACAGGGTGTATCTGAATTAAAAAAAAAAACTACACGTGGCGATGTAGGTCACCAAATTTTAATACCAAAAAGTTGTAAATCGAAAAAATTAAAAAAATAAAAACAAATAAAAATTAAACAAAAAAAAACAATTAATTAACACCAATTAACAAATTAATGAAACAATTTAATTTTCAAGATAGGGAGACCCCTCGCATACCCAGAAAGCATAGAACTATATTTTGATATTAAGATTTTCGACTCGGAATTGTATCACAAACATCGCCAGATGTAGTTTTTTGTCCAATTTAGAAACACCCTGTACATGGGGAAAAGTATAGTTTTAGTTAAAATTTTTGATTTCGTAATTTCATTGGAAATGTCCAATTTCAGGTCCCGGAGTACATTAGAACAATTTTTCAATAAATACTGCAAATATTTTGTGAAATAACACTTTGAAATTGCATTTTAGTGGTACACCTCTTGATAGTTACCAATTTTTTGTTGCAGGAAACGACAAAAACAGCCATTCACATCTATCCTCGCCAAAATCGTACAATAGCATCTCGGAGAGCCTCAGCAGGACGAAATGTGGTAAGTTTGAAATACAAAACAGTAGGGCTCAATTTTCCGTGAGTTGCAATTAACCGTTTAAATAAAATTATTTTAGAAAATGTTGAATTAATAATAATAATAATAATAATTCCTACTACTCCTCCACCTATGGCGTAATTGGTTACTCATTATTTGACATTATTTGACAGAGAATTCTGACCCAATTACATTTTATTTTCCATAGGCCCCTGAACTATTATTAGCTATGCGGGCGTTAAGAGGAGAGGGGCATTATTATTATTGCCCATCTGCGCCTGCATGCGACTTATAGATGGTAGAGGCACATTTCCAACATTTGTTGCAAGGAAATGGGAAAACTACAGAAAAACCACCCCAGAAATGTATACCCGGGAATCCAAACCTCGACCTTGCGGTCTAGAAGCGAACTCCACCGCAGTCTTTAGAATTGCATACAAGGATTGTTCAAAGCTCAATTAATCGAATTATTGAATTAACCATAGCCCTCTGTGGCACAAATTGTTTAAAAATTGCGTTAAAAAGACGTTGCCCAAATTTTTGTCAAATGACAATTTATATCAGAAGATGAAGTTTGAGCACAATTTTAAAAAATTACAAAAAATGCATGATCGTTCGAAGTTTTTGAAGGATCAGTGTGAGTTGGCGCCAGAAAACAATTCCGTATTTTCTGCAGAATCTAACATTTGGTCACTGCATATATTTGAGTAATTTCTTAATCAATTTGAATTTTTGTAATTTTTTATGTTTTTAATAATTCATTGAAAGTTAGATCTATTTAATTTAAAAAATACGAGTTTTTCAACGTTTTTTTTGGGTAGATTATAGATACCTAAAATTTGATAGATTTTTTAATGAAGAATTTTTTGAGTTTTAGGCAATTTTTAGATATAGTTCATGCCAGATAATTTGTCACTTTCCTCATAAAACCGAAGTACCTCCTCTCTCCTACAGGACTGGACAACCGACATGCAAATGCATGTCTCGGAACATCCTAGTTTATTGAGATACAATAGTGAGCTTAAAGTCCCTGAGTAATACGGTTGCTTATTCCAAAGCGCTTAATTTCAAAGCCCATGTGACACGATCATTTTTATTGCACGCAATATAGCTCGATTTCGTGACCTTGAAATATTGAACGGTGTCATATAGAGATTCTTCAATTTAATATTTCTTGTACAGTTACTGCGCGCACATAAACTGACATTTCTACAAAACTTGCCCCTTTGGTATACATAAAACTAAAGAAAAAAAATGTTGTATTACAATATATTATGACGATTTATTTAATTGTTTGCGTGTGCGGTAAAAGGAATGCTAATTATATTATTTTTTTACTACTAGTTATATTCATTATGGTTTCATTCATGTTGGCAGCCCTGCCTTGGATATGTTAATTTAATGCTAATGCCACACTCGGGGATTTCGGTTTTATGGGTAACGTGACAAATTATCTGGCGTGGACGTTATCTAAATTAACAATTTAATGACAATTGTTACATTTTTTTTAAATTTTCTGCAATGTTTAGACATTATCTAAAATTTAAGAGATTAATGAATAAAATTATTAAAAAAATTGTTTACATAAATGCCTTGTAGTTTCTACGTGATATTGTTCTTAATTTCTACTTGAATTTACTTTTTAGTTTGGACTAATTATCTTCTTTGATTTCACTTAATTATCTTCATATGGTTTCTACAGCAAGATTTGTTTTCTTTATTACTACACGCGGTACTGTAGTAATAGATAGCGAAGCACTTGCTCCACAAATATAATAATAATCATTTTCATAGTTTCTACACAAGAAATGAAACTCAATTCTACATGGAGTAGTATATAAATATGATTATTCCGTCAAATATCATCGCATTTAGTTTGCCATTAACCATCTATATTCAATTTTAAAACTTCATTTTCTGCTTAGTTTTTACTGTTCACACAATTTTCCTCGTTGTTTCTGCAGGGGCGAAATTGGAGTTTAAATATAGAGGGGGCGCAAATTTTGTTGAAGTATTGACAGGCAGTGGCGGATTTAGAGGGGGGCTATGAGGGCTATAGCCCAGGGCGGCAAAATCCAGGGGCGGCAAATTTATGGAAAAATACAAAAAGCACAAGTCACAATATAAAATAAATATACAAATAAATAAATAAATGACGAACAAAAACGGGAAAATACAAAAAGTGAAGCATCTAGCTACCTCCTTCAACTTCAAAGAATAAACACGACTTATTTGTCAATTTTATGCAGAGATATGTTATCTCTATTTAATGTATAAAGTAATTAGCTACACTAGTCTGAGGTCGATTTATCAACCGTATCAGTATACAATGTATAAGAACAAAATTTTACATTTATGAAAATTGAGCTCTAATGAAAGAGAAAGTAACTTAATATGAAAATGAAACGAACAGAAAAAAAAAACAAAAATCCAGTCAGATGAAACCAGAGCGCAGGAGATGTACAATTGATTGGTAGAGAACATTTCAGAATCAATCAAGAGTACTAAAATTGTTTAAAAGTTCATCGTGCAAGAAACACTTTGACATTGTATGCAAAGCTTCAGTAGGTACCCTTAGAAAATTTTTACTTTTCGTAAAATTTCACTTTAAATTCTATGAACATGTTATCTATTATTTAGTCGTAAAAATTATTTCGAAAATTAACTTTGTCAATTGAACAAGTATCATCATACTACAAGAATGTTTGTAAAGTTTTTGGACGTTTTCGCTTTCTTGACGCTGTTTTGTCTCTTTCATTCAACTGCAGTTTTTTTTTTTTTTGTGGAGTCTTGAAGTCCCGCCTCCAAGCCATTGGGCTTGGCTACGACCTCTCAACCCTGGCATAAGGTACGAGCCTACAGCCAATTCAATGATGTCAGGATTTTATATTTATGTTTTTATTTGGCAATTCCTTAGGAAGGTAGTGATTGACTGGAAAATGTTTCTATAGTTTAAAACTAGTAAATGAATAATTCTTACGGGGAGTGAGATATTATAATTTCATAGGTAGTTCATCAGGGTTTTTCGTGGTAAGAAATATTTTTGACATGGAAAAAATATGTGGTTTAGTATCCCTTCGGGCAGGGCAGATGCCATCTCTCAATAATTACATAGATTTAATCATCGAAAGCTTGCTCCACAACGTATTCGGACTAAACGAATTTGACAAATCTTGAAAATATGCCAACATTACAGTTACACTTATAACTGTGACATCACTTTTTAACATCCACTCATGCAATCGATCATATTCTTTTGCGTATAAATGTTCCGACTTTTGGGGGTACCAATAATTCACGGGCTTTTTTGGCTTTTTCATTTACATTTTGAGGAATAATACCTTCTGCCATTTTTATTATGACTTTTATATACTGTCAAACAACTCATAGCAACCTCGGAAATAAACATTGTGGATCGATACAATACCTAAAATTTTTACCAATATGTTTCTAAAAAATAAAATATTGTATGCACCACGGAAGATATGGATGTTTTTTTCCTGAGGTTGCAGGATTACAAACCGAGGGCCTTTGGCCCGATGTTTGTAAGTCAACCGCTTAATGCATAAATATCTATATAGTGTTATACGTACTTAGTTTATATTCAATTTTCTTCCTTACTTGTTTCCTTCTTCTTCCTTCTTCTTCATTTTTTTTCAGTTTCTACATAATTTTTAACTTAGTTTTTTTTTAAATTTACTTCAAAGATTTTATGTCGTTTTTAGTTTCTACATTTTTTTTTTCCAAGTTTCTGCATAATTTTGTTCTTAGTTACTATATCATTTTCTGCTTAGTTTCTATTTGTTATTTGTTTCTGCCTAATCTGTGACGTACCTGAAGGGCAATCAGCGCGTTAGGCCGTGGAGAGAGTGGAGGGTCCCTTCGAAGCAGTGACGAGGGCCAGGCTCTCGGTGTCAGAGAGTGGGGGGTTAAAAAAAGGCTCCACGTAATTTATCCTCGTCCCTACTTCGTCGCAAAGGGTGGCTCCACCCTACCTGCGTGGGTGGACGGGGCAGACAGTCAGCGAAGTTCAGAAATCACGAACTGTCGCAACGGCTGACCATATGGCGCCAACACCACCAGATTTAAATCTCGCAGTGAGAATAAGAACTGAAAACTGAACCGAATACCCGATCGAGAAAACGTGGGGGGGGGGGGGGGGGGACAAAAAATAACAGGTGTGAATTTTGTAGTGTAAAATATCGGCGTTTATTCACACAAACGACAGGACACCGTGCCTACGCTTCCTGAAATAAATACCTCCGTCCGCAACCCAATCACGCAGGGTTCACCATATTCGGCCGAATATCGCAAGCTCCTTATCGCGCGATTCAAAGGGCCGTCCGAGCGACATTTCTCTTACACAAGCGCAAAACACGTACGGCACGAAACACGTAACGCAAATTTTACACAAAAGAAGTAAACGATATATCAATTTGGAATTAAACTCAAAGGAGAACAAAAAATAAATATCAAAATCTGGCCTGTGTTCCTGGTCTGTCTTCGCTGGCGGGCTGAGTTCGGTTCCTGGACGGCGGCGGTATGCGTCGGGGACGCCGATCACTCGATTCCAGGCCTCAGAGCAGGATGATCGCTGCCTCTAGCCAAGAACTGGTTGGCTGAGCTACTTAGCCCTTACCCCGTAAAAAAACGCCTGCAAAGCACATGGCCTTAGTAACAATGGCCGGACACGTGGCTTTACGAAAAGGAAAAAAATACCGGGCTTAATTACTTACTCGGATGTTGTGAGCGTATGGATAGTACCTTGCCTTGTACTTGGTGCCTCAATCCCCTCAAGGGTGGTTAAATGAGTCCCCGTTTATTATCCCGGAAACCGGATGGTGGTATACCAATTAAAACGGTTCCTCTGCACGTCTGTACTACACGGAAGGCAACTGATTTCTCTCCATGGTGGCGTCTCGCCAACGATTTTAAAACTCACACAAATATAGGGACCTCGTCACCACAACAAAAAAGTGTGAGTACGGTCGCCTACAGTGGAGGCCTGTGCGCCAATTAATTATTAAAAGGCAGTTTCTGTCGAGTTATAGACTTTAATTTTTAGTTAAATTTTTGTCGTTTGTTAAATCTAGTTCAGGACTAAATTCGTCTGAGACAAAATCTTGAATCATAAACGTTTGGTATGACCAAATACTCCAATTCAGTTGATTGCACAACGAAGCGTTGAGTTGAGTTGTAAAATTCTCGCTTTCCTTTCATTATAATCTTCATAACAAACTACAGACATTAATGCGTATTATCTATGCTACATATGATAAACTATTAATTCTAATAAACTAGAATTACGTGGAAAAACAGAATTATCCGACTCACATGATAAACAACGAGGCAATAACCCCATCAGCGTAGCTTTATTGTTTTTGCGCATTTCCGCGCAATTCGTCCATTCCGTGTCCTGTTTTTATCCCTTTATCATGTTCCTCGGGCCGCACGGGTGTATAAATAAGTAAACACGGGGCGGGTCGGGGGACACGGCTTATATTGTGCGGCCGCAGTTAATTCGCAAGCCATCCGAGATGATAAAGTTAGTGGGGCCGGGTCATAAAGATTTGCATATATCTCCCCTAGCCCCCGAGGGGGGCGGCGGGCTGGCTCCGGGTTTGTTGCGAAGAAGTGCAATAACTGGAAGGGGTCCGCGCGCGCTCCGGGCACCCGGAAACGGCCGGGACGTGTGGCTCCACCATTCCAACCCGGAAATACAGGGTATTAGTCATAGTTAGGGAAATCTACGACTATGCAAGATGCTCGCTGGTACAGGGGGTGTGCGGATAAAGAGAGGCTGGGAGTTGCATTGTCTACCGGAGGATTTCATATGTACATATGTATGGACGGTTTTGCAAAGGGGATGCAAAAAGATCTTTAATATAAAAATAGGCAGCAACATTTTTTCCCCATTAAAATATTATGTTAATTATTACTCCTATATTTTATAAAATACTTCTAATAAGTTTTCTTGTACTTTGAGTAAGTGGTCGATTCAAAACGCAGTTTTCTGGGCACATAGTTTGTTTGAAAATGCAATATTATCGCACAGATTTCCAAATTCTAAAAACATGTTTTCCTAAGGATAGGGTCCAATAGTGATATTAAAAACGTAGACCAATCTGACGAGGTAGATGTAGATCATACTGACGAAGAATATAATAAAGAAAATGAAGAATATTGCGATTCTATGGACATTGGGTTTTATTTGGAAGACTTCTTTCGAAATCCTGTTTTTCAATAGTATATTGTACCGAGTGATCATTTAAATGTCACCTCTAGTTATCCATGGAAAGGCAAGATCACCAATCTCGCCTTTCTTATTTTCTTATTGGCTGCAGAAAGTCCCAGGCTGGTATCTCGGTAATATAACGTCTTAGAGGTTCGGGGAAAAAATGCATAACATAAGCCTACCTTGCCATAAGGTAGGCTTATGTCGTGCCATTTTTTTTGCTGAACCTCTATGACGTCATACTTTCGAGAAAATGGCGGTATTGGTTGTCTGAAACATTATTTTTTATTTAGTTAACCATATCGTTTACAAAATAATCTTTCTTACAAAAGTTGTATTTTTTTTAAATACGAGGGGATATTAAAATGAAATCTACCTAACCAGAAAAATCGAATTCGTGGGGCATGTGGCCAAATAACACCACACATGTTGCAAAAAGCACGACGAAATTAAATGGTGATTTGAAGAATGTATTGCAAGCAACGGAGGTCACTTGAACAGAGACTTTAAATTGTAATTCATAGCAACTGATAAATTTCATTTATTGGCAATTGTCGCGGTATTTGTATAATAACGGGGTACTTATGTAGTATCACTATAAAGCTAATTTTATTGCCTATTAAAAATAACCAAAATATTCAAGGTGTTCCATTAAAGAAAATGACGATTATAGCTTTCACGTGTTTATTTGATTTTCAATTGTTCTCCTGATATTAGGATTAATTAGACGACGAAAAGTACTAAAACTTTTTTCTTCAACTTTTCTATCTATCCTAATAGCCGAGATATTTGCTGTCATAATAAATCAAACAGATGTATAACGCTTTTCTTGAATTTATATAACTTAATCAGGTATTTTATTTATATTACTTATTTATTGAATTAACAATATCTGTATGTCTGATTGATAATATGAATAGATAATTATTAATAGATAAATAAATCATCTTTAATTGATATTTATTTTGAAATTTCAATAATATTCCCTTATATTAGGTATATTCTCTGAAAATTTGAAATTATTTATTATTAAATGAGAGGAAATTAACTATTCAGTTTAAATATATTTTACACTTTTAAATCTCTGCAATATAGTAATATGATATTGATGCTCAAACATTTAAAATTAGTTCAATTCGAAATAGTTCGAAATTTAGAATAGTTTACTTTCGCAATACTTTTTGTCAATATTAACACAAAATCGTAGAAAGATGACATATGTTCTAATTGACGTTATGTTATTATAATCTAATTAAAAGAAAATTTTAAACTTCGTAAGTTCAAATATTTTCTTACAACTATTTTAGTTTAGAGGAATTAACTATCAAACCAGATACAGGTTAAATTTTGTATATTCATAAATATTACAATTCAAGATTACTACTTCAACAAAATATGTAAGTTATTTATTCTTATTAAATAACAATGTTCTTAAAAAACGATTTAAAATATTTATTTGGTAATTTATTACTAATTATACTTGACCCAAAGATCTAAGAATATTATGACTTTGACTTCTTAATAGTTATATTCGGGGTTTAATTTAGGGTCACCATAAAGCAAACGGATGGTCAAGACGGAAGAATCGCACGCCGTCGTCAATACCAGAAAGACAGCCGGGCAACCCCAGATAACTGAATAATATTAGCAGGACTTTTATGATTTTATGGCAACACCAAATAAAACCCCCATAAGATACTTAAAAGTGAAAGTCGTAATATTCTTAGATTTTTGGGTCGACTATACAATATAAATCATGACCGTAAAAGGTGAAGGCAGAATTTAGGCCTTTCTCCGGCAAAATAACCCCGCTATACCTGCCCTCGGTAACAGTGGCCGAACCACGGTCCGAAACGTGACAGAAGCCCATAATTTCAGAAGCGACATACGTTATGAACAGTACTCGGACCGACCCGGCCGAGAGAATGGGTCTGGAAACGCATTTTTTTTAAATTTTGCACTTAAATATACACCGTCAAACTTAAATAATGTCGTTGAAATTTTTGATCTAGCACTTCAACTGGCTTCACAATTAATTATTGAAGTCGGGTAAAATTGACCACGCGTGAATTTTTCCTTTCAGGACGCGCGGCGTGTGTGACGTCACGGTTGCTCACACGCCCAGCAGTATACTGTAACCTACGTTGAACCAGTTCGCACTTCTGGATTTACATGTCTAAAGAGAAAACGCGTTATAAATATTGAATTATACCTAGATGTACAAATACTACTATTTCTACCCCAAACAAAATATTCGTAAATGTCTATGAAACGCGACCCTTAAAAAATGAAAACGAATTATTATTCGAGTTTGCCAACTCAAGTCGGGCGAGAGGCGAGAAACGAATAGCTACTGCTGAGAAACGAACATATTTTAAAATATTTTTGTTAGTATTTTATCCATGTTACCAGATATTTGTAATTATTTTTTATTATTTGTTATTTTATGTACGTTCTGGTATCTTCTAGTATTTATTTATTTATTTTCCTACTAGTTTCGGTTTAAAATTCAGCCAACATCAGGGGTTTTTAAACTAATACGACACAAATAGTCAAATATAATCTTCAAAAATATAATTTAATTTACAAAAACCCCTGATGATGGCTGAATGTTAAACCGAAACTAGTAGGAAACATAAAAAAATAAATACTAGAAGATAGATACCAGAAAGTGCTTAAAATAACAAATAATAATTTAAAATATGCTATGAATATGCTCCTTTAACGAATATATTAGATTTTGTTTCAAATTAACAAATGCTAACAAAAGGTAAGTCCACTAAATCGTGTCCACTTTATAGGTGCATGAAAGTAAGTTTTTAATTTGCCGTAGTTTCGAGTCTACTATACGATACATGGTGCGGAATTTAACTAGATAATCGTTAATAATTGAAGAAGTTATTATTTAAGGCGAAAATGTTTAAAATAAAAGTTTTTTTTTTATTTCGAGGGAGTAAATAAATACTACTATATATATATATATATATATTTATTAGTTTCAAGGTCATTTGAATGCCAACTTTGTTTTTTCAAATAATTATATATTTTTCTAATAAAATTGTATTGTTAATAAAAATAAGAATTTGTTCTTTAATTGGTTTTTTTCTTTTAATGTTCTTTTAATGTGTTTTAACAATGCAATTTTTCCACTTAATTTCAATTCTATTGACTTATACAATAATTTTGAACATTTATTAACAATTTATACTTCTGAGTATTTTATTTTTATTTTTTTGTTCTTAAGGCCTATTCAGAGTCACATAACATAAGGAGACGTTGTGCACGCGCATTTGACGTTTTCCTGCTCCATATAAGAAATCCGCTCAATGGCTTCTTATGTTATATTATGTGACTCGGAATGGGCCTTTACTCAAAACAATACGTGTGTCAGTTTACACTCGCACAAATATGCATAAATCATTAATTTCTCCTTTGTTTTAGACGTAACTAATACATTATTGCTTACCTAGATACTTTCGATCCGCGAATCTCAGAGCTGATGAAATTACTATTCGTAGCAAAAAAACTAGCAAATGTAACTGCGTCAATCTTAGGCAAGTTGTCTGATTGACCCCGAACAAATCCCTTATCCATATTACACACAAAACAATTGACTGTAACGCACTAACTCGGGCGATCAAATTTGAATAAGCATTGAGCTATCGCAAGGGACGCAAGATCCGCGTGCAACGGGCAACGTTGACGTCATCTACTAGACTGACTAGCGCGGATGGAGGCGCCAGAGTCTTATTTCAAACCCTTATAACTCCATAAATTCTCACCCAATTTAAATGAAATAACGACCATTGGGTTTAAACCGATGAAGTTCAATAATTAATTGTATTTTTTTAATATATTTTTTCATTTTTTCCAAGCCCATTCAGCATATCAGAGAAGAAATATCCTTCTCGCATGGGCACTGTCAAAAGAAATTCGATTCATTGTACCTATCATGCGAGAAACTACAGAAAGATTCCCCGACAGACGAAAACTTGACTTGTATTCACATTCATTTTAATAAGTTCAAAACGTTCAACATAAGGTCCTACGAACCACATTATTTACTTATTCTAAATATTGTATTTTGGTATTTGGTTTTTAATTGTCATGCACAAGAAAATATAATATTTATGCTTTGCGTTCGGCATCAAACTATCCGCGGGAGGCAATTTGCACATTGCTCCCTTGTAATACAAATAACTATTGTTTCTATTAAGACTTTTCTAGGTTAGTTGTAATTTCCTGATATTTGATTCAAACCGAGAATTTTCGAGATTTTTAAATTCATATATATATATAAATAAATGCACAACAGGCCTTGAAGACCCTGGGCTTGCACAACTTTTCGCCTGACAGTCTGTGTTTGAGCCATAGTCCATAGTTCTCCAATTTTCCACTTTCAAAAGCTTTAGGTCTTCCATCACCGAGTCGAGCCATCCTATTCTGGGTCTTCCTCTTCGTTTCTTCAATATCGGTGAGTTTCTCAATGGCATCTTTGGTACTCTTTCTCGACCCTGGGCTTGCACAACTTTTCGCCTGACAGTCTGTGTTTGAGCCATAGTCCATAGTTCTCCAATTTTCCACTTTCAAAAGCTTTAGGTCTTCCATCACCGAGTCAGCCATTCTATTCTGGGTCTTCCTCTTCGTTTCTTCAATATCGGTGAGTTTCTCAATGGCATCTTTGGTACTCTTTCTCGATCCATTCTTTCCAAGTGCCCTATCCACCTGATTCTTTGGCCCTTAATCAAGTTTATTATTCCAGGGCTATCGAACAGCTGTTTTATTTCTTCATTCGTTCTCCGCCTCCACACTTTACTATACTGTATCCCCCCGAAAATCTTCCTCAGCACTTTCCGCTCCCATCTCTCCAGCATCGATTTTTCCTTGGTGTTCAGGGCCCAAGTTTCACAGGAGTACATTACAATCGGTCTCATCACCGATTTATATAACCTTAACTTCAGGGCCTTCAACATACTTTTAGATAATGGTCACACCAAGGAATGTGAACTTATTCACGAAATCAAAATTGTACACTTTCCCATTACATTCGACTGTTAGTTCACTTTCAGTTTCTCCTGTATTTCCTAACATCATGTACTTTGTCTTCCCTTGATTTATATGTAATCCTAAAATTTTTGCTTCCTCTTCTAGTTTTCTGATTGTTCTGATCAACTCTTTTCTAGATTTTGCAATTTAAATTCATAATGCAATTTATATCAATGTAGTATTTTCTCGAAACAATGTCTACATTTTAAATTTGCTTAAGAATCTTATCTTGCCCCATATGCAAAACACTAAAACTTGCAGTAAAAAATTAAATTTCTGACAATACATACATTTTCTTAAAAACTGTGTTTTCATATGGAGCTACTCCAGTATATGAAGGCAGTAAAAAGTAGTGAAGTTTAAAACTTACAAATTCATAACTGAAATATTCGTATATAGTAATTTTTGTATCTAGAACGCGAAATAGCACTTTTGCGTTCAAGAATGAAAGTTATTTTGCCGAGGGTTACCGAGGCAAAATATCCATTCGAGAACGCAATAGCATTTCGTGTTCGAGATACAAACAAGATTTTTTTCGAAAACTGCAGAAAACTGCAATACAACAAGACAAGTTTGTTATGCACACCAATTCATTTATATTTGAAATTGTTTGAACCGTGTTTAAATCCAGACGGTTTAGGTGCGGTCTCTATCGTAACGGTAGCGACGAAATAAACAATAAAAATCAGTTGTTTTAAAAATTAATTCTATTATTAATTATTCGAATTCGTGTTCTAAGAGTGTATAATTATTCAAAATGAGTCGCGGAAACATATACAGTGTGGAAATTAAGTAGCGGATAAATTCGGTAACTCCGTTAATGTGTATGAGAGAAAAAATCTAAAAGGGAGATAGCGATATAAATTACTGTGCTTATGAAAATATGTTTTTCAAATTTAAAAAAACAAAATTTCAAAAGTAATGACTTTATTCATGTTTTTTTTAATTCAGCCTACATTTTTATTTTTTATTTCGGTACAGTTTTTTAATCTGTTTTGAACCATACAACATTTTGAATAGCTTACATTAGAAAAAAATTAAAAAAACGGTCTTAAAGTTAAAAAAGTAAAGATGGATAGAAAGAAGGGGTCCAGTGGAATGACCGGCTAGATCCCCTGATATAACTGTAACAGCCCCCTTGCCGTCGCGTATGATTACGCAAGCGATGGTGAGGGTTTAGTTAACAATAAAATTTAACACAGGTGGTCCAGGTGCACTTTCAATTGTCGCGGTTTTCGACGACGAGCATATTAAGGAGAACTAAATAAATATGGTTTTCTAATAGAATTATAGATTTATTTACCCCAAAAATTAAAACAAATGTAAATTAAATGAAACGAAATAATAATAAATTTTGCAACGGGTCTGGTAGGCAGCCTAGCGAACACGGTCCTGGTTCTGACAGCTATGAGACCTTTCAGCTGGTGGCTGCGCCGGACGGGCCTGGAAAAATATATACACACGCAAAAATACAAAATTATCGGTCGGCAGACTGAATGTCTGAGAGCTAGTACTCGTTCACGACAAGCGTCTGACACAATATTTCTCAATCGTACGGATGCCAAGCTCCTAGCGTCATGCGGGAAGACAGCTAGGGTTTAGATGGCGAAACGGTACTCGGTCTCTTGCGTTCGGTGCCAAGCACCTGGTGTCCTGCGGATAGACTTCCAGGCGATAGCGAGACGGATTGTTTTTTTTTGTTGAGGGATGGAAATCTTCTGAAAGACACCCCTTACAGGGGTATACTCTGATTTTTCTAAACTGGCGTGCACGTCATCAAACAGCTGTGCGATGAGGTTTCTTCGTACCAACGTGATTGTTTTCGATAATATGCATAACAATAGTTTAAGAATTATTAGTTTAGGAAATTAATCTGAGGATCATTTGTTACATAACACTGATCACCGGTGGTTATAAATAGGTAATCGGTGTATTAACCGCGGACACAATTTTCGCCTGCCAATCATGTAATAAATCATGTTATGTTGGCATTTGCGATATGTTTTCGGCGACGATGCCACTTCTTTTTCATTAACGCATGCTCATCATGTGTGTATAACCCAACTTCTTTGACGTCTAACTTGTTACATTTGATCGATTATTACAATGCATATTTTGCCATTGTAGATGTTAAACCATAACCACAAGATTGATATCTGTACGATAAACGGCAGAGAAGTCGACGAATTTGATACGAACCGCGCACTGTCGCACAAGATTGCACGGACGCAACAGCTGATTGCAGCCATTTTTAAATACCCAGGACAGCTGGCAACCTTGTAAAATTGTGCCATCATTATTATGATTATTATTTTGATGACGTGCACGCCAGTTTAGAAAAATCAGAGTATAGTGTCGGATTCCTACCGACTAAAACCTCTCCGTACTCAGGACACCAGAAGGCGTCCATGAATCAATAATGAGGTACCGGTTGTTCACCATGACCTGCCGTATCATATTGATCATCAGAAAAGTTCAGCATTCAGATATGAAGCGAGACGGAACTGTCTGTTTCTCGGTAAAACAGGCGTATTTGTCCAACGCCCGCATTCCCCAATGACGTATTTCGGTGGGGGAGCTAAAGACGGGGAGGGGCGCACGCGCACCCGACTTTAATGGGGAACTGATGTTCCCATCAGGTCACGTGTGCTGCATCTTGTCGCGTGATTACCTTACGGTGCAATTAACTGTACGCGACAAGATGCAACGTTACATAGACTTTTTTTATGGGGGCACCTGAGAAGCATGGTATAGAGGACCTTAAAGAAAGAATTCGGCATGAGTGTGGGTTAATAACCCCTCGAATGCTCCAAAACGTGGTGAATACATTTTATTACCATCTTGGGTATTGCCAGATGGTGCAGGGCCATCAGTTTGAATATTTACAGTAATTGTCGAAGCCTTAATATGTCTTTGTTTGTTTTGAACCCCGATAACTAGGATTAGTCTGTTAATTTCATAAATCATGTTGTAACTTAAGGCCGTTTTTCTTGAGTTTTTTCTCATCTAACCTATTTAAAATGTTGTATGGTTAAAAACAGATTAAAAAGCTCTACCTAAATAGAAAAAAAAAATGTAGGTTGTCATTTAAAAAAACATTAAAGACGTCACAACTATTCCAATTTTGTTTTTTTAAATCTGAAAAATATATTTTCATATGCGCAGTAATTTATAACGCTATCTCCTTTTTAGATTTTTTTCTCTCTCGTACACATTAACGGAGTTACTGAATTTATCCGCTACTTAATTTCCACACTGTATAGAAAATTCTACATAAAATAAAATTTCAATTGCAAATAAATTGTTACCGTCTCAGCAGACCCTGCAGAAGTTTCCAATAATACAACGTGTGCAGTTAACTTGAACAATTACAGCACTGAACGTCCAGAAGTGAACGCTACGATAATGGACATCATTGGATCTGGTATAAATTTGACTCACTGCAATCTCGGCACTTTCAATTTACATGTAGTAGGTACAAAATTGTTTTCGTATGTTATGTATTTAATTAATAAAATTATAAATGTAAGTTGAATAATTGACAAATTATTTTGACATTTGTTTTAGTTCTAGAACGAAAAAGACTTTGGCGTTCTAGAACATAAATAGTAGTTTGTACAACTAGAGTGGATACGATGCCCATATCGCACGAGGTGGAGTTTGGCGCACGACGCCGCAGGCGGAGTGCGCCAAACCTCCGAGTGCGATATGGGCAATCCACTCGAGTTGTACACACTACTTTTTCTACGACAAAAACGAATAACAATGTTATGTAATTGGTATTTACTAATAAATGTCAGTGTGACACATTTGATTGTCATTCATCATTCAATACATTTAATATATTAGAATTAATATAATATAATATACTTTGCCTTCGACTTTTCCGGAAGTAATGATTTATATGTATCATTCGCGGACTGCCGAATATCGGGGGGTGTACAGCTTAATGATGAATCGCTTTCATTGGAAATCATAATTCAGCACTGTAAAGATAATTGTAATAATGTCGATTTGACTTTTTGCTTATTAATTTGTCGTTGACAACTATGACAAATTTATGAAAAAACATGTTGCTCTGCAATTTTCCATCTCTCTGATTGGTGGATATCATATCCGCACACGTGTGTGGGAATGAAAATATATCCACATTGTTCATTGCAATAGGCCACATATACAGGGTGTATCAGCCAAATGGAATAAATTCAATAATAAATAAATGGGGGCGTGTTCGAAAAAACGCTTGGATACGTCGATTGTTATTTTTAGTTGCGCATTTTTTTCAACAAAAACTTTTTATACAGGGTGTGTCATGTGACCGTGGCCAATACCAACTTTCTTATTTTAAATGCAACACCTGGTATATTATTCAATTTTTGGATTCTTCAGAAAATTCTAGACATATTTCATGTACAATGTCCTATACCTATCTTCAACTGTTTCGGAAATATTATATTCCTCACTGGATGAGAGAAGAACATACGCAATACCCTGTAAAGGTTAATGTTTGGGCAGGAATTGTTGGAGAACATATCATAAATCCCTTTTTCATTGATGGCAATTTAAATGGTGATAATTATTTAGCACTACTCCAAAATAATGTTGTGCCAACTTTGACAATCTTATATCCTGATCCAGCAAACCCACAAGTTCCAGCGAATATGATATGGTTTCAGCAAGATGGAGCACCGCCCTATTACCAAATCAATGTCCGGAACTACCTCAACCGAATATTTCTAAATCGGTGGATAGGGAGGCGAGGACCGATGGAATGGCCAGCACGATCCCCTGATCTGACGTCATTAGACTTCTTCTTATGGGGATACGTCAAAAGTATTGTATACAAAACTAAACCCCTCGACTTAGCTGACTTAAGAAGACGAATAATGCTTGCGATTAGATCGGTCACGCCTGAGATGTTGAGTAACGTTATAAGAAATTTCTATTTAAGATTAGGATGTTGCCAAGACGTTCACGTCGAGCATTTTGAACATCTCCTCCATTGAAATTTATTGTTTTTTTTTTGTTTTTTTACATTATCAAGAAATAAACAGTATTACTTATTAGTTTTTGAGTGTGTTGTAACGAATTTCTGTAATCAAATAATTTTCTTTTTTTTACAGTTAATTTTTGCAATAAATCTGAAAACACTTAATATTTCCGAAACAGTTGAAGATAGGTATAGGACATTGTACATGAAATATGTCTAGATTTTTCTGAAGAATCCAAAAATTGAATAATATACCAGGTGTTGCATTTAAAATAAGAAAGTTGGTATTGGCCACGGTCACATGACACACACTGTATAAAAAGTTTTTGTTGAAAAAAATGCGCAACTAAAAATAACAATCGACGTGTCCGAGCGTTTTTTCGAACACATTTATTTATTATTGAATTTATTCCATTTGGCTGATACACCCTGTATGTATAGTAGTCTATGAAAGAATATGCTAATATACATATAGGAGTAGAAAAAATACTTTGCAGCTAGGTGACAAAAAAAACTCACTTTGTCAACTGAAAATTCAACGTAAATGTCAACTTATGATGAGTTTTCGAAAAATAATTACATTTTTCGTGCAACCGGACGCGAAGTGTCTCTTTCATGTATGCAAAACGGGACGCGAAATCAATTTCGCGGCCACTGCCCTTGGCGGTGGCCGCCAAACCAAACGTCACTTAATGTTTCACTGATAGTGACAACGATAAATTTATTGCTTTGGTTTTTATACTTTTTAAAATAAATTCAACTAACATTATAATGGTACGCGCCGGCACACAACGCATTTCCGCCGAATAAAGATACCGCCGAAAAAAACTGATGCATGCCATTCGTCCGCCGCCGAGTGTGCGGTTAGTATACGAAACGGAAACATCGCTGTCATCCGACATTTTTGCTTTATTTACTAATAGTTATTTAAGCATTAAGGGAGGCAAGTATTGTTTACCAGTCGAAGTCGAGATTGCGTCCGAGCGACAGCGAGGGCTAGCAATAAAGTCCGAGAGTGGTCAAAACTTCTCGAATTGCTTATAACTGTTTTTCCACTTCTGAAGTTGGTTTAATAGTTTGTTTGATTAATTTATTTCGCAACTTGAACAAAATATCCGTGCGGCTTTGGTTGCCAAGACTATTTTCCAAACAAAATGAGGGTGTCAGAAGTTACCTTACTTTCATCAAATCAACAGTGTATATCACAACAGTGTAGTTACCATGTAGGGAGTGGAAAAATTATATTAATTATATCATTTCCCCATAACAACATGCTATCCGACTCTCTATTTATCCATAATAAATAATTTAACTCACGTTTTAATAACTAGAAATTGTCGATTGCACAAAATATGTTATGAACACATCACCCGCGAAATCTTTTCTCGTCCTCGAGATTGACGCTGAACATGGAGTGGTTGTTGGTTCCTCGAGCCTCCTGCGTGGGCGGCCTCGGCGGCGAAGTAGCACAATGGGTACCGGGTCTTGGAGTCCGAGGTACGGTGCCAGGGCGGACGAGTCATAGATTTCCAAGACGCTAGCCTTCCCTGGCTCGGCGGCAATCGCGTAGCTTGTGAGACCGTGTTGTCGCAGTATTACGTAGGGGTCATCTCGGCGGGTTGCTAGTTTTGACTTAAATCCTCGTTTGGCGTTGCTCGGGGTGTGTATGCTGACGAGCACTAGGTGTCTTTGACTGTACGTCGGGGTGGGGCGGCGACGGTTGTCGAGTCGTAGCTTCTGACTTCATCCTGGATGGCGTGGGCAGCTTGCAAGGTCACTGCCATACGATCCAAGGAGGGCTTGATTTCTGCTACGAATTTCTCATTTCGCAGAACTCGTCTGATGTCTATAGGCGGCGTTGTGACCGCTGGTGTTGCTCTTGGTGGTGTTCATTGCAAACGAAATCGCATGCAAATGGGTGGGTCAGGAATCTTTGACGAGGATGGCGAGTAGCGTCTTCAGATCTCTATATTTCTTTTCGACTGGGTTGGCCTCCGGGTAATAGACGGGGGTTAAGGAATGGGCAATGCCTGAACAATGAGTGACTTGTTGCAACACGGCGCTCACAAATTGGACTCCGTTGTCGGACGTTGGAGAGAGCTGGGCAGGTGCTCAGCACGTGTTCCGCAGTCTCGTCCTCTTCTTCACATGCCCTGCACAGCGGACTATCCACTGGACCCATTGTGTGCATGTGTTTCCTTAGCTGACAGTGTCCCGTAGTGATTCCTGTGAGAAGACGCAGGTTTTTACGAGACAATCTCAGGTAATATTTGGCTATATTCGGGCAAGGTGCGTGCATTGCGTCCTTGGCCTGTCTACATCCCGGAGTGTCATCCCAGCGCTGCTTTAGCGCTTTGAGGGTGTTTTCTTCAAGAATGGCATTAAGACTTTTGAGTGTTGGTGCGATTGGCAGTCCTTCCCTGGTGTTACCCTGGGCGGATCCCTCTCGAGCCAGCTCATCTGCCCTATAGTTGCCATCTGTTGTGTCGTGACCCTTTACCCATTGCAGCTTAATATTGTTTGCGTGGGCCGCTTGGCTTAAGGTGTTGTGGCAGTCTAGTACTAGTTTAGAGGTGATCTTGTTCCTGTATCGCTAGTATTGCTGCTCTGCTGTTCGTGAGGATTTTAATAGCTTTACCAGTGATTTTTTGGTTCAGAATTTCTTTTGCTTCCTGGTTGATGGCACAAACTTCTGATTTAAGTACTGTCGCATGCTTTCCGAGAGCTTTCGTTATAGATAGGTCTAGGTCAAACGAGTAGGTCAGACTTCCTCGCGCATCCTCGTTTGAGGTTCCAGCATCGGTTGATACTTCATAGGGTCTTTCAAAGACGTAGTAAGGTGACACATTGTCTGTCGCCATTCCAAGAAGAGGCGTCTTTTTGACCGCCTCGTCCAGGAGGCGACAGTTCTTGCCAGCCTTACCTGCTATGGACCAGAGTCCGATTGAGTTTAGCCGTAGACCAGCCGCTGTAGCCACCTCCTCTATGTAAATGTCGAGGGGTGGAAGACAGAGCATTGCTTCTATTGCAGCTGTTGGAGTTGTTCGCATAGCCCCTGTAATGCTGAGGCGTGCTGTTCTCTGTAGCTAATTGAGCTGTTTTATTGAAGTCTTCTGTCTGGTTCTGGGCCACTAGACCAGTGCACCGTACGTTATCATTGGTCTTATGACTGCCGTGTAAAGCCATAGAGCTATCTTGGGAGATAGCCCCTATGTCATCCCGACAGCCCTCCGACACTGCCAGAGGGCGACACATGCTTTCTTGCATCTCGCTGTGAGATGAGGCCCCCATGTGAGCTTGCTGTCGAAGATTATGCCCAGGTATTTAACCTCCGATGACAGCGCTAGGGGGGTGTTGAAGAGTTTAGGTAGCTTAAGCTCGCCTAGTTTCATTTTTCTCGTGAAGATGACCAGCTCTGTTTTGGACGCGTTACCGTTAAAAAAGTGGTCTTTGCACCATTGTTCGGTTATTATGAGAGCTCATTGCTTCAATTCGCTAGGGGCGTCTCAAACCTGCCTGTCAGCAGGATTTCCAAGTCATAAGTGTACCCTATGGTGTAGTATCCCGCCTCATTAAGACGTCGCAGGAGGCTGTCCACTACTATGTTCCATAGTAGGGGTGACAGTACTCCACCCTGCGGGCAGCCTCTAGCTGCAGTACTTCTGACCGCGGAGTTACCTACACTCACTCTAACTGGCCTTCGTTCAAGCTTGTTTTTGATCCATCCACTTAACGTGGGGCTCACCCCATGCCTGGAAAGGTCAGCTTCGAATTTGCTGAAGGTAGTCTTATCAAACGCGCCTTCAATGTCAACGAATACAACTAGGGTGGACATTTCGCTGTCCAGTGATCTTCCGATTCGGTCGGAAACATTGTGCAGAGTCGATTCAGTCGATCTTCCCTGGGTGTAAGCATGTTGGTTTATGTGGATCGGGTTCCTGAAGAGAGCCGTTTCTCGAATTACTCTTTCGCATAATTTTTCTAACGTCTTTAAAAGAAAAGACGTCAGACTAATTGGGCGGTAAGATTTTGCCAGTGTATAATCTATACGTCCTGGTTTCTGTATAAATATTACCTTGACTTCTCTCCACGTCTCAGGGACGTACCTAAATGCGATACATGCCCTGACGATTATCTCCAGGTGAACCATTGAGACCTCCAGACCGAATTGCAGGAGGGCCGGAAAGATCCCGTCCAGGCATTATATGGTGGTGCTTTATATGGAGAGAAGCTTTTAATGGCCCAGGTTATTCGAGCTCTGTCCGTCAGGTGACCAGCCTCATCCCAGTCCTCCATAGAGGGGGGCTGAAGTGTAGCGACAAGCCATCCTTGTCCAGAGGTATCGAAACATCCAGGGAAGTGGGTTTCTAACAAAGTTTCGGTTGCTTCCAGAGGGGTGGCAGTGTAGGTGCCATCGCCTCATTTCAAGCAGCCGATCTGTTGTGTAGGGTCCTTAGAGATTATCTTCTTCAGCCTTGCGGCTGCAGAGGTGGTTTCCACTTCCTCGCAGAAGGTTCTCCAGGTTTCCCTTTGTCGTTGTCTTATTAGTTTCTTATAGTTTTTTTGGATGACTTTATAAGCCATCCAATCAGATTGATTTTTCGAGTTTCTCGCTTTATTAAGTGACTTCCTGGCACAGTTCCTGAGACGGCTAAGTTCCGTGCACCACCACGGTGTGGCGTTGCCGGATTCCTCCACTTGACTCGTAGGGCAGGAGTCCTTGTATGCTGTTATGATCGAGTTTTGAAACCATTTTACGTGGGTTTCAATACCTCCCATCGTGTTGAGTTGTCTGATTGGTTTACTAGCACTTCAACTCCGTGACAGGTTGTCTCGAAAGGCATCCCTATCTGACATTGAGACGGACGCTGACACGTGCCAGTCATGGATTTTGTTAGAAAAGTTCATGTCTGCCAGTGTAATGTCAGTTACAGTCTGACTGCGGGAGGTTACAAATGTTGGTTCGCAGCCTCGATTGATTATTTCTAGGTTAGTGCTTATGATAAAATCATGCAGTTTCTTACCTCGGTAATTGGTGTCCTCGCTTCCCCACGTCACGTGGTGTGAGTTGGCGTCGCATGAGGTGTGGTTTTCTCCCTCTTGCAGTATGCCATCAGGTTCTCCAGCTCTCTGGAGGTTGGACATCGCTGGGGAGGTAGACTGACGCCATTATGGTGTCATTTTGCATTTCTTTGGCCACCAGCCTGACAGCAGTGAGATCCCTGCTGGAGAGTTGCGGTATAAGAAAGGCTGTAATGTTCTTAGGTATGTATACACATGTACTACGAGTATTATTAGTGAGTCCGACATGCAGCGTCCCATTAAGTCTGCCCAAACCATATACCCTAGAGTTTACAACCCAGGGTTCCTGAATTAGGGCTACTGAATGTTTGTCCACCACATCAAGGTGTCGGCATAGGGTTGCCACGGCAGCCTTGCAGTGATAGACGTTGCACTGAACAATGTCAGTGTGCGCCATTGCAAGGGTGGCTCCACCGGAGCGGGGGTAGCACACGCCTGACTTGTGCCAGGGGCATTGTGCTCCTCAGTCTCCATTGGAACCCCCCTGTTCGACGCCGCCTGGTTCTTCACCAGTTTTATGGGGTGGCTGAGGATCTTATAGAACACTCTGCCACACGTGTTTTCCAGGGTCTTGACATCCCCTTCCCCAATGCCAAAGACAAGGAGGCGCCCCAGGGGCTCCTCCTCCTCTTCGGTGTGGAAGAGGCACCAATCCCTGACTTTTAGGGCCTTGTTTTGCGCCTCCAGGAGACTCTTGACCAGCGCTATGTCATCCGGTTTCCCCGAAATCCATAGGCGGGCCTTCATCGACCTTGGAAGGCAATCCACCGCCACTACTTTAAGCGTGGCTCCTTCCCACAGGTGCTGTAGGTTGGCCGTTGCGCTCTCAAGCCACTTCAACGTAGTGTCGTTGCTACAGGTGATTCTAAGAATCTCTGCTGTATGCGACCACTCGCTGAAGGTAGGTGCTGGCCCTTCCGAGGTGGTCACTGTTTTGACCAGCTCCTCGGTAATGGCATTGCCAATTTGAGTAGCCTCTTCCTTGGTTAATGTTCTCAAGGGGTAACTACTATTAATTAGAGCTACTCGGAGGTGCTTTGATGCAGCTTCCCCCTTCCTCGCCATTTTCCTGGGCTGGCCAGGAGATTAGTCTGAACGGGTCCGCTTTTTGTCCGGATTCTCCCCCGTAGTACACAGCAGTTTGATATTTGCAACACATTTTTAAATTATCGATTTTTGGTGGTCAATAATGTCAGATTAACCATGTGTTATACATGGTTGAAATCAGAATTTTTTACTCCTTTGAATGCTATTAAAATCCAATATTGCGACCATAAGAAAATCAAAAGTTGACTATGAAAATTTAGGCATCTAGTTGGCACAGAAAATGCTTGGCACTGTCATCAGAAAGCTCACATAGAAAAATGTAAGTACCAACATTCCTTCAAAAGTAAAAAGTTAGTACAGGCAAAGGAAAGTGCACTTTTTCAGTTTTTCAGCAATATTTCAGGAACTATGCAAGATATCCCGGATTTCGTTTCAGTATATTGAAAGGCACAAAAATGGGAAACTTTCGTCCCATTTGACCTACTCTGTATATATTTCCGTTTAATATATCCTAATGGTGGGCGTAGTAAAAGTGAGCACCCTGTATATTATATATATATATATATATATATATATTATATACAGGGTGGTCACTTTTACTATGCCCACTATATAAATATATATATATATATATATATATTTTTTTTTCTAAATTACATGGTGTGAGAATCGGTGGCGTTTGTCAGATATAATAAATTTATAGGCAGAAAACGTCCGTTCAACGTCAACATAAGTAACAGGACAATAGTTATACAAAGGTAACATTTCTAGTGGCAATTCAATATTTTCGTCTATGCAGCTACTTATATGATTATTAATTTTAACGAGTGTTTCAAAATCCGGATTCTTTTTGAGAATATTTTCAAATTTGTCTCTTATATTCATTGATATACCATTTATTTGTTATCGCTAAAATCTCTCGCATACTATCATACAGTGACAAGCCCCTTGTTTGAACATATTTGATCGATGCAAAGATGAGAAATGGGTGTTTATTAAAGCTATGTCTTTTTTTTTAGGGTCTTCAATTGAAAAATGTTCTTGCTATCCAAAATAGCCACAGAATCATCTTCTAAACTATCTACGATGGTTGTAGAGACTCAAAATTAGTAGCATAAAAAACAGCTGCATTTACCCATGTTCCCCAACGAGTTATGACAGGCTGTGGTAGTAATGTAGTAATGATAAATTAAGGTATACTCTTTTATACAGAGAGTTTATTTTATCATAACATAGGGTTCATCATTTTTAGTTACACACTTCTGTCACAATGACAACAATATATCAAAGCATCTTTTTTAAATGCAACATACAAGTAAAATAAATTATCTGTGAGGTAAATATTACAGTATACGAAGTGAACAATGTTGAGCTGAGGTTTGCAGCATTATCCATTTGAATAACTGAGTTTTTTCTTCAATTGTATACATTCTTCACTTCGTAAACTGTAATATATGCCTTACAGAGAATTACTTGCATGTTGTATTTAAAAAAAAAAACGCTTTGATGCATTGTGTAACGGTCCAAAAATAGCGTTGGCAGAAAGCGGCATTTTAATAATTAACGGACGTATGGACCTGCACGGTAGGCAACCATGCTTGCATTTTTTTGTTGTGGTGACGCGTCTCCCCGGTGAGCGATTTTTAAATTCACCGGAGGAAGCGCCGCCACGAGGCAGAACTAAATTGACTCGTGCTCAAGATAGATCGTGCCAGAAGAACCGTTGCAGATAAGGTATATCACCATCCGTTTTACGGGAATAATCAACGGTTCTCAGCTAACCACCCTTGAGGGGGATTGAGGCATCGACTAGAGGGCAGAGAACACGCTCATAACACCGGAGCGTTTGGCGACGGGCTAAACAGCTCGGCCAGAACCATTCTTGGCTGGAAGCCGCGGACCTAGCCCAGACGCCGTCGACGGAAACCGCCGACATCCCGGGGCTGAACCCAGCCAACGGCGAGACCATCCGGAACTCAGGCCAGATATAAATTCCAGATAATATAATTCTTTTTGTGTGCTCGATTGAGCCATTTTTGCTGATTATTGTTTTGTGTGTAAATTGCGTCGACGTGTTTCGTATCGTACGTGTTTTGCGCTAGTGTACGAGAAAGGTCGCTCCCTCTGCCCTTTCAATCGCGCGATTAGGAGCTTGTTTTATTCGGCCGAATAGAGTAAACCCAGCGCGAAAGGGTGGCGCTCGGAGGTATTTGTTTTCAGGAGCGCAGGACACGGTGTCCGTCATTGATTTGTGTGAATAAACGCCGACATTTTACCATACCAAACTCACACCTGTTATTTTTTGCTCCCCCCACGTTTTCTCTTTACAGTTTTCTATATTCATTTCAGTTACAGTTTTCTTCCTCATTTATCTCATTTACAGTTTTCTCTTCTCACTGCGAGATTTAAATCTGGTGGTGTTGACGCCAAACGGTCAGCGTTGTGACAGTTCGTGATTTCTGAACTTCGCTGACTGTCTGCCGTCCACCCACGCAGGTAGGGTGGAGCCTCCCTTGCGACGAAGTAGCAACGAGGTAAAATTACGTGGAGCCTTTTTTTAACCCCCCCACTCTCTGACACCGAGAGCCTGGCCCTCGTCACTACTTCAAAGGGACCCTCCACTCGCTCCACGGCCTAACGCGCCGACTGCCCTTCAGGTACGTCACAATTGCTGTCATTGCGACATAAGTGTATAACTGATTAACCTTACTAAATGATTAACCCTACATTTCACGATCAAAAAACTGTTTGTATAAGCTGACCCTAAAAGGAGCTTTTACTAATATATTTTTTACGCAAGATAATAAATTATTTACATTATTGCAATTACTTCGAATTTGTTCGGCGACTCGATGAAGACCGTGCGCAATACAAGTTTAAAAGTTTGGGATAAAATATCTTCAAACATTTGCCTGCTTTGATCATATATCGGAATCAGAAATAAAAATTAAAACTTAGTCCGAAATATCTTTATTAAATTCATTAATAGAACTGTTCATAAAACGAGCCATTGACGCATTGATCAACGGTGCCCAGATTTTTGCACGCAATTAAATAAGGTTTCGACGGTTCTTCTTTCTTCAATGACCCAATAATAAATTGGCGACGTATCTTCCACATGCATCGGTAGTTTCGTCGGCAGAGATCCATACGTAGTTCTGGCCAATATCTACACGGATTTCATCTATTATTGTCTAGTAATAGCGGTTTAAGAGGCCTCTTTACCCAAACGCGGTATAGGGAATTGCATGTAAATGACAGCCAAGATAATTCACGAACGGCTGAACATAATTACAATCGGAAACCTGATATAGAAAGTTTAGACATTTATCTACAATTGTACCGAGTAGTTTTTAAGAAATTATAAAATGGTGATTTATTATGTTGATTAAAAGAATGGCATGTTTAGCCGATTTGTGACCTTTTTATGTATTTATTTAATTAAGACAGGGTACAGTCATGCTCACATAAATCTAGTACAAACAGTTTAGATCTAGTTACAAAATTATCTAAAATAGTTTGTTGTACAACTGGCTTTTAATTAAGTATAAAATTAAATAAATAAAGGCAGCTAATACTGTATTGCTCCACCATTTGCGTCAATTACAGCCCTTAATCTCCTCGGCATCGACAAAATAAGATTTCGAAAGTAGTCTGGCTGATCTATTAACGTTTCCCACGTCTCTTCAATTATTCCCCACAGTTCATCTACGTTTCTGATTATGATTTAAGGCATATAGTAATCTTGCCTGCTTATTTTCTTCACACATTTTTTTTTTTGCTGCTAAACTACATCTTAATTCGCTCTCTTTTATTCTTCGACTTGCCGTTTGTCGGGAACATGGAAACTGCGTTTCCAGAACAGCTTTTCTCGCAGATTCGAATGGATGCACTCTCAAATATTCCACTAAATTGTTATCTTGCTCCTGCGTGGTAACTCTTACAAAGCCAGTTCCGCGTTTCCTATCTAAACTACCTTCATTTTCCCACCTTTTCTTTACATTCAATACCGTGGATTTATGTATATGCATCTCTTCTGACACGTGCCTCAGCCTCATGTGGTGTCTCCTTCTTCCAGCTTGGCTATAATGCGCATTTTTTCGATATTATTAAGTTTTCCTGCCATACTAGTATATTTTTGAAATAATTCGAAAATGCTACCTGATGTATTGACAGATGTCAATTTGACTGAATCAGTATGAATCTAAACACCTTGTCTAAGAGGTAGGTTCAAATTACACCAAACAAATATGTCTTTTTTTTGTTCCAGTATCATGAATTATAATGGAGCATTCTTGTCTGCACATAAATCTGATTAGGTGATCAGAAATAAGTCACCTTTGATTTATTTCTTAAAACTACTTTGTCTAATTGTAGATAAATGTCTAAACTTTCTATATCAGTTCTCCGATTGTAATTATGTTAACCCGTTCATGAATTATTTGGCTATCGCTTATTAATAATACCGTATACAAGCAAGGGGTGAAGAGGCCTCTTAAGTACGGTTTAAGTGCATATCTGTAACGTTAGTTGCGAAATAAACATTTGTTACTTAAGCACGTTTTGCGAACTGTAGACTCACTTGGGGGGACTTTTCCCTCTTTGCAACATTTTCTATGCAGAACATTTAAGAACTGTGGATTAATAAATTTATGGAACGGAATATTATTGGAGACTAACAACTTGCACAACTCCATTGGTTAACTGGAAGTAGTAGACTTTGAAGATACTGCCACTGTTTGAGGAATTAATGTCTGATTGCACTTTACTTTATTGTTTTTTGAACGAAGCTGTTTTCACATGTTGATTTTTTCTAAATCGGTTTTTACATGGAATATTTTTTTCGCATTTTACAAAATCCACCGCAGATCTATCGGTGGCGAATTCCCTGGAAATTTCGTTATCCACGTTTTAATTAATAATACACGATTCTGCTTTACAGGAGGCATTCTATACAATCAACAATTAACCATTTAATGAACCCAACGGTAGTTGGGTATAAACTGACAAAAGTATCAAGATCTTCTTTTTTTATACTTTTTACTAAATAATTGTTACACCTAATACTCATATTATCCTTGAGTTTTGGGTAAGTTTAATTACAAAATGCCAGGCAGCTATTTGAAAACTACCTGTCTTTACAAATACAATAATATTCTAATACAATCAGGTTAATGAAGTAAAACGGATATTTATGTAATACGTCACAATTTACGAGTTCGGAGTATTTATTATGGCTCACTAATGGGGTGGATTATTTCAAAATGTCGGGTACTTATTTATTCCGTAAACACTACCTGTCTTCTAGAAATACTATACAAATTAAATCAGATTTAATGAGATAAATGATACTCTATATAATTCGATTATCCGAAAAACTGGAAAAATATGCAGAATAAACGTAAACTATAAATTATATGCACTATCCTTACAAAAGGGCCAAAATATGTAAAAGCATATGCAAATATGGATAATGTATATTTTCCGATCTCAAGTAATTATATTGCAGTGAAAAAAAAAATCGGGCAAAAATACATTTTGTCAAACACGTTTTGCTTTTGATGTTTTGAAAATAGATGAAGGTATAGGTGAAAAGCAGAAAAGATACAAAAGTTTAATTTCAAAACTATAAAATACATCTAAAAACATTAAAACTTATGGCAACCTGATGTAATGTAATGGTGATGTAATGTTCCTCGTATCGCCTTACCCTTTACCCGGCTTATAATATAAAATACTATAATTGCGTGTCGACAGCTACACGGGTGATAGACATTTACACAACACTCTGTTGTCGGAGGGGGGACAAACAGATGCAAACCAACGAGATGTTATTACTTAAGACCATTTACTTAAGACCATTACCATTAATGTGTACTAAGAAACATTTTGTCCTCTTGTCTACTCTGTTTCGTAAATATATAATAAGCGCAAAAATTACTCCAATATGGAGGGTACTCTAAATACCAATTAATTTGCAGACGGGTAATATTTCTTAGAAAAATAATGCATTCATATTATAGCTAATGATTCGGGATTTCTATTGATATCAATTTTTCTCAAATATTTTGCAAAATAAATTCTACACAGCTTAATGTAAGAGACGAATTTTAGGAAATTTAATTTATGTTTCAAACGCATGTGTTTTATCGCATGTTCCAGGACCAATATTCTCTTTCTACGTAATTTAATTTTGCCATTACGTATTTTAGAAGTTGACTACAAACTAAAAGAACGATTATATGTTAAGTTGTGCATCATATAAAAACATTTAAATTTTTATTTTCGGTCGACTTTTGTAAATTCTTAACCACTATGAGGCGTGCGAATTTTTTTATTCTGAAATAACAATTGTGACGTGCCTGAAGGGCTTACAGCGCGTTAGGCCGCGGAGCGAGTGGAGGGTCCCTCCGAAGCAGCGACGAGGGCCAGGCTCTCGATGTCGGAGAGTGGGGAGTTTAAAAAAACGTAATTCCACGTAATTTTAATCTCGCTACTACTTCGTCACAAAGGGGGCTCCACCCTATCTGCGTGGGTTGACGGGAGGCAGTCAGCGAAGTTCAGAAATTACGAACTGTCGCAACGGCTGACCATCTGATGCCCACACCACCAGATTTATGTCTCGCAATGAGAAAAAGGTAGTTAAATTGAAAAGAATGCCCGATTGAGAAAACGTGGGGGAACAAAAAATAACAGATGTGAATTTTGTGGTTGTAAAATATCTGCGTTTATTCAAAACACAAAAAGACGGGACACCGTGTCCGCGCTCCCTGAATGAAAATACCTCCGCTCGTAGATTTATCACGCCGCCTTCACTGAACTCGGCCGAATTCCGCTTACGCTTATCGCGCGATGCGAACTGCTCTCGGAGCTACTTTTCTCTTACAAAAACGCAAAACACATACGGCACGAAACACGTAACGCAAGTTTACATAAAAGAAAACGATATAAAAAAAAAATTAAAGACAATAAAGGAGAAAAAATATATATAGAACTGGCCTGCTCATCCACGTGGCGTCGCCGGTTGGTGATTGTGGCTCGGTTCTCAGGAATTCGTGGTGCTGGCAATCGCAGGGGACGCCGCCGCTAATCTGCGATCTTCAAAAAAATTCTGGCAGGGTGGTCGTCGCCCCTAGCCGAGAAACTGACTGGCTGGGTTGTTTCAGCCCCTACCCAAAAAAACGCCTGTAAAGCACATGGCCTTATTAATAATGGCCGGACACGTGTCTTCACAAAAATGATGTTGGTTCTAATTGCTTACTCTGGTGTTTGAGCGTGTATAGCCGATTATAGCTGCTCTCCCTTGCCTTGTGCCGGTGTCGCTTAATCCCTCATAGGGCGGTTATTGGAGAACACATTTGAAATCCCGGAAATCGGTTGGCGATAAGCCCAAAGAAAAACGTGTACCTCCCGACACTTTTACACTCAAAGAGAGTCAGCTACGTTCTGCCGCATCCTAGCGCCGCGTGGCCGGATCATAATTATACGCAGCCCGGAAACGCGTGTACGCCTAAAAAACGTGTGCGGTTGCCTACGTTGACGGTCCGTGAGCGCAATTAAAAATTAAGGCAGATTTCGTCGAAGTCAAAACCGACCCGTTACACAATGTTAATACGCTGTTCTTTCAGATATCTGCAATTATCCAATAAATATTTGAGTTATTATTTAAACGCTGTTACATGTAATCGACGGCTTAAACTGTTGGTATGTAGTCGATCACAGATTAACTTGGGTATGAACAGTCGGACTAATAACTACGACTGCACTGGCGAAGTTTATTTTGCATACAAAAATTGATCTAGTTACTACAAATTCATTTGTACTTATATAGTAGGGTCTATATTAACTTGGATGCGACCCAGGCAGTTATTTGCAAAGCGCGGATTTATAAGCATATAAAATTACAAAATAAGCGCTTAAAAATGCATAGAAATCTTAGAAAATAAGCATATAAAATAGCATAAAGATTAGATTAAGCACAAAAACGCAGAAAACGCATGAAACGGCATATTTTTTAATGAAAATACAGAAAAACAAAAATTAATTTTATTAACAAGAACGCACTATAGGTAGATAAAAGTAATATTTTAATAACATAGGTTTTGGTGATTAATATTAATAACAATAATAATTAATAACAAATAATGATCACTGCCCATTTTTAAATGAACTAATAATTCAATGTTTTTCTAAATTTTCACCGGAAAATCCCATTCTCCTATCACTGAGCACATTTTTTAAGTGTGAAAAGCTTCTCTCCACATCCACACTTCTAATCGGTGCATATTTAAATTTGGGAACAATTGTAATATTTATCAGCAAATCTTCCACGAAATCTCCTTTTAAAACTGTTGATATTTTTTGTTACTCGCCAAACCCTTCATTTTTTGCAAAACTGCATCACATTTTGTTTATAATTTCTCCTATAGATCCCCGTACGTTTGAGACGTCATTCCTAAAATGTTAAACTATTTGAACCGCATCTACCAAAGTTGTGTCCTTTGCCCTTGGCCTCTTGGTTGTGTCTTTTGGCCTCTGACACATTTTCGGGAAACTCTAACACAAGCTCCTTAAATGAATCGAAATGGTCGGCATAATAGCAGGTAGCATCTAGCCACGTACCCCATCTAGTTATAACCAGTGCCGGAGGGAGAGGTACATCTGGCATTCTTTCCCTAAACATTTCAACCCTTAGTGGAACTTTTAGGAAAATTTTCTTTCCGGTTTTTATCAAATCATTGACCAGAGGAAATTGCAGTATAATCGTTTCAGCAACTCGATTAAAACCATGTGCCATACAGGTGCAATGCATTAATTGCTCATAAAATACTTTTAAATTAGAATATGCCTTCAATATATGCAGCGGCATCAGAAAGCATCAATACTAATTTATCATTTGGTACGGGGTTTTGAAAAAAAAAGTGTTAATCCATCGTGAACGAATTTGGCAACGGTATTGCGATTTGTTTTTTCTAACTGCTTGGAACTAATTTAAAATGCATTGGTGGAGTCTTCGTTTAATATTCCAATCATTAAATGGGCGATGTACCGACCTCATGAATCAGTAGTTTCATCTACACAGAACCATATGTAATTGTTGAGAATTATCTTTTTTATTTCCTCAATAGTGTGTTTATATACTTGCTCGACATAGTTTTTGCGAATGGTTGATTCGGCAGGAATATGTCTACCGGTGAATTTTTGTAAAAAAAATTTAATCATACTATTATCTAGTTTTTTTAACGGAATGTTAGAAGATATCATCGTATTGCATAAATCGAGGTAAAATTCCTTTTCATTCTGTGTAGAAGAACTCGCAAGAGACTCGGAAATAGTTTGCAGGGTACTCAGGGTACTGCTTGCAGATTCGTGTTTTCTTAAATTTTCCAGGTGAACTGTTGTTTTGATATGTTGTGTTATGTTAATTTTTTTCTCGCAGTTAATCTACAACATAATACATGCTTGTACTATGGTACGGATTTCTTTTGACAGTACCCGTGCGAGAAGGATTTTTCTTTTCCGATATACTCAGCTCTCTCGGGGGTAAGTACTGTTTGTACGTATTTCGCTTGTGAAATTGTTCTTCATCGGTCACGATGGCACGGTCTGCACCGTGGAGAGATAGCAGGTATAAAGTGTTGCTGGCTTATTTTGCGGAAGAAATACCTCAATTCAGCCTGGACTCTGTACGGCTCATTTTGCGATAGAAAGATGTAAATTCTGCCTTCACCTTGCACTGTCATTATTTTATTTGAAATTAGTATTAAATTACCCAATAAATATTTTATATCGGTTTTTTTTTTAACAATTTTATTTAATAAGAATAAATAACTTACATATTTATCAATCTTGAATTGTCGTCATATTTATGCATATACAAAATTAAACCTGTATCTGGGTTCGATAATTGATTTCTCCCAACTAAAATTATTGTATGAACATATTTGAACTTACGAAGTTTATAATTTTCTTTTAATAAGATTATAATAATATAACGTCAATTATAACATATATCATCTTTCTACGATTTTGTGTTAATATTGACAAAAAGTATTGCCTAAGTAAATGAAAACAATTTCAAACGATTTAAAATATCTAATGGGTAATTTAATACTAATTACAATTAATATAATGACCGTACAAGGTGAAGGCAGAATTTACATCTTTCTATCGCAAAATGAGCCGTACAGAGTCCAGGTTGAATTAAGGTATTTCTTCAGCAAAATAAGCCGGCAACATTTTACACCTGCTACAGTTTTAACAATTTCAGAAGCAAAATACGTACAACTGTACTTACCCCCGAGAGAGCTGAGCATTTCGGAAAAGAAAAATCCTTCTCGCACGGGCACTGTCAAAAGAAATCCGTACCATAGTACCTAGGCCAATGGCAACACAAAATAAAACTTACCGGTTTGATACAAGCCCTGCAAATTAATTTGCTGTTCTCATATTTTAATTCAGAATGTCCACGTATCCATTTTTCGACGGAAGGTTTAACTTTCGGCATTTTATACAAGAAAACTTATAAACACGTAATACACACAGGGCACAAGCACAACGCACTGAAGATTGAGATAAATTGGACTGAATTGATAGCACACTTACCCCAGATGCGTTCTGTGCACGTAAAAATAGGGTAATCCCCGAAATAATCAAGCTTTGTTTACCAAATATCACGTACGCACGCTCGCTTTGTTGATGATTTTGTGATAACCAAGCACTCTAGACGTAACGGAGTAATATTAATACTGAATTCTCATTATAATAATGTGCAACAATATATATTCGTAGCTAATATAAATAATATGCTATGAAATTGAGAAATGAGCAAATAAACACAAAAATTAAGGAAATATGCACAAAAAATGCATTAAAGCAATTATAAGCTTAAAAACTGAAAATATGTATAAAAGCACAAAAAAAAATACGTCACGTTCCTTCATTTGCTGAAATTCGTATAGATACGAGGTTATTTTGGCCTGCTATTAAAACTGATGTATAGCATAATACCTAGAAATCCGCGCCTTGGTTAGTTGTTACTATATATGCGATAACATTTTTCTTACTTTTCGCACAAATTATACTTGGAGTTATAATATTGTAATTGCCATCAGCATGCGGGCTCTCCACCTATGAATTTTATTTTATCTAGTCGTGCAGAACCACTGCAAAGTAAAACAAAATATTTTGCGTCATCCACAGTAACAACTAACTGCGCTGGGTCATAATCAATTTTATTTGGACCCGTCTATCTACATACACCTGAATTTGTCCTTTACCTTTTGGTTTGTATTTGTGTATTTTGTCCTTTGTACCTTCCTTGCTTTAATACAGAATTAATTCTACAATTATTATTACTCATGGTTTTAATTTTGATTCGCTAGTGCTGCCAAATCTACACCTTTTCCATTAGCAATTCTGAACAAGTCAATTGTAATACAGATTAGCCAATTGTCTTGATGATGCGTCATACATATGAGTTGTTGAATTATTTCAACACATACCTGGCAATGAGTTCGTTGTATTACAGCTGTCATTCAATTTATTTGATTCCGCAAGTTGACGATTTTATCGTAAACGTGGCAAGCAGTTCGTTACATTACATAATTATTATCTCACGTACAGCATGTACTATTGTTAAATATACGAATTTCTGCGGGTCGCAAATCGCAATGATTTGGCATATATAATATTAAACGTACATCGAACTCCTGCACACATATTTGGGTTTTGATTTGTGTATCAACGTTTTCATAGTTCAGATTGTATGGGGCATTGGAAATTGGGAACAAAGAGAGCGGCTCGATGATCGCAGTCTGGTTCAAGCGCTCGCTTGTGCGGGGGCGGCGGTGGTGGAGGCGGTTTCTACGCTTTCCATTGTGTTCCAGTTTTCCCCGTTGTCTCACAGAGGGCGATGAACTGAGCATTTCGCACAGTTGATACAATGGTTCCTCGCGTAGAGGGAGGCAGCTGCGCTGGGGGGCAGCAAAATCGAACGTCGGAGCTGGCGGAGGGTGATGAATGACACCGAGGAGCGTTATTTATTGTGTTTAAGCGTGTGCGATTCATTATCGCTACACGGAGCGACGATGTGTGTTTGATTTAGGGATATTTTAATTAATTTCTGGATTTTTTTATAAAAAATAGATCAATGGTTGATGATTTAATGGGGGGCACGTTCACATTCTACAGTTCAATGACGTAATACCACTTAGTTGAATCGTAGATGCAGAAGAGAGATGATAATTTCGCAGGTGAAAATTTAGCACGTGTGGATTCATCGTGGAAGTTTACAACTTTTATTAATTAAATTTAGAAAAAAATATAGAAACGGTAAAATTTCCTATAGAAACGAAAAATTCTATTAATGTGGGCTAAGACAGCATTCATGAGTTTGGAAAGGTGACCAGGAAGACTGTACCTGTTCTGTTTTCGATGATGAATGATAAGTCAGCAATGATTTTGATCATTTAGCGTGAGTAATACTAATGTCGAACTAAATACTTGATGTCGTTGAAGTTTTCAGTTTGAATTTCTCAACAAATTAGCATTAAAAATCAACTTGCCCCTCCTCATAATGCCAAAATATCATTGAAATTTTTACACTTGGAGGCTTGCCGTTAAAGGATTCCCCTGAAAATTTAAATTTTAAAATGCCATTTGCCAATCAAGTAAACGGCTATCACAAACATTTTCCTCAATTGATAAAAGTTTGTACGTAAAACTTCCACTTTTATTAAATAATTGCTAAATATCATGTTTATTATTTATTTTTATGCTGTCTAAATATTTTAACGCAAACATTTCTAGAATGGTGTTGAAATCATTGTTGTTCGACGAAATAAACTTTTCATGGAGATTCAAAATTTCTTTTTCATTTTAAATATCAAAATGCCAGTAAAATACAAAAATTCTATTAATAGTACAAACAGTCACTGATATCAAAGTACACTTTTCCCTTGAGGTAACCCCATAGATAAATCGTCAATCCGCCAAATCCCTCTTAGGAGGGTTTGGTTTCAGCAGGATAGAGCGACTGCGCCAGTCGCTATGGCCCAGCTAAGAAGGAAAATTCCCGGTAAGTTGATCTCACTCCGAGGTGACATTCCATGGCCAACACGTTCTCCAGATTTATCCCCGTGTGATTTTTATCTGTGGGGTTACCTCAAGGGAAGAGTGTACTTTGATAAGCCTAGAAATTTGACAGAACTGCGAGCTAATATTCGTGGACCCTTGGAAAGAGTTTAACTTTGCTAAAAGCCTCGTTTATATTTGGAAAGTTTACTGGCGGAAAGTACTTACCGCCAGTAAACTTACGATCTGTGAACCAGAAAACCGTCTGTCAAGAAAGAAACTAAACAAGTAAGTAAGACGTTTTTCTGGTTTATGCCTCGTTTACATTTGAAAAGTTTACTGGTTGAAAGTACTTGCCGCCAGTAAACTTACGATGTGTAAACCAGAAAAACGTCTGTCAAGAATGAAACTAAACCAGGAAGTAAGACGTTTTACTTGTTTACACATTGTTAGTTTACTGGTGGCAACTACTTTCCAACAGAAAACTTTCCAAATGTAAACAAGGCTTAACAAACTTGAACAGTGCAGAGAAAATGGAGGTCATCATTTGAGTGAGTTTGAGTTATTTTTGCTTCATCATGCTTTTTCTATTTTTTGTATACATTTTAAACTTCCGTTCTTTTTTAAAGAAAAAAAAATAAATAAATATTTTGAATATTCATTGAATAATTCCATTTCAAAAACCGTCAGATTTCACTGCCGGACCCTGTATAAAAAATCAAAACATACATTATTTAAAAATTGGTCTCTAATATGTTGCATAACTTACCTATTTTCCGGTAATAATCCGGTGTACTAGCTTTTGTTTTTTCAAATGAAATATCCTGTATTAAATTATTTTTATAATGGTGTATCACAAATGCCATTTTGCTTTTAATTTCGGCTCAATATTAGAAAACACAGAATTATTATAGTCGGCTAAGTATTTGTGAATGTAAACAAAATTCGCAATAAACAAAACAATATCACAGCCGACTATAAATATTCTGCATTTTGAAATATTGAGCATATTTAAAATTATTTCTGAGTTCCACCATTGTAAAGAAAATTAAATTTTTGCACTACTAGTCAAAAAACACAGTATGTGCCAAAGCATTGTGAAGTTGATTTTTATGAATAGTGGTAATTAATGGTTATTATTAAACAGAGGTAAAAAAGTTTATGATCGTCCGACGCTAAATTGTTCTTTTTTACCAAGGTAAAAAAGTATATGTTCTTCCGAAGCTACGCAGCTAAGCTCTGTGGTCAATCCCAACAGCCGACAGCCGACCACCGCATACTTTACTGGACAAACTCCCTGGTCATGCATACAGACCTCGGTTATTATAGTATACTTCACAACCTTGGTGTATAATATACTATTATAATCTAGTTCTGTTAAAAAAATTACATAGTATTCCATCTAAAATAAAATAAAAACAGTTTAAACCAGTCAGATATTTTCCTGACAATAGGTAGACTGTGAAATAAATAGTTTTGAGCCGTTTTTTAGACCAGATTTGACATGTTTGTTTTGTTTTTTTTATTCTTTGATATTTTAGCAGATATAAGCTAGGCATTGCAAACTGTAGAAAATAATTACCGTGAATATGTATAATTTCATACATAAACTTTACTGGACAAACTCCTTGGTCATGTATACAACAGACCTCGGTTATAATAGTATACTTCACAACCTTGGTGTATAATATACTATTATAATCTAATTCTGTTAAAAAAATTGTATGGTATTCCATCTAAAATAAAATAAACACAATTAAAACCAGTAAGATATTTTTCTGACAATAGGTAGACTGTGGAATAAATAGTTTTGAGCCGTTTTGTGGACCAGATTTGACAAGTTTGTTTTCATTTTTATTGTTCTTTGATGTTGCAGCAGATATAAGCTGGGCATTGAAAAACTGTATAAAATAATTACCGTGAAAATGTATAATTTCATACATTAAAAAAAATATTCAAAATATTTTCACATAATTTTAAAATTAACTACACAATATAATGTTTGCAACTACATACATTTTTTATTAAGGATCAATTTAAAAATAAAGCTTCCAGTTTGAATGTTTGAATTATTACATTTAAACCAATAGCCGATTGGATGTGATCTCAGCCACCGCCTTCCAGGGACAAATTTTCATATATGTACAGGGTCTTAGGGAAGTTAATCGAAAAATCTGAAGTCGACTATTCCTTAGATGGATTTTTTTTAGACCTTGTTTTTGAAACGTTATAAACGTTCAATTTGACCGTTTTAACACAGTTATGAGCGCCAAATATAAGAGCAATGCAAGTAACATGCTAGATTTCAAAAAACAGTGCATTATCGAAATATATTCAGTAGTTTCAAACATATGCGGCATCAATTTTAACTCGGCCTTAGCTGGAAACTATGGATCTGCGCCAAAAGTGGCAAAGCAATATTCCACTTCATTTGGCGCCCTGATTCAGCCCTAGAAAGATTTCGGTCGATTTCCATAACACCCTGTATAGTCGTCCCATTGTGAGCTGAAAGTGACTCATCGCTCCATATGATATCGCTACATATGCGGCATCAATTTTAACTCGGACTCAGTGGAAACTATGCATCTGCGCCAAAAGTGGCAAAGGAATATTCGACTTCATTTTGCGCCCTGATTCGGCCCTAGAAAGATTTCGGTCGATTTCCCTAACACCCTGTATAGTCGTCCCATTGAGAGCTGAAAGTGACTCATCGCTCCATATGACTTGATTTTGACAAACGTTTCTTATTTCATGTCATTTTATTGCATTTACCTTAATGATGCGAATGAGCATAGAAACGCGATTCTTAGTTCGAAAATACATTGTCAGTTCTCGGAGGGTTACTATACATAGGAATATTGGTATGTAAATTATACGTTGCATTAATATGGGAATCTTACACCATAAGTTTGATGTCTGGCATAAGTTAGTCAACAAGAGCGTACAGTACGCTTATGGTATATAGTAGGAACCAGATAAAATTCGACTCTATTTGGGTTGTTGATTCAACTATTTTTGCCTATGTATATCTATATTGATAAATACCCAAGTTAAACTAGTCCCGACTATAACACGTAACTATACGTTATCGCAGCTTACTGGCAACCCGGCAAAATCCGTCTTACGTTAAAGTGGTGTTGCCGCTCTTAACGGCGTGGTGGAGGCGGCGAGGCAGCCGCAATCGTGACTCACTTGTTCCACACTCGAGCCGCCAGAGGCAGCACTTGCACCTCAAGTGACTAATGAATAGGCGCTGATTGGACCGTTCCGTCCTTATCGGACGCGCGACGCCGGCGTCCTCGGCTCCCCCTCGCCCTGCAAAGCCCCATTTTCCCCACCCGCAAGCGGTGTCGTTCCCCCCCGACCCTGCCACACTATCAAAAATTGCCAGAGGTACGCAAGAAAACACGAGAACGTCCCGATTTCACGCCACAGTGGATGCGCCACACGATAATGATAGTAATCTCGGCGGAGATTTTCAGGATTTACGGCTCGAAAAGTGCCGGGCAAGTGGAAGAGGAGGATGCAGACGGAAAGAGGGAGATAGAATGCGTAGGTGTGTGAATGCGCGAGTGTGTAACGGTGGCAGTTTTCTGTTTGAGAGAGAGTGCAAATTACACATATCGTCTAAATGCCGCGAGTGCCGCTAATGGTGCCTATTCATGTGTGCCACGTGGGGGGTGGTGGGGGTGGCATTGTCCGGAGGCGCGCTTTACCACCCGCATGGGGGGGCGACGAGGGCGAAGCAACTTTGGCGTGAAAAATCGCATTCACAGCGTCCGCCGCTTGTAAATAAATATAAACGAGGCAGGCGAACGGTGGCTAATGAACCGTTTCTAATTATGAATAGTTGATTATTTAGTACCTGATTGAGTACTTCTCTCGATTTCGAACTCGATTCAATCAGTATCTACTCAATCCTCAGAAAATATAAAATATTTCCCAAAAGGTTACATGGCATAGAGGCCGATTTAGGCTGGTGAGATGTCAGAGTACAATTATAGTAAAGAGAAACGTGCAAGCGAAGTGAGAGAAACCCATCCAGCAAGCCAACAGTTAAAACATTGATAAGAAAGAAACTGCAAATTTGTTCGATTGTCATTAGAAAATTCAGCCAGAATTTGCAAATTTAATTTATTTTCATTTCTCGACGAGCGATTATTTTCCACTTCAGCCGGCATTCAAGTACTGAAAGCAATAATCGGCACATGTAGTTTCGGGGAAAAGTGTTCGTTGGATGATTTTTAAGACCAATACAGAAAATTTATGAAATACCCTCTCTAATTACCCTCTCTAAATTATTACGCTTACGATGGCCACATCAGGTTTATTTAAACGTTCTATTTATTGTTTTCATGATTACAAGCAGGGCCGGCTCTAGGGTACGAGGCGCCCCGATGCAAATCTCGGTTTTAGCGCCCTATAAAGTATAAAAAAGTTATTTTAAATCCTACATTTATTTTGTAGGATTAATGCGTACATATTACATATTATGCGAAATATAAACAAATAAAGGCAAAAAATAACAAAATAAAATATATATAATTTTTCATTCAGTAATCCCCAAATAACTACTAATTATAATGAATATTCATAACAATTTTAAACACAAAACTTAAAAATGAACTCTCTGGACTTGATTGAAGCAAACTCTTCTAATGAATTATTCAATTTTTTTCCAGCTAACTCATTTTCGATCGCAATCATTGATAATCCAACTAATATTTAATCAATAATAAAATAGAACATATAGACAAATTAAATAAATCAGGAGTGTAAAAAATTTATTGTAAACATTGTGATGGTATATGCATAGGTCAAACAGGGAGGAACTTTAAAACAAAGAAAAATAACATAACAAATAAATAATACAATGAACATAAAAAGGCGATACAGAATTTAAGTGGACAAACAGGATTAACGTGCCATTGTATAGAAATAGGACACCATTTAGGAGATATCAAACCCATTACATTTTTTTAAAAAAGAGATAGAATAAACATGTTAGAAGGGATAGAGATCAAAAAAGCTACTATGGAAGAAAAAACATAATGAATGATCAAAATGAGCTCTTCCAGGGCAATGCTATTTTTATAGCAGGGATTCATTTGGATTAATCAAATGTGTCATCAATCAAGTCATCAATCAAATAAATTGTATTCTAAACATAATCCGTTGATAATAGCTGAATCAGCCGAAATACGTGTCAGTAAACTGATAGAATATATGAAACAAAGCAAGAGTTACTATAGATAATATACATTTATAATAATAACATAATACTATACATTCACCACCTTTTTGCAACCGAGTTGGCTGGGTTTTCTTTATGTCATGTTGGACATTCAGTGATGCAACGGAACTTGGTAATTTTTGTCTATAAGAAATGTACTTCCTACATCCTACCACATTGTCAGATTTATAATTTTCTGCCATTCCATTTTCATCTCTAATAATTTAAACTTTACATCTGGCAACAATGTTATTTAAAAAATATAACCTCAAATTAAACACAACTTAATCTAAAAAAATTCCAAGTTCCATTGGGGAATTCAGTTATTTCCGAAATATATTCCATTTTTTCTAAACTGGCGTTCACGTCATCAAAATAATAATCATAATAATGATGACACAATTTTACAAGGTTGCCAGCTGTTCTGGGTATTTAAAAATGGCTGCAATCAGCTGTTGCGCCCGTGCAATCTTGTGCAACAGTGCGCGGTTCGTATCAAATTCGTCGACTTCTCTGCCGTTTATCGTACAGATATCAATCTTGTGGTTATGGTTTAACATTTACAATGGCAAAATATAAAAGAGTTTGCACCGTATTCGGCTCCAACGCTGACAGCGACAAAAATCTTGAGGTTAGTTTGGATTCCCGGCTCCACGCAAAAGACACGTGAAATATGTAACAAAGCTGGCAAACACCGAGCTGATGGATATATTTGGATAGATTTGCTATCGTTTAGTATTAAAAGATTTCTTTAAGTGCATTGCGTATGAAACATTTGTTATCACCTAAATGCATCTGACATTCGAATCAAATCGATCAAATGTAAATGTAATCAAAGTGTAAGTTAAACGTCAACAGTTTGGTTATACACACAGATTTGGCATCGTCGCCGAAAAAATATCATGGCCGCCAACATAACATGATTTATTACATGATTGGCAGGCGAAAATTGTGTCCGCGGTTAATACACCGATTGCCTATTTATAACCACCGGTGATCAGTGTTATGTAACAAATGATCCTCAGATGAAGTTCGATTCTTCAACTATTGTTATGCATATTCTCGAAAACAATCACGTTGGTTCGAAAATATCTCATCACAGCTGTTTGATGACGTGAACGCCAGTTTAGAAAAATTAGAGTATACGACCAACAAAAGATATTCATAGACTCCCCTGACCCAAAAACATCGTGAATGGAGAGTACGTATGTAATTTGTTGTAGATTCTTACAAAATTTAGTCAGAATCGTATACGATTTTGGTTCTTAGTAAATCTATAACGATACGTGTAAATATCAGAATATTTATGAAAATATTGAGAAGATTCATTTAAAATTAAAAATGATTTGTTTTAATTTCGAACATGTCAATTGCAAATTAAGAAGACCTACCAAATTTCAGAATATTTGCTATAAAATCTTAATACAATTTTTACTGTTTTAAAAAATATTCCCTACATTTTGAAATTTGACTAGGATTGATGATGACATAGAATACACAGAGGACCAAAAAAAACTAATATATTGCCTATCTGCAAAAAAAAACAGGCCTCAAAAAACTTATAGAAGTTAGACGCAAACATTTTAAGATCATTGACAAATGTTGGAATATTTCTTATACAATGAGAACCAGTTTGGGATCTTTTTGTTCTTATGTGGCATAGTGGCACGTATGATATATGAGCAAAGCGCGGATTTATAAGCATAAAAATTACAAAAAAAGAGCTTAAAAATGCATAAAAATCTTAGAAAATAAGTATATAAAATAGTATAAAGATTAGAATAAGCACAAAAACGCAGAAAAAGCATGAAAAGGCATATTTTATTTTTTATGAAAATACAGAAAAATAAAACAAAACATAATTTTATTAACAAGAACCCACTATAGGTAGATAAAAGTAATATTTTAATAACATAGGTTTTGGTGATTAATATTGATAAACTAATAATTAAATGTTTTTCTAAATTTCTTCTCAACGGAAAATCCCATTCTCCTATCACTGAGCTTGTTTTTTAAGTGTGAAAAGCTTCTCTCCACATCCACACTTGTATTCGGTGCATATATAAATTTGGGAACAATTGCAATATTTATCAGCAAATCTTCCACGAAATCTCCTTTTAAAACTGTTGATATTTTTTGTAACTTGCCAAACCCTTCATTTTTTGACAAAACTGCATCACATTTTTTTCAATAATCTCTCCTATAGATCCACGTACGTTTGAGCCGTCGTTCCTAAAATCTTCAACTATTTGAACCACATCTACCAAAGTTGTGTCCTTTGCTTGGAGTTTATCAATCGCTTTGCTTACGAAACTGTAGTTGGTTTTTAGGAATGCTAAATTTTGTGCAATCATCCTATCTTTAAGAACTCTGTGGCATTCTTTAATTGACTCTGACACATTTTCGGAAAACTCTAACACAAGCTCCTCAAATGAATCGAAATGGTCGGCATAATGGCAGGCAGCATCTAGCCATGTACCCAATCTAGTTATACCCGGTGCCGGAGGAAGAAGTACATTTGGCATTCTTTCCCTTTCAACATTTCAACCCTCAGTGGAGCTTTCAGGAAAATTTTCTTCCCGGTTTTTATCAAATCATTGACCAGGGGAAATTGCAGTCTAATCGTTTCAGCAACTCGATTAAAACCATGTGCCAAACAGGTGCAATGCACGAATTGCTCATAAAATACTTTTAAATTAGAATATGCCTTCAACCTATATGCAGCGGCATCAGAAAGCATCAATAATAATTTATCATTTGGTACGGGGTTTGGCAAAAAAAAAGTGTTAAGCCATCGTGAACGAATTTGGCAACGGTATTGCCATTTGTTTTTTCTAACTGTTTGGAACTAATTAAAAATGCATTGGTGGAGTCTTCGTTTAATATTCCAATCATTAAATGGGCGATGTACGGACCACATGTATCAGTAGTTTCATCTACACAGAACCATATGTAATTGTTGCCAATTATATTTTTTATTTCCTCAATAGTGTGTTTATATACTTGCTCGACATAGTTTTTGCGAATGGTTGACTCGGTAGGAAATGTCTACCGGTGTATTTTTGTAAAAAAAAAAGTAAACATACTATTATCTAGTTTTTTTAACGGAATGTTAGAAGATACCATCGTATTGCATAAATCAACGTAAAATTCCTTTTCATTCTGTGTAGAAGAATTCGCAAAAGGCTCGGAAATAGCTTGCTGGGTACTCAGGGTACTGCTTGCACGTGTGTGTTTTTTTTAAATTTTCCAGATGAACTGTTGTTTTGATATATTGTGTTATGTTAATTTTTTTCTCGCTGTTCATCTACAACATAATACATGCTTGTACCTAGGCCAATAGCAACACAAAATAAAACTTACCGGTTTGATACAAGCCCTGCAAATTAATTTGCCGTTCTCATATTTTAATTCAGAATGTCCACGTATCCATTTAACGACGGAAGGTTTTCTGCATTTTATACAAGAAAATTTATAAACACGTAATACACACAAGGCACAACCACAACGCACTGAAGATTGAGATAAATTGAACTGAATTTATAGCACACTTGCCCCTGATGCGTTCTGTGCACGTAAAAATAGGGTAATCCCCGAAATAATCAAGCTTTGTTTACCAAATATCACGTACGAAAGCTAGCTTTGTTGATAATATTGTGATAACCAAGCACTCTAGACGTAACGGAGTAATATTAATACTGAATTCTCATTACAATAATGTCTAACAAAATATATTCCTAGCTAATATAAATAATATGCTATAAAATTGAGTTAAAGGCAAATAAGCCCAAAAAATAAGGAAATATGTACAAAAAATGCATTAAAGCAATTATAAGCTTAAAAACTGAAAATATGCATAAAAGCACAAAAAAAAATTATCACGTTACTTCATTTGCTGAATTCGTATCGATACGAGGTCATTTAGGTGTGCTATTAAAACTGATGTATAGTATAATACCTAGAAATCCGCGCCTTGTTTATGAGGAGCAACAAGATAACAAGATAAAATTCTAAAAAAGTAAGCTATAAAATTAAAATGTAGTCTACGATATTTTTATCATTGCACATATATTATGTTAGGCGCTTATGTTAGGCAAGCCATTAGTATTCGTTACTCGAGCATCGATTCTTCACTATGTTCGCCGTCACATCACCACCAAACTACATGAAAAATCACCTCTCGAGCAACCCATCCGTGCGTTCGTCCTCCGTGCGCCCCCTAACACCGTAATGTGTGTTTCCAAAACATCATTCCGCGCCATAAACACCCAAAGAATGGTCCGCCGAGACTCTCTCACGCACAACGACAATAACAATAATTGATAATGATGATAACGGGTAATAATTTATCCCGCCGGATCGCCAGACTAGTGGGGGCAGCAGCGGAGTGGCGTGTTTGCCGTGTGAGGGGGCGCCCACCCGGGTGCGTATTAATATGAATACGGTAAGTGTTCCGCTGAGTGGCCGCCACGTGCCGCGACACGTGACACCGGCGCCCCCTTGCAGGGCAGCGCGCGTGTGTCACGCTCCGTGCGCCTCCGTGATTCCCCACGAACTTTCCCATTTAACGTTTCGCCGAAAACAAAGGAGACGGCCAAGTGAGCAGCGGGCCCCGAGGTGCATGCGAGCCGGTTATTGTTGCGCCAATTAACGGGCGGCGGATCGATTGGGGCCGCCGGGGGTGACGGGCGACCGCCATCGGGGCACCGGCGGAAGCTGCGGGGGCGCTGCAGTTTTTCTCCCTCGACGCTCTTTTTATGCCGCGGCCCCATTGTCTCGGATGAAAGGAGGACCGAAGAGGACGGAGAGGGTTCAGAAGTGGGATAAGGGGGCGCGCGGGTGGCGAAGTTCAAAAACGCAATTAGCATACAAAATTGGGGGCGCATTGTTTGCAGGATTTAATTAATTCCTCAGGAGTTATCCACACAAAATTTCATAAACATATAGGTACGGACCTGAAATACTAAGTAATCAATAGTTTAAATTTATTTTAATACAAAAAAGAGTTATTAAAAATTCCATTCAACATGAAATTGCAAACTTTACAACTATGTTTACCAAAAAATAAAAAAATTACAAATTTAATTAACCAGTTAAATTAATTCAAAAGAGCCAAGCGCATTCCAAACATTTATTGGACCAAAATAAAAAAATCGGAATATATACTTTACTGTAACTTAAAATAAGTTTTAAGAGTTTCAATTGCTGGCCGGTAGAACTTAGAGACTGATTAATTTATTCTCCTACCGTTTCAATAGAACGTAAAACATCGGTAGGTATAGTTCGACCAGAAATAAATGAACAGACACTTGACTTTGAGTTGATTTTGACATAAAATACTGCATTATTTGGGGTTTAATAAGGTTGTCATAAAATGGTCAGAAACTTTCGCATAATATTAACAGGATTGTATTTACATTTTTGGGATAACGAACGCTGACAAACTGTAGTGAAACATTTCAGTTATAATTCCATTCCAAGGAAACCCCATTAGAGATAGAATTTTAATTTCATTGTTTGGTTTGCTCCAGTAGACGAGTTCACTCACAGGGTGGCGGGGGTACAATAGAAACTTGATAAGGTCATTACAGGTAGAAAAGGTAGTATTAAATACCCCTTCTTCCAAATTAGAAATATAAAAAGATGTAATTTTAAATTGTTAGTTAATATCTAGGTCTTCTTGGTTCAGTGTGCAAATTAAGAATAGTGATTGTTTTTAAATGTGGGGACCCTGGCATAGTGAATCTAATGAGAACGAAGCTGAAGCCGAAGTGAACTTGCCTCGCTCGAGGCAGAAAATCAATTTGCCTTCAGAAGCAAAACAAATTAATAATTATAATTCCTTGGAAGAGACGGAATCAGAATAAAGATTAGTTATTAGAACCGCAAACTGGTTCGAGAGAAGGATGGGTTCTTGGGTGTCTACTTTTATTAGCGAAAAATATCTGGACTCGACTATCATGAAGATATGTCCTCAGTAATATTGCATGACTAGTTTTGTAATAATTGCCGAAGTTATCTGAAAACAGAGTCATTGTAATAGATAATGCCAGTTACCTTCCGTACAATTATTCAAAGTTCCAAAGTTCCAGTTGCAAAGAAGAAATAATGTTTTTTTTTTACAAAATCGAAACTCGCGTGTCGAACGAGATCACTCTCTTCCCACTACGATCCCGATGATGCCGTACCCTGTACAAAACAATGTAAGTATATGTTTTATAAATATAAAAAAAAACAGTTTTGCATATTAGTGCAATTACACTAAACTCGTTTTATCAGTTTGTGGCCATTTAGAAAATATAACGATGAAATTCTAATTAGAAATTTTCGTTGTGAAAACCTTTGTGCCGCAAGCGAACCCCAGCTTCAAGTCTCGCTTTTAAAAATGAAAAGGCGAAACGGCGTGTACGATGGCCACTTTATTGCACTATAATAACATAATAGGTCCCAAATACCAACCCCTCAAAACGGTGCGTGCAAAAGCGCTGCAGAGGGCGCACGTATACGGGAGTATAAATTTGTAATTATTTTAAGAGAACCACGGTTTAAATTTTGAAAATATGAAGAAAATACATTTGAATAATATATTTAACAAGTGTATATATACCGCGCGTTTTTTTAATCGCTGAACATAGGGTATGTTCAGTTTTAAAACGACGTGATCAATCCTATGCTAATATTCAATTATATGCAACCAAATTTACTGTAACCATAATTTAGTGTAATTCGATTATTTAAAAAAAAAAGTCAAATTCATAACGTATATTTACGTAAAGTATAAAACGTCAAAACTGTTGACGGAAAATGTATTCAACGCAAGAAAGGATTTAAATTTTCTTTATCGGTATCTTCGTCAGCATAACATAACACGTTTAATTTCATTTCTTCAGTCAAAACGTGGCATCTCCTAGTTATTTTATGATGACTACCGGAGATGCATCCTCTACTTTTAAATTTGGCGATTATATTACAAATTGTTTCGATTGATGGTATTTGTCTCTCAGGATAATGCACAGAAAATAAATCGCGTACAGTCCTTATACTAATGCCACATTGTTACCAGTGCACTGTATTTGTGCACTGGTACAGATGCACTATTTCTGTATCTTTTTCTTATAATCTTCGAAACAATTCCAAAAATTCTTACTTTAGGAGTATGTTTGTCTGATACTTTTTTGTAGTAATTTTTTCTCCCAATCGTGCTATGTGATAAAAAATAGGTCATTCCATTAAAAAAAAAATTACGAGATATTTAGGAGGGCACTTAGATATTGACATTTTATGAACACTTATTATCAAAATTGACAGTACACAATTATTTTACTCATAGGGCATCCTCTAGGTACAATTAAAAATATAACTCATAATTTTATCTTATTCCTAAGAGAAGTTATAGACAGATTTCAGGCTACCTTTTAGAGGACAACATTTTAGTAAAAAAAAAAATTCTTGAAAACTAATAGAGATAAGTGTACATTCATTCTTACAAAATATGTTCCAATTTAAGCGAGGAATTCAAAAATATAATATTATATAGGGTGTTCCATTGAAAATAAGAAAGTTGGTGCCATTTCCGGTGGAACCGGAAGTGATAGAAAGTTGAAAATATTTCACATGAGAATAACTGATCCAACCGTGTGACGAGGATTTTTTTGAAATTTTTAGTACAACGGCAACCCCGTAAACTTTTAACGAACGTGTTAGCGTAGACACCCTGTATATATGTCGGATGACTGTGGATGATTTTATTTTAGGCACGTACGCAAAAATTAATTTGATAATATTGAACCGTTCTCGGGGGATATTCATAATGATGAAATGCCTGGTGTAAAGTGGCCTTAATAGCTTCACACACACCAACAAAAATTAAATGATTTACTCACAACTTGACAGATACTCGTTAAACAGTTACAGCAACTTCACAGCAACGTCACTGTAAAGTAAAGACTTGTCGTGATAGCCAATTTGTTTCATGTCTGGGTAGATTTCATGTTAATCTGCTCTCGTATTTTAAAACATACTCAATAAATAATATCTGGCTGAGCAATGGGCAGTACTACTGTGTTGCGTCAAATTACTGTAACAACTTGTCACTCTTGCTTACATTGTTGTGCTGTTCGACGATGTTCCGAGTTTTTATTCAATATTTGCATTATTTTGCTTAGTTTCTTTTTTATAACTACTTTATTTTATATTCCCTGTACTTTTGCGAATATCCGCGCAGAGGGAACTGGCATCGAACTTTTGAAATACTCAGAACTGGCCTATGGTTGATATATTGCCAATAATCTGGTGTACAAAGAAAGTTATACAGTACGCAATAAAGTCATTACTCGGCCAGGTCGTTGGCGGTTACTCACTTGCATTTTCTGCCTCTATGGTGGCAAAATTTACGGGCGGAAAAATAAGTTATTTAATTATGAGAGGGATGTACCAGAATAAATGCATTGTGGCTGCACTCTCATTTAACACAGGATATAATTTCCACAAACTAAAAAACGAAGACAAAACATATTTGAATAAGTAGAGTAATAAGAGAGAGAAAAAAACAATTATATAGAAAATATTACTCAAAAAAATACATGGGAGAAGATGATTGTGAATATGGACAGAAGCAGCAAAACCTGACATGATTCAGGAAGCATTTTAAAGCGCACACGAAAGTTTCATACGTACTATAAACAACACGGACATCACAAAAACACAAATAGAAACCAGAGGACAGAGAAATAACCTGAAATGGTTTGAAAGTCGGCGTAACATTATAACAGCGTCAAATTTCCGGAAAATTTGTTGTCGTCACAAACTGACAACATATTGAAAGACTTATTTTTTTTAATTATTTTTTTCAGACAACTGCAATTCAATATGGGGTTGAATGAAAATTAAGCTCGTACCCGTATCCTGTTTATACCGCCAAATGCGAAATAAAATTTTGGGTGCCAGTCCAGATGGTGTAATTGATGAGAAGAGCATCATAGCAATACAATATTTATTTTCAATAAGAGATAAAAAAATTAAAGCCTCTGCTAGTATCAATAAAAACTATGCGTTGAATTGAAGGATCGCATATTGTATTTAAAAAACAAACATATGTTCCAAATCCAAGGACAACTGGAAATCACAGGAAGAGAGTAATGTTATTTGGTACTATTTACAAATGTCGATTGAGAAATAATTACAGTTGAAAAAAAAAAAAACTTCTGCAAAGAAATGCTAATGAAGTTATATCATTTCTCGGAACAACAGAATCGAGAATCAGAAGAGGATTGAAAACAAGGTAATATATGTTTTTCCAATTCGCATTATTAAAATGTTCATATTGTATATTGAATTTCATCATTAAAACAACACTTTAATCGAAAGGGTGAATAAAATTTTTACATTTTCACTTTATTCACTATAACCATTGACAACGTGAATAAAATAAAATATACGTAAATACGCACTATCCTTGAAATTTTCGTTGTCACCTGACGATGTGACACTTCGCGCAAATTCTTCGATTCTGATAACGAATTGGAAAAATCTTGTATGATGCACGTGAATAAAGCAGTTATCTACTCGAAAACATTATCGCACTCTGCTTCGTTTTTCGTGAATAAAATTCGACTTCATTCCTTATACCATAAATAGCTATAATATTATACTTGTATAGTATCTCGTTAACTTAAAAAAAAATCCAATTTTGCCTATTAAAATGCTCATTACATATATTGAATTTCATTATTAAAACATTTTAATCATAAAGGTGAATAAAATTAATCAAAACAGTGAATAAAATGTTTCTAACAACATTTTATTCGATGCACTACATTTGAATTGTTCCTTGCTAGGATCGATTGTGTCATGTCTCATGTGACATTTCACGCATATACTTCAATTTGCCGATTGCAATCCGAAATTGTGTTCGAAATGGCAAATAACCAAAAAGAAATAATACGAGAAGATGTTCTGGACGCAGCTACGATTGAAGTGTCGAATTTTTTGGCAGAAAAATCTAAATTAGTTTACGAGAAAGGGTACAAAAAATTTAGTGATTGGAAGAAAAATTGTGTAAACGTAAATTCAAATGAAAGGCCTGGAACTACCACTATACTTGAGTCTGACGAAAATAGAGTAAACTTTCCTGGTTTAAGACTTCATCAAATTAATATTAGTACAATTAACATGTATGTGAATAAATGACCTAATGAATAAAAAAAATTGAAAATTCTACAAAATTGAAAAAATCTTGTATGATACACGTGAATAAACAAAATTTTATATACTTATACCATAAATAGCTATTATTCTAGGTTGTAATGCTTCATTAAAAGCATTAGCAGTGCCGATTTTCCGTTTTTTTTTTTGCAATTTCGTGTCCTTTGGATAATCAAGTTGGAACTTTTTCGAGGAAAATATATTCACGCAGTTTTAATCAAAATTGAAGGTTGATCCGTTAAATTGTTTTCGTGATACTTGATTGTAATTACATATGATCGGTATGATCGGTACGATGTTTGTTATTTAATTGATATCAGCCACGTCAAAATTTAGCAGCCGTGGACATTTTTTTCATTTATTTTTATCATTGATGCATCATATTGCTTGTTTAAAACATCGTGTAGCGTGCATAAAACAGGCTTTCAAAAACGCGCGTTTCCTGTAAAGGTTTCCATGGATACAAAACAAATAACGTCATAAAAAATGAATTCATATAAATACCAATTTATTTTAATTTAAATGAATATTAAATGTACAATTTACATTGTTTGAAAACGTTAAATTTCCTTTCTTCAATTCCGAGAGGACATGAACATCTTCTCTAAACACGTAAGCCTTTTTTACCACATGATTTTTGTTGATCGCCTTCATGAATGCATTAACCTTAACAAACGATTTTATATCCACTCCCTTGTTTAACCGTAACATGCATTGCAATTTCGAATGTATTGCCCACATTGTTGACGCCTTATAGCATGTAGACATTTTCTGCATGTAAGCAAGAATCATTCTTTCATCTACAGTTTTCACCTCCTGTTCGTCCATCCATTTTACCAATTTATCGTATTCCTTCTTATATGCCAATTCCGATTTTTGGGGAATTAAATGCCTCTCTGCTTCGGAGCTTAATTGATCAATGTTTCGTTGCATTTTCAACCAAAATCAAAACTGACGCCAAATTGAAAGATTGTTACATACGATATTCAACACTTTGACAACCAAGGCTAGAACGATTGCATAGTATCAGCCGCCATGTTAGCTAGTTATTTATTCAGTATCTTAGCAACGATACTAAAACTGTACGGCAAAATCGACGGCACATCAGATAGAAATTATAATTACAAATGTTTAGGCCAATTTACGGCATCAATGATAAAAAATAGCGTAAAGTATGCGTGGATATCTGGCCTTTCAAGCACTCACTCTATTCAAAAAACCTCCCCGCCTCCCCGCTGCGCGGGGAGCGACGGGTCGGTTTTTTGAAAAACGTTCGTGCTTGAAAGGCCTTGATATCCACTTATACTTTAATATACTATTATTTTGGTATTCACAAGCGTTAATACACAACCATCACATCATACTTGAAATATGTCATTATGATTTATGAAAATAATTTCGCCAAATTTAGTCCTTTTTATTTTAGTATCACGAAAACTATAAAACAACATATAGTCGATGTGGATATAACAGACTCGGTTGATTATAAAATCTCTATCTTGTCAATTATATAACCCATATCAGCCTAATACCGTTATATACTAATTATTTGTTTGTATCTTCTTTATTATAAATTATATTTTACATATCAACATTGAATTCGTAAATAAAAATAAGTTTTTTTTTCTAAACTGGCGTGCACGTCATCAAAATAATAATCATAATAATGATGGCACAATTTTACAAGGTTGCCAGTTGTCCTGGGTATTTAAAAATGGCTGCAATCAGCTGTTGCGCCCGTGCAATCTTGTGCGACAGTGCGCGGTTCGTATCAAATTCATCGACTTCTCTGCCGTTTATCGTACAGATATCAATATTGTGGTTATGGTTTACCATCTACAATGGCAAAATATGCATTGTAATAATCAATGAAATGTAACAAGTTAGACGTCAAAGAAGTTTGAAGCATTTGTGAAAAAGATGTGGCATCGTCGCCGAAAAAATATCGCGGATGCCAACATAACATGATTTATTACATGATTGGCAGGCGAAAATTGTGTCCGCGGTTAATACACCGATTACCTATTTATAACCACCGGTGATCAGTGTTATGTAACAAATGATCCTCAGATTAATTTCGATTCTTAAACTATTGTTATGCATATTCTCGAAAACAATCACGTTGGTACGAAAAAACCTCATCGCACAGCTGTTTGATGACGTGCACGCCAGTTTAGAAAAATCAGAGTATACCTGTAGTTTTTTATTACACATATGAAATAACTCGGCATAGCTGCCAAAACGCATTGCTTCTTGAACGATATATTCGAATACAGTTCATAAAATTAGCCTGAGCTTGCTATTCAAATCGTACTACGAGATTTACACTTTTATTACAAGACGACTCGACGACAGCAGCAACCATTTCTTCGGCGGTCCATGGATTATTGTAGTCATAAAAATGTAGTAAAAGTGTCACGCAATTACAGGTTTTTGACATTAGCCCTTTCAATGATTTACTTGAAATGATAGTCAATCGAAAGTGTATCGTCAGCTCTAGGGAATTACAAAATATGAATTATGTGCAAAATGTAGTTTTCTTATAAATCTCAATAAAACAACTGAAATGCAAGAAATATTCAAGACAAAGGCTCCAGATTCTTAATTTACTATTCAACTTTAATTAAAATTTGCCATGATATAGCTTATAGCATAACAGTGCTTCCGTCCAAAAATGTTTTGTTTATCTTTATACGAGTTAGTCTTATATTACGAGTGGATTTGATTTAAGCTAGTTTCTTTGTTATAATTAATATGAACAATATTTTTGCAAAAAAGGGATTCTTATGCATATATTATCCAAATCTCAAATACGATAAGATCTACTTCCAGTAATATTAGTGAAAAACCATGTTGAGTGCCGTTTAAAAAGCATGGGGTACCCTGGCCTTAAGTAAGTTTATCATTTAAACTCTAAAAAGTATTTAGAGACGCCACTGTAAAATAAAAATGTCACAATGTCACCAACGTAACATGACAATAAATTAACGTGACGATACATTCAAACCGTCCTTAACCTTTTGGATTACAAAATACATCAGAAAGTGTGATCCATTCATGTGAGCAATTTGACTAAAAATACGCCAACTTTGAGCGAATAGATCGTAAACGGCGTATAGAGTTTATTTTAGATATATTGGCATTTTAACCCATCCATGTGGTGTATTTAATTTGGACTCTGACTGTGATAAGGATAATTGTAAAATTTCTCGCCGAATATGTTTTAACTTTTGACAGTGTCTTTTAATAATACCTGTATCTGTCGTTTCGGAGGCCGACGTTTGCGAACAAAGAGGTGACGTTTCGCTGGCGGATTTAATAGCAGCGTCGACGTCGTCGGCGTCGGCGGAACGGCAGCGGGGCGGCAGGAAGGAAGAGGAGGCGCTGGCGTTGTGGGGCAGGCGGCGGGGGGTGCGAGTCCGGCGGAGAACGACACGGCGCGGTGGCGGCGGGGCGGGCCGGGACCGGGGGGAATGCGGAAAGCGCTCGCTCCGGGTGAAATTGGCCGCCCCGGGGAGGAAGTGTCCCGGAGACAGCGGTATCCGCATTCCACCCGCTACCGCCTCCGGCCACTTCACCACCATTTATTCCACTCACTGTTATATTAATACGCCATCCACTTCGACGCTGCCACCGCCGCCACCGCCAACACGCCGGCACACCAGGACACCGGACACAGCAAAACAACCACATCATCAACGTAATAACGTGGGTTATATAAATAAGTGGCATACGAGCCATAAAAAAGTTAATATTATATTTACAGAAAAGTGTACGTCGTAATAATTAATTAGAAAATAAACTATAATTCGTTAACCATTCCAAAGTTTAATGCTGGTGAAATATAATTTATAAAGATAAAATCCGTTCACGATCTATTCTCGCCAAAGCTGGCGCCACATTTTGGTTGGTATACTTGACCCAAAGATCTAAGGATATTATGACTTTGACTTCTTAATAGTTATATTCGGGGTTTAATTTAGGGTCACCATAAAGCAAACGGATGGTCAAGACGGAAGAATCGCACGCCGTCGTCAATACCAGAAAGACAGCCGGGCAACCGGGGCACCGGGCAGCCGGGCACCTTCTACAGATCGCCTATTGAGTTACAAGCCAGTATAAGCGCTGATTTTATGGCAACACCAAATAAAACCCCCATAAAATACTTAAAAGTCAAAGTCGTAATATTCTTAGATTTTTGGGTCGACTATACGCATGAAAAATAAGTAGGTGCGAAAAAAAGCTATTTCTGGCATTTCTCCGCGTGTTACATCTTACTTCTTCTGGTCGACGTTTCGATGGTCTCTCTGAATTTAGGTTTGTTATATAACTTCGGCGTTTCTTCTTGTTTGACTTCTTGTCAAAGGTCGTTGTGTCACTGCATTCAATTGAAATTACATCTATATTTGTATTATTTTCTATGCAATCGTTCTCTCTTGATGTTTGTCTCTTGGATATTTTTATTTCTTTAAAATCAGTTTCCATGTACCTGGAAGTCGTTGGGAATCGTTTTAGGTTTTGAAACAATTTATTTTCGCAATTGTTTTTGCTTTTGTGAAATCAATTTGGTGGTTTAAAATTTGTGTTGTGCTAAAGATGATGTTATTTGTTTTAGTTTTACTGCATTTTTGTGTTCAGCTAGGCTGACACCTATACGTCTATTTGTTTCCCGTATATATGTTTGGTCCCATTCTTTGCATGGTATTTCATAAATACCTTGTTCTTCCTTGGTATTCTGTCTTTATGGTAATTCGTAAAATTTTGAATTTTCGTAGTTCTCGTAAATGCTGTGCCTATGTTACATCTTCTGAGAATTCTACATATTACGGCTGTTGTTTTCGTTTTTCTCTGCTGTTAAATTTTGTATATATTTTTTTTTAATGTCATATGTAACTATTTTGTAACAATTTATTTTAGTTATTAGGCAAAACAGTCCTGCATTATCTCAAATTAAGAATAGCATATTTTGAAAACTGAAAAATTTAAAAATTAAATGATTTATATTTAAGTTTTTAATTATGTTCTTAAAATGAAGATATAATGTACAGTTTGTTATTAATTTCTATGAGCTGTTTTATCTTTCCCTTGAGTTACCTGCATTTCACACTTCAAATAAAATTTATTAATCGCGTTATCTGGTGTGCCAGCATAATTTTTCGTATTGTGATATGTTTGTCACTAAAGTATAATTTGTACTGGTAAAATGCCGTTAACTAACCTCGAAATGGTTGAAATTGTTCTTATTGTGGGGAATATTTACAGAACATGCACAGAAGCAGGTAATGAATGTAATGTTAATCACCCTGACAAAATCATCAGTCGCAATACTATTACGCAAGTACTAAGTAAGCTTAAACAATGCTCGCCTATTTTAGATGTATTAAAAAAATATTCAATTTTTCATTTTCAGCACTTTCATTTTTAATTTTTTCAGTTTTCAAATAATGCTATTATTATTTTGAGATAATGCATGACATTAGTTTTTCCTAACAACTTGTCCCTCTAAGATGCATACTAAAACAGTTTTCCATTTGTTATGTATTATTCTGATCACGCTGTATAAATTTTATTGAGTATTAGTATTTTCTTTGATCCATTTTGGAAATACTAAAGATAGTAATTGAAATAATAAATAGTTTTTATTGATTTCCCAAATTTTCACTTTCACTTTCACTCCCTCAGGGAGGTAAGTAAGAAGTTTTCTGTAGCGTTCTTTCTCTGGCACCACTCATTAAAACACTTACACGCATTTTAATACCGCCCATTCGACTTCTCCAGCAGCAGGAAGGAACAGGCAGCATCTGCAGCCTCTTCAATTGCCATTTCTTGTTTATTTTCATTGGAATTCATTTTACAACTGAACGAATGCAATTTCGGACACTCACACTTTGTTTGAAAATAGTCTTGGCAACCAAAGCCGCACGGGTATTTTGTTCAAGTTGCGAAAATAAATTAATCAAATACAAACAATTATACCAACTTCAGGAGTGGAAAAACAGTTATAAGCAATTCGAGAGGTAAGTTTTGACCAGTCTCGGACTTTATTGCTAGCCATCACTGTCGCTCGGGCGCAAAGTCGACCTAGACTGGTAAACAATACCTACCTCCCTTAATGCTTAAATAACTATTTTTATGCTAATGCGAATATACAAAAGTTCGTATAACCGGTTATATAAAGGTTCGTATAATCGATATCGTCTTGGTTACTCAAATAACTGTTGTAATACGCGAGGAAAATCGCGCATTCTTATTGGTTTATTAACTAGTGAATTAAATAATCGTAATTATATGCTATAGTCCATGTTATATGTGTTGTCCCTTTTGCCGTAAAATGCGGACCGTCCCTTTTTAATATCCAGGCAAGGAGGGTCTTTGAACTATTATGAGCTTTATGGCATGAGCAATTAAGGCGGAATTGAGTCGTATGCGGACCAGCCGGCCCATGAGTACTTTCATCCCCATTCCACTGGGTCTAATTTCCATGAAATTGTAATAGACATCGATTTGCGGCTTTACCGGCTTTAAAGCACATTATTGTTGAAATAATCGTAATTATATGCTACACTCTATGTTAAATGTGTTGTCACTTTTGCAGTAAAATACGGACCGTCCCTTTTTAATATCCAGGCAAAGAGGGTCTTTGAACTATTATGAGTTTTATGGCATGAGCAGTAAAGGCGGCATTACGTGGCATGCGGCCCAGCCGGCCCATGAGTACTTTCATCCCCTTTCCACTGGGTCTATTTTCCATGAAAACGTAATAGACATCGATTTGCGGCTTTACCAATCCTCGTCTTAGAGCACATTATTTTTGAAACCGTGTTTTCTTGCTCACTCGCGCGAGAACCGACCGCCAGAAAGTTCACAAAAGTGAACAACACATTTGACATGGACTTATAGATGTAAGTTCTAGACTTACTTCATCTAGTAATACCAGAAACAATATCGCCCGGTTTCTCCAATGAATCTTAAGATACGTCTTATGGAAGTACGTCTTATGGAAGTACGTCTTATTTATAAGTAGGTCATAATCTTTTGTTCCGCTTCACCAAACAAATAGATAGACATATTAGGTAAGATTAAATTACGTTTGGCAACGTTGCGATTTCAAGGAATTTTGACAAACCGTCTATCAAACTGGCCATAATAGTTGATGACAGTGTGCTAAAATCTGTGCAGTATTGCAGTATGCAGCCAAGAGAAATTTGAGAAACTGACAGTGGCAAAAATTCAATCAAAGAGGGTAAATTTTACTAAGAAAGAGAGGACTTTGTTGTCGTCATTGATGCATGTGCACAAAATTGTGGAAAATAAAGTGACAAACGCCTCTACAAACAAGCACAAAGAGGAAGCTTGGAACTTAATTTCGTCCAAATTCAATGCCCAAGCATTAAATACGTGGAGGGAGAAAGAACCACTAAAGAAAATGTGGATTAATATGAAACATTCAGTGAGGAAAAATTGTTTCTATTTTTGTATTTTTATATTTTGTATTAATGTAGTTACACATACTCACCGATTGTGAAAGTATTCTAAACTGCTTTCAATTTTTTCAAGGATATTCAACACAGTTTCTTTAGTTAGCCAAAATCTACAAACAAACTTTTCAAATTTTTCAAAATAATTATCTCGTTCATAAATATGACGAGGTACTGCTGGCATATGATAATCATCTGCAATATCTGCAGCATGTAAATCAAATTAATTTATAGCTTTGATTGCTAACTAATATTTAGCCATATTTCGCATTAGTTGCAATTATACATGGACAGTACAAATTACATTGAATTTTAGGTTAGAATCCGAATCTTAAGACGCCATTTTTGACGTCTTCAAATGTAAGACATTCTTATGAGTTTAGGAAGCGATTAACGCCCGGTTTCTCCAAAAAGTCTTATTTATAAATAGGTGATACGGACGCGCCGCATGCGCTTGGCCCCGAACACACACGGCGACATCGGGTGGCGCCGGAACCAGTCGGCGCCGACCAGCACCCTCGCCCCACTCCAGCGGCCTTACGCAGGGATGCGCGCCGTCCGCCCCACCACCGATTCGCGCACCCCTGGAGAAGGGGTGGCGCCTTTAAGAAGGCGCGGAGCGCCCCATCGATCGTCAGTCGCTTGCCACTGATCACAACCCTGAGTGCTCTGTAGCACCCGGGTTCCACCAGCCAACCGAGTGCTCCCCACAGCACCTTGGCCCTACACGCCACCGAGTGCTCCCCACAGCACCTTGGCCCCACACGCCACCGAGTGCTCCCCACAGCACCTTGGCCCTACACGCCACCGAGTGCTCCCCACAGCACCTTGGCCCTACACGCCACCGAGTGCTCCCCACAGCACCTTGGCCCTAAACACCACCGAGTGCTTCCTAGCACCTTGGCTCACGCACCGCCGACCAGGGATCTGGATGCCGGTTCAAGGCCAGGACAACCCGCGCCGTCGATAGGAGACATCGTGTTTTTTTCTCTCGTTTTCTTATATTTTTGAATGGCAAAAATAAACATTTCGCGCCAACGCCGCCACATTAACATTATTTCCACCCCGTCCCCAACGCTAGCCGAGGCTCGACCCCGGTCGTATCATAATTGGAGCCCTAGCGTGGGGCTGGTTCGCGAGTGAATCGCGAAAGGACATACGACCCCGCTCTACCACTGACAATAACTTTTTTTTCCCCATCGCGTGTGTATATAGTGAATCTCCCCGTGTGTATATAAAACAATTAGTCCCCCCCCGCGTGTGTACATAGAACATTTGGACATTTAATTCCTGTATATATTTACTGGCCTGCATGGTCATAACGAGATCAAAGATGTCCACCACCGGCCAAACAGGGGCACAACAAATGGCACCAGCACCGCCCACAGTGCCAACGGCCGCGACCAGCGTCGCTCCACTTCTGGGAGTGGATATCAACACCCAGTGGAGCCCAAACCAACAAATGCCAGGTCTGCCACTAGCCCCGGCTCCGATCTTCCGAGGACTCAGTGAAGAAGACCCGGAAGTGTTCATCAACCGCATGAACACTCTACTTGCACCATATGACGCCGCCGATCACGTCACCTTAGCAACCCGCCAACTCCGTGAAGCCGCCGCCCAATGGTGGAAACCTTACGAATCGCTCCAGCTGACCTGGACAGATTTTACGAACCGCCTTCGCCGGAAATACGCCGGACCCGAGGCAACCGCATCCCTCCTGGCCCAGCTATTTGGCCAGAAGCAACCGCGACAGGAATCAGTCGAGGTATTCCTGCTAAGGAAAGAGCTGCTCTTCCGGAGACTACTGCCTGCGACTCCCGTAGCTGAGAGGATCGCGATTCTATTAGAACAACTGCCGCCCACCCTGAGACAGCATCTCCGCAACCCAGTGGCCCGATCTATCAACGAGTTGATAGAACAAGCGGGCCAATTGGAAACTGACATCCGCCAGATCACATCGTCCCCAGCACCAAGGACCGACAGGCGCGATGGCCCACCAAAATGCAGACACTGCCCGGAGTACCATCTGCATAAGTACTGCCCCGTCCTCAACAACAACTTCCGGAACAACCAGGGAAACTAGAGATGGGCCGAGCAGACAGCATCTCGGCCCTAGCCATCCTCTCCACGATAGGACCTGCTCGTGGCCTCCCTCGCATCGAAGCCCAGATCAACGGACACCACGTCAAGGCCCTGATCGACTCAGCAGCCACCCATAACTTTGTAAACGAGAAATGGATGCCCCCTGTCACAGCCGCCACACAATCCGTCCATCTCGCCTCCATAGACGGAGTTCTGAAGGTCACTGGCGAGGCATCCGCGGTCCTTACTATCCAAGGACTAAGTGGCGACATCCGCACATTTGTCAGCCCAGACCTCCGGGAAGACCTAATCCTAGGACTACCCTGGCTTCACGCTCAACAGGCCACCATAGATTGCTACAGGGGGTGTATAAACTTCGGCGCCACCCACCGACGCACCGCCCACTGGAGAAAGGCACCGAATCCTCCGCCTACCACGCCCTGCCCATCAACGTCAGGAGACCATCCGCCACAATCAGGAGGCCTACCACCAGCAGCGGCAGCTTCCAGGACGAGCCGAGGCCGCATTCTCGGTCGACCAGTGGGTTTACGTCCGAACCCACCCGCTCTCCAACGCTGCAACTGGATACCACCAGATACTACACCAGTCCTCTGCCGCCATCTTCATCGTAGCCGTCCCCCAAGGACCCACGAAGTATCACAGCAGCCAACTCCGACCCGCCGTTCCCCGCTAGACAAGAGGAGCGTGTTCGAGACCTTGAGAGGGGGCGAATTGATACGGACGCACCGCATGCGCTTGGCCCCGAACACACACGGCGACATCGGGTGGCGCCGGAACCAGTCGGCGCCGACCAGCACCCTCGCCCCACTCCAGCGGCCTTACGCAGGGATGCGCGCCGTCCGCCCCACCACCGATTCGCGCACCCCTGGAGAAGGGGTGGCGCCTTTAAGAAGGCGCGGAGCGCCCCATCGATCGTCAGTCGCTTGCCACTGATCACAACCCTGAGTGCTCTGTAGCACCCGGGTTCCACCAGCCAACCGAGTGCTCCCCACAGCACCTTGGCCCTACACGCCACCGAGTGCTCCCCACAGCACCTTGGCCCCACACGCCACCGAGTGCTCCCCACAGCACCTTGGCCCTACACGCCACCGAGTGCTCCCCACAGCACCTTGGCCCTACACGCCACCGAGTGCTCCCCACAGCACCTTGGCCCTAAACACCACCGAGTGCTTCCTAGCACCTTGGCTCACGCACCGCCGACCAGGGATCTGGATGCCGGTTCAAGGCCAGGACAACCCGCGCCGTCGATAGGAGACATCGTGTTTTTTTCTCTCGTTTTCTTATATTTTTGAATGGCAAAAATAAACATTTCGCGCCAACGCCGCCACATTAACATTATTTCCACCCCGTCCCCAACGCTAGCCGAGGCTCGACCCCGGTCGTATCATAGGTCTTAATCATATGTTTCGTTGCACCAAACAAATAGTTTAATTACGTTTGGCAACGTTACGATTTCAATGAATTTTAACATATCGTCTATCAAACTGGCCATAGTATTTGATGACATTGCTGGTATATGATAATCATCTGCAATATCTGCAGCATCTACATCAAATGCATTTATAGCCATGATTGCTAACAAATCATTAGCCATATTTCGCAATAGTTGCAATTATTCACGGATAATACAAATTACATTGAATTTTAGGTTAGAATCCGAATCTTAAGCGCCATTTTTGACGTCTTCAAATGTAAGACATTTCTACGATTTTAGGAAGCGATTATTGTTTGGTGCAACACTTTAAGAATGTTTTATTTATTTATTTATTTATAAGATAGATTTTAACTAGTTAAGTATCGTTGGAGAAACCGGGCGTAATAGTTGGTGCAACACTTTAAGAACATCTTATTTATAAGATCGATTTTAACTAGTTAAGTATCGTTGGGGAAACCGGGCTTATGTGCCTGAGGTTTTTGGTGAGATAAATATTAAAGAAGAGCAGGTACAAATACAGTTTCTTATAAAATAGATGATTATTCATTTATCAACATTCAATGACGCAAACTTGCTTCTCAAGCTAAGCGTTATAGGTTCAAACCCCATGAGCCTAAGATTTGTTGTGCGATCACAATTCTCTACCATAAAAGTGCGTTAATCTTTTGGGGGGCAACTGAAGCGGGCGTTCCTGTATTCTCTTAAACCGTGAACGTTAACTAATCCGATATTACACACGTATTGAACTCCTTGCCATCATAAGCGGTGCCAAGAATAGAGCCCCTGATTCCTCACGGTGTTTGGAATAATCCGCCCGTGCCAACCAGTACGTGGCGATCCGCCGTCTTTCTTTGGGAATCATATCTGGCGAGAGGCAGGTCACAGTTAGTTCAAGGAAATACTGCAAGGTCACAAAAACGATGGAATGATAATGTCCCAAGCTACTGAACAAAGAAGACGAAGAAAAAACAGTAATAGTGCCCGGAGAGAAGAATGAAGAAGAAGAAGATTGAGAAGAAATCTGGCGGGATATAGGCCATTTTTGGACATTAATATTTGGCGGTCACTAACGTTTACAGGGTCCTTATAATTACGTGCCTATATGTATTGACAACATGCCGAGGACCAGGGACCAGATTACCCGATAGGTGAAATTTAATATTTTCTTCTGTTTCACATTAAATTGAAGCTTGTGGACAGAATAATTCTGTGCCGTGGAAGAAAATGGCCTATTTTGTAAGTTTTGTTGAAACAAAAAATATAATCTGACAGATTTATTACTCTTTAGCTTCTTATATGGTATATATTCTATGTTTTAAATCCAGATCTCCTGTAATGTCTAAATAGTTGCTTCATTCACTTTTAATATTGGTGGCGTACATATGTACCGCATTAAGAATCAATCATCAAGATGATGTAATATTTGAATTTTAGGATGAAATTATTTGATTTCGCAACGTATTTTATCACAGAATTCAATTTTATTAAATAGTGTACAAGACCATTAATAATAATCGTTATAATCACAATACTATTATTTTTTTTATCAATTTATGAAACAACTCTACAGCACTAATTGCAAGCATTGAAGAAGTATGTAATGTGGGTCTATTAATTTGAACGAAGAACCGAAGCAAGGTGTGTACCACATGTATAAAGTGTTACTACCACCTGTAAAAATCGACTAACAGTAACAACCAGTATGACGGTCAGCAGAAAAAATGAGCGCATATTAGGTTCTCCTCATACGAAGAAAACGAGACAGGATAATAAAGACGAAATTCATAGCAGAATGAAGAAGAAAACATAATAATAAGCCAACTTATTGTCTACTGTGGTCTATATTATAATTGTTGCTTAATTCAATAGTTCTAAGAACATTTCTACGACAGTTTCTAGGAAATTAATATCTGCACAGCTCCCTGTAACAAAGTTGCCAGATACGTTCGGAGCTCGCCAAGGACCGTAGACCGGATAACATGCAGATAGGTGAAAGTTCATGGTTTCTTCTACTTTGTGTGAAATTGACGCCAACGTACTAGGCAATAGATTTAATCTCCTGTTATGTTGTATCTTCCAGTTATGCTATACATTTGGGCCTTTAAAAACCAGAGTGTGTTAGTGCTTTTTTGGGATGTTACATTTCTGGACTAACCTGAATTAAAAAGAAAAATGGACTAGCACCACACTGGTTTCCAACGGCTCATTTGTACCATTGTGTCAGTTCTAAAAAAATACATTTTCAGTGTATAATATCTTTGAAAAAATGTAACAGGCATTAAATATTAAACAACATTTTTTTAAATCAATAGCCAACCGTGTTATGTTAAATATGTTAGTATTTAATATATTTACTAATATCTCATTAGACTGATTCATTTATGGTAGTTTGTATGTTAATTTTATCCGTTGTGGCACTTTAATAAATGATTTGGTGGCAATTAAAATAAAGTGTTCAAAATTACATTTAATAATCAATTGAGTTTCGTGTTGAACGTTTGTGTGTTTATGCGGTGCGCGAAACGGATTCCCCGGGAGCTCCATAAAATGTGTTTCCAGGCAGTAATGGTAATATTAATGGCAATCTAGCAGGAGGCCCAGTTATTTCCTGTGAGATAGCAGTGCATTAGATAATCCGGCACGGGAGGCGCTATCCGGCTTTAATTTAAAATTAATATAGCGCAGGCGGCGGGGCCCGGAAATGAGCTTTAGGGCGCCCGGAGTGGAGCGGCGCGGGGCGACGGGGGGCGCACGGGGTGCCTCGCCGCCGCCCGCCCCCGCACCCCCGGGGCCCCGCGAGGCGGCGCAGCTCCCACACAACTTCTCGCGGATTCAACAAGGAACCTCCGAGGGGTGGCGGCAGAGGGGGCGCGCGCGGGAGGGGAGTTGTGAAGTTGGCGAGATTTATCAGAGCTCGCGTTACCCCTCCCCCGACACCACCAACCGGGCGTCGTGTAGTAGACGATGACTTATTATTACGAAAATTCAATTAGCGTCGGGACGACAATCCAGAGATTACTCATTACGCTGCAAATTGGGGAGAGTTTTACCTGTTTGTGCACTACATAGTTGAGATGCGAGTTCTGTCACCCAACTCGGTTATAATATTTATTTTTAAATAGAGCAGTACTCTTGTACAATAAAATAACTAGATGAGGACTGATCATGAATCTAGACAAAATCGTAGACGAAGTAACCATCGGTCGAAAACAAAATTTGTACAATAACTAATAGAGTAGAATCGTTGCAAAATTGTACACGAAGTTTTACACGGAATAACAATTACTTAGATACAAAAATACTAGAAGAGTAGACGTTGTGCCTCGGTATAGAGTTAATGATTGGGAGATATTTGGAAAAATATCGAACCTCGGACAAGTTGATTTTTATTTTTAAATTGTTATTTAGAGATGTATATTTCAATTCAACCCTCAACTTCTAAGCGCTACTAACCTCAACTTTAAAAAATCAAATAGCAAAATACCCCTTCTGATGCCTGATAGTTTTCTTTATGGTGAATTCAATAAAAAAAAGTTTTTCAAAATCATGTGATATACATCGGAGATATGTATGCAATGTATTCAAGTGAACGTGCCATTGGTCGATTTGTAGTTGTCCAAATTGAACAAAGTTTGAAGCTGAGCTACTAAATGTTTTTTCTGTTTATCGGTTGCAAATGTCAATAAATTTCGATAAAAACTCTACAAGTTCATTCAATAACTCGATCGCAGTTGCAGTTGAATGCAGAAATTAAAAGAATAGAGAAATTAAATGATGTAGAAATCCGATATTTTCGAAATATTTCAAAAACATTTATAATTGTATAATTCTTTTTTGTAATTATAATATAATAATAAACTTTATTTGGTATGTAGCCATTACAATGATGGATATACACGTCATACCCAGTAATATAAATGTTGAAATTAGTACAATAAAATATTAAGACTGACAAACTTTACAAAATAAAATATAAAATCAATCATAGAATACATACGGATGGGTCCGACAGATATTGCTCAACCGAGTAGTAACATTTACTGATGAGAAGTTTCTTAATACTATTTTCAAACCTACCGAGGTCTTTATTTTGAATTTCTTGAGGTAGTTTATTATACACTTTTATACCTCTATATCTCGGCGACTTTTCAGTATTACTGAAGTTATGCGATATTATGGCGAGGGATGTAGCATTGCGCGTACTATAATGATGATAATTAGAGTTTTTTGTAAACGAGGATAGGTTTTGCTTCACCACTACTAAAAGTTTGCAAATTAAGATGCAGGGTTAAGTTATGAGATTAAATTCAGTAAATAGGGTTTGCAAGACTCTCTAGGTTTGATGTTGAATATTTAACGAATTATCCTCTTTTGGCAAATAAATATTCTTCGGGAGTTTGAACTCGTGCCCCATAAGATGCCGTTATAGGACAAATGCGTGAAAATGCGACCGTAATAGGCACTCAGTAGACCATTCCAATCCAATTCCGGCTTTAATTTTGAGAGTGCGTAGTATCCCGAGTTGATCTTTTAAATATGAAGTCTACGTGTCGATGCCATTTTAGTCGATTATCAACGACTAGGCCTAAACATTTTGTGGTGGCCTGTGAGCATATAGTGGAATCCTTAGTTTTAAGAGATAATTCCAAATCTAAGGCCATTCTACGGAAATGTACACATACAGTTTTTGTCAAATTTAGCATTAATTTGTTCGGTTCGCACCATTTTTGGAATTTTGTTGTGATATCTACTATTTTTTGTTGAAGGCCCTTCAGGGTCTGGGCAGATACGACAAATGAAGTATCATCGGCATAAAGGGTTGTATTTTCTGCGGTAACATATCGGATTAAATCATTCGTGAAGATATTAAATGCTAGGGGACCTAAATCCGACCCCGGTGGCACCCCTTCTGGGACGTTCTGATCTACCGATTCATATCCCATTACTCGGACACTACTCGGACACGGATTTTCTATCATATGAAAATGACTTCAATAGAGTTAGAGAATACCTCGGAATTCAATGCACTCTAGTTTCTCTAGCAAAAACTCAAAATTCAAACAATCAAAAGCCTTTGATAGATCGAAGAAAATGCCTGCCACGTATTTGCCTGTATCCAATTCATTGTAGATGCTACTTATGAAGCTACGGGTAGCAGTCTCTGATGACTTTCCTTCCCGAAATCCATGCTGGCAATCAGTAATTAGGTTAAATTTGTTTAAGAAGCTAGTTATTCTGGCAGAAACCAGTTTTTCAATTATTTTATAGAAAACATTTAGGGTCGCAATTGCTCGATAGTTGTTTATGTCAGAGGGATCGCCCTGTTTGAAAACGGGTACTACCAATGCGTGTTTCAGTATTGCAGGAAACACTCCGGTTTCAAACACTAAATTAATGAGGTCGCTTAGCGGGTAAGCGATTATCATACCAATACTTTTGACTAGTTTTGTTGGAATATCTATAATTCCTGTGCTTGTTGTGTTCTTTAGGTTCATTATTGTTCTAGTTACTTCTTCACCAGTAACACTAGTTGAGAAGCATCTGTTCACAGTGCCATTTGGTAAAGTACATTGTGTCCGCTGGTTAGGCCCGAAGTATCCTTGCAGGACTTCCGCTGTGCCGCTAGCAAAGTGCATAGCGAATTGCTCGGACACTAGTTTTGGATCTTGAAGAGTGTGTTTAAGTTTTACGTTTTGGTGAGATTTTACTTTACCGATCGATGAGTTTATAAATTTCCACAGATGTTTTGGCTTATTTTCAGAGCAGGCAATTTTTTCAAAATTGTACGTTTTTTTACGTAGAATATTTAGTTTCATGTATGCCCTTTTCTCTTCCATATAGTGACTTTTTAGTTCGGAGTCATTGCTATGTTGTTGTATCCAAAATAGGTTTCTCAATTCATTGCCGGCGTCTAAAATTTCTTCAGTGACCCAGCCTCTAGTCGTTTTCTTCGCATTTTCTTTGCCAGGAGAGACTAAGGGACGGATTAAATTAATAGCCTCCATCAAAACATTTATAAACATTTCAAGTTTCATTTAGTTCCACTCCATCAACACTATGAAGTTTTTCCTGAATCTCTGTAAATTTTAATCTTACGGCGATTTTATCGAAATATATCCTATTAAATTTTCTGTAAGGCTTCCTGAGATTGGGTGTGTAGTTGTTTTGTTTTTCTAACATACCGTTATAGATAACAGCTAGATGATCACCTAGATTGGCTTAGATGACGGTTATGTTATGGTCGGTCAGTGCATTCGTGAATATATAATCAAGCTTAGTCCTAGATTCGGCCGTTGCTAACTGTCCAGATTCTTGTCGGTGCATTGGAAGTGTATTTTAAATTAAAACTTATAAGCAGGTCTTCTAGCAGATCCTCTTGTGGGAACTCGGTGAGGTAGTCTATGTTGAAATGTCCACATAAATAAAGATTTTCACAAATTTTGGAGCAGTGTTCAACGATTTCATAGAGTTTATATAAAAAAAATGTGTTAATTGCCATTCGGCTTCGGTGCATGGTAGATATTAATTATAATGCAAATGAAATTTTGCAGTGCCAATTTAATACCGCTAAATTCAAAATGAAAATCTACCGATAAATGCGCAATTTTAAGATTTGTGATTGCGTAACAAATGTGTTGTTCTAGCGTTGTTGTAGCAAACTGTCATGCCAATTGCTCTATGAGATAAAAAAAATGTCATTCCAACTAATGACATTTTTGATTGACAAATTGTCAAAATTTTCATAGAGATATAGAGGTGTCATAGAGGTACCTTTCAGGTATAATTTAAGATAAATTTTCCGGTTTTATCTTATTTGTAAGAGAAATTGAAGCCATGTTTCATAACGTCTTATTGGGGTCAACATTTTTGTTTCAGAAAGTTAAAAAAAATAGGTGTACACAAATCTCTACAAATTATTTACAAATTAAACGGGGAAGCCAAAAACATAATAATAGATAGATTGTTCCCTGTATAAGGTGTCCCATTTAAATAAGGCAGTTCAGTACGATTATCCTGTCAAAACGAACATCCTGTTCGTAACCTTCTGCATTTTTGTGTCCCAGAGTGACTTTTAATCCTAATTCCCAAGTGGCACATGGCTGTACTAAAATTAAACTTTGTTTTTGTAGTTACCAATGTGTTTGTTTTTTTTTTAAATTTGAAAAAGCATAATAAAGTTCTTTCTTCATAGGTGCCGCAATGAAAGGTACTATCTTCCGAGAATTTTTGAGAACATTTTCCCACTCACTAGGAGAATTAAAGGACGAATACTTTTTAGAGTGTTTTCCGCAGTTTCTCTGTCGCTTGGTAACATGGTATGACCAACTTGTGGAAAAACATGTACTATTTTTTTTAAAGCGCTCTTTTGACAGAATATGTAACCAAAATGCGACGACTGTCCAGTTTTTATTCTGCCTATAGAAATTGTCTGATACTGCGTATAAGGTATTCATTTTAATGTTAAACATTTCAAAGTACTGTACCAGACAACTATAAATGTCATCAGCACATCTTTATGCAGTGAACTCGTCCCAAATAAAAAAGTATCCTTGTTTCTGTTATTAATGCTGAAATTGTAAGTCCAGCTCTTGTGAAAACAAGACCTTGTGGTTAGTTTAGTGTGGTGTTATTGTATTACCATAAGTATCAAAATATTACATCTTAGTTATTTAGTCCAACTTTAAATTATTATAAGTTATTGTTTTTTTACAAAATATGCTTACAATTAAATGTATTTAAGGTTGTTATATTATTATTTGGTAGGTACTTAGTGGTAAATAATTATTTTTATTTTATTTTATTATTTATTGATTTTATTTCGCCTAACTAGTTTGACTATCATGCCTCTGATGATGGTTTTTTAAAAAACCCAAACTAGTCAGGCGAAATAAAATAAATAATAAAATAAAATAAAAATAATTATTTACTAGTAAGTACCTACCAAATAATAATATAACAACCTAAAATACATAACTGGAATTTTATGGATAAAACCTTAAACTTGATAAATTGTATGTTTCTAAATTGCTTCTATGCATATATAGGATGTTCCATTTAACAAAACGTAAGTTCAGTACGATTGTACTGTCAAAACGAACACTCAGTGTATTAAATATATGCTTGTATAAACGAATGTATAAATTTTTTTTTTCCGCAATTCCGTTTGCAGCGCCATGTACAAAGATTTAAAAAAATAATACAAACTCCATATTTACAGTTCAATGAGTGTACAATCTAGTGGGTATGTTATTTAATTAATGATTAGCGCTACCTCATAATAGTTTTCTATAATATCTTTTGCAGTCCAATCACATTTACAACTTCAAAAACCACATGGATTGACACAATATACAAGCGATTTTAAAGTTCACTGTGAATTAATCATAAGAAACTATTTTCTAAATTTATAACAAACGTTACAATTTCAAATATTTTACCTTTATTTACCTTTATTTAACTTCAATGACACAATTTACATAATTAAACATTAGTCGCTGAATTTAACTATAATAATTAATTAAGCCGGACATTATATTTATACTATACGAGAATCTATATAAAACAACCTTCGACTCTTACAGCACATCTCCGAATCAAAATAACAACATGAAATTGATGATGCAGATAGTAACTCAATAATCTGACTGTAAGTTGAATAACATGAATAATGCATGTATACTCATACTAATTATATTTATTTTGTTGCTCTGTTTATTTTCCGATTTGTTTCCGATGTATAACATGATATGAAAATTTTAATAAAATCAGATTTGGACATGCTGAAGAAGGCCCACAGGCCGAAACTAGTCCTTGTATAAACATCGATAAATTCGTTTATTTATAACCTGAAGTGCATAATCAACATCACCTATAATCAACATCACCTATAAATGAAAAAAAAATGTTTTGATTGAAACTTTCATCATTTTTGCCATAGAATGCGAAACAGCAATAAAAATATTGGTTTCCATTTACGGTTTCAATGTTACCCCCCTTCCCTTTAAAAGGGGCGGGTGGGGTGGTCTAATTTTAGTACCAGTGAATTGACGTCTTAATTATATTAACTTTCAACTGAAACATGTTTTCATACGAAGCTTATTTTTCTAGATATTTCGATGTCCTCACGGACCACCCGGAATACAATTTGAAAAATTTCAGTTTTTGATTTTTTTTATACAACCCGAACTTCCGCTTATACACCATGCTCCTGCAGACAATTATCTTTAAGAAAATTAATAAACTTCATACTTTTCCCACAATTTTCATTTCAATGCTTCTTACAACAATAACGAATACAATTTTGTGAATGTTTTTGGAAAACAATTTGTTACAGTATCAAAACATACGACATATATTGTAGTATGTACATCAGTCTCTTTAGGAAAATGTAAAATCCTCAATAAATCCCATCGCTTTTCCAGAATTTTTATTTAAACATGACTTAAATTAAGCCAAATATCATACCTATATATATATATATATATATATACAGGGTGTCCTAAATAGAGTACGCATGCATGGGTATCTTTGTTATTTTGAACGCTAGAGATCTGTTTAAATGGTCAATGTCATGCAGTTTTGTATACTGGTTCAAAGTATGTTGAAAAATTTTCGAAAAAAAAAGTCCGAGTAGTTTAGTAATTATCCAAAAAAAGTAAAAATTGCAATTTTCTGAAAACTACGATATTTCCATAATTATTAAAGATGCGGAAATAAGTTTAAAATAAAAGTTACTTGGCTCGATCGTACAAACTTAAGAATGAAGTCAGATCAATAGTCAAGATGGCGGTTTCTGAGATATAAATTGCAACTTTCTTATTTTAAATGGCCGCCATATTTGATTTTTACACGGCTAAATCGACTTTTTTCTCTTTTCAACGATGTATAACAACCTATGTAAAAATAAAAAAATATGGGATATATCAATTGTTCCCATTTTAATTTTTATTCTATAAATTATTTTTAAAACTAATGTCAAACAAATAAAGAAACATAATACAACTAAGTAGTAAAATATCAATAAATTATAAAAAATGTTCAAATGCTGACTGTTATTGGCTAAATGGCCAAAAATAAGCTAAACAGAATTGACCGCGTTTTAGAATATTGCCAGTTACTTATCGCAATGTGTTACGAATAATGCGTTTTATTGCCTCTGTCATTGCTTCACGAAGTTCATCTACATTATTATAATTGAAGTTACTTTCATAAATTTTGTCTTTTAACGTTCCCTACAAAATAAAAGTCAAGAGGCGTCAAGTATGCTGATCTAGCTAACCTCTGTACAGTTGTATTAGTCGCATATTACTTTTTCATCAAAAGGGCCATTTAAATAAGTAATAACATCTCTAGCATTGAGTGGAGGGACGCCATCTGACTGGTACTATATTTGTTTTGAAGAATTTCCAAATGACGTTGTGCACTTCGAAATATTATAGCTCTATGTAAATCATTTCCCCATATGCCACAAAATGCATTGAAGCTGAACCGCACTTGAATTTGCCATGGAATCACTATGTGTGGATTGTCCTGAGCCCAATAGTGTTCGTTATGATGACTAAATAATCCACAATTAGAAAAGTAAAACTTTTATTGTAAACTTTTTTCCGCATCTTTAATAATTATGAATACATCGGAGTTTTTTAAAAATCGCGAGTTTTAGTGTTTTTAGAATAACTTCTAAACTACTCAAATAGGCTGCGGTGGAGTGAGCGTTAACGCGTTCGCTTCTAGACCGCAAGGTCCCGGGTTCGATTCCTGGGTCTGCATTTCTGTGGTGGTTTTTCTGTAGTTTTTCCACTTCCTTGCAACAAATGTTGGAAATGTGCCTCTACCATCTATAAGTCGCATGCAGGCGCAGATGGGCAATAATAATAATGCCCCTCTCCTCTCAACGCCCGCATAACTAGTAATAGTTCAGGGGCCCATGGTAAATTAAAATGTAATTGGGTCAGAATTCTCTGTCAAAAATTATGACAGTAACCAATTACGCCATAGGTGGAGGAGTAGTACGGATTATTATTATTATTATTATTACTCCGATTTTTGAAAAATTTTCATCATAATCTGAACAAGCATATAAAACTGCATAATATTGCCCATTTAACCATATCTCTAGATTTAAGAATATGAAAGATACCCATGTAATCCCACTCTATTTAGGACACCCTGCTTATCATTTGCATGCTGTACCAGAACCCACCTAACCTTATTTCTTACCATAATTCAGTTATTGAGATAATCCAGTAACTTTTACTGATGTTTTTTTTCTCTTAAATTGAATGAATCAGTAGACTACAACAATTCAGTTCTACAACCTAATTTTGTTGACCACAAATTTTGAGTTGCTATATTGTAGTTGCGAAAATGTTTTTATTTGGTACACACTCGTGAATGTCATTCTAACGAGGCTATACACTAACCTGGTAAAAGTGACAGGAGAAAATGTAAAGATTTTACCTCATTCGTGTAAAATTTACACTCTCCCGTGTCAAATTTATATTATTTCAGTTCATTTAATGAGTCGGCGTTGGCCTGGAGGTTAGCGAACTTGCCTCTCTTGTCAAGGATTGCAGGTTCGAACCCCGTGGGCTGGAGAATTTTTGAGCGATTAAAATTATCTAACATCAAAGTGCCGTTCCTTTGGAGGGGAACTGAAGCAGGCGATCCACCTGACTGTTAAGTTGTATGTCCCGATATGGATGAAGCGAAGTTCATAAAAGCAACATAACTATAACTAACTATATATATACAGGGTGAGTCAATAGGACGGGCAGGCTCGATTACACCTACACCGTTAATGATATCGAAATGAACCAAACGGCACTGCAAACTAGAGACCAAAGTGCAGTTTGTAAAATTATTTTGCCATATACAGGGTGTTCCATTTTTGCATGGGCAGCCTTGGACCTACTTTTTTTTAAATAGCACACCCTGTATAAATTTACATATTTGAATTTGCCCTTTTTGGGCTTTATAAATCCGTTTAGTTTTTGCAATTCGCTTTAATCGTTCAGAAGTTGTTTATGTTTTTCCAAAATTTAATGCATTTACAGGCACTTAAAAAAAAATAATGGGCACTTGTTTTCTAGGATATCGGGTTGGGACTTTGCCAGATCGTAAACAACTGTCTTAGGTATCTTCTGGCGGCAAGATCGTCGATTTGCATTATGGCACCACCTTGCTGTGGGACATTAATTTTGGTAAACTTTGAAGGTCCATAACTTGATTTTTTTAAATGGCATACCCTATATTTCATTACTCAGTCGTATTCAGCATCTCATTTTCCTTCTGTTTTGCCCCCTATATGTTTTCTTAAAAGTTCATAGTTTGAGAAATATTTTGGATTTTCTGAAAAATGAACCCAGATCTCATCGATATAAACTTAATGTTCATTGAATATCATTTTTTTCTGTCATATCAACGTCAAAGTGACATTTATTGTACGACACGTTGTAATTTTTGTCGTGAACATGAAATTTTCGCGTGATGAAATGATGGATATGATTTACACACTGATCGGGTGTACGAAGCAGAAGTTACTACCAGGGAAAATATGCAGGAAATAATTACAGAGGCTTTCCGTAGCATTGATCATGCCACTTTAGATACAGTGAATGATTAATTTTTAAAGAGAATTGACGAATGTATTACACTAGAGGACCGTCATACTGAACCCTTTTTATAATGTTATAATTATTGTAAAGTTAAATGTTATTTTTGTTATGTTGTAATGTTATAGTTTAATTCAAATGTTTTTTGATTCATGATTTGTTATGCCTCAATAGATTCTGGCCAGCAGCAACGGTTTGCGCTGTCACTGTGTACATAAACCATATCCACCATTTCATTATGAGAAAAATTCATTAAGAAAATGCGCTAAGAAAAATATAACATGTCGTACAATAAATGTCACTTTGACGTTGGCATAACAGAATTAAGTTATTTTCATGGCCCGCTAAGTTTATATCGATGAGATATGTGAATTTTTTTAAGAAAATCAGAATTATGTCTCAACTATCAACTTTTAAGAAAAAATATAGGGAGCAAAAAATATGTAAACTGAGACCCTGAATAGGACTAAGTACTGAAATATAGGGTGTGCCATTAAAAAAATCAAGTTATGGCATTTCATCGCTTTTTCTTCTTCTTATTTGGTCCTATTACTCCACCAGGAAGTGTAGGGCATCTTTCGATGTTTCTGTGACTGATGTACCAACAAAATGTCGTCACCATTTTACTGTCTTCCTCCTGCAACTACTCCTCTTCTTCTTCGCAGAGTTGATCCACCATTTATTTCCACCTGTCTTTATTTTGTGCAATGTGCTTTTCCTGGTTCCATGTTTTATTTCGGCGTTCAATCTCTTTCCTTACGGTTCTTCTCCATGTCGTCTGTGGTCGACCTCGTTTTCTTTGTCCCCTCATATTAAAATCCAGTGACTATCTGGTTAGATCTCCCACTGGTTTCCTTAGTGTATGGCCAATCCATCTCCATTTTTTCTTTTTAATAGTGGTCTTTATTGGAATTTGGTTTGTCTGTTCCCACAAGTCTATGTTTGATATTTTGTTTGGCCAATATATTCTTAGGATTCTTCTCAGGGCTTAGTTTACAAATGTTTGTAATTCTCTTTCTCGTGATTTTTTTATGGCCCAAGTCTCCGATCCGTATAATAGCACGCTTACTCTGGGGCGGATGAGCAACATCTTAGCGGCCCGGGAAATAATATTTGTAGGCCCTTATATAATTTCCAGATATGGTTAAAATATACATTTACAGCGTGTTATGCATTTTTCCTTTAAAATTAAATAGAGCATAGGTTTATTACAGATTTTTGTATCAGATTACATTTACTATCTAAAAATAGTATATTAAAGTATAAGTGGATATCAAGGCCTTTCAAGCACGAACGTTTTTCAAAAAACCGACCCGTCGCTCCCCGCGCAGCGGGGAGGCGGGGAGGTTTTTTGAATAGAGTGAGTGCTTGAAAGGCCAGATATCCACGCATACTTTACGCTATTTTTTATCATTGATGCCGTAAATTGGCCTAAACATTTGTAATTATAATTTCTATCTGATGTGCCGTCGATTTTGCCGTACAGTTTTAGTATCGTTGCTAAGATACTGAATAAATAACTAGCTAACATGGCGGCTGATACTATGCAATCGTTCTAGCCTTGGTTGTCAAAGTGTTGAATATCGTATGTAACAATCTTTCAATTTGGCGTCAGTTTTGATTTTGGTTGAAAATGCAACGAAACATTGATCAATTAAGCTCCGAAGCATAGAGGCGTTTAATTCCCCAAAAATCGGAATTGGCATATAAGAAGGAATACGATAAATTGGTAAAATGGATGGACGAACAGGAGGTGAAAACTGTAGATGAAAGAATGATTCTTGCTTACATGCAGAAAATGTCTACATGCTATAAGGCGTCAACAATGTGGGCAATACATTCCATTTGTATCCATGGAAACCTTTACAGGAAACGCGCGTTTTTGAAAGCCTGTTTTATGCACGCTACACGATGTTTTAAACAAGCAATATGATGCATCAATGATAAAAACATTATTTTAGTTAAAAATGTCGGACTCCCAGTCAAGTACATATATAGAAACATACAACAAAAAAAGAACAAAATAAAAGTAAATTAAAGTTTATAGTCTTTTTATTCGAAGTGTTATTATAGAAAAACTTTACTCTTTTAACAATCTATTTAATAACTTGCTTTGCTGCATCAAGTATATCTATAATGTTATCAGAGTCAATATTATATAAAATATCATTTTCGCAAGCCATTAACATTAAAGCATCCAAATTATTATTCGACATTGAATTCCGCAATCTATTTTTAATGTATTTTAATTTGGAAAAACTTCTTTCACATTGCACTTGATTTATTGATAATGTTAATAAATATTTATAAGCAAATCCAAGTGCAGAATATGCCTCACTAGACATATTGTACTTTTGAATGACAGAATAACAGCAAATTGCACATGTAAGACAAGATTTACATTTTTTATTGTTAACATCAAAACCACCATCTCTTTCAAAATCATCGTTGTCTTCTTCATCAGTTTCATCTGTATCTATAATTGTAACATTACTCTGAAATTGTTGATTACTCTCCGCATTTGTTGTTGCCGAAACTTTAAATTTATCCCAATTTTTCGCGAAACTAACCAATTCTTGTTGCAGATTTTCTTTTGTAATATTTGGGTAATAGTTTTTTAGCAGTTCACACAATTTTTTAAAGCTATTTGATGGTACTCCTTGTTTAACTTCATCAAAATTTGTTGGAGACAATAAGGCAAAATCCTTATAGAGCTCACCATTATTCTTAAATCTACATTCTATAGAATTTATAATTTTATCTAAAATTCTATTATGGGTTTCAACTTCATAGTTTTTTCGGCTATCTTTTATGGGATCATCTTCCGCCAATTTTCCAGCCATTTTCTTTCGGCTTCTTATTCTCTTTTCGGGAAAGCAAATTGGTATGTCGATGTCGATTTCTTCACGGCTGTCAATTTCATCTTGTGCCCATGCAATGAACGTTTGCGTAGATGTTTCAATATCACTCATGTCGCGACTTACGGATTTTAATTGTGATGTAGAATTCAAAATCATTTCGTGGCATCTTAGTAAGTCGAATCCGCTAGTTTGAAAATATTTCGAAACACAGCCAACAATTGAATATAATTTTGTAAAAATTTGAGCCGTTAGTAGCATTTCATAATCTATAAATTGTGTAAGCATCGTAGAGGCCTTCACACGGACATCTGGTGGCATCTTTTCAGACATTTTTATATCGTGTAATGCTAATAATACATCGATGTAAAGAACATTGGCGTGATTTTTGTAATTTCCAAATATTTTTTTCAAAGTTGCTTCTTTTGCCCACCAACGAGTTTCTCCCATTACTTGCAATTTCTTTTTTTTTTGCCTCTAAGGATGTGCTTTTCCAAATATTCGTTCTTTGGTGGGATTCTTTGAAAAAAAGATGCAATGGAATTTAATAAGGTAAATAAAGACGCTGCATTTATTGTTATGTTGACGGCGTCGGACACAACTAGGTTCAGGATATGGCTGTAACACTACACATGTAATTGACTAGGTGTATTTTCAGACATCCATTTAGAGAAACCATTGTAAGCCCCTTGCATATTTGCTGCACCATCAGTAGCATTAGAGACGCAATTTTTTAGTGGAATATTTAAAGATGAAAATTCTTTTTGAATGAGGTTAAATATACCTTTCCCGGTAGAGTCTGTACAACTTACAACGGAAACCAGTCTTTCATAGATTTCACAACCCAAAACATACCTTATTGCAATTGAACATTGATCTTGTACTAAAATATCCTGTGTAGTGTCCAATTGCACAGAAAATATTTCTGCTTTTTGGATTTCTTCCAGAATGGATGCTTTGATCAATGCTCTTATGATTTGCAATATTGAATTTACAGTTGTTTTAGATAATAAACTTACGAATGATCCAGATCTACGTTGTTGTCCTCTTTCATGGATAGTATTGCTTTTTTCGATGACCTCATTTAAATGTTCTTCTAAGTGTACATCATATTTACTTACTAACAATATTAATTCCAAAAAGTTACCATGGTCCAATGTGGGATCAGCTAAAGTATATGCAGCTTCATATTTCTTTCCTCTATAACTTAATCCGCGTTTTCCAATAAGTTTTATGATCTCTATAATCACTTCTAATACTCGTCGTTTTTTCTTTATTTGCTGCTGTCTGATATTTAATGTAGATGAAAGAAGCAAATTGGAAATGTCCTTTTGATTCTTGCACATAAAGTATGCTCTAACGGAATGTCCATGTTCACTGCTTACTTCATGCTCCTCAATTCGTTGATAAGTGTGTGAAAAGTCATTCATACCAAGAACAAATCGATTTTCGAGCTTTGCGTATACTAGGCATACAGTACAAAACAACTTAAGTGTTTTTTCATTGTATGTTAGCCAGTTCCTTACTGCTGTGCAATTTTTCATTTTGAAGGCTTTTTCACGATTAAAAAACTCAATTAAAGCTGGTTATCTGGGATGAAATGAAAAAAAAATTTGAAGGTCGTACAAATTTGGCTTTTTAAAATAACTATCATAGTGACTATCAGTAATATTAATTGCGGAAAAGCTTGATTTTGCGTCGTTGGTTTTTGCAATGCTTTGAAAATTACAAGAAGTTGTTAAAGCAGTAGACGTGGACGCTATATTTTCACCTTCGTTTTGTATTCTTGTTTCAACTTGAGAACTTATGGATTCAGTAAACGAAACCATTTTTTCCGATAATTCTTGAGATGGTTGCAGTTGACTAATAATAGAAGAAGAGGCTAGTTTTTCAAACATAAATTTAATGTTTTTTGACTTGTGTGCCTCAGCTTCCATTGCGTTCTTTCTCTTTTCGCGTAACTTCTCCGCTCCTCCTTTCAGTTTTTCTTTGTCCATTTTTTAATGATTTATTATATATATATATATATATATATATATATATATATATATATATATATATATATATATATATGTGCATTTGTATCGTGTCTGACTCCGTACAAGTTTAGGGCACCCGCTTATCCAGCAGAAGAAACAAATATACATTATTCAAATCAACGTATTAGTGATTATTTCCGTGCGTCAAATATGAGCAGAGAGAGAGGGGTAAGAAGAGGTTAAGTTTATGATATACAAAAAATCAACATATGTAACGTACTTTTGAGACTCCTACTATTTAAAAGGCGCATTTGCTTCAGTGTATATAAAAACAATACAGCTAGCGGTGGTTTTCGCCTCCTACCACATTGCCAAATTTACCGTGCACATTTTATAAAAGCGCGAAATAGTGTTTGTGGTTTACTGCATGTGTTTCCAGTTTCTTGGAGTTAATATAGTACGTTATTCATAATGAATAATAGCTCACGGTAAGTAATTAAATGTTTCATTATTAATATTAAGGTAATTGAAGTACTAGTGGATAAAATAACTAAATACGCGATTAACACGGTTTTGAGGTTATAATTTCCCTGTAGCTTGCGTTTACTCATATGTAGTTTTCTCTTTCGGCCAAAACAGAACTTCTTAAATAGAGAAAAAACTACTCAATCAAAGTATTGGAGCTTGTGAAAGTTTTGAAATAAAACAAGGAGAATAACCTTTTTCACAATAAACATTTATTATACTAAATGCAACATATAGTTCATGAAATGTACATATAGTGTAATAAATGTTTATTGCGAAAAAGGTTATTCTTCTTGTTTTATTTATATAAAACTATTATTGATTAGAGGTACTAATACATTTAATCTTAATTTAATTGAAAAACCAATTTTATTGCTATTATGCATACCAAAAAGTGCGTAATAATGATTAAAAATAAACCAGTCCGGAGATAATTTCAAAAGTTCGTAGTTAAGGTAATAAATTACTGTTACATTACTTTTCACTATCCCCTTGTATGTAAATTGGCAAGCAAGCAAGACAGACAAAAATCTAAAAACCATTAATAAAAAACGGTATGCATTTTTGACACGGTCCAGTCAATACTCCTGGTCGCAACTTTAAATGGCTTTATCTATTTTTCAGTTCTTTAAGAATACTGGCGATGGCTGTAAAAGGCAACAACAGTCAGAATAAATCAGTGAATTGTGGTAAGTATTACTCTAACTGCAGGACGTAATAATTATATTATATTAATAATTTTCTATTATTTTTCGCTTTGAAAGCCCAACTTATCAATTTTCGATTAAAAGGATTCAGTTTTTCAATATACTTTTATTTTATCCTTCGTCGCTTATCCATATTTGGATTTATCGCATTCTTCAACTTTTTTGTAGATAATTCTTTTACCGAAAAATCCAATTCGTGGTTGGATTGCTCAGATTTTGACCATCCAACGTATCATCCCGAACGCACAAAAAGGCAACTCACACAAAATTGGATAGTTGATCATCACTCAATGGACGCAGAAAATATTGTAAACAAAAAAGTTAAAAGATACAATAGAAGACCTGCATCGTCGCCCAAGTTGACAAACAATTTACAATTAAATGAGGCTGGTTTTGCAAGTAGCATATCATCTTCAGTTGGTTCAATTATTCCATATAAACCTTTAATAAACAAAATTCCGCTAGAGGAACGTAGTCCAAACAAAATTGAAACGGAAAATAAGACTCTAGAAAATAATTCAAATATTAAAGGAAACGTGTCAACTGATACAACGCTGACGATAATAGAATCATCTGAGAATGAGTATGACTCTTTAATCGTTGAGACGTTTGGTGGAAGCCCAGAAATTCCATATATTCCGCCCATTTTTAATAACTTTATACAAAATAGTGACAAAATATATCAATTAGAAAACTCTGATCCATGTAGTAAAATAAATTCAGTGAAAATGGCACAACAGAATTTATGCTCTAAATATGTAAGCAACGCATTAAATAAACAAAAAAAGAAAAGAACAGAATGCAAATTTTGTAGAATCAGTGTCATCAATTTTGAACGTCATTTAAAAAGGCACCACCTAGAAGAAAAGGAGGTTCAAGATTATTTGAAATTTCCTAGTAATACTAAAGAAGGCAAACAAATGAGAAGGAATATTTTAGCATTATTATGATATGAGACAAAATTTGAAAGTTTTGTGCAAAATGAAAATTCTAATACAGAAAAATTGCCATGTGCTCATTGTAGGCGCATCATTCCAGTAAACTATTTAAGAAGACATTACAAAAAATGTATTGTAAAGCCAATTAATGAAACTGGTAGAAATGTACGACATCGGGCAGCTTCTCAGACCTTAGTTGCTTGTGCTAGTGAGCATACGAATATAACAACAACGTTAAGAGTAAAAAACGAGGTGTTCAGTAGAATGGCTACAGACGAAATCGGATATTTAGCAAGAAAAGACCAATTAATTCGACACTTCGGTGAATATTACCTAAAAAAACATAAACGCGCTCAGATTTCAATAGCTTGTTCGAATAAAATGAGAGAATGCTCTCGATTACTCATTGAAATGCGTCGACGTATTGGAAATCCGAATTTGTCTTTTTATCAAATGCTCATTCCTAACTTATTTGATGATGTTGTTTTATCCGCTAAAGCAATAAGTGGATATAAAGACAAACAGAAAATGTATACCGCTCCCAGTCTTGCCTTACATATGGGCACTACTTTACAACAAGTATATGAACTAACCACAAATTTGTTATTAAAGAGATGTCCTGAGTTTAAATGCGTAAATTTTGAAGATGGATTAAAAGAAATAAAAAGATTTCGATTTTTGGTACAAACTCAATGGAGTAATGAAGTATCTTCCCTATCACTTAAAGATTTAGCCGAAAAAAAAATGGAATAAACCCGTAATATTGCCATTAACAAAAGATATCATTCAATTTCGAGATCATATTTTGGATTCCGCAAATACATCTGTCACTTTCCGAAAAGAAGACAATGCCGACACAACAGCTTTTAAGAAACCAGTTAAAGCTTCATTAGCATTTACAATTCTCTTTAATCGCAGAAGAATCGGCGATGTCCAATACGTTGAAATTAATTCTTATCTAAACAATTATACGACAAATAATCAAACCGAATATCTAGAACAGTTGTCAGAATCAGAAAGAACACTGACTAATAATGACTAATGACTAATGACTAATAAACGTGTAGTAGCGGGTGGAAAAGGTAGCAGAGCAATAGTAATTTTATTTCCTCTAATTGTTCAAGAATATATCCACCTATTACTTGAAATTAGGAATAACACAGACATGGTGCCGCACCAAAATCGTTATTTATTTGCGTATCCTGGAGTCAATCAGTGGGTTAGAGGACATGTGTTTAAAAAAAAGCGAAATCTAGTGGAATTGAAAATCCAGAAGCTATGACATCAACCGATTACGAAAACAAATTGCTACTTTAATGCAAATAAAAAAATTGCCTAAAGATGATTATTCCCAGTTTGCCAAATTCATGAGACATACCGAGAAAACGCATAAACAGTTTTATGAAATTACACAAGATGCTTATCAAACGGCGAAAGTTGGAAAGTTATTGAACTTGTTTGATCAGAAGAAAGGAATGGAGTACAGAAATATGGATCTGGCGAAAGTTGATATTAACCCCGATGAAGTGTTAGCCGAATCTGAAAACGAAATAGAGAATAATGAGGATTTTACACCAGGACCAAGTTGTGAAAATAACGAAGAACAAAATACTTCAAGATCTAGGAGTCTTTTGAAAACAAAAAATGTAAGTTGCAGAGTTAAATGGACTCAACAGCAAAAAAATATAGTTACGTCACATTTCAAAAATCACATTAATATTGGACCACAAAGATATCCTAATCAACCTAGATTGGGTTCGAGTGAAGACTTATATATACAGTATGTCCCCGGATTGAGTTTACAAGAGGAAACACTTTTTTTTCTTTTATTTTGCGCCAAAACTGCAACGGAATAAGATTTTTTGCTTGTCCTGAAACCAGCAAATTTCTAATTAAAACTTAATTATTCTGACTCAGTGGAAAAAAAAGTTCATTTTTCTTTTGATTTCGGACTTTCTCTACTTTTTAAATCCCAGCACATTGGCCGTTTTTTTTGTGACGATGTCACTTTGACAAATAAGTTTACGCAAGGTAAATAACAAAAATGTTTGTGAAAAACATAATTTTAATAAACAGCAACTGAAAGAAACAGTTTTAAGATAAAAAAGTGTTTTTTAACATGAACAATCATTATTCAATTAACCCCCCACCCAATTCTGCGCACAATTCTACTCTAAAACGAAGCTCCTTGAAACTTATTTGAATTTCTTCGATGGACAATGATTCCACGTGGTCTCTTATTCGATTTTTTAATTCTTCGCCATTATTAGGTAGGTTATCCATATACACAATTAGCTTTAAACGTCCCCAGAAATAAAAATCCAAAATTGTTAAATCAGGACTTCTGGCAGGTCACAATACTGCACCATTTCTTCCAATCCACAGATCTCCAAATTTAACATTTAACCAGTTAGTAACAATGCGAGAATAATGTGCAGGACAACCATCCTGCTGAAAAAACATTGTACGTCTGTTATTAATTTCTAAAGCATGAAGCCCATTGCTAAGATAGTTTTCTAACATTTCTAAATATGTGTGCTGATTAACGTTGTTATAAAAAAAGTATGGATCTATTATCCCGTGAAATCCAACGGCACACCACACGGTTAATGAATAATGATTGTTCTTGTTAAAAATGACTTTTTTAATCTTAAAGCTGTTTCTTTGAGTTGCTGTTTATTAAAATTATGTGTTTCACACACTGTTTTGTTATTTAACTTGCGTAAACTCATTTGTCAAAGTGACATCGTCAAAAAATAAGACGGGATGGGATTTTGTGATGTGATGGGATTTTAAAAGCAGAGAGTCCGAAAATCAAAAGAAAAATGAACTTTTCTTTCCACTGAGTCACAATAATTAAGTTTTAATTAGAGATTTGTTGGTTTCAGGACAAGCAAAAAATCTTATTCCTTTGAAGTTTTGGCGTAAAATAAAAGAAAAATAAAGTTTTTCCTCTTGTAAACTCAATCCGGGGACATACTGTATATAATACGTATTCTCAAAAAAATTCCTAAGCTACTTGTCGTATAGATTAACTTCTGATTGCCAATATTAGTTAGTCAAATTTTGTTATTATCAAATAATAGCGCATAAACCATAATTGTTTTGCCAGTAGTTTAAGTGTTTTGATTCAATTTATTATTCATAGGAACTTGAAAAAATATAATCAAATTAATGAAATTACTTGTAAAGTATCTAGCCTGTTGGTAAAATATTTAGGAATTTTTAACTCTTAATTAATAAAACGATAAGTTTTGCAAATTAATATTGGTCATTACCAGAAGTAGATTACATTTTATTATTATTATACAACTGACAAAATATGAATAAATAAATTTGTTATTTTATAAAAGTGAGATGTAGTAGAATTCCCTTACATGCCTGAAAGATTTAGGATTTTTTTATATTTGATTTTTAAATTGTTTGTTTTATATAAAAATAATATTTTTTTATATTTAAAATAATATTCTGTTTGTTATAAAGAAAACTAAGTTTTTGTTATATTTAAAATAATATTCTGCTTGTTGTAAATAAAACTGACGTTTTTTATATTTAAAATAATATTCTGTTTGTTAGAAAGAAAAATAAGGTTTTTTTTATAATTAAAATAATATTCTGTTTGTTCTAAAGAAAAAAATATTTTTTTTAAATAATATTGTTTGTTCTAAATAAAAATAAGGTTTTATATATTTAAGATAAAATTCTGTTTATTCTAAAGAAAAATTATTGTTTGTTATAAATTAAAAAAATAATGAAATATTGTGCATCTATTATATGTGGGTAAATTGAATAATAGCACCCCAATTTCACCTTTAGTTAACACAACATTAATTACCTATCTAAAATACGCAAATTCCAAATACATTTTATTATCATATCGCCTATATCCCACTTAATATAATATTTAGTGTAGTACAGATGTAGAAGCGTTGTTGCCAATACTTGGAGCCAAACTCGAACGGTGAACGCATGGAGTCGACCTGTAACTACATGTATCAACCACATATATATGTATAAAACCGATGCGCCACCTGGGGAAAGAAAATTGAACTGTGGTGTATATGAGTATATGTATTGAGACAATTTTAACCTCTGACCAAAAATTTGCCAGATTAAAGAGGAAGTCGAAATTCGCATAGAAAACCTAAAAAATCATGTAAAACGTGTTCGCCTCCGAAATCGGAGGCGAACACGTATAATCGGAGGCAAACTCAACCGGATCGTATAACATTTGGAGGTGTATAGGAACTAATTGCACAAATTGCATATATATATATATATATATATATATATATATATATATTATTATTATAATACGGCGACTATGGATAAACCTAAAACCCAAACCAATTTTTTATTAAATTCTTTTTACAAATTTTGTTATTTTAATTACCTTAAGTCCGATTCGAATATTCGGGGTAAATAACATACGCAAAACACAAAGCACTTTAAGCCTCTTACACAGTTTTATACGTTAAATTTCTGTGACCGAATGATTCAGTAGCCGTATGAAAATTAAATATTTCTAATCACTGGTGGTACTTACTTATTTCTTTTTCAGTCATAAATTGAATTTGTCCCTCTCATTTCATAAAATCAAATAGTCAGCAATCCACAGCGTGTGACGCGTGACCTTAATTACCACAAAATAAACAAAACATAAAAGTTTGAGAGTTATTTAATAGCAGTCAGAAGAAGAAATATAAAAACTAAATGTTTTGCTGATTAATTATATAGGCAAATAATAGTGTAAAAATTACAAAAATCCTACAAAAAATTGTTAAGAAAATGAAATGGTATATTACGGTCTCAGGCTGGGAAGTTAGTAATTGCGGCCGGAGATAGAAAGACAGAGCAACAGAGAACACAGAACAAGTCATGACTTTTTAGCTGTTCCTCCGTCTTTGTCTTCGTTTGCATTACCTACAATTCACAGCCGTGGAGCGTACGATATTTTTCATCTATGCGCCGAGGCTCCGTAAGGTTGTAAACATCATACGGTAAAACGTTTATTCGTGGGATTAAAGGTAATAAATAAAACACACCAAAACATTTTTTTGATGACGACACAATCATATGTTTTACTTCCCGGCCGCATATTTTTACGTCGCGGCCGCATTTTTTACTTCCCGGCCGCATTTTTTTATTTCCATCATATATTTTCGAGCATCCACAATGAACGTTTTCCCGGATTTTTTTACGACGTTACAGAGCGCGTTTCGGGGCATGGATGAAAAAAAATCATTCCGGTTCCAGCCACCGGCCCTGCGGGCCTCTGAACAGCCGGCCCACCGGGAAATTTCCCGGTTCGTCTTATGGCCCGTCCGCCCCTGCGCTCACTACATTCGTGTTGAAAATCCTAATTTTAATACTTTTTGATATTTCATTTGAGCGCCATATTTTCCGAAGCATGTTGAATGCGTTTTGAGGTTTTCCTATTCTGGTATTTACATCTTCCTGGCAATTTCCCTTTGCCTCTATTACGCTGCCCAGGTATGTGAAGTTGCTAACGTTTTCTATGCTGGCTCTTTCTATCTTAATGATTGATTCATCTGTGGGGTTTGCGCTCATTGTTTTTGTTTTCGCAGTATTTATTTCCAAACCGATTTTTTTTTGGGTGTTATTCAATAGATTCAGTTTTTCTTGTAGATTAGTTATATTTTCTGTGATTAGGGCTATGTCGTCGGCATACTCAAGATCTTCGAGTTTTTGACCGAATCTCCACTGCAACCCTTTTTTATTGTCAGTAATTTGTTTTAAGGTCCAATCGATCATTATGAGGAACAACAAGGGTGACAGGATGCAGCCCTGTTTGACACCTGTCTTTAAACTTTACTCAACTTTAAATTTTTCAGGGAGAGTCCCGGAGTGTTCTATTCTAGCGTAATAGTTTTCGTATAATAGCTTGATTAGCCGAATATATTTCGCGCGCAGTCCATATTTTCCTAGGATGACCCACATATTTTCTCTATCTACCGTATCAAAGGCCCTTTTAAAATCTATGAAGCTTATATGTATTTCTTTATTCCATTCATTTACTTCATCTAGTATTATTCTTAAGGTAGCTATGTGGTCTGTGCAAGATTTTCTGGGTGTGAACCCTGCTTAGTTAGTTCTGAGCAGTCTGTCTACCTCATTTTTTATTCTAATCAGTATTATTTTGGTAAAAATTTTGCTCGTGGTGTTCAGTATCGTAAAGACTCTCCAATTATCACATATTTTCCTGTGGCCCTTTTTTGGTATTTTTATTATAAGGCCTTCCACCCAATCTACTGGATTTTTTTCTTCCGTCCATATTTTGTTTAACAATAGGTGCAGTACTTCGGCGGAAGCTTCTGCTCCTGCCTTTATCAATTCTCCTGAGATGTTGTCTAATCCTGCCGCCTTATCGTTTTTGAGCTGTCTAATGCCCACTTCAATTTCTTCTCTCGAGATTTCATCTGTTTTTATCTTTAGTTCCGGTACCAAGTTCTCTGTTGACCCCACTAGCTCTTCATCATCTATCACCTCCTTCTCCTTCTTTGAATAGATGGCATTTCATAGTTTACCAAAATTAATGTGTCACACCAAGGTGATGCCACAATGCAGACAGTCCGTCTTGCCACCAGAAGATACCTCAGTTAGTTGTTTAGGCTCAGGCAAAGTCCCGACTCGATATCCCAGAAACTAAGTGCGCTGCGATTTTTTTAATAAGTGCCTGCAAACGCATTAATTTTTAGAAAAACGTGAACAACTTCTGAACTGTTGAAGCGAATTGCAAAAACTAAACGGATTTATAAAGCCCGAAAAAGGGAAAATTCAAATATGTAAATTTATACAGTGGGTGCCATTTAAAAAAAAACTAGGTCAATCGCTGCCCTGCGAAGATGGAATACCCTGGATATGGCAAAATAATTTTACAAACTGCACTTCGACCTTCGGTTTGCAGTGTATTTTGGTTCATTTGGATATCATTAACGGTAAATCGAGCCTGCCCGTCCTATTGACTCACCCTATATATATATATATATATATATATATATATGTTTTACGATTTCGGGACTGCAAAGCATTGTTTGGTGCAAACGTGGGGTGGACAGTGCAGATGATCTGTATTCAGTGTGCGTTAGTTGTAACCCCGTCACTGGATCGTTGTTTAGGCATGTGTGTGTGTGTCCGCTTGTGTGTGTGCGTGTGTAAGCGAGGAAGAGAGGCAGACATCAAGGGCTAATGATATGAAGTGGCCGGCTTAACCGAGTGGATTTGTCTCGCTTAGATTGGCTGCACGGGTCGTCACGGGTGCTCCATTTTAATCCCAGTAACCGGAGAGATAGGCAATCCATCTCAATTGGGCTCAGATTGCACCGACACACTCGCATATAAACACAAACATAGGGAAAGAGGGACTCCAAAGTGAATCCTGATAACGCAGCATTAATAATTATTTACGTGACAAGCTTTGTAAATTAATCTTTACGGGCGAGCTGGAAGTTTGTTGAGCGAGCGACGTAGGAGCGAGCCCTATAATGAGCATGACACTCTTTATTAGGCTATCGACCTATCGACCTCTCATGGGCTCTTTCCGCATTTTTTGTGAATATTTTCTGAAATATTGATATTTGAAAACTTTGTTACTAAATGTTGAAGATATTCTTAAACTAATTTTTTTCGTAGGTTCTCACTCTTCGTTTAGGAACAATTTGGCAACACTGTCAAACTTTACTAACTTTACTAAACTTTAAACTTTAATAAAATTACCACATTTTTTTGCCAAATCATATTTTGACGTCTATGAAAATGCATGCATGCAACTTGACAAAAGCAATTCAAACAAAAAATGACCACCAACTTCGACAGGAATAGATCGCGAACGGAGTTCACTCTGGACGACCCCAGTCCCGCTCGACGCTCGAAGTTGAAACACAAATTTAATCGCTAATTACACGAAACAAGTAGAGACAAGTAGGAAGTTTTAAAGTGTAATCGCGCAAAGTTCGGCAGGATCTGATATGTGGGCGCTTATAAATTCGGAAAATTACACATAATTGCGTGGCACAGCCTTGGGTGGATCGAGTGTGCCCCCGAGCGACCCCCCGAGAGGTAAACGGTTTTCCCAGGAAAGTGGCAGAAGTTTTCCCGTTATTTTCGGGCCGACTTTCGTCGGTATCCAATTAAAGTTGATGCCGCCGAAGGACGAACGAACGAACACATTCACACACGCTCACCTGCAGAGCGTATTTTTAGACATAATCGGGGTGAATGGAGTGGTATATTATTATTTAAGGGTTGTTATACAGCCGCAGGCTGCCTTCCCACTCCTAATCTCCATCCTCTTCTATCCCTAGGGTCTTCTTCGTCTAATCCTCGGGCTGTCATGGCCTTCCTCATGCCTTCATTCCAAGATCTTCTCGGACGTCCCCTCTTACGTTTTCCGGGGGGAACCCACTGGAATATTCGCTTGGGCCATCGTTCCTCTTCCATGCGCATGAGGTGTCCAAACCATTTCAGACCTCGCTTTTGAATTCGTTGGTTGATAGTTTCCTCTGCCCCCATGCAATCTCTTATCTGATCGTTTCGAATTCTCTGGAGTCTGGACACTCTAGCACTTCGCCGCAAGTAGTCCATCTCTACTGCATTCACCCGACGTTCCATTTCCGCATTCATTACCCATACCTCACTACCGTAGCAGAGCACGGACTCCACCATAGACTTTCCAATATGTTTCTTGGTCTTTCTTGAGATGTGCTGGTCCCAGAACACAGAGTTTAGACATCCCAAAACTCTGCGGCTGCTCTGTATTCTCCGCTTAATTTCATGAGAGCCTAAACCATCCTGGGTAATCATAGCTCCTAGATATTTGAACTGTTGGACTTGTCGAATTTGGATGCTGTTTTCCAACATGATAAGGAAGTTTGCCTGACAGTTAGCTGCTATGAATTCCGTTTTATTGAAGTTTATTTTCATTCCCCATTCCTTATATTCATTATTCAGGCGTTCCAGCATAAACTCTAGATCAAACGCGTCCTGAGCTATGACCACTTGGTCATCAGCAAAGTTCAGGTTAAAGAGACAGTCATTCCCAATCGGCACCCCCATGCCACTGCATCTTCTCCTCCATCCCTTTAGCACTGTCTCCAAGTATAGATTGAAAAGCATAGGCGAGAGGCAGCAACCCTGTCTTAGTCCTTTGTCCGGTCTGATGGGTAGAGACATTGTTTTTCCGTTTTTAATAGTGGCTTCATTATCCCAATATATAAGTTTTATTGCCTCAATAATGCTCTTTTTAACATCCTGAACTTCTAATGCCATCCAGAATCTGTTTCTTGGGATTGAGTCGTACGCCTTTTCTAAATCAATAAACGCCATAAAAGTTTCCTCTCCTACTGATGTATACACAAATGCAATTACTGGGGTTTCTTCCGTTATTTATACTAAATAGAGAATGGAAATATGTTATTCAATATGGAAGAAATAAATAAATGCAAATGTCCATTGTATAACAAATTCTGAATTCAATTATCAATTTTCAATGCGACAGTACATAAAGTGGCCTCGATTTGTATCCTTTTATGTAATTTTCATTCATTTTGAATTTTATTGGGGACATGTATGAACATTTATCGGTACATTATAGGCAGACATCGTAAGTAAAGCAGTATTTAAGATACATTTTCTATTGTAAAAACTTTTAGAGGTAGAAATTTGAATTTTTCCAAATCTGTTTAAAATTTATATAGAATTGTTAGAAAAACTAGAGAATGTTTGCCTATGTTAAAAATGTTGAAAAATTACATTGTCATTTAGGTTAAATTTTAATTTTATTCAACTTATCTTGTAGACAATTAAAATCAGGTGAAGTTGATGGAAACAAAAATTTGAACAATAGTCATATCACACTATTTGCCACAAAAGCTATAGTTCGCACGGTATAGAGGCCAGAAATAAGAGGTGAATTCTGGCGCGCAACGCATAAATATTATCTCGGGCTCTCGTTTCGTAAATAACTATGAAACAGCTAGATATTCGTTAAAATGATTTACTTACTCTGATTGAGAATTTTTCGATCTACAAATTTAGCAATGACCACTTTTAGTGAAATCTAATCGTTTGCTAGTTATTTGCCAGAGTATGTGTACCAAATTTCAAAACTATATAATTTATTTCCGCCAAAAAGTCTAATTTGACTGGACTAATGAGGCCATATTCAGATTCTTATATTTTCTGAGTCTGAAGTCTGAACTCTTCTTACGCCTGGTTTCTCCAACGAATCTTAAGATGCGTCTTATTTGAAGTACGTCTTATGTATAAGTAGGTCTTAATCTTATGTTCCGCTGCACCAAAAAAATAGTTTAATTACGTTTGGCAACGTTGCGATTTCAAGGAATTTTGACATATCGTCTATCAAACTGGCCATAATATTTGATGTCAATGCTGGCATATGATAAGCATCTACAATATCTACATCAAATGCATTTATTGCCATGATTGCTAACAAATCATTAGCCATATTTCGCATTAGTTGCAATTATTCACGGACAATACAAATTGCATTGAATTTTAGGTTAGAATGCGAATCTTAAGCGCCATTTTTGACGTATTCAAATGTAAGACATTCTTTTAGGAAGCGATTAATGGTTGGTGCCACACTTTAAAAATGTCTTATTTATAAGATCGATTTTAACTAGTTAAGTATCGTTAGAGAAACCGGGCGTAAATAACTGTATGTAATTTAAACAGTGTAAAGCCACAGAAAATGTGTTAAAACCAATTAATCAACAAACGTGGCAATTGCATAATTTATTCTTAATATAGCTTATCCGGCAAATTAAAATTGCGAAAAAAATAGAGATGGGGTATACTCTGATTTTTAGATTTTCTAATTGAATGAAGTTTGCATTTTATAATCCTGTAATATTTGAAACTTTATACGCTCCGAAAATATTTTTGAAATATGTATTTTAATATACTTACAATGTAATAATATAATATTATTATGTAACCTATATCGACCTAACCGGTCTTTCCGCCGTGAGAATTTACGTTGATTACATTTAAACATTGGTATATTATATAATGATGGGTGATGGGTGGAGGTGATGCATGTGTTAAGTATGCCAAAGTCAATGTTTCAATATTTCGTGTTTGTAGGGTGTTTTATGTTTGTGCGTCTAGTGTCTCGTTCGATGCATAATTTGTCCATGATGTCCAGTTTGTTTCGTTTTGTTTAAATTTCGTGTCTGTCCAGTATAGGTGGGATTTTTATAATGCTGTATGTACACGCGGACAGCGCAAACCGTTGCTGGTGACTAGATTCTATTGAGGCATAAAAAATCAATAGCAAAAACATTTGAATTAAAATATTTCATTATGCGAAAATTTCATGTTCACGACAAAAATTACAACGTGTCGTACAATAAATGTTACTTTGACGTTGACATGACAGAAACAATTGATATTCAATGCACGTTAAATTTATATCGATGAGATCTGGGTTCATTTTTCAGAAAATCCAAATTATTTCTCAAACTATGAACTTTTAAGAAAAACTATAAGGGGCAAAACAGATGTAAAATAAGATGCTCTATACGACTAAGTAATGAAATATAGGGTATTCTATTTGAAAAAAAATAAGTTATGGCCCTTCAAAGTTTACCAAAATTAATGTCCCACAGCAAGTTGATGCCACAACGCAAATCAACCATCTTGCCGCCAGAAGATACCCCAGACAGATGTTTAGAATCTGGCAAAGTCCCAACCCGATATCCTAGAAAACAAGCACTCTGCGATTTTTTTAATAAGTGCCTGTAAATACATTAAATTTTAGAAAAACATAAACAACTTCTGAACGGTTAAAGCGAATTGCAAAAACTAAACGGATTTATAAAGCCCAAAAGAGGGCAAATTCAAATATGTGAATTTATATGGGGGGGGGGGGGGGGTGCTATTTAAAAAAACTAGGTCGAAGGCTGCCCTAGTGCACCTTGGCATCCCGTTTGCAGTATATCTTGGTTAATTTCGATATCATTACCGGTGTAGGTGTAATCGAGCCTGCCCGTCCTATTGACTCACCCTGTACAGCAGAAAAAATCGTTCTCGTCCTATTGACTCACCCTGTATTATATGTTGAAATGCCTTGGATTTTATACGTCAGACTGTGGAAGTGTTTCGAGAGTTTAATGATTTTTGTCTTTGTCCGTTGTGTGTGTATGTAGAATTTATTTGCTGTCGAAAGCTATGCCTAGGTATTTAATACTCGTGGCTGATCGTGCTATAATGTTTTGAATGCCAATTGAGGGTGATTTGTTGGTCATACTATGGTTGGGGACAAGGAGCTGGCATTTGGTGGGTTTGGGTGTAAGCCTCCACTTTCAGAACCATTCCATTGTAGTGTCCGTAAGTCGTTGTAAGTTGTGCTTTGTTACGTCTAGCTTTTTGTCATGAGATATAATGGCAGTGTCAATCGCGTATTGCAGAATATGTGTTTTGAAGTTTATGTAAGTCTTGTCGGCGAAGTTATGATTGTAGATGTCATGACAGTATATGTTGTAGGGAATTGGAGATATTGGGGAGCCTTGGGGCACCCCTTGAAGCGGTGAGAATGTTTGTGATAATGCTCTATTTGTCTTAATCTGTAGTTGTCTGTTTATTAAAAATTGGTATCATTCTCGCCATGAGTGTTGACAAGTTCGGACGATTTTCTCGTACGTTAGGGAAGGCGCCTCGTGGAGCACGAGGTCCTCCTGGAGTTGGGTTTAGTATAACCCAAAGTGGAGATTTCGATAATACGGGTAAACGTTTAAAACATGTGAGGGGTCCTGAAGAGTTAACCGATTCATCAACCAAGAGACACGCCGATACCGAAATTAGTCAAAGTTATTAACTCGTAAACAGAAAGCTGCTAACACATAAAGAAAAAAAATGGATGCAAACCTAGAAGTAATTCAACAAGATTTAATAGAAAACAGAGAGAAAATTGTTAACTTATATGCACTTTATGCGAAACAAGAAGAATTGCTAAAAGAAAACAAGACAGAATTCGATGCTGAAGCCTTCATCTTTCAGAGACAATGGGAGGAAAATCTGGTAAATTAATAATATAAGACCCGAGGAGATGGTGCAGGCCGCAGGCTGGAAAACTTATGCCGAGCACATGGACGCGAAAATTGCCAATATCGATAGATATATGATGGACATGCGGTAGGCTGGTGATATATTTATAGTAGAAATGAGGGCACAATTGGCAGAAAACCACGCGAAAATTAATACTCTTTTTGCGCAACACGAAAAATCTCTAAAAGAAAGGAAAATATATATAAAACGAAAATATATGAAGGAGGAGTCTATCTGAAACTACTCTAGAAATCAGTCGTCGGCTCAAGCAATATAATGAGTAAAATAAAACAGGATGGTGCGTGTACTTATGTATGCGTATACAACAACGCTGGGGGGTGTGGGCATACGCGCCGACTACAGGGGGGCAGCGGGGTAGATGCCCCCCTTGAGGAGTTCCAGGGGGGCACCGCCCCCCTTGGTAATTTTGGCAGGACACACTTTTTGTATGTGAATTCTTTACACAAATCCGATGTGGAAAGGTACAATGCATTTTCCACAGGGAAAAATATTCACGAAAAAATATCGCTGGTGAAACGGAAAGAAATGATTCAAACACGAGTTGCTTTAAAAAAATAAAAAAATCTACCTTGCAATTTTTGGCAGTACAGGTTAGCAATTCGACGCCATATCGATGAAAGTTTCAATTTCAAAGTATTACAAAAACTCCGTTCTGAAGATGTTCCTGAATTGAATAGTTGGTTAAATCGTACCTATTATAAATGGTGCTCTTACGATGTGTAAAATGAAATATTATCTATAATGGCTGGTAAAATTATTTCCACGATAGTTCATGTTATAAAGGAAGCAACTTATTTTGCTATTATAAGTGACGAGACAACAGATATTTCATCAAAAGAACAACTGTCAATATGCTTGAGAATTGTAGATAGCAATTTAGAAATCTATGAATATGTCATTGGATTTTATGAGACACCTTTCACGAATTCAGAAACGTTGTACTCAGTTATAAATGATGTATTGATAAGGCTAGAATTACCAATTGCAAATTGCAGAGGACAGTGTTATGATGGCGTATTGATAAGGCTAGAATTACCAATTGCAAATTGCAGAGGACAGTGTTATGATGGTGCAAGGAATGTAAGTGGAATTAAAAGTGGATTGCAAGCTATAATGCGACAGTAAGACCTCAGACATTTTGTTAATAAATCGCCAAAACGAATCGAAATATTTAAGAGAATAAAATTAAATACAGAATGGGAGTCAAGTTCTCTGCGTCCATTTTATCCGACTAGATGGCGCATGCGGGTATCTTCACTAAAAAGCATTGTTGATAATAACCAAACATTAACCGACTTTCTACAAAATGTCTCTGATAGTGATAAGACTGAAGCTGGTGCAAAGGCCAATGGATATTTAAAAAATCTACTGCAACAAAGAAACTTTATTTTATTTAAAAATAGTTATCAAGATATTTGAAAAAAATCGAAATTTTGAATACAGAACTGCAGGAACCGTCCCTGAACATTCAACAAGCAAAATTGAAAATAGATGCTGGGAAGAGTATTGTAAGAAAAATTAGATTCATTGGTTATGAAGCTTTATGGAAAGATGCAGAAGTGACAGCCAAATCATTAAAATTAATGCAGATGAAGTTACCAAGACAACGAGTTTCACCTAAGCCATTAACTGATGGTTTCTTAGCATTTGATAAACATGGAACAGTTTATTTTGGAAAAAAAATGATAATTTGATTTGCACATTTTATGGACAAGATTTTAATGTAGAGCGATTAAAGCTTCACAGGGACATGCTTCTAGATTTGGCTTCGACTGAAGCAGTGAAATTAAATTCAATTACTGATGTCTGTACATTTCTAAAAAGTCGTCACCATATCATGGAAATGTTGCCGGAAATTCATAAATTTGTTAGGATATTTTTAACTATACCTGCGACAACATGCATGGCTGAAAGAACATTCTCTAGTCTTCGACGTTTAAAATCCTATTTATGATCGACAATGAGACAGGAGAGGTTAAATCACATTTCACTTTTAAATATTCACCGAGATCTATCGAACTCAATAAGTATTGACGACATTGCCAACGAGTTTATTTCGCGGGCAACTGTGAGACAAAACACATTTTCTCGGGAATGATAAATTTTATTATATTTTATATTATATTATTTATATTTTATTTATATTATAGGTTTATTATTAGTTTTAAGAATTTTTATTTTTTCATAATTAGTTTTAAGAATTACCACTTTATTTTCCAAATAAATCAACTTATTTTTCTAAATGACCAAATAACTGACTTTACTTTTTGCCCCCCTCGAGATTCTGAAAAGTCGGCGCCTATGGGTGCGGGTGCACTTCTGTTTGTAATTTAGAAATGGTGTAAAAATTGATGGGCAGTGGGTTTATTCGACACGTAATGCATTAGAAGATTTCCAAGAAACTTTTCCAGAAGTGATAGTTTACATTGATAAATTCAACAGACAAGTAATGCAGACATGCGTAATTTATTTGATGGCACGCTTTGAAGAAAGATTTTTTGAATCACATATTTTAATATAATATACAATAGGCGATTTACATCAAGGCCGCAGCGCCACGGTGGCGCATTTACGTACTACCCATGGGTATTTGACGCTTTCAGTCAAATGTGTTCCTATGTGTTTGTTGTGCTAAAGTCTGCGATTCGTATCAAATCCGTCTACTTCTGCCGTTTATCGTACAGTTATCAATATGGTGGTTATGGTTTAACATCAACAATGGCAAAATATCAAAGGGTTTGTACCGTATTGTAAGCCAGTTTCCACCGATCCCCGGCTGCAGGAAAAATGTGTGCGATTCGTATCCAGTTCGTCGATTGATACGCGCATTATAACTGTACGATGAATACTACAATGTATACGATGGATACACAACATGGTATTTTCAAGAGAAAATTCAAACCTTCTCTCATTCGAAAATAGTTTTCAGGAAGAAAATGCTTGGAATACATACGTAAACACTTTAATGAACACGACTGTACATGCTTTTTCATGCCCATTCTTAATTTGAGCTTCCATGCTCTTTGTATATCCATCAGCTCGGTGTTTGCCAGCTTCGTTACATATTTCACGTTCATTTTGCCTACAGTCGGGAATCGATGCGAACTGACGTCAAGATTTTTGTTGCTGTCAGCGTTGGAGGAATACGGTGCAAACCTTTTTTATATTTTGCCATTGTTGATGTTAAACCATAACCACAAAGGAAACACAGGAACACATTTGACTGGAAGCGTCCAATACCCATGGCTAGTACGTAAATGCGCCACCGTGGCGCTGCCGCCTTGATGTAAATCGAATATAGTAATTCGATATATCACATGTTCATAAAAATAGCCCATCAGGGGTGGCTGTGGAAACTTAAACGCATGTCCGTGACTTGATTCGCATTTATAAAATTCAAATCGAAAGTCATTGAGCTGTCTGTCAATGTAAAAAAATATGGCAAAACTGTCGACTTATTCCGGAAAACTGGCAGTGTATATTGAAAAAAGGGAAGCCCTCGGCGCACAGCGCGCACCCAGGAAGGCATTGCTGATATGAAAGAGCGCTTGTTATACGAACCAACAAAACCATTGCGGCGACTTAGACAAGAGGTTAGTTTATCACTTGGCACTTGTCAGATAATTGAAAATCTGAATCAAGTCCCGGACATACGTTTGAATTTCCACAGCCGCCCCTGATGGATTTTTCTTATGAACATGTGGTAGTTTATAGAAAAACTGCGGATTTTTTTTTTTTAGGTATAATTAACTGCTTGAAACTTGTTAAGCATGAATGATAGTATATTATTTATCGAGCATATAATGTAGGGTTTAACTCACGATGATGAATTATGTACACGAGCCGAAGGCGAATTATAATCATCCGAGTGAATTATAGCCCTTGTGTGCAAGTGAAGTACGACGCTTTATCTAGGACTTTTTAAAGAAAACTATTCTTATAAACAAATGTTTGTTAATAAGAAACCAATCATTAGCAACCATTCACAATTGTACAGTCATGCTCACATAAATCTAGTACAAGAAATTAGGTTACAATAGCAATTTCATATATCAATGCCATTTTTTTTGTACTAGATTTATGTGAGCATGACTGTACATATGTGAATGCGCTTACATGGGCTGAATTTATTTATCTTATGGTATACACAAACATAATTATTGTTATAATAATACGAGTAGCTCTTATCGTAATTAGAAGCCAATTGTCTTCGTAATCTTCATCATGACCATTGATACCATGTTCATGTCTATGTGGTCAGGAGTGCGTACGTGTTGAACGATTGTTTGACCATCAGTTGCCATATGCCCTTTAGAATTACCCTTTGTGTACCACGAGGAGGCGAGCTAGTATTGCACTTGTCACTGTCACTATGTTATTGTTATCCTACGAGATCTCCATTAAAAACGAACTTGAAGCTAAGGAGTGTAGCACATCATGCACGTGCGAACAGATCCTTAGGTTAGAGGAGGAACATAGCCAGTCTAAAGTCAATCTAATAATATTGGAAAATGCTAATGTTTTTTTATGCTACTAAAACTTCATTAAACAAATGTGGCATCAGTTTTCACCGTTAATACTTCCAAGACATCATAATAAATAAATAAATATATATATAATATATAATATATAATATATATAATTTATAATATATATAATAAATATGCAGAAAAAGTAAAGATATTATAATCTGATTTTTACATTTTTTAATAATCCGAATAGTTACTAACGTACTAACGGTGTAAAATTTAAATATTGTTAAGCCTTGGATTGGATCTTCTATAATATTGCTTCTTCTATGATTAAAATTGTGAATAAAACTGGAGATCGGGCAATTATGATTTTTACATGTCAGGTCTTCATATAGAAAATTGAAAGTTCCAAAAATGAGTTGAATTTTTTTTTTTATAAATTATTCAAAATGCGCAATAATGCATAAAAGTACAAATCAAAATACACCGTCTTCGTGACATCTTTAGGATTTTTTACTAAGCACTGAAAATTGTGCAACGCATTATACAATCTCGGCTCCCTGTATCGACTTCGAGGGTCGTGTGTTCGTTAACGATCAGCATAAAAACATTTATGTCCCCATCGGTTCCGGGAGGTCACACGATAAACATAGAATTAGCCCTGGCTGCAATGCATCAAGTGTGTGCGTGAGAGTGTGAGTGCGTCCACGGGGGGTGCGCCGCCTCCCTCGAAGCGCCGCGCCGCACCGCTGCAAATGCGTCACTCTCGATGATATACCATAGTGGAACAATTAACACCACCCATCTATGTTTACTGCAAACAATGCAGAGGCACATAAGTCAGCAGTCAGCAGTCAATCGGGGATCCACTGATCACCGCACCGACCACCACCGCATCGCCACCCTCCTCGACTCCGGTGGGACCAGCGCTTATATTGATACACTGGCATAATGCAGGAATATACTGGGTGGCGCAACTAGGGTATTAATAAGTCTGTTAGAATCTTATGAACAGGTATTAGGTACGCATTCAGTTTTCTAACTTGTGGAGAGATATTCGACTTGGCTATTGGATAGAGAAAATATTAGGAGAGGATTATGTCCAGAAGTGGATTAATAATACTATATTGAAGATGAAGAATATTCATTGATACAATTTGAATCACCCTATATATGTAAGTGCTATGGATGGTAGAACGTACCCACGGTAGCTGCACACACGTAGCCTGGGGAACCAATATTCCCGGATTGTGTGATTGTCCGATGATTACGTGCGTGCGTGTAATTTCGTAATCATAAGGGCGGAAGGTGGAAGGTAAATCTGGCAGGATTTATGGTATGTCAAGGGATGGGCGGTTCTTGGTGAGAACTTTAGAGGGGTTACTAACTACATTCATGTACTAAACCAATATCAATCACATATTAAGTAACAAATATTGGCTTGACTCAGATTATGCCGTTTATTATTATAAAATCTTACGTGATCATTAAAAAGGGTAAATTATACTAATTCATATAGAAATTATAATAATAACAATTAAGTTATCGAAAAATTAAACAAGATGTGGATAAACTGATAATTATTTTTTGTAATACCTCTGTGTTATTGACATTTATCAGTACTGTCTGCTTGATCGATATGACAGACGTAAAGGCCTTGGCTGTTATAATAACGGCCGTGGACGTTATTTAAATGACAACGCAAATTTATGAGCAATAAAGTCTTCATATTCTTTCTCATACCTGCTGCTGCTTTTTTGGGGAAGTAAATCGATTGTGGCAGCATTTGCTTCATTTAGTACATCTTCGGGGATACCACAAAACGAAGAACTTTGCACATCTGACATTATTTTTCTAATTTCACTTTGATTTGTTTGTTTGTATTTGAACCGTTGATGTTGCTATGGTGCGCCTGGATAACTAGTTTATTAATTTTGAAATTTAATATTGATAAATTGACCAGTTTTTGTAATTTGGGTATTACAAAAAGTATCGAACAACATACGGCCGATATGCAAATAACAGGCTTGGTTGAATATAAACCTCGGCTGCGCTCCGCTCCGCTTCGCTTCGCCTCGGTTTACAAACTTCAACCCGCGCCTGTTATTTGCTACATATCGGCCTAATGGCGTTATATACTGTAATAAAAAGTGGCAGGTTTTAAATTTCACTGTAAATTTTTCTTTCTTTCATAATCATTATACCCGTATTGGGTGTAAATCGAGGCATATGAAGATATTTTTCTAATAGACTAATAAGGAGTGTAACTTATTAATTAGAAGCACATTTTTGTTAATCAATCTGACGTGATTATGACAAAAACTACTTACTGTACTTTTATTTTTAATACATTTTAATTATAATTTTTATTACTTTTATTTTATTTACTTATTCCTCTAGTGGCCATCGGAAAATGGCCAACTTTTTGTATAATTTGTATTTATAGCGTCATATTCGTACCGTTGGAAAAAAAATATTTACATATTTTCGAAAATAAAACTAAAATATTATATGAAGAAACATTAACTTCCTAATACTTTGTTCAAAAGCTTTCTAGCGTTTGTTTCGAATAGATTAATATATTCCATTTAATTCCAATAGTGTGATTAGGTTTTGACTAACACAAAATATTATATTCTAAGTTAAATTTCTTCGTAAACACCTTTGAAAATCATTTGCCTTAAAAATAATTCAGTTTTCAAATATGTATCTATAACTTCATGGTAATTGAGTAGTTATGGGCTCGACAATAGTATAAGTGGAAAATTTCCTAATTTATTTTTTTCGCTTTTACATACAATGTACGATAGTATACAAGGTGTCCCAAAATGACCACAATATGTAAACTGTGGGGCACACAATGTACACTCAGATGCAAAAAAACGGGCCATTGGGTCATTGATTGCAAAAGAACCATTTTTGTTTTTTAATTTTGATGTTGGTATAGTCCTCAGAATAAAGTTTTTAGTGTGTTACAATCAAAGAGATTAGGATGTAGAAAGAAGCAACATATGGTACTTATTATTTATTTAATGAACATTAATAAGCGAAAACGATAATGTACGTATACACGAAAGAAAATGCATTTCTGCAAAATAAACTTAACAGAGATTAATAATGAAAATGACAGTTAATCGAAAACAAACAAGTCAAAACCCAGTAGCCACCTTGATCCTCTATGCATAATGCCGAATGAGTAATTGGTTGTTCTTCACAACCAATTACTCCTTTACTCATACTCCTTACCGCATACCTTTAAATGTTATTTTCGCTTATTAAATAAAGTGATAAGTATCATATGTTGTTATTTTCTACATAATGATGGTCTCTTTGATTGTAAAACACTAAAACTTTCATTCTAAGGACTATACCAACATCAAAAATTTATCGTCAAAGTATGCCTTGAATTTACTTGCTGAACATAGCAATTCCTGAAGAACCCTTCGGTTTATCGATTACTTGTAATAATATATAATTAATATATTAATATGTAATAATATAAAGACCGTTTATACTAATGTTTTTTTTTTTTACAATAGACAACAGAAATGCCTTATAACGTTGAGAACATGTAATCATTGTTTTCTTCAGCATGTCAAATTTAAGACATACTTTGAAGTAACATAACTTTTAAACCAAAATAAACATGACCTTCATAACCAGTTGCAAATTAATTTTTTTTTCAGCACTGACAATAACAATTTGTTATACTTTTTGCAGTCATAATGATTTAGTGCTTGTGATGAAAAATAGTATATTTTGCAACAAGAGATGAAAACACCGTTTTTCTTTCGTAAATGGACAGTTGTTTGCGAGCTATTTAGATATTAGAGAACATTCAGGTTTAAAACTTTCAAGTTCATTTTAATGCCAAATGAACAATCACTGTCACAATGCACATTTATTGAAATTTATGTTTGTAAGTCGTGCCATATAAATGAATGCATACTTCCATTTAATTTTACATGTTTATTTTTATCTCTAGATGTAAAAATATTTTCACATCTAGAGTAAAAATGTATCACTTTTATGTATGCCTTGCCGAGGATACATTGCTACTTTCATATACAGGGTGTCCTAAATAGAGTGGGATTGCATGGGTATCTTTCTTATTCTTTAAGCTAGAGATATGGTTAAATAGGCAATATTGTGCAGTTTTACATATATGCTGGTTCAGATTATGATGAAATATTTCCTAGAGTTGGAGCAGTTTAGAAGTTATTCTAAAAAAACAAAAACTGTCGATTTTCTAAAGACTCCGATATATTCATAATTATTAAAGATGCGAAAAAAAGTTTAAAATGAAAGTTACTTGGTTCGATTGCACAAACTTGAGAATCAAGTCTAAACAAAAGTCAAGATGGCGGTTTCCGAGATATTAATACCAACTTTCTTATTTTAAATAGCCCCCATATTTTATTTTTATACGTCTAAATAACCTTTCTTTTCCTCTTTTCAACGATGTATAACAACTTATGTCAAAATTAAAAATATGGGAAATAATAATTATTCCAATTTTTATTTTTATTTTTTAAATTATTTTGAAAACAAATGTAAAACATTTAACAATTGATAACGTTAAATATGCGCTAATCCGAACATTTCAACTCGGCAAATAGAAAATCAAGCTAACGTGTCTAAATTTAGAGGATCAACGATTTTAAAAAAGCACAAGTTTTCCATTTATAAATTGCATATTTCTCATAGTTTACAAGCAAATGATAACATCCGTAGATTAACATTTTGCAGAAGGTTAATCAACAAAATTTCGTAAAGTGGTGATTTTATAAATACAATTTTATGGATAGTTGCATCCTGGTTTTCTAATTGTGGATTATTTAATCATCATAACGAACACTATTGGGCTCAGGACAATCCACACATAGTGATTCCATGTAAATGCAATTGCGGTTCTGCTTTAATGTATTTTGTGGCATATTGGGACATGATTACATGGTGCTACAATATTTCTAAGTGCACAACGTCATTTGGAAATTCTTCAAAACAAATATAGTACCAGTAAGATGGCGCCCCTCCACTCAATGCTAGAGATGTTATTACTTATTTAAATAGCCCTTTTAATAACAAAGTAATAGCGACTAATACAACTGTTCAGTGGTTAGCCCAGAACTGCATACTTGACGCCTCTTGACTTAGTCAGTATTTTGATCATTTTTTATAATTTATTGTTATTTTACTACTTAGTTGTATTACGTTTTTTTAATTTGTTTTACATTTGTTTTAAAAATTATTGATATAATACAAATAAAAACGGGAACAATTGATATATCCCTAATTTTTTAAATTTTGATATAGGTTGTTATACATCGTTGAAAAGAGAAAAAAAAGTCGATTTATACGTGTAAAAATCAAATATGGCGGCCATTTAAATAAGAAATTTGCTATTTGTATCTCGGAAACCGCCATCTTGACTTTTGTTTTGACTTGATTCTTAAGTTTGTGCGATCGAACCAAGTAACTTTTAATTTAAACTTATTTCCGCATCTTTAATCATTATGGAAATATCGTAGTTTTTAGAAAATCGCATATTTTAGTTTTTTTTAGAATAATTTCTAAACTGATCGGACTTTTGAAAATTTGTCAACATAATCTGAACCAGTTCCAAACAAAACTGCATGACATTGCCCATTTAACCAGATCTCTAGCTTTCAAAATAATAAAGATATCCATGCAATCCTACTCTATTTAGGACACCTTGTATATAAGTAGAAAAATGTCATATTTTATGATGATTAGTTTTCATGTTTCATGATGATAATTGTCATACTATGTTATGCATAGTATGGTGGTGTTATTTGTCATACTTCATTGTGATTATTATTATACTTCGTCATAATAATAGTATATGCTTTATAAAATAAGTGTCACCTTTGTGATGATGATAAGTGTCGTACTTTATGATGATATTAATTGCCATACTTTATGATGCCACATGTCATACTTTGTGATTATTGTATAATAATAACTGTCATACTTCGTGATGATAATTGTCATGATTCCTGATGATAATTGTCATACTTTGTAAAAGTGATAATTGTAAATTTGTCATGTTTTCCGACGATTACAATTACCACATGTGTATGCAAAGAGGCATAAATTTTAAATCATGATCATACTATCTAATGAATAATTGTCATCCGTTACGTATTGATAATTATCATCAAACTTTATGAGAATTCATTACTATACTTGCGGTGTTTGCAAAGAATTCCAGTATCACTACAATATTTTTTGTATTGGACCGCACAAAAATATATAAAAAATAAAATTTCCTTAAAACTGTACGTGATACAGATTCCAATTTGAGTTCTACAACCAAATATACATAAAACTGCATGTACCATCAAATGAATAATAATCAAATAAAAATATACCTTATATCAAATAATAAAATCAATGCTAGCGGGTTAATTATCATAAGTAGTTTGTAATAATGATGTAATTTTTGTAATTATAATTGTCATTCTTTGTAATGATTACTGTTAAATTAAATGATAATTTTAGATTTTTTTAGAGAATTTTAAGAGTATCTTTATGCACTCAATCATAATTAATTAACGTAATTGTGTATTTTTTTAAATAAAGCTATCACCCTAATTGTCTCGTCGGAAGGGAGGACGATTCTTTAACAGCGAGCCTATTTTTTTTTTTAATCGCCGCCTCCCCCAAATATGAGTTCCGTAAACAAAGTGCCCTTCTCTCGCGCGGCGTTTCGAAAAAAGGGCAATAAATTAGGTGACAATGACGCCAACCGTCACCAGTCAATTAAGCGTTCGCACCGTGCAAACCGAGGGCCTACGCTTTCCCACACCCAACACACGCAAATATCGTGTGTGTATATTGTATGTTGTATGTGTGCCGCATACAAAGGTACACCGCCACTTCACCTAGCATTGTGAGTGTAAATTGTTGGCGTATGTCAATTGTCATCCTAAACAAACCCCATTGTAGCGGACAAAAGAAGTGAGCATCGGACTCGGCACGCGCACACGGCTGGCGATCTACTTTTATCTCTGGTACTCGACGTGCGAGTGGCTGTGGTGATGGTGATAATGACGGGATGATAATCATGACTTCATTCGAGCAATGCAGTTGATTAAAGCAATCCACGGAACGAATCTGCTAATTCTGTAACATTTTCGCGATTTCACGCTACTGGGAAACTGTGAGAACGTAGGGTGCCTTGGATGCGTGGAGGACCATAATGAAGCAACTTTATTCATACATTCATGTTACCTACTTTATGATTTTCATTTGATTTAGGCGCCGCTGCTGCACTATACCATGTATGGTATAATAATAGCCAATCTATTACAATATTCTACAGAAAAATAGATTTCTCGATATGATGAATGTGAGAATGAACAAATTATTGGATTCGATGAAAGTTGAAACGGTAATTGCACCTTTAAACAGATCAAGAAAACACATACTTACAATAAGTTACGTGCGTCATTTTGACATATTTTAAAACAAATTTGGAAAATTTGATGTAGAAGTGTCATATTCTAGGCAATTTTTTTTTATGTTATTACGTGAGTATTGCGTGAGTTTAAATTCCATAAGCGTGAGTTTAAAATATAACCGATTTAAAAACGTATAAAACAAAGACTGCCACTATAATAAATGTGAAAATAATATATGGCAACATGTTTTGTTTTCAGCTTTTTACATTTCAATTTTTTTATCGTTTATCAAATGGCTTAAACAATATTTAAAGTAAGGTTGTGACTTTTTATGACGCCTTAATTTGACACAAAAAAGCGTGAGAACTAAAGTTAAAAAATAATTTTGAAATGATTTTTTTCTCTTTTTCTCAAAAGTCAATAATTATACGATTTATTAAGGATATACAAAATATTCAATTCAGTTCTTTCCATAAAGCATGAGTGTTGAAAATATGTAGTATAATTAAGATCTTAATGTTTAAGTAAAATATTTCTGAAATTACATATTAGGTACATTAAGTATTTGAGAAATTATTTATTATAAAACACATTTTTTTATTTGAGGAAGCAATACTGTTCCAAATATAGGTTGGTCTAAGATTATTTTACAAATTTTATGTAATTATCAGTTAACAGCTTTTGTATCCACAAAAAGTTACCATATACAACGTGTTCACCTAATGCCTGCCATACACGCTCCGAAAAATCGTTAAGGAAAAACTGCTCAGATAAATCTGTCCGGATTTCCGGAGCCGGTCTGAATACCCCGTCGCACACACACGCTCCGATCTCGATCGCATCGCGTCTCAGTTTTGACAGCCATGGCGACGTCAGACGATGCAATACTGTCGTGATATTCTTTGCTTTTCACTAGCCAAAGGCAAGGTGCGGATTCATAGGGTTTTAAAAACTCTTCCAAATTCTTACGAGACATGTTCGTTGCTCTAAGGCTTCCTCACAACTGAACGGAACTGACAGACTTCACACGCATAACTGTCAGAACTGACACACGTTCAGTTTTATCTGAACAGTCCAGATCTGTACAGATTTATCGTTTGCAATTTCAATTGTACTTGACGGCCTGAACAGTCCGTTCAGTTCAGTTGAAACTGTTCAGTTTTTCCCCACACACGATCCGGAAATCGTTAAGGTTAGGTCTGAACAGTTTTTCCTTAAGGATTTTCCGGAGCGTGTATGGCAGGAGTATGCAACATATAGGAAACTGTTTTATTCGTGATTGCACACAAAATATTATTTTTTCTAATAAAAGTTTACGCTTCATCAAAAACCAATTAAACACAAAATATGTCACATACGACATTAATAAGATTAAAGATATTTGATACCAATATCAGCGTTTCGTTTTCATACATTTCGTGAATTCATATTTTAATTTTATCACTCCCCACCCTGTGGATCCACTATAATGTCTGCAGAAAAACCTCAATATGGTGAAGGTAGTGTATGTACAACCTCGAGGTAGTTTCTAAACCGAAAGGATACTTATTATTTCCGCAAAAGGTGAAGGCGCCGGGTGCAATATACTATTTAATTAAATGGTGCAATATCATCTTATGGTTTTAAGTACATACCCACAAGAAATTCTAACACAGACCTGTCCGATCGATGTTCTTAAGAATTTAAAATACAGTTATGACATATGTTCCACGTTTTATCACCCCCGGGGTTCATATGTAAATTTTCTAAAAAACAAGTGAGGTATAATTTTATGTTTAATATCACCGTTTAAGTAGTGTTTAAGTTGTAAAGGTATTTAGAAAAAATGAAGACGTGGGGGTTGTCATAAAAAAAAAGATGAACTAATGACGTCTTAATTTTTTTGTACTTATGAATGTGGCATTGTAACATCTAAAATTGACCGTTTCAACCATTTCCTAAAAATCTCACTGTAATGAAGTTTGCGTGTGTACCTCGAGGCAGACAGACGTAACAGTTTTTAATATCACTGGTTTCGCTTACTTTTGGCGAAGGCGCCGTGTTTGAGTTGGTTATTACGAGTAAAATCTTAATTTTCTTTTCTTTAAAAACATTATTTATTTCCACTAATAGATTGTGTCATAACTTTTAATACCATGCACAAATGTGTAATTTACACTCAAAAAATAAAAGTTCATTTTTAGCACTTGCAACATTTGTGCACTATACCAACGATATTTGTACTCTATTTATTAAAGATATGCAAAAGATATGCAATATATTTTTAAATATGCACATGCATATGATAAATACCCTTTTTAGACTCGCTCTCTCTCCATTAGAGAGTGGCCAATAATTTCGTTTTAAAGTATTTCCTTATCGATCAGTTTGCAAATTACAAGTTTATGGCTTTATATACATCTCACTAGAAAGGTTTAAATAAATTTATGATTTCTCAAAACGTTGTAATATGATTAATTTATTTATACTATCATCTCTCTACCTAATTCTAAGTAAGTCAAGAAGATTTGTTGCCGATATCTGATTTTTGCAATAATGCAAATTTATGCAAAAAATATAATATTATGCTATAAGATGTATGAAAAGTATGCGAAATATGCAAAATATGCTATAATATGCAATAAAGCGAAAAAATGCAAAATACATATGAAATAATTATCTAGTTCCAATTAACTGTAAACAATTCGTCAAATCGTCCACATTTTTAATCGTATTCTAAGATATGCGTGAATAATAAGATATGCAGTTTGCATAAAAACCGTTCTCTAGTTATTATAAGTAGTAAACAAGTAACGAACATAATTCAGGAGAAATATTCAGATGCCAATGTTCAGGTTCAAATATTCATTCTGTTACTGTTGACGTTTTTTGATACGCAATACACCTAAATATTGGGTATCAAAAAACATACCTATATTACAGGCAGATAAAGTAGCCCAGATCGGCATAGCTGGGGATCTACAAAGGGCCTAAAAGCAGGGCCGGCTCTAGGGTACGAGGCGCCCCGATGCAATTCTCGGTTTTAGCGCCCTATAAAGTATAAAAAAATATTTTTAATCCTACATTTATTTTGTAGGATTAATGCATACATAATACATATTATGCGAAATATAAACAAATTAAACATTGGTTTGCATATATTTTCAAAATTTTATAATTTTTCATTCAATATTCCTCCGATTACTACTAATTATAATGAATATTCATAACAATTTAAAACACAAAACTTAAAAATGAACTCTTCTGGACTTTATTGAAGCAAACTCTTCTAATGCATTATTCAAATAATGTTTTTCGGCTAACTCATATTCGATCGCAATCATTGATAATCCAACTAATATTTCTTGTGAAATAGTTTCAGTGGATCGCAGATAGCATTTGATCAATTTCAACTTAGAGAAAGATCTCTCCCCACCTGCGACTGATACCGGAAATGTTAACGAAATACTTAAGGAAGTAGTCAAATTAGGAAAAATTGACAATAAATTGCTTTTCTAAATATATTGCAACATGTTTTATTAATTACACTTTTCCAATTTTATTATGTCCTTTAATATTTTCAATTCATTTAATAACTCAGGAGGAGCACTAATATATTTTTCTTTACCATCACTTAGGGCTATTTGTAAACCATTGCAGTGTTTTTTCAATGATTCGTCACACATTTCATGAAGTTCATTGTAATCGGTTAGAAATTGAAATTTTTGACTATGGCTGCTCAAAAGTTCAAACCTCTCAGTTAAAGAATTCAGTACTACATCCACAATTGGCAAAAAGAATGACACTTTATATTTAATTTCCGAGTTCATCGGCGGTTTATCGGGACTCTCGTAATAAATCATACGCTTTTAACGCCTACGTAGTGTACTTTCTTTAAACTGGGGACTAATTTCGAACTCATCTGCTAACTTTTTCGCGGTTTCAAGTAAAGAACTGAATTTCTCATCTGATCGGAACTGTTGGAAAAAACTATTTAAATTTTTTAAATTATTTGTGGAATCCTTTAAATTTGAATTTTCAGTTTAAAGCATTTTACTAACAACATTGACCCTGCTTAAAATTTCGTGCCATATAAGTAGTGACATACAAATTGGTAATCTTTAATTTTTTGTGCTTAAGATTTTGCTTCGTGTTTCGTAATGTTGTCCATTTTATTATTTTCATGAAGGTTAATTAATGCATCCAGAACTTCTCCAATATTGTTCCTAAGTGGAATAAGTGCATCAATTCTTAATTCCCTGATAGACCCCCTTTAAGCAGGGGGCGCCAAGTCGTCAAAATACATACAAGTGCCGTATTCCCGAATTTATGGCTCATCAATTTTTTTATACTGGTAATTAATTCCATTGACGGCCAATTACAGGCTCTATGAATCCGTCAATAGAATTAATTTGTAACTAGTGTCGTACAAACTGATAACATTTGTATATGGTACCCAGGGCCCTGAAATGAGTTACGGCCCTGATATCGAAAATCTTCTTTTTCAATAATGAAAGGGTAATTAAAGGCTCTATGAATCTGTCCATAGAATTAATTTGTGACTTGTGTCCTACAAACTGATAACATTTGTATATGGTTCCCATGGCCCTGAAATGAATTGCGGCTCTGATATCGAGAAACTTCATTTTCAATAATTAAAGGCTAATTAAATGCTCTTGGTATTGTTACCTATTGTTTACCCATTGTTACGACCCATTTTCGTATGTACTTTCGTATGTCGTATTTTAATTTATCAACAAGATTCATAGATAAAGCTTCTCCTGTAGAATCAACAATTTCCATGAAACCCGCAAAATGCTCTTCAATTGTTGTTTTATTATTTTCATCTTTATGGACAAATCTGACAATAAGTGTAATTTGCTCAGTGTGACTTATGTCGGGAGTACAATCTAATATGATTGAAAAATATTTGGCGTTAGTTACTATTTGAACAATAGACCGAACAATTTGTTTGAACATTATTTCTATTAGTAAATTTTGGATGTTTTTCACCAAATAGTAAGTAGTTTGCCTGTGTGTATTTTGAATTTTTGCGATGTGATTTGCCATGAAAACATCAAACTTCAAAAATAGCTCAACTAATTTAAAAAAATTCCATTGTCTTTCTTAAAAAATCTATCAGACGAACCGCGTAGAGATAAATTTTGTCCGGCAAGATATTTTATAATTTCGACTATTCTCTCTAAAACACCACGTCAATGTCGCTTCTCAACCTGATAAATGTTTTCCAGTTCGCTATTAATTGTTGTATGCTTGCCCAGCTGTTTTTTAAGATACATCTATTTTATGAAGGAATTAATATATGTCACACTTCGTTCATGCGATGTCAGCAGTTTTGACATGTTTTGCCAATTTCCGAATCCAACAGTTGTCAATTTGCCTTTTGTCACATTGAAATAGCTTGCAACAACAACAGAATACTTTATTCAAGCTAGTTGAGTAAACAAGCCATAGTCTCGTTACCGAGTCATTATTGCCAAATTTTCGAATATAATAATTATTGTTGAAACTACGACCTGAATCGTCAAGTGGGTATGGTTGTGATTAATTTTGGCCAAGTTGCTGGATCATTTGAACTGAATGTAAAGAGGAAGTCGCTTTCGTTTACTGTTTGTTGAGTTTGGTCATGTTGAAGCAAAGAGGACGAAGATGAGGCATGAGGCTTCCGGCGCCCCCTTCTGGGGGGCGCCCGATGCGCCGCATCGCCTGCATACCCCTCGAGCCGGCCCTGCCTAAAAGCCGCAACATACGTAATTTAAATAAATAGACAACTAACAAAATTGGACAAATATGGATTTTTATTATTGTTTACTCCTATAAATGATCCTACTGTAAATAAAAAGACAAATTCTAGACCTCGTTCTTTTGTATGTTAATTTTTTTATTAACTCTATTGATTAACTCTCTTTTGATTTCACTCTATTTTATATCTATGGTTAATTTTACCGGCGCCAAAAAAAAGATCTCCTTGAAAATGTTCCCTCTATGTATTTCACTTCAACCGTAATGGGATTTTTAACGTGTACTCATAATTTAGCAATACATCAGATTGTCAGCTTCTTTGGGCTGTTAAGCTGTTTTATTATATTATTATATAACAACTAAGCCTGTGCCTACCATTTCGGTAAAAATACTGTCAGTATTTGTTCCTGTTATTTTAATAGAAGTAAACCTCTCGTGGTAATCCACCCACGAATATGGGTTATTTTAGTTTTGACATACTACTGTGACTTAAGGCTTCGAATTATCATTGATTGGAATTGGTATCGTCTCAAATAATGCTCACAGCAATCGACGATTAAAATGAAATAATTATGCTGTGAAATAAAAAGTAGTTGAGTTGGTTTCCGTCGGCTCCTCGGGCAAGTTACGAACTCACACCTTCGATTTGCAACATTTCTGAATGCCCCCCTCACCTCCATGAACAGGTATCGGTAGAAGAAGAGGGACAAATCAACAGTTTATAGGGACGCACAATTATAAGGATATGTTGAACAGCGATTTGAGTTAGCGCACGCCGGCACGGCAATCGATGTGGCTGCCGGTTGCTATGGCTGCGCTTCCGGCGGACCCCAGCGCCCCCTGGCGGGGGGGGGGGGGGGCGCCGCCGTCGGGGGCCCCGCGCGCCGCCCGCACCGTGACCGCCACTCGTTCGCCGCCCCCCAATTAAAAACGCATTTCCACCGTCCGGAGATTTCCCGCGGGAAAATTAATTTCCACCGCGAGCATCTTTACGCGTGTGCGTGCCTAATCCGCGCTCATTTGTTTACCGGAGTAGGGTGGCGCGTTTTTTTGAGGAGGGCGCGGGGGTGGGCAGGGGATGATGCGCCCTTCGCGCGCAAGAAGAAGGGAATCATCCCTTCCACAGCGCCACCCTCGTCCTCCGGATAGGTGGGGTTTATTTATGTGAAGCGGCGATTGGGCCACCCCTTGTTTCCACCCCTGGGCGCCCCCGCGCCCCTGCATCGACGCCGCCGACGCAGGGCCCATAGTTCCGTAAAAACCTCTCTCTTCACTGCCAGTCGATCATAAATGCGCCCGATGCCCGGACAGGTTTGACAAATTGCGCACAGACCCCGTCACGACCCGCGAGTGCCCATCATCAGTCCTCGCCAGGACCACCAGGCGGTCGAAACGCGGAACCGCGCGCCGAAGCCATGACCCCCGACAGCCCTGCCGTGCAGTTCCTTCTATAATCGCGCGCCAGCACCTTCAGGTCCTGCCCTTGGGGATACTTTCGGTTTCGGTTTTCGGTTTTCCTTTCGGTCGATCCAATTGACTCCTTCGCACTGGGGACCCGCGTCACGGGACGGCTTGCGATGTTGGATATCAAACCGTCGGCCGACTACCTCAGCAGGAGCTCCACGTTCAGCAACTTCTCCATGCTGTTCGCAGGTCAGCAGGCGGCGGCCGCCCCCACGAACCCAACAAGCATTGCTCCCATCCCCCCTGCAAGAAGCAGCAGCGCAGCAGTGCCGTTACTGATATTCCTCTTCATTTGCAGATACCTCCTATAAGGGATCATGGGGATCGCACGCGTCGTCACAGGCACAAGGTGAGTTCAAGTTTTACATCAAAGTAGTGAAAATTTCACGATAAAACATGTGAGAAATTGAATTGCATATTATGCGAATTTAAAAATATGCCATTGATTAATATCAAACATCCATCAGTTATTTGATTACTGCAAAATATCAAATAACAGTATATCTTTGACATTAAGAACGCATAATGGTTAACATAATAACAACATGGTTATTTTTAAATAACCATGTGAGTATGGAAAGTCTTCGATTAATGTAAACAAAACAAAATTATCCAGTGTAAAAATATATATTACTGTCAAGTAACACATATGTTTTTAAAGCAATAGCAATTACATGTATGTTTAGATTAATATTAAACAACAAAATTTAATAATATGTATGTTTTTGATACACGTATTAATGATCAAAACATATCTAGTACACTTTTGATTAATAAACATCAAGAATAAATAACCAGTAGGTACAGCTGAATAAAAAAAAAAAATTGTCATTTAACTGTCTACTTGACGGTACCTACCTAAAAAATGTCTATCAATTTAGACCAACTTTTACAATGCCTCATTTAATCGAAATAGATGCAGGTAAAATGGTCTCCCACCTAGAAAATGGTAAGACAATTAAGAATGTAGCTGTGCAATTATGCAATTATGTACTGATATACCGTCAAATAATTCTAACCTATTTATAAAAAAACAGTTTCAACCTATGACAAATTTGGAATAAAAACGTGTAATTTTTTGTCATTTCCCGTTTTTTTTAAATTCAGCTATATGTCTTTGATAACAATAAAAATTTGTTTTAAATCACCACTATGTCTTTGATTTATATCAAAAATTAATAACCAATATATCTTTCACATTTAGCACATATTTCTTAATAACAAGTATGTCTATGAATAATATAAAACAACAAATAAATAACGGTATAAGTAGGTATACGAAATAAGTAGGTACATCTGTGATTATTGTTAAACAAGAAAATAACATTTAGCATGCCTTTGATAGTATATTAGTTTTAAATAATCACTATTAATGTCACTATTAAATTATCACATTAAAATATGCTGTCGGTTACAAAACATTTCTGTTACAATTGGAAATAATAATAAAAAGTCATATGTTGTCCGTTACAAAATATTTCTGTTACAATTGGAAATAATAATAAAAAGTCATATGTTGTCCGTTACAAAATATTTCTGTTACAATTGGAAATAATAATAAAAAGTCATATGTTGTCCGTTACAAAATATTTCTGTTGCAGATAGAAATAATAATAATAATAAGGGAAAACATGACAAATGTTCGGTGGGCCAGATTTAAACGAGCGTGTTTAGATAAGTTCGATTTTAACAAGACATTTATGAGAGCCAAAATATCTTAATTCATTTAACTGATCTATGTTTCAACTCCACTACATTAGTGAAGTAAGTAATTATTTGAGTATAGACACTGGCGGAAAACCGCGCAATAAATAAATTAAATAAAAAGTCATATGTTGTCCGTTCCAAAACATTTCTGTTGCAGATAGAAATAATAATAATAATAAGGGAAAACATCTCGAATGTTCGGTGGGCCAGATTTAAACCAGCGTGTTTAGATAAGTTCGATTTTAACAAGACATTTATGAGAGCCGAAATAGTTTAATTGATTTAACTGATCTAAGTTTCAACTCCACTACATTAGCGAAGTAAGTAATTATTTGACTATAGATACTGTCTGGCGAAAACCAGAGCAATAAATAAATTTAAACACGTAAATGGACTAAATAATTAATTCTTCTAGCATTCTGGAATTTTATAGTAATAACTACTATCTCCACCTATGACATTTTATCTTTTTTTTTTGTGTAACTGGAATCAAAATTTCTTTACCAGACGGTGCGAGGGATAATGAACCATAGAGATTTACATGAAAAATTTCAAATCTTTAAATATTGTCACAATATAGTTACATTGTTACTAGTCTTTTAAATAATGTAACTGTAAAATTCAAGGTTTTATTAACATTACTGATTTATTTGCTTTTCAATTTCCAGGCACCGATAAATGTGGTACTTTTATTTCTTCGATTTTTTAGGTTATAGATAATGGAAAATAAAAAGTAATAGCATACATTGAAGCAGTGTCATTTGCTCTACAATAGAGTTTTTCTCTAAAATAATTATGAAAGACAATATTTAAAGGTTTAAATTTTTACATGCGTCCTATGGTGCGCTTCCCGACGCACCACCCTGTATATAAAAAGTTTTAGCTTAATATTTCAAAAATTCCTACTAAATCAAATTGTAATCAAAAATTCTTATTTTTTTATTCTCTGTTGTAAGTAGGCTGTCTAATTTTCCTAAACTGGCGTTCACGCCATCAGCTGTGTGAGGTGGGTTTTTTTCGTACCAATATGATTCTTTTCGAGAATATGCATAACAATAGTTTAAGAATCGAAATTAATCTGAGGATCATTTGTTACATAACACTGATCACCGGTGGTTATAAATAGGTAATCGGTGTATTAACCGCAAACACAATTTTCGCCTGCCAATCATGTAATAAGTCATGTTATGTTGGCGGCCGTGATATTTTTTCGGCGACGATGCCACATCTTTTTCACTAACACATGCTCATACATGTGTGTATAACTAAACTTCTTTGACATTTAACTTGTTACATTTGATCGATTATTACAATGCTTATTTTGCCATTGTAGATGTTAAACCATAACCACAAGATTGATATCTGTATGATAAACGGCAGATAAGTCGACGAATTTGATACGAACCGCGCACTGTCGCACAAGATTGCACGGGCGCAACAGCTGATTGCAGCCATTTTTAAATACCCAGGACAGCTGGCAACCTTGTAAAATTGTGCCATCATTATTATGATTATTATTATGATGACGTGAAAGCTAGTTTAGAAAAAAACAGAGTATAGTAACAAAGGTAAGTTTCAACTTAAATGTACTTTATGTACACTTTTGCACTTCCACTAACAATATAATAAAATTTAGAAATACTTACACGAACATTGATAGTAAATCTTAAATACAAAAAATCCTGATAATTTGCTAAAAATTTATAAAACTTATAAACTGATATCCTCGTTATAAGTTTGATAATGATCAGCTGATGTGGTCGAAAGTCATTATAATTAATTAAGTGTGATACCAAGAAAGTTAAAATTGCACTATACAGGGTGGCTCGTGACATACCTGCCATACGTTAAGGGTGTAATGCTGAGGTCATTTCAAGTAAAAAATGTCTTACGATAAAATAAGAAATAAAAAACTATTTTGAAACACAATGAAACATATTTGATTTACATCTTAAGTAGTATAGTTGAAGAGTATTAGTACCCAGCGTAAAAGTTGACACCATTTTCTTTAGTGTACAAAATTTTGGAATGCGTAAAAAATCCAATAAATTTATCAAAAAATGCGTGGTCAGTATATATTAATTTTGGTGTATACTGAAAGTTGTAATGTATTTCATGATAGATAATTAAATCCCATCCATATTGTGTACACCAAAAAATAGAGAATCCTTAATGGTGACAGAATTTGCTTTAACTTAAAAATCCAGTTTAGTCAAATTAATTGTTTTGCGACTCTACACTAAAATTAACTAACCTAACCTAACAATTTGAATTATAAAACCATTAAGTAGATTTATGCATGATATAAAATTTGAATTATATAACCATTAAGTAGATTTATGCATGATATAGGTATTCGTCAAATTAAATATTGGTCTAAATGGATAAAAAATAATAAAATCGAAAGCGTAATTTGACTGCTTGTCAACTTTAGAGTAATTTCAAGAGGTGCGTTAAATTCGTCAAAGATATTTACAGTGTTCGCTGTGTAATTAATAGTTGAACGTTGGTCTTTATACATTTCTATAATTTGTGTTTAACTTCTTTTGTAGAGATTCAATGACTAATCTAAGCCTAGGTGATTATTAATTTGACAGCTTCTTTCTGAAGTCCTCAAATGGTTTGTTACAACTCTCCATCTTGTTCCATTTCGAGTAAATTGTTTAAAATTCTTATAATTCCTGCTTTCGATGTCTTTCACAATTTGGTTTCTTAATTCACTAATTTGTAATTGGTAACACATTAATTGTATTTATGAATTTCTGATCATCGCCACACTCACAAGATATCGAAAAGAATTGTAATGGGGAAAAACTGATTACATTTAGGAACCTTCTGATCCTCAGCCCTCAGAAAATGTGAAAAAAACGTTTGCATAATGTTTACCACAAAACTGTATTTTCAACTTATTATAAATTTAAAATAAACTACAAAATGAACCATTACATTTTTTTGATTATTACTTTTAAAAGAGTTATATATTTTTATCACAAATATTTATTTAACATGCAAATTTTAATTGGAATCATAATGAGGATGGAAGATATGGAAGCAATTTTTATTGCAACTCACAAAACATCAAACGAATATAAGAAAAATCCTTATTCACTTAAATCTTAAAAATGGTACACAATTAAAATAATAGCCGATGAAAGTTAATCGAGGATCTTAAAACTCGTACCTTTTAACTGCGCAACATTTCGCTTTCCGACCACCCTGTCAAATTTTTAGTCAATTTCGTGATAAAAATTGACAGGGGTGGCACGGTGGGGGCGGTAATTTGGTAAATGGCGATGGTGTCTCCGTGGGAGTCGCAGTGGCAGGAAACCGTTGCGACTCTTATTTCCTGCTCCTCCGCTCGGGACTCCAGCAGGACGCCGTCGTCTCCTCCCTGCCATCCACTCACAGACACCACCACCACTACCGACCAATTTATGTGATTTAGGGCTGCCGGGGAACTTACGATTAGGAACTTTAGGATTACGAACTTTAATTTGTCTGTCGCGCAAAAACCAACCCTCGCCCCAAAATGGAAATCATTTAAAATCGTAACTCGATTCACATGTGTTTTTTTTTTAACTTTCATTTCATCGCCACAGAAACTGTTGCATTCATTCGAGATAGCCAATATGTATTAAATTAGATCGCATAACTTTAATAAACTCAATAATATAATTTATTTATTTATTACACACATATCCTTTAAATTGAGTATTCTGTTGGGAAATACTCAATTTAAAGGGAAAATACAAAAAACAGAAATTCATAATACAACATAATCATAATAAGAATACAATAATAACAATAACAATCGTATTAGTTATGCCTTATATTTGTCAAATGTTAAAGGGCTCTGATGGTAATATTGATCAAAGCTACCGTAGAAAACTTTTCTTCATATATTTTTAACAATTAACTAATGATATTTAACGTACCGTAATTAGTTCTATGGAATCTATGGTGAAAAGTTTGGCATTGGCGTAGTTATCTTGACGGAATTTTAAATGTAATTATTTCAAGTAGCTGAGGGCAGTTAATGTCGTTGATTATTATAGACAAAAATAAAAGCTGGGCATTTTGTCGGCGACAGTGAAGAAATTGCAAACCCACCAGTGCGAATCTAGTAGAATTATCGACAGTTATAATAATATAACTTATTATAAATAATTTGCTTTGAATACGTTCGATAAGATTGACTCTATTTGCTTGTACTGGACTCCAGTATAAGCAATAATTCTTAGAAGGTGCGTGGAATATTTTTTTATCATACCTGCATCGCAATCTTTGGTTATCAAACTAATAAGCGTTCCAGAAGCGTTAGATTGCCAAGAAACAACACATTTATTGACTAGGCAGTACTAATTTTTATCGAAATAAATATTAATAAATGTATATAATAAATTAATATGTACACGTTTATTGCTGGAAATCCGAAAACCAGAAACCTGAATGTGCATACGCTTTTTTGTTGGTTATTTGGAAACTAGCACTTTTAACCTTCAGAATTTCGTTGATGACACACTGATGACATTGATGACTCTATAGCAATTGACATTAATGAAACAAATGCCAACCCTCCCAGATTAAAAAATATCATCCACGCGAAACTCCTCTTCGCGTCGAGCGTGCTTGAAAGGCACTCTTATGCACTTATATCATAATATACTGTTAAAAGCCCTCTACTATTAAAGAAAACATTCATAAATAATATACTGAAATTGTTGAATTTGTTCAAAAGTATTGAAGAAAGCACACCAAAAATTATACAAAAGTAACCAATAAAATCGATATTTATTTAATAAAATACTAAGAAAAGTTAACTATGGTGGTGCTTGACATGAATTACTTTAAAATCTGTATTCAGAATTTCAAGCTTTATCGAAAATATTATGGCAAAAATATAGGGTACTGTTAAAAAAAATGTCATATTGTGAAAACAAAGGCCGATTGTAACAAATTAAAATTATAATTATAAAGATACGCCATTACTTTCATGATCATTGCTTGTTTGAATCGGCATTTCTTTTTGCACCATTGCGACATTTTTTTTATAAACTATATTGTTTAAATTATATATTTATTTAATGTTGTTTTATATATTTATTGCTACTGTCTGTTATTTTTTATTGAAGTAGCAAATTATATAGCACTTGAAATTTTACACTTGCTGTTGCGAATCTTTTCGCTAAAAAATATAAAAAAGAAATTATTGAAACCTATGCATTAAAAGAATAATTTTAATTTATTTTTAGTTACTTGATGTAATTTTCTTTAAATGTACTTATTGTAACCAGTAGTATTCACTAAATAAATTAAATAATTTTTCCAGTATATCAGCAACTTTTCTTGAAATAAAAATTAAATCTTATTAAATTTTATGTTCAATACCATAACTTTTTTTCTCTAAAATTTATGTTTTATTATATTAATTAATCATATTAATTGATTAATTGCTAATGTTTAATACTTACCTAATCTAAAACTTTTCGGAGTTTGAAGTTATAACTTTTACTTTGATTACATTTTTGTGTTAAATTTGAACGAATTCGATATTCAGAAACTTTTTTATTTTTAAAACATTTTTAAAACAAAAGATATTGTCTTCTTTAAAAAAAAATCCTGTGTTTTAACCAGCTGATACTTTAGATAAATTAATTTTATTCTGAATTTTGTAACTATTGTGATATTTTTAATGCAAATCTTGCAAATTTTCGTACCTTATATGAAGTACCTTATGTAAAGGGTGTCTGGTTAGATTATAGTTGATTTATATTAAATACATCATATACTTATCAAAATTAAAACTTTAAGTTCAAAAGTTTTTTTTTTTTCAAAATGTTGTTCAGACACACTCTATATCAGTCTATATCAGTCTAAAAAATGTATCGTACAAAAAGTTATTAGTTTAAAAATCTTTATGCTGTAAACTTATTTTCAAATATACAGGGTGTCCCAATTTTGCGGAATAACAAAATCAAACATTTCTTTAAATAGAACACCCTGTATTTATTTAAGTTTTCTGATAACATCTTTCAACCTCTATAGTGTTGTTTATTTAGTTTTGGATTATGTTACAGTGTTACCAATTTACATTTTTTTTTCAAAATATCATGCATAAGTAATCTCAACTTTAAAAAGTCGTAACGACCTGAAAAAATATTCTAAAATATTACTTATCTTCAGAGATCAACTGTCCACAGTTCGAGGCGGCTCGATTCCCCGGCCTTAAGCATTTTGGTCAAATTCACCTTTCAGCACTGTGATTTTGATTTTACTATTTTCATTACATATACCAGAATTTTATCTTAAATCCAGCAAACTTTTTGGCAATTTCTAAAATTTTGGGCTCTTATATATTTTGTTTGTATATTTTGATGATTATTGTTGTATTTTTATTGTTTTAATTATTTCGTAGAGTTTTTCAGAATTACTGGCATGTTTCAGAAAATTTAGGAACATTGTTGAAACATTATTTTTATAGGAAAGGTGTCTAGTTGCTTCTGATATTTCAGCACTTTGCTTGCTTTTTCCGCAATTTTTATATTTTTGTGGCACAAATATAAATTATCTTCCATTAATTAGAAATTATTGAATTATTCAAAAAACTAGAGAAATATTATTAGAACTCAATGAAATATTCAGAAAACTGCGGAGTTTTCTTTGTAAGCTTTGTCATAGTTTTCGTAGACTTTGCAAAAGTAAATTTTATAGACATTTTCTGCATTTTGCATAAATATTCTGGGCTTCAGAAGAAATAACTTTTAATCGGATATATTTTTATTCGTTTGATCAGTGGCAAGTCGCTACTATAATAGCGGAAGTAGTCGTATGTAACATTTTTTTTTGTTTTGCGTTTTATACCTATTTACATATGAATATTCTTGTAACTTCACGTTATGCTATAACATAACGTTGTATGTATTATTTGAAACGTAATCGAGGGAAGACCAACATTTTAATGTATAAAGTATATAAATAACACTTTATAGGTGCAAAACTCAATATTAATATCAATGAAAAATTCACAGACAATCTTCTGCCATTATGGTAGCGAAATAGTCCGTTCGAGAAAAAATCCAAGAAATTGACAAAAAAATAGTTATACAAGTTGATAAAAAAAACGAAAATAAAGGTTCTTCCTTCTATTTTGTTTTAATAATGTGGTATACAAATATTATGAGTACATTTTAAAGTTACATTTTATTTACATTTGTATTTATTCTGGTTCAACGATTCTATAGGTATATAGGTATACCACTGTATACAGGTGAGTTATAACAGGTGTGCAAAAATGAAATGGCGTATTCAGGATCACACTCCAAGTCGAAGTGAGAGAACAAACTTTTTACAAATTTCCTCAGCATTTTTTTTTTCAAACGACATAAGTATGTATATGGTAAATGGCATATACGAGTACAATTAATGAAAATCCAGTGTGATGCAAATTTGAAACTAAAATTTACAGGTTTTCTCTAAATTTTATAAACATTTTCCCAAGCAAATCCCTTGTGATCTTATTTATTTCCATAGTACTTATCAGTATGAGCAATCATTCTCACTAATAAAACCAAATAAGTCTCCTAAAAGGTTGAGACGGAATAATATACATTTAAATTCAGATCAATCATCATTTATACAGGGTTATTCACGCTATACGGCACGGAATATTGTGGCCAAAATACGTGACTTTCAGAAAGTTTAAGTTCTAGGATATATCTGGGTATCTTTCGGTTACTTTTTAAAAATAATTTCATATTATACAGGGTGTTCCAAAAGCCCCAAAAGTATCAAGGTTGTGTTTTTTTTAATGGAACCCCCTATATAACTTTGCATATTTGAATTTGCCTCTTTTTAGGGTTTATAAATCCGTTTCGTTCTTGAAATTTTCTCTAACCGTTCAGAAGTTATGAAGTTTTTTATGCGTTTGCAGGCACGTTTGCAGGCACAAAAAATCGCAGGGCGCTTGGTTTTTGGAATATCAGATTGGGAGTTTGGCTGTGTCGAAACAACTACTTGAAGTATCTTTTGATGGCAAGGTCGTTTATTTGCATTGGGGCATCATCTTGCTGTGACACATTAATTTTGGTAAATTTTGAAGGGCCATAACTTCATTTTTTTAAATGGCATACCATATATTTTATTACTTAGCTGTATTCAGCGTCTCATTTTACATCTCTTTCAAGCCTCAGATTTTGTCTCAAAAATTGATAGTTTGGAGATAATTTGGATTTTCTGAAAAAATAAACACAGATCTCAAGATGCTAAAATATATAAAACGAGACGCTGTATACGACTAAGTTATAAAATATAGGGTATGCCATTTAAAACATCAAGTTATGGCCCTTCTAAGTTTACCAAAATTAATGTGTCACAGCAAGGTGATGCCCCAATGCAAATCGATGATCTTGCCGTCAAAAGATACCCCAAGCAGTTGTTTAGACATAGGCAAAGTACCAACCTTATATCCCAAAAACAAAGTGACAAGATATTTCAAAAACCAAGTGCCCTGCGATTTTTTTAATAAGTGTCTGCAAACGCATAAACAAATAAATAACTTCTCAACGGTTAGAGCGAATTTCAAAAACGAAACGGATTTATAAAGCCTAAAAAGGGGCAAATTCAAATATGCAAAGTTATATAGGGGGTTCCATTTAAAAAAAAAAACACAACTTTGATACTTTTAGGACTGTTGGAACACCCCGAATAATATGATTTTTGTTTTTTAAAGTAACTAAAATGAACCCCGAAATATCGCAGAAGTTAAACTTTTTGAAAGTCACGTATTTTGGCCACAATATTTCGTGCCATATAGCGTGAATAACCCTGTATATGCGAAAATAAAAGTCTCCCGATAATGAAACATTAGTTAAATTAAGAGAATATACTGAGCAATATATAATTTTTTTGTTTGTCTGTTTATTTAATTAATCTTATATAATTATTGTTTCTATTTCGAACAATTGCAGACAATTGTGTACCTGCCATTCTGCCCAGTAGCGTTTTTATGTTTGGTATGCTTGCTTTAAATGTTTAAATGTTAACACCATTGTAACAGTTAAATTAAAATGACCTTATGGAATATGAATATTTTGATTTAGTACGTATATTTTTATGAAAATGAATTTAAAGCGTAAGGTAGTTTTTATGGTTCACGGATTAAATCAACACTCAATTTTATGATACTTCAATTTCAATATTACATTAATTATTTTGGCACATTTGTATTGTTGCAGGATTCAAATTTAACTTGACTTGAATGGTTGAGATATTTGATTTAAAATGCTGTTCATTTTTTGTTTTTACTTGAATTATAACGATTTGTAATTCATATGAAACACTAAATAAAATGATGGCCATTCGTCGACTTGGTGTTATAAGGTTGCATGTAATATTTTTTCAATTTTGTAGGTCTATAGCTAAATTACAGGGAAGGGAAGGTGAGATTCGAATTATTAAGAATCTGTGATTAAGAAAAAGCTAATTACAGTGCACAATACATAATTTTCTTTAATAACAAACATATTTAAAGTCATTATTCCCAAATTTACAAATTTGCACATAGGACCTTGTAACATTAAGCCGACGATATATTCGGCACTTTAAAAGAAATTACATTCATTTTTCTCAATAACTAAATTAAAATCATATTCTATTTCATTCATACCAGGAATAAAATGACACATCATTTGTTTGCTACTGTATCATTTTGATAAATTTAGGTGACGAGAGAGTCATTGCATCGTTATTTCAATATAAATAACATCCTATTAAAATTGAACACGAATTAAAATGCAAGACATTAAAATGCAATACAATTAAATTGACACTTGTACATACATACATAATCCATCCCTCTTTTACCCATTGGGTATCGAGGAAGGTGACACTTGTACATAATGGTAATCGAAAGCTTCGTTGGTCATCGCACAGAGGGCGCCACCATGCACACCCACGTCGTTTATTCATGCCAGAAATGATTTTGCATACGTTTCGTGCATATCTTGCTATTGTCTTTTGAAAATACATACCCATAAGGGGTTTTTAAACAGAGGCAGAAGGTATTTTGCGTAAGTCCAGATGAATCAAAACTAAGCCGCGAATGGCGACCCGTGCGCCATCTGTATGTGGTGTACCAAAGCTACCTATTAAAATTATGTTCGTGTACAAAAATAATGATATCGAATTTTAATGTATTGCATAAATAATTGATGTTGCATATTCAGGGTGTCTCCTAAAAAACGCTGCTGGCCATAACTCGTTTATTTATTGGCCGATTTAAAAAAAAACAAAAACAAGATTAAACGGCTCCACATGTTCTACAAAGGGACCCTAATTTTGATTTTTTTTGGAAAATCAGCTTTCATATCAGGGATAGTCAACTTTTTTTTAAAATGGTTACATATATTTTCTAATATTTTTTCTGGTTGAGATTATTTTTCTGAATACCAAGATGTATAATAAGTTGGCTTTGATGGAATTACAGAAAAAAAAAGTTTAAATAATTTTTCAAGTGTGGCGTGAAAAACAAAGCGAACACAATGTAGAAAACAAGATGTAATATTTTATTAGAATAATTCAAAATATGCATCAGAAAATACAAACAACAAAAATGTTGAATCCATTGAATACATACACAACTGACATCTTCTCTTTATTGCATAAGTTGCATTTAATATACAATTAGGAGGTATTCCTCGTGTTTTCCACATTGTGTTTGCTTTGTTTTTCACGCCACACTTGAAAAACTATTTAAATTTTTTTTTGTCTGTAACGAATATTCCACCAAAGGCAACTTGTTATACATCTTTGGATTCAGAAAAATAACTCTACCAGAAAAACAATAAGAAAATATATGTAACCATTTGAAAAATAAAAGTTGTAGAACATGTGGAGCCATTTAATCTTGTTCTTGCTTTTTTGAAATCGGCCAACAAATAAAGAAGTTATGGCCAGCGGCGTTTTTTAGGAGACACCCTGTAAATGCATATTGAATTTAAATACGCGTGTGTTGTGAATGTATGTTCAATTTTAATTAATGTATAATTTGATAGCATCTGTCATTTTAATAAACCTATAATTGAAATTCAACGCTAATAAAATCAGTTTTAAAAAGAAAATATAATTTCATTTAAAATGTGGTAAAAACGAAGTACAATTTTAATAAAGTTTCTTTTAAATAAAGTGCCATTTATTGCAAGATTATTAAAAATGATACGTAATATTAATTCAGACGTCTTAAAAACAATCTTTATTAAAATCGTGTATTGTATAAATAATGCGTTATTTGTAATAAAAATTAAATACAATTTAAATTCGAGTATAGAAAACAGTGTTTCATTTTAATTCAATTGAATAACAATCGAATGTTCGTAATTTATTCATCTCGCATTACAACTAAGTATAATATTAATGAAAGTATAAAATAATGAGGGGTAGCATAAATGCAGTGCAGATTTTTTACAAGTTCCACAAATATATCTTGAATTTTAATTGAGTTTCATATAAAACAAACCTTTTAACATGTGTATAGAAAACTGCGTGTTCCAATAAAACTAATAAAAAAATAATATGAACATTCTTTACAACATGTCCGGTTTATAACATAAGAAGCCTATTTATAATTAAATAAAATGCAATTTAAATTGAAAGTTATATAAATTACATTTTAGATAATTGGAAAGTTGGTTTTTAAGTTATCGCGTGTGTAATTTAAATGACACTTATTTAATTTTACACATGAAGATTTTGTTGAATAAATAGTAAAACGGCGTTCCATATTAGTCGCAGTTACATTTGAGATCCGCATTATTTACACGCAGTAATTTTCACAATAACTATTTTTCACCTTATACAATATTCGTATAATATCTGCGGCTATCATTGATTTCTCCTACTTCATAACCGACGTAATATCAAGATCGTGCGCGATCAATCTACCCCATCGAAAATTCTTTAAATTGTATTACGTCGCCTGAAACTCGCAGGATTTTTGCCCGTCTCTCGCGCCGTATCTAATTCGGAATCATGAACGCTCTCCATTCCACATAATGCACACTTAATAACGAGAGATGGGGGGTGTGCGGACTCGTGTGAATGGGTGAGGGTGCGGAGCATACGCATAATGTCGAGTTAAAATTATCTTAACAGGATGATTGACACCCCCATTGAGCGGAGCTAAATGAAAACGCGAAACGCGCGCTTTATTTAATGGAATTTTACTGCTATCGTCGAACAAGTGTGTCTATACGTCCATGTGTACGTACGTGTATGTGCATACGTCTGCTTCATGCATGTATGTTTACTGAAACTACGTGTGTATGCTTGTGTATGACCGTTATCACGTATTTATGCACGCAAAAATCAACAGCTGTCGGCGCTTTTATCGCCTCCCACCGCACGATTTAATGCTGAGGAGCAGATACCGAAATTACCTCTTCCTGCGTTATCTCGCCTGCGATTTCTATAAATTAGGTCCTGCCGCTCATCCCAGCGTCTAGCAGCATATATATACATATATATATATATATATATATATATATATATATATATATATATATATATATATATATATATATATATACGTATAGAAAGTTGTAGCAGTTAATCCCGGAGTGCTGATTGGGCCCCCGGAAGAGGAAAGAGTCCTTCCTTCCCGGACTCCCGGACCGAATGTCCCTTTCCGATTCCGCGTACTATCGCCTCGACACGCTCCAGCGGTCCGGAGTTTATATATATATATATATATATATTTTTGCTAGAATCGCTCCATAAATGCATTTCAGGGAGTTGCTGCTGACATTTTAAGTCGCCCTTTTTCTCTCGTACTTGGCAAATTATTTTATAATAATCATCGACTTTATTTTATTTTTAAGTATATCATAACATACTTTTTAAATACTTATCGGCTATCTGCTATGCATGGCCCCCACATTCTAGCCCGGGTCCCTAGGCCGGGATCTCTGACTGCCCCCTTTGCCCCTAAATCATTTTCGAAATGCTAGATGATTGGGTCGCTCTTGACTAGCTGTGCTTCTCTGTCTGGTTTTCAATGAATTTGCCCCTCTACTGAACCATCTCTCATCCAAAGAAATAATACCTCTTGTACAAAACAATTTAATCGTGAGACAAATACTGACAAATAAACCTTGTAGTTTTTCGTCGTAAGTTGCATTCATATGTCTAACCGAACTTCTTTTAATACCGTCTGGAATACAACTGTCTGGAAAATACTTTACAATAGGTACTAGGATTTCCATTTGCAATTTATTTTTCAGATGCAACAGGTTCACATATATCATTACCTTCTTCTTCAATTGATTTTTGAGTTCGTCAATCCATTTGACACTGATTTTCTGTTTGGACTTCAATGTTGTAATTATTATCATCCTTATTCCTACAGGAATACCTCGTGCAACCTCATTTTTCTTCCTTTTTCTCCAATACTCCACCTTTATTGTTGATGTTCATCATTCAACCCTGTAGATTCCACCTTAGCCCTGGCTAGCTGAGCAAAGGCGGTGTGTACAGTCCCTCAGACTTAACTAGTTGAGGATGCGGCTCTACGTGGTTTAATTATATGGTGATATGATTAACTCGTACATCTATTAAATAAAGACAAATGAAGGATAATACAAAAACCAAAGGGCCGCGTTAGACGATCTATACTGCGGCGCAGATTCCGCAATTACGTTCGACACGGCGTTTATGTAGGCGTCCCAAACCCGGAGGTCGTGGTATGTAGGTTCGATTACGTCCCTAACAATACCAGATAACAACGTACTTAGATTACTATTACACGAAAACAAAGATAAAAGCGCAAATTACGTATAAAATCAGGAGGTAGAAAAAATAAGGTCAAAAGTGAATAAAACAGTCGGATCTGCTTTGTGCCCTCCACAAACTCGGCTATGGGGTGGGGATTCTTCTCGCAATCGCTCACCGTGCCTTGTGTCCCTTGGACTCTCCGGGGCTAAAGCCCCTTAACCCAGAGTCGTAGTAACGGAGGTACGAGAAGTTACCCGCCAGAAATGGCCTAAAGATAAATGGTGGTATCCTCGTATGAAATAAAGAGGGCTACTTTTTACCTAAAGATCTAAACCGGCCGATAAGTGATGTAATCTGAGATCGTATGGTCCGGTCCTTTGATTGACAGTGGTGGGACCCACAGAAACCACAAGAGGCTACTCAACTCACAAATCACGCTTTAATGGCGGTCACAATCCGTCACAATCCGCGGTCACAATCCTGCGACTTGGTCGCAGATAAATCCTTGACCAGCCACATGTGCGATCTCTCAACGATTCATTCAAATTAATATTCGCCAACGCGAAAACCGATAGGTACTTTCTGTCTTTGCGTCCAACACGCCCATTGAAATCACCTGTTACGTATATTTCTCCTGATATTACGTATCAGGAGAGGGGATAAATTGAATTAATTAGCGCCTCTGTGGCGAGTCGTAGGCAACCTCGTAACCAGCGCAATGCTTAAAAATGATAACATTACAATATTCTGAAGAACAAATATATAAATTGTCGCGCATTTTCTTAAAAAAAAACTCAAAATCTACATGATTGTTTTTCGATTCCTCCTTTTACTTGCGATTTTTACAAAAATTGGTATGACACTTAGTAATGTTAAAAAATACACTGACTTTTGGATTTTTTTTTGTTTGATTGTATTTTTATCAACTACTCAGATTTGTTGTAACTCGTCCGATTTCCTGAAAATTTGAGGAATATTCTGGAACTGTTTTTATAGATTTTGTACTCCTTTAAAATTCAATAATAAATTGAATTTAATTCAATAAGAATATTTTTTAGCGGAGTGATACAAGAAAGCAGAGCAGCAGCAGGAACTGCATGTGTTATACATAACCGATTAGAGAAAGAGCTGGAAGATTGGGAAGCAATAAATGAACGAATACTAGTAATCAAACTAAGAAATACGTGGAACAACAACTAAGTAACAATAATAGGAGCGTATGGGCCGAACGAAGACGACACCTAATCAAACAAAGATACGTTCTGGAAGCAATTAACAGATGTAATTGAAAGAGCGAAAGGAGAAATATACGTAATAGGTGATTTTAATGGACGTGTTGGACGTAAAAGTAGAAAGTACATGGAAGTTCTAGGAAAGCACGGAGAAAGGCATAGAAATGGTAATGGTAAAAGACTTATAGATTATTGTATAGAACAGGATTTGGTAATAACAAACACATTTTTCGAGCATAAAGAAATTCATAAGTACACTAGAGAACAGCATAGCCGATCGGAAAAGTCAATTATTGACTACATCATAACAGAAAGGATAAATAAAAACCAAGTAAAAGACGTTAGAGTCAAAAGAGGGTTTGAAATTGACAGCGATCATTACCTACTAGTGGCAGAAATAGAAAGGAAACATCCTAAACCCAACGAAGATATAAAAGGAAGAGTAACAACAGCAGAACTCATAAAGGCATTCAAACTTAAATCGGAGAAGGTGGCAAGAATCTATATGGAAGAAAGCAACAAGGCCATGAGTTAAATACCAAAATCGGAACTGCTCACATTAGATGAGGAATGGGAAGCAATAAAAACAACGAAACTAGATACTGCAAAGACAGTGTGTGGAACATGTAAATAAAGCAACTGTAAGAAACAAACAGCATGGTGGACAGAAGAGATAAAGCAGCAGATTAAAGTCAAGAAAGCGAGAAGGGAAAAATATTTGCATACGAGTACATCGACCAGATATGAGGAGTAGAAAACCCAAGTAACAAATGTGAAAAAGATGATACTGGAAGGAAAGCAGAAAGTGTGGGAAGAATTTGGTGTAAAGATGAAAGAAAATGCTAAAAGCAACCAGAAGGTATTTTATAGAATGCTGAAGAGTCTAAGGAAAGGTAAACGGGAAGAGCTCATAAGAATAAGCGACGACGAAGGCAAGTTATTAAGGACAGTAGAAGAAACGATGGAGCGGTGGAAAACGTACTTCGATAAGTTACTAAATCAGGATTATGAACCAGACACAAACACAGAGGCAATACCAATCAGAGATATATATATATATATATATAGGAGATGAGGGAAGAAGGTGATTACATGCGTTCATTAACAGAGTATGGAGAGAAGAGCAAATGCCAAGAGAGTGGACAATGGGAAAATGATTGTGCCAATCTTCAAGGCCGGGAAGAAAACAGAGCGTAAAAATTATAGAGGCATACACTAATAGGAACGACAATGAAGATGTACGAGAACATTGTAGAAAAGCGAATTAGAAAAACAGTAGAAACCAATCTGTCCGAAGCACAGAGCAGATTCAGACCTGGGAGAAGTGTGCATGACCAGACATTTACTCTGAAAACCATAATTAATAGGACTTTGGAAAAGCAGAATAGTTTACACATTGCGTTTTTAGACATGGAAAAGGCCTTTGATAGAGTTCCCCGCGATAGGATCTGGGAGGGTTTACGAAAGATGGTAGTACCTGAAAAACTAGTCAAAGTAAGCCAAAACATATATAAAGAAACAAGAAATAGAAAATCTAATGAGTTCATAACAAAGCAGGGAGTAAGGCAGGGAGGTAGTTTGAGCCCCTTGCTATTCATAGTTTATATGGATCAAATAATAAAAGACGCCTGCACGGAAACAAAACCAGCAAACATCGGATATAGAAATCTAAGAAGAGTGCAAATACATCAATGCACGTTCGCCGATGACCTAGCAATAATGGCAATCAAAATGAATTGAAGAAGAACCTAGAAACATGGAATCGAACACTGAAAAAAATACGGAATGAGGATAAATCTGAAGAAAACAAAAGTTATGGGAATATCAAGAGAACCTATACAGATGGGCATAAAGATAGACAACACACCAATAGAGCAAGTTAAAGAATTCAAAAACCTAGGGGTCATCTTAAATGACAAAGGACAACAAGAAACGGACATTAATAACCGAATTAGCAGTGCCAATAAACTATTCTACACTCTAAGCAAATACATAACTGGGAAGAAGGAAATAAAGAAATGGCGAAAATTAAAGTATACAAGTCAGTCTTCCGGCCAGTCCTTACATATGGAAGTGAGTCGTGGGTACTTAATGAAAAACAAAGAAGCAAGATGTGAGCGGTAGAAATAAAATACCTTAGAAGAGTATATGGAGTCACCCTAAGAGACAGAATCAGAAGCGAGAAAATCAGGAAAGAACTAGATATTAAGGGCGTAGAGGAGTACATAGAAGAAAGACAGCTAGGATGGTGGTGGCACATGAACAGAATGAGGGCGAGTACGCAAGTAAGAGAAGTGTGGGATGCGAAAATGCAAGGAAGAAGAAGAAGAGGACGACCAGCGAGAACTTGGGAAGACACGGTAGAAAACATACTCAGAAAAAAGGACACCTCGAGACAAGAAGCGATCCAGATGACAAGAGACAGAAAGACGTGGAAGCAATTCATAAAACAGTGAAACAGCATGAAATATTATTATATTATGTTATTGTACGACACATTATGTTACATGCCTACATCCAGCATGGGTAGAAAAGTTTATTGAATGTATATAAAATTCAATTATATTTCATATTTCAATACTTTAATAATACTTAATAAATTCTGAAGTGGTTTAGTTTTTTAAAAACCAATCAACACAGAACACAACATACAGTGTCTTAACGAGCAAACTCAATTAACATTTAAACCTCTTTATAAATTTTTAAATAATTCATTTGACATATGAAACAATTAAATTAAACTTCAAACAGACATCTTTCAAAATTCAAATCAAATTCCAAATATTTATGATAAAATAAAATCAAGAGATAGACACAACAAATTTACGTATGTAAATAACTCTTAATATATACATATAAAATAACTAAAACACTTATTTAAGTTATTCTTATTTAAGTGTTTTACCAAAATTAATACCCCCAAAAAAGATAGTTTCACACATTTTAATTTATATTAGCACTAACAAATTACATAAATACTAAATAAGTTATACACACTACACCAATGAATACATAACAAATATTATTATAATTTATATTTAAACGTTATTATAAAAAACTTAGCGCTAAATTATATTTCACATAATTATTGTATTCTTTGTAGACATTTCACGCCTCTGATGATGGTTTGCTAAACAAGCTTAAACTAGTCAGGCAAACTAAAAATAAATAAATAATAAAATAAAATAAAGAATAACTCTACCAGTAAGTACGGAATAATACCTAATTTTAATTTATATTCTCGTTTCTTGCAACTTCAGATTTTTTTAATAAATTTTAAAGAATAATATTTGTCAATAACTATCTGAATTAGTGCGCCTATAGATAATAATAATAATAATTTGTTTGTATTTGTGATTCAGGTATAAATATTACATGTCACATAGATTAAAGATAAACATAATACAAATATAAATACAAATATAAAATACAATATATAAAGAATAGTGATATGAGCAAAATATCACAGTCAGACGAAAATTTAAAATATTACAGCATCAAATTATTTCTCATGAGTTGAAGAACTCATTAGTACTGTAGAATGGGTTCTTCGTGAAGTAAGTTTTCGCTGCCATCTTAAACTTACTTCACGTTTTGATTTGTTTAATATCATTTGGTAGCTTATTTTGAATTTTTATTCCCATATAATAGCTACATAGTTACATCTTTCGTATATTGTAGTTCAATGGTTTGGTATACTGAGGAAAGAAGCGTTTCTTGTTTTGATTATGCCTAATGTTTAATTTTTAGGAAATTTACGTATGTTATCGAACATATAGAGGGTCATTTTGTACAGATATAGAGAATAGAAGGTTATAATTTTGAGTCTGGTGAAATGTGGCTTACAATGCTCCTTCCATGCCAGTCCTGCTGTCAGGCGTGTAACGCTCCGATATTATTTTGTTATATTTATTTTATTATTCGTCGTTTTTATCGTGAAATTATTATATAATTTCTTGATTATTTTGGCTCATGATTTATTATATAATGTTTTAATTATTTTTGGCTCGTGATTTATTATATAATGTTTTAATTATTTTTGGCTCGTGATTTGTGATCGTATTTAGTACTTACACGTCGTGACGTTTAATTTAACTACCGTGATTACTCTCAAAGTTCTTTGCTATTGGCAATGTGTTAATTAACGTACACTAATAATGGATTAATACAAAAAAGCACCAATTTAAAGATTTGTTTTGTTTATTTAATAATAGACACGCTGAAATTGTAAGACACAGGGAAATAAAACACAGGTTGATGATGATGTAAATTAATTTATATAATTATAACGTACAGGGAAATAAAACACAGGTTGACGATTATGACATGAATTGATTTATTTTCTAGATTTCGTTGACCTTTTAATGAATTTGTACATTCTCTTATTTATTCAATTGATAGTTTGAAAATGGTTATGACTACGAAGTTTATTTACGAGTGTTTGTTATACATGCACGTGCTTCTTTAGTTTCTTAGACCATTTATTACCATGCTCTTTCACTCCATTCAACTACAGGAAAGTGATATGATCAAAAATAGAACTATTTAAAGATGTTGAAATATCCCCAATAATTCATGAATGATTATTAAAGGTATCTCGCGATCTTCCCGAATTTCATGGTTGAGTCGGTGTCCACACAATAATGTAATTATTGGAGCCCCATTGTCTACGTTGATTGAGGTAAATTAGTAATTCTACCCACGACCACAGCAAGCACCAATGTCACAAGTAGTCATCACCGTCAGACATGTTACAAGTTGTGTCAAATAACAGTTCTGCTACCTCAATCGGAAATGTTTATGTAATGTTATAATATATTATTATTAGGAACATTGGAGGTTATTAATAACTTCTCTTGTGATTATACCAAGCTTCATTCTCTCGTTTATCATTTTCTCTGTTTATACGGGGTTTTAATAATTCCACTTATTTCTTGTTTACGATATTTAACCATAAATTGTCATTATGTCTTCAAATTATTGAGATTTAATCCAGCCTATTTTATCTGTTCGATTCTAAATTACTCTGCCCAATAATAGGTACGTTATGTACTTGTTTTATGATTTGAAATAAAGAAACCAGTATTTTTATACATTATGTTTTTAAATTATTATGATTTAATCCAACTTATTTATTTATACAATTATAAATCACTCTGCCCAATAATATGCACGTTATGTGCTCATTTATGATTTAAAATGAAGAAGCCATCATTTTTATGAATTATTTTGATTTGAATATGATGATGTATGTCGGAGGGTAACACTGAATGCCTTGATTAGTTGTTATAGTTATGGTGAATACAGCCACGTTAGTTTGCGATCGCGGGCGCGATATATGATGAGTTTATATGTTTAAATGTTATGATGCTGACGACGATTTGATTCTAGTCGAGGAGGTGATTCCACAATAACAGGTGTGTGAACGAAGTGCGCGGGTGGGCGTCAATTATACCTGTTATTGCTTCCTCTAGTGATTCGTAAACACGAATAGCGTTCGATCCGCCTTTGTTTACTGATAGGAATAGGTAATCGGTGTTTGGCTTTTCTAGGCAACTTGTGGTTGGTTAAATACACTATTTTCCGTCAATTTGAATCTAGTGCGGGAATTTGATTTCACAATAACAGGTGTGTGAACGAAGTGCGCGCGTGGGCGTCAATTACACCTGTTATTGCTTCCTCTAGTGATTCGTAAACACGAATAGCGTACGAGCCGCCTTTGTTTACTGACAGGAATAGGTAATCGGTGTTTGGCTTTTCAAGGTAACTTGTGGTTGGTTAAATACACTATTTTCCATCAATTTGAATCTAGTGCGGGAATTTGATTTCACAATAACAGGTGTGTGAACGAAGTGCGCGGGTAGGCGTCAATTACACCTGTTATTGCTTCCTCTAGTGATTCGCAAACACGAATAGCGTACGAGCCGCCTTTGTTTACTGATAGGAATAGGTAATCGGTGTTTGGCTTTTCTAGGTAAGTTGTGGTTGGTTAAAAGGAATAAGAACTCCCGTGAATTTATAATGAGACTGGTTTAACAACTTTATATTATCGTTAATAATAAAATAATTAATTACTCTGTACCTAGAATTGTACGTTTTTCGATTTATTCAAATTGTTATGCTACTTTGCGTATTTTACAACGTTATTGTTAATTTAATTATAAACCGACGTGAATTTATATACTCAAAACCGCAAATGTCGTGTGCGTTGCCCGTGGCCGACGCAACTGTCTTACTGATCTCGCTCGTGTGTGGCTTGTGCTTAAATAGGTTTTTTTCAGCTTCAAATCTCCATTCCCCTCACATATCTACTGCTAAATATTCGTCCCCATCCCTGAGTTATCATGGTGATTATTAATCTTGATTGTGCGTGTGGTATTAATGCGTTTTTAGCGCAGAGTTTTACACTTGACTTAAAGCGTTGCCATTCGAGGTAATTTTTACGTGCCTGGCGCTTGTTCGTTTCTAAGGGGTGCTGATATCCAAATTGTTTATGTGACACCACGACATGGAATCTTCCAAAACCGTGTACTGAGTTTTCCCATATTATAATTCCGTACGCTATGTGACTTTTTATGTACGAGTTGTAGAGGGCCAGAAGTGTACTGGTATCGACACACTTTCTGAGAGAGTATATGGCATAGTGTCCCTTTGTTAGTGATTTTCCCACATGTTCTACATGATGTTTCCAGTTGAGGTGCTCATCAATTCGTATGCCTAAGTAGTTTATTTGAGCCGCCACTGGGATAGATTTACTTTAACTTTTCACCAGAATACCAATTAGCCTGATAGCAGTAGTTGATGGAAAAGACAACACCACCGACTTTGCTGGGTTCAGATGTAGATTATTTTCCGTACACCACTTTTCAATATTTTGTATTCCAATATTGCAATATTTGATGGTGCTCTCCAAACTTTTTGTTTGTATTAGTATCGCGGTATTATCCTCATATTGTGAGATGACCGAGCTGTTCTATATGTTACAATCTTTACTCAGGCCATTACAATATATTACTAATAGTAATGGTGAGAGTATCCCTCCCTGTGGCAGCCCAATGTTAACCGTGCGACTCTGAGAGTATGCGCCACTAACTTTTCTGTTGGCAAATCCTGTTCTATTTCCACATATTGGATTCAATTCGTTAGATAGCTTTGGAACCATGATAAAGTGCAGTCTCTCAAACCATATGATTTGAGCTTTTTGAGAAGGAGTGTTTGATCTACCATATTAAAAGCTTTACTGAAGTCATAGAATATGCCTGCAACTCTGCTGTTAGATTCTATATTATGGATTATGAACTGCACTGATTCTTGAAGGGCTGTGCCTGTATTTCTGCCTGGTATGAAACCGTGGTGGGTCTTGGATAATAGCTGTTGGATGTTGGAAATACTGCATTAATTGTGTGTTTTATTATCTTTTCTTTGACTTGACAAAAACTAATAGGTTTGATATGCTTCTATAGTTCTGCGGTGTTTTTTCGCCTTTGTTGTAGACAGGCACAACCCTTGCCAATTTTAGTTGTACTGGGTATTTACCGGTCTCGAATGAACAATTTATTATGTCTGTGAATGGATATGCTAACAAGTCAGCCACATAGTCTACAACAAAACAGGGTATATTGTCCGGACCAGCTGATTTTTTCTTTGCGACTGACTTTAAAATATTTCTAGTTTCATCGAGGTTTATTTGTGTTATCTTAAATGTGTTATTTGTGTGGATCTCTCCTTCCCGATAATTTATGTTTGTTGATTGGCTTATTTGCTCGATAGAGTCTATGAAATAATTATTTAATATTTCAGCTACTTGCTTTGAATTTGTGGTTTTCTTATTATCTATCTCTAAGGTGATAGGTGGAGTATTTTTAGTATTTTTAACATTGATGTTTGATTTTATAACGGTCCATGCGGCTTTTGCAATATTGTTTGCTCTTTCAATGTTGTTACCATTGTTCATTTTTTTTGCGGATTGAAGAACTTTGTTATAATTTGATTTCAATACATTATATCAACTTTTAACAATATCATCGTCTGTCACTTTATATACCCAATGTAAGTTTTTTAGTTGCCTAGACATGTTTTTGATCTCTGGTGTTATCCATCGGTGAATTGATTTGTTATATTTATAGATTGAGCTAGATGGCTTGATTTGGTATACTTCGTTTAGTCAAAAATGCAATTCTACATGCAAAGATGATTAAGTCCCAAAGAGGATCCCAGTTCCAGGGCCAGGATCAGTACTGTTGATTTTTTTTGCATCGAAGTTAATCTTCATAAAAACAAAATAAAAATAAATCGGTGCCGGTCCTGCACGAACGGTTATTTTTGATTGATTCTTCCCAGCTCATTTCTCCCAATAGAGAACCATTCACTATTGACCGTTCATAAGCCTATTTGCAGGTATAATTTCATTTTCGATTAAATGAAGTAGACCTTCTTTTGAAACACCCTATTATAGAAGTGTTCGGGTGGGTTTCTTTTATTTATTTTTTATTTATTTGTTTTATTTACTGACGGCCTATTTCTGCTACTATGGCTAAATACAGTCGCTAAGGAGCGATCCACTACACTTGGAAAATTTGCCTTTACGATTTTCGCTTCATGTATAGGCGATTTACATTAATTCGGCAGCGCCACGGTGGCGTAATTACGTACTTCAGTTGGGTTCCCCAATCAGCTGTTTTCATATGTGTTTGTATGGGACAGTGCGCGATTCGTGTTAAATTCGCCAATTGATACGCGTGATACATAGTTATTCTATTAAACGATGGATTCGATAAACGACAGAGTGTCTCGTCTCTCTTTAAGAGAGTATTTTAAATATATGAGTGCTGACTGTAATAGCAGAAATGTGATCGAAGGCAATAATTTAACCTCTAACTTTCATCTCTTTTTGCTAATTTTGTGATGTTATTAAAACGAATGTAATGTTTTAGGGGAAGCTGTTATAAGTGCTGGACATTTGATCATGTGTGGTATTTTGGAAGAAATGTCAACATCTATTAAAATATTTGCACTTTGTCTGCAAACGTCTTCTTTAAATTCTCCTCCATATGAAATTACCGGTACCTTGGAAATAATCAATCATTTATGCACTGTTAATACATTCATTTGTACTTGCAAAGCAGGTTTAGGACATCAATGCAAACATATATCTGCACTTCTCTTGCATTGCCAGAGGTTCTATTAATATACAAATTACAGACGAATCGTCATGTGATTTAACAATTTAATTTTACCAATTTTATCTACTTGTTCGTGTTTCTGCTGTTGGTTTTTTTTAATTGCAGGCATAATATTTATGATTTTGATAAATTACCCACTACTGATTTGAAATGCTATTGGCGTAAGAAGAAGGCAGAAACAGGAAAACTGTATAAACCATTACCCTTATTAGAAACGCCATATCTTCTGAAAAAGAGAAACACAAATAAAAACAAAACTATTGTTAAGCCAATGACAGACCAAGACATTAGGGACTATTTTGTAAAAGCACTTCCTAATTCAGCTCTCGCCCAACACAGGTACCGGTTTTTAACATGTAGAAAATACCGCTTTTTATTTTAATAACTTGCAGAAATGCAGAAATGCAGATGTCAGATGCTGATTCATCTGAACATTATGAAACTGACCACACTGCGCATATGATTGCAATACAGACAATTTTTAAACATGCCTCCAATTCCGAAGCAATCAAAGAATTGGATCATTTTACTTTTGTTGGACATTTATTAAGCTGTTGTGTTCAAACTTATAATCATTTATGTGATGTAGACATAGAAAGTGTATGTACACAAACACTTACCAATAGGAAATTGTGGGAATTGGAGAGGCAATTTCGCGTAACAGGTTCCAGGTGTTACAGTATATATATATACGTATAAAAAAGACAATTGGGAGGCAAAATCCAAACAATATTTTTGGCCTATGAAATTTACTAGTTGTTACACTAGGCATGGAATGAAGTATGAGACTAGTGCACGACAACAATTTCTGTGCGATCAACTCGGTGCAGATGAAAATTTAGTACAATCTGGATTGGTCATATGCAGGAAGCAACCATGGCTTGCTTACTCGCCTGATGGTATAATTTTTAAATACTCCGAGCCAAAATATCTTCTGGAAATTAAATGTCCTTATAAAGGTTGGAAACTATATGAAATTTACAAATTGTGGGCTATAAGTTTTAATCTTTTTAGGAAAAAAACATCCAATTGCACAATTAATACCAATGCTCAGCTATATTACACAACAAAATGGTGTACTAGTTTTAAACAAGACACATCAATATTATGGCCAGGTGCAATTGGGAATGTCCATTTTAAATTTAAAGAGCTGCAAATTTTTGATTTTTTCGGGTTTTGATTCGTCAAAATATGTTATTGATGTGCCGCATGATGATGTCTTTTCAAAAGACTTACTTCATACAATAGGTACAAAATACATGCATAATATGTTACATTTTATTTGTATTAACAAATTAAACAAAGTGTAAAACTCATTGCTAAAAAAATATTTATTTTATTACAGAAATTTATTTATTTATTTTATTTAGCATATGGCAAACATATATACATATACATGATATAGGAATAATGTGTACACATTTAAATATTTGCATATTAAAATTTTATGTCTAATTTAGCAATCCAATCAAGAACAACGGGATTGGCACTGAAAATATTTTCCAGAATACCGAGTTAAGAATTGGGTCAGGCTCTGCTATGAAACGAGGAGAATTCAATAATATATGTACATCGATGTAAAGCTCAACTTTGAGATACTCAAACAAGTTTGTGTGTGTTACATGTCTCCATGTGACGCATATGTAGCTTCAGCCCATCGCGATTCTAACTCTGAAAGTCTGAGCCAAGTAACAAATTACTCGATTTGGAGGAACACTTGGTGATAAAATTTCCCACAAAAGGGTGGAACAAGCCAATGGTAATTAGTTTTCTTTTAATGCTTTGTTACAGTGTATGGCAAATCTGCACCTTCAGAACATACAATCATATTTTGGAGTAAGCAATTCAAACAGAGTAGAGTTCATAGAAGTCCATAACAGGAGAACTATACTAACACTATGACAGCTTTGCACGAGTCCATCAAGGAAAAAAAACGTGGAAAGCTCGCATCAAAGGTGCAAGGGATATCTTTGCTGGATATGTGGTCAAAGTGTATCGAGTATTATTGAAAAATCATAATAAATTCTTTCTATTCTGCAATTGTTTTGTTACTTAGGTAAACATTGGCCACCGCAACTTGGCGAGAGCATTGCTAAGTTATGGCAGCTGGCCTGTAGATATATTATTGAATGCTCCTGGTATGCCCAAGAGTTTTTTTACTAGCGCCACTGTCACATTTGGGAGATACTAACTTCCCCCATTTGGGGAGATCAAAACGTTCCGATGTTTGTCCGATCTGTACATAGTTCCTTATGTTGGATGGGCCGTTTTCATGCCAACTGTTCTGCCATTATACATGAATGTCGAAGTTATTGCTTACTAGAGCATCTGCTAGTATGATGGGAGGCCAGTGGGATTGATTTAACGGTACAATAACACACAGAGTCCTGTGTGTATCAATTGGATTGTTTCCAAAAATTGGGTGTGTTGTATTTTCAAAATCTATCGTCGGAAAGAATGGAATTTGATAAATTTACAACAGAGCAGCATATATTAAATATTTCATTGCTTTTATTTACTAAGTGCCAAGGTAATTTATTGCTTAAAATTTTGAAAACCTTAATTCTTTGATTAACCCTTTCAATATGAACACGAGCTCTTGCAATAAATACATTTTTCCGGGCTTCATCATGTTCTAGTTCTTTGTTATTTCTTAAAAAGGGCGGACGAATTATTTTTATCCCATATTCATAACACATGTCGTCAATGTGAAACCCTTTGTCGATCATAATTTCATCTACATTTGATGTTAACTTGGTAATAATATTTGACTGCTCAAATATTGTTTTATCAGATGCACGTCCTCCAAATGTCTTGCTTACAAATGCAATAAGTCCTGCTGGTGTTACTGCAGTCATAAATTTTATTGTATTTTGGGATTTATAGCTTGAATAGCATTTTATCCGGCAGCATAAACATTTTGTACTTTGTACGGGTATTTCTGTGCAATCTAATATTAACCGTACATTTTTAAATTGTTTGAAACATTTTGGGGTGTTGTTGTAAATCTCTTCTCGTGATGGTATGTACACTAATGGTTTCAATACTGTATCAAGTACTGTTAACATTTCGTAAAAAATTCGCTTGCAAGTATTTGACGAAATATTATCAAAAAGTATTGATAAGACCATATTAGATATATCATTTTTCATTTTAATAAAAGTGAGGACAATCCTTTCTCGTAGTGTTAGACTGCGGACCCGATTTTCCAAATAGCACCTGCCGACTAGTTCTTCTATTGCTTCTAACATTTTAAAACTATTTAACCCAGTTAATGAATTCAATTTAATGTCCGTGGTTATTTTATCGCAATCGGTACTTCTTTTGAAGTCTATCTGCGTCGACGAGTCAACTTTATAGTTTACAGATGCCAAAGAACACAGAACATTTGCAACTTCTAATTCATCCTTGGTATAGCACTAAAATAAGAGCATATTGTATTGATTTCATAAAGACCACAATCTTTATTCGACCATTCGCCATTCTGTCTTCACATATTGACTGACTGCACAGTGTAACTTGTCGTTGGCAGTTTGCTCGTAGGTGCCCACCATGAGTAGTTTCATTTTTACAGTATTTATTTATGGTACCCACCACGAGTAAACACGTAAATGAGTAGGAATTGTGTGGGATGGGCGTATATTAAAGGTTCATTGGTAAGAAAAAGGCGTCTAAAATAGAATTTATTTTATATTTTTGGATGATGATCCAAATAAAAATATATACAACGTAATAACCAGTCAAAATAATAAATCGCAGTATGCTCACAATCGATGCTGGACGATGCTATTTTTAGCAATCGATGCTAAAAAGCGTTCCTACAGGAATAGAACATATTCAGCCGTGTATAAAACGCAATCACATAATAACGAGAATGTTTGTGATCGGGCATTACATGTACATCTTATTCCAAGCACGAGTTAATTCGAAAGCATTTTTAGTTGCAAAAAACCATTAAAATTAATTCATCATAGAAAAATTAATGTGTTTAAGTCTATACAATAAATTGGAATATAAATGATGGTGTCTAGAACAAATTTCTTCATAATAGGATTGGAAGTCAATGTGTTGGAAGTCAATGGAAGTCAATTTAAGTAATGTATAAATGCCATATATGTGTTCGTATAGGGTTTTTGTGGAGTTTAGTTGTATTTGTTTGTTGTTTTAACACTTTCCCTACCGAGCACAAATAAGTAGCTCAATCTGCAGGACAAGAGTGAAAAATATGTCAAAAGAAAGGCAACTTTATTTAAACATAAACAAGATTCGACACACCTCTATACCAGTATACTCTATAACAAGATCGCAAGCTCAAATGAATCACCGCCAATTAGCAATGCATTTTATTCAATACATTACCAGGCGCACATATGCCATACATAGGGCAAATGAGCAACCGTCGAACACCACTTGTGTGTCCATGGTAGCAAAGCAAAGGTATTTATGATGTGTAGGTAACTGTCTTTGTTTTTCTTTATTTATTCTTATCATTATTTTCTTATTTTTGACGTAAGTTGCTGTGTCGTTGTAGTATTGGCGGGATCCTTGCCATAGGATGCACTGTTCGAAGATATGCCTCTGTTATTTAGTGTTAGGCACCTAATGTGTTTTGAGCACCTAAAGTGAATTTCTGTACTTCTGTGTTTGTAATGTCTGTTGAGTCTGCAATAACTGTCATATGTTATGCCAAGGTATTTTACAAGCTCTGTAGGTATGATTGTCGTTGGTCCTAATTGGATAGTTGGCGAACGTTGTGTAATCCGGTGGTTGGTAACCAAAACTGGCATTTGATATGGTTTAATGTTAGTATCAGGGCTGTGGAGTCGATAGGTAAATTGCCCGACTCAAATCTGACTCAGATTCCCTATTTTTAGGATCTCCGACTCCGACTCCACTAAACGACTCAGACTCTTGACTCCTGACTCCGACTCTTTATCTACCCTTTTTTTTTAAATTGAAAATTCATAAAATATTGTTATTGTTTAAAATTTGTTTGTTAGAAATATCGTACTACACTAAAATGTAAACATGCGTCATTGAGTCAGCATGGTAAGTGATGGTAAGTGGTGGTAACACGTATTCAATTGAGCGCTGTGAAGATTTTCTGATCGCTAAGAGTCGGTATTTTTCTGCCGACTCCACGACTCCAACTCCGCCAACTTAAAATTGCTCGACTCCGACTCTGGCTCCGCAGCCCTGGTTAGTGTCCGGTTCTAGAACCATCTCAATATGCTGTCTGCCAGCGTCTGCAGTTGTGTAATGTGTGATTGTTTTGTTTAGGTTTTTCCATGTGAAATGAGTGCAACGTCGTCAGCATATTACATATTTTAAATGTGAGGTCTTTGTGCCAGACTGTGCCTACTAGAAAACTAGAAAATTAACATTTACACTTACTGTTTGAGTGCCCAGGTTTGTAATTTCATTAATGTCATCACATAAAAGTGGATATTGTGGATGTTTATCACATGTCCTCTCATGGCACAATGAAGTTAAACTTGTGGATGCAACACCAAAACGTTTACTTGAGGTTGGTTTCGTTTCGTGGGACGATTGAGGTAAATTGGCAGAGGGCACCGCAGTTGCCTTTAAAAAATGCCTTATTTGTCCTAAACAGAGGATAATTACAACTTTATTTTCAAGAGAAAATTCATACCTTCTCTCATTGGAATATAGTCTTCAGGAAGAAAATGCTTGGAACACACACGTATCCTATTATTAATTTTTATGCCAATTCTTAATTTGAGCTTCCATGCTCTCAGTATATCAATCAGCTCGGTGTTTCCCGACTTGGTTATATATTTAACCTTCCTTTTACCTGCTGGCGGGAATAGGTGGAAACTAACTGCGAGATTTTTGTTGCTGACGGCGTTGCAGCCGAATACGGTGCAAATCTTTTTATATTTTGCCATTGTTGCTGTTAAACTAAAACCATAAGATTGATAACAGTACGATAAACTGCAGAAGTCGATGAATTTTATATGAATCGCACACTGTCGCATACAAACACATATGAAAACAGCTGATTGGGGAACCCAACTGAAGTACGTAATTACGCCACCGTGGCGCTGCCGAATTAATGTAAATCGCCTATATCATCGGTTTGCCTGCTTAAGTTCCCTTTTCCCCTTTAAAGGGAACGGCACTTTAATAGCTCAAAAATGCTCGGGCCCACGAGACTCGAACTTGCGACCATTGGCACGAGAGGCAAGTACGCTAATCTCTTGGCCACCGTCGACATTTAGTTCCTACTTAAATAAACTATATCAAAGTAATCGTGTGTTTTGCATTACAGTTGTGGTACTGCAAAGGTTTTATAGGACTAGGCCTGTAAAGTACCACTCTGAGCACTAGGCGTATAAAGTATCACTTTGAGTACATATTAAGTACGATTACGTGGACATTGTTAGACGATTATACAAAAAGATTGTTTTATTAAAAAACAATAATTAAAATTGCTTGCAATAAAACATATGCTTTCCAGTTGATATAGATGAGGAATTGATGTTGGGGGAATTTTAAATAACCTCTCAAAAGTAATACTCCACATAACTCCACATTAGTAGGATCACTCAGTATACATAAACGTATGCGTGTGAGGAGTTCGCTCGAGTGGCCCTAGTTTCTACGGCTCACTAGCGTCGTGTTCGGAAGCGCATTCGAGTGGAAACCGACAAGAGAATCCTTTCCGCAGGACGACTTCGATTTCTCCCTCCACTCCCCCTTTCAGCAACTACAACACACTCCCGCATAGACATACAATCGCACACGACTTGGAAGATACCTTCCTGATAAGTGCCCTTTTTCGATTCTCGCCACTCTTGTATAAACGTGATGGAATTTCAAACAGTTAAAATTGCGAAACATTGTAAAACAATAACAAAATCAAACATAAAAATCTAATAAAAAACAAAAACTGGTAAAATAAGGTTAAGTTGGGTTGGTTTTAAATATTTAAACTACATTCATTCTGATGATGAGTGGTCGCTCACATCAAGTAGGTCGTGTGTAAACGATTTACTAATAGGTTAGTACAAAACGAATATATTCCGTATTTACGATTTTTGTTCTTGTTCGATCCCGTCCGTTATTTTTTATAAATGCTTTAAAATCAGTTGTATCGTTTACAGTTTTAATATTTTTCTTGGCATTTTTAACTTTCATTTGTGTTTTATAACATGTGCTGACATGCGTTGTCCAAATGACGTTGGTGACAGCTGACATTCATATCAACCCATTTGTTTTAGTGCTTTTTGACAAAATCTGGAAGTCAACTTTACAACTGTAAAATACCGTTAGATTTAAATATGAGTAACCAAATCTAGTAACTTTAGTGACTTTATCTTGTGTTACGAACTTTCAAGTTAGAGACTTTTGTATTGTAAAAAGAACATTTACGAGGTTATGTTGAAATGTCAATATTACAAATAACAGTTGCTAATATTTAAAATATCTTGCGAATATGTTTGTTTTGTATCTTGTCACATAGTTTGGCACATTTATTTGTCCATTCACTCACAAAGTACAGTTTATTCTGGCTAATACTGTATTTGAGTAGAGATCCGTGAAAACAGTAAATGTTGAGAAGTGCTGAACGTTGAAGAATAAATTATAACAAACATAATTATCGAGTTTCTCTGTTAGTAGTTTTTAAAAATAGTTAAGCAGAGATATAAAGCGACGTACTAAAAGAAAAACAAATTCCTGCACTTTTGAGCGATTTGCAGCCACTTAGGGAGATCAATGGGGGCAAATTTGCGCGTGACAGTGGCGTTCCCAACGAGTGGCCACAAAGGGCGTTAACGGCCCCTTTGGTGGCGCCGGGGCCACAGCGGGGCGGGGGCGAACGATCGCGTAATGAGGGGGAGCCCCGCGGGCGCCGCCGCCTTTGATCTGCGGGCGTCACAATCACGGCTCGCACGGAATCCGCGCCTTGAATAACAATCGGATTGCGTGTTTTGAAAGCCGAAAAGGGATGGACAAGGAGCGAGCGCAGGCGAGGGAGCGAGCATGCTCTCACATACCTCCCTCAAACGGAAAAACACATGAAAATCGTATTGTCATAATAATAATAATACTGGTTTGAGTTTGTGCAATTTTACAGAAAACAAATAATTTTTTGTGCATCACAAAAACAACAAACAATTAAGTAAAATCGAATAAAAATTGTACAAGACATTTTCATATTTACATTTTTTCCATGATATGTTCTTTTGAAAATTTTAGGCTGAATTTTAAATCTAATCACATTCGTGTATCTGTAGTCACGTGTGCGACAAAATCCAATCAAAATTTCATTACACTGATAACTACCCATGGTTAGTTTTCACTTCCATGTTGACGTTGCTAGGTTGCAAAAAGTTTCACAGTGCTAATATTTAAATGATATTATTAAAAAGTCACGTTGACGTTTGTAAGGACCCGATCCATATTTAATATTAATAAAACATAATTATTCTATAATTAAAACGTATAATACAAAAATGCATACGCATAAAGGATTTTTCAGGGCGCAAGAAGGCATGCGACAACCCGCATTTTCGGACATGCACAATTGAGAGAAAGCGGACATGTACAAATGGGAACGCATTAACTAACGTCAATTCGAATTGAAAAAATACCTACCTACCAAACTACCTACATCTTCAGATAACGCGGAGGCCGAGTTCGGCACCGGCATGGCGACCTTGGGTGGTATACATGTGCAGAGAGAAAAATAAGCGAATATAAGGCGGGGGTGGTAGAATGTGGAAGGAGAAATAGTAAAAATTCAGAAATTCTGCACATACTCAGGTCAGTTAGAAGTAACCACCAGCGCAGAGCGTTACTCTGCTTGACAAAGTCCCGGAAGTTGAGCATTAATTTATCAGGTAATTATGCGAACGACGATATCAAATGTACACCTTATTAACCAACTCTAAAGTCAATTTCCGTACTAATGAGAAACCTATCTAGTGACACTGCAGCGCCGTGCCGCTTGCGAGTGGAGCAAAATTTAATAAAGGTAGAAATGCTGGATCATATCGCCGAAGACTGCGTAGTGAATTGACCATGATTGCATTGTATACCTTGTCCTGACAATATTTTCACCAAGACAGAATATTGTAAAATTCCATCCTATAACTCGTCGCTAACATTTGAAAATCGTGTGTTCATTAATTAAAGACATTTGGTACTCGGGCGTTTTCATTAATTAAAAACATAACTAAGAATCCTTGTAGATTCAGAGGAAAAGGTATTTATGATCATAACACCTTATTAACAACTCTAAAGTCAATTTCCACACTAATGAGAAAACCTATCTAGTGACCCTACAACGCCGTGCTCCTTGCGAGTGGATCAAAATTTTATAAAGGTAGGAATTCAGGTTCCTATCGCCGAATACTGCGTAGTATATTGAGCTTAACTACATTTTATACCTTGTCGTGGTTTTTCATTCCATTACAACTACGAGGCACGTAAATACCGATAGAATGAATCAAGTTTATTTGCTAAAATCAAACTAGTTACCAATGCACATAATAGATCACCCTGTATAAATGGCTCAATATAAATAATTCAATGATATTCTGGGTCAACCTAATTTCGACATAAAATTATTCAGCACTCCGATATTCAAGCAATCTCAGCATTCCAAACCGAAACAATCGTATGAATGAATGTACGTATGTATAGATGTGTGTGAAAGTAAAATTGAACTTGATCAAACTAAACCGTAATCCGTTTTATTTAAATAATATTACCTCTACCTTAAATTGTGATGTGCCTGAAGGGCAATCAGCGCGTTAGGCCGTGGAGCGAGTGGAGGGTCCCTTCGAAGCAGTGACGAGGGCCAGGCTCTCGTTGTCAGAGAGTGGGGGGGTTAAAAAAGGCTCCACGTAATTTTAACCTCGCCGCTCCTTCGTCGCAAAGGGGGGCTCCACTGTACCTGCGTGGGTGGACGGCAGACAGTCAGCGAAGTTCAGAAATTACGAACTGTCGCGACGGCTGACCATATGGCGCTAACACCACCAGATTTAAATCTCGCAGTGAGAATAGGAACTGAAAACTGAAAAGAATGCCCGATCGAGAAAACGTGGGGGGAACAAAAAAAAAATAGCAGGTGTGAATTTTGTGGTGTAAACTATCTGCGTTTATTCACACAAAAGACAGGACACCGTTCCTACGCTTCCTGAAACAAATACCTCCTCCCGCGACCTTATCACGCAGGGTTCCCCATATTCGGCCGAATATCGCAAACTCACAATCGCGCGATGCTAAGGGCCATTGGAGCCACCATTTTCTTACAAAAGCGCAAAACACGTACGGCACGAAATACGTAACGCAAATTTTACATAAAAGAAAAAAAACGGTATATCAAAATGAAATTAAAGCGCAAATGAGAACAACAAAAAAAATATATATATAAAGATCTGGCCTGCGTTCCTGGTCTGCGAGACTTCGCTGGCGGGATCTAGTTCTTAGGACGGGCGGCGGCCGCGATCGTCGAAAACGCCGTCGCTGGATTCCAAACCTCAGAGCAACTCTGGCAGGATGGTCGCTGCCCCTAGCTAAGACCTGGCTGGCTGAGTTACTTAGCCCTTACCCCGAAAACGCTCGGATGTTGTGAGCGTATGGAGTTGAATCGTATAGTACCTTGCCTTGTACTTGGTGCCTTAATCCCCTTAAGGGTGGTTACATGAGTTCCCGTTTTATACCCCGGACACCGGATGGTAGTATACCAATGAAAACGGTGACCTCTGGCACTTCCGCACTGTAGGAAAGGCAACTTGTATCTGTCCTCATAGCGGCGTTTCGCGACGATTTTTAAAACGTCGTCGAGACGTCACGTCCAAAAAAAAGTGTGAGTACGGTCGCCTACAGTGGAGGTCTGTGCGCCAAATTAATTATTAAAAGGCAGTTTCTGTCGGAGGCAAAACCAGACCGTTACAAAATAATATTATAGTTCTGATGAATTCATTTATGTGATTGGATCCTATCCACAAGGTTGCGTTGAAATTTCAATATTGATTATTAACGATAACCAATTATACAAAATATAGTCAAAGAGTTAAGGTCAGAAAATATAAATAAAGATTCAATAATTATTAAATAAAATATTTGCAAAATTTTAATCTCGTAAATTAAATAAATAACGTTCAATTTGAATGATAAAACTGTATTTTATTTACCTGTCGTTTGCATAATCTTTCAAAATTAATAAATCTCACTCAATGAATCTATATATCTGTATTTTACTTACTAACAAAAATTACTAACAGACACATTACCCATTAAACAAACCCAATTAAGTTGTCACGATAATGATTTTAAAAATCAAACATAACGTAAAGTATAGTGTTTTTACTTGAAATTGAAAGTCTACCTACGAAGGGTGTTTATTGCGCTCCATTGTGCGAACGGAATTTTATGACGGTTAATGGAAAGAGAACAGAGTCTAGAGCCGGCATCAGAAAATACAGATTCAGTGCCCCGTAGAAAATTAACATTAGTGATTCATCATCATTAAATTGTACTTTTCATTGTATTTTTAAGAGTACATATAATTAATTGTGTTTTACAAATGTAGTTATAATTTCATAGAAAATTTATATACAGTATGATTCGCGAAACAAATAACTTAAGTTACCCATAACATTATTGACTTGCTGATTGTGTTAAATAATTAACGACGTTAACATCAGTTAATTCTTTCATGAATCGCAATGTAACAAGTAAATATTATTCCGCACAACTAAATTCATCGCTATCACTTTCACTTTGAACATTAATAATTAGATTTGGTACACTAAGCGTCCTATAATCGTTTTCAATTTTAATCACATGATCGATGCAGTTTTCCAAATGATACTAGAAATGTTGTTGCATTCTCGCTGAACAAGTTGAATTTTTCTTCACTCATTTTGGGATGTGCATTATTTTTCCGCAAATTTCTTTTTAAGTTGACTATATCAGCTCAATTGGATTGAAAATACAGTAATAAGGTGGAAGGCGCAACACTTGGTGACCAAATTCTTCTGCCACCTTATCAACCACGTACGTTTTTTTGAAATTTTGTTTTTTTATAAGTTCTAATAATGTTTTTTTCTTTGCACTTGGGGGAATCACAATACCTTTTTGAATGCAAAAATCCGCAATATTGCCTTTCTTGGAAACGGCGGTTGGGATTTTATTAATTTGCTCGAATTGTAAAATTGTAAAAAGAAATACGTCCGCCGACACATAAAAAACGATGTAGATATACTCTGATTTTTCTAAACTGGCGTGCACGTCATCAAAATAATAATCATAATAATGATGACACAATTTTACAAGGTTGCCAGCTGTCTTGGGTATTTAAAAATGGCTGCAATCAGCTGTTCCGCCCGTGCAATCTTGTGCGACAGTGCGCGGTTCGTATCAAATTCGTCGAGTTCTCTGCCGTTTTTCGTACAGATATCACGAAACTTGTATCACCATAACCATCTTGTGGTTATGGTTTAACATCTACAATGGCAAAATATAAAAGAGTTTGCACCGTATTCGGGTCCAACACTGACAGCGACAAAAATCTTGAGGTTAGATTCGATTCCAGGCAAAAGAAACGTGAAATATGTAACGAAGTCAAATGTAACAAGTTAAACGTCAAACAAGTTTGGTTATGCACACATGTATGAGCATGTGCTAGTGAAAAAGATCTGGCATCGTCGCTGAAAAAATATCACGTCGGCCAACATAACATGATTTATTACATGATTGGCAGGCGAAAATTGTGACCGCGGTTAATACACCGATTGCCTATTTATAACCACCGGTGATCAGTGTTATGTAACGAATGATCCTCAGATTAATTTCGATTCTTAAACTATTGTTATGCATATTCTCGAAATCAATCACGTTGGTACGAAAAAACCTCATCGCACAGCTGATTGATGACGTGCACGCCAGTTTAGAAAAATCAGAGTATAGTTGTAAGATTATTGAATTCAATTTAATTAATAAATCATTTTTTATATTATGATCATAGTGATATAATTGTGTATATATCGAAGAGAAAACAAGTAAGTAGCATCTTCGTCGTAAGTAAATTATTTGGTTACGTTCCTGGACGCCCGCCTCTTCGTAGCACGCCATACAATGGAGAACCCTTGACCGTAATAAACCTTCATTGCAAGTACATTTTCAATTTCAAGTGAAAACACTATAATATCACTAAATCACGAGAGAAATAAAAATTACAAATTATGAGGATTTGTATAATACCTGGGTGCAAACCGTTACACATTGTCAAAAGAGGTTTCAATCGGTAAAACAAAAATCTAACCAAATAACCCTCGGGCTGTTGAATTAACGCAATGTGTTTGAGGAAGTTGTGATAAAATTATAGGTGGATTTATCAACTTATAATTCACCACTTCCTCAAATACATTGCCCTCCATAGTATCCCGTAGTTATCGATCAATGTCCTACGGTTATTACCACTGATAACTTTTTAAATTATAAAATTTATAAAAGTATTATAAGAGATATTTTAAGTATTAAAAGTAGGAAATTTTAAATATTAAAAGAGGGATATTTTAAGAAAATAAATAGCTAAAAATAATTACGTATAATTTATTGATAACGTTAAAACTTGCTTTTTGTATGAAATTTTTCCTATGTAACGAGTCAAAACAATATACAAGGTGATTTATAATGAGGTGTAAAAAAATTAAGCCTAGCTTCTTTAGGCCAAAAGAAAGCTGTTTTACTAATTTACCTAGGTACTAGTTTGCCTCCCTTAAAAAAATACATGGTGTTAACAATGTTTTATTTATTGCTATAATATACACAAATAAGTCAAAAACGAGTAGAAAAAATTCAATGACATTTTATATCTGAGGCGGCAACTCAAAAACGTTGCTCTGTGATTTATTATGAGGTGTACAAAATTTAAGCCTAGCTTCTGTAGGCCAAAAGAAAGCTGTTTTACTAATGTACCTAGGTACTGGGGTGCCTCCCTTAAAAAAATACAGGGTGTTAACACTGTTTTATTTATTGCTATAATATACACAAATAAGTCAAAGACGAGTAGAAGAAATTCAATGACATTTTATATCTGAGGCGGCAACTCAAAAACGTTGCTCTTTGCATTTTTCGGTCTTTTCATTGTTTTTCAAAAACACATTTTGCTTAAAATATTCACTGCTAAGTGCATCTTCGATGACATAAATTGCATCTTGATTGAAATTTTGGAAGGGGATAGTTTTTACAATTTTTATTTTTATTTTTTTAGGTTTTTAAACATTTGAGGCTGAACTGCTTTTATTGCAGTTGCAAACTACACATTTATTTTTATATAAAACATTTTGTTCGCAATAAAATGTTTTAAAAGTGTAGTTTTTGCTATTTTTTCGATTAGATTAGTACTTACGTGGAAGTCGTGTGGTGCTCACATATTTTTTTTAATATCAATGATAATTCAAAATGTTATTTACGTCAGGTTAGCTTTGGTTAGATTAGATTAATATGTAGTTTCTTTAAATGATGGCTATAATTAAATAAATAATTAAAAACATTATGTTCACCCTATATTTTTTAAAGGAAGCATTTGGGTACAAAGTACATTAGTAAAACAACTTTCTTTTGGCCTAAAGAAGTTTCACATAAATGTGTTACACCTCATTATAAATTACCCTGTATACCGTTATATACTCTAATTTTTCTAAACTGGCGTTCACGTCATCAAACAGCTGTGTGATGAGGTTTTTTCGTACCAACGTGATTGTTTTCGAGAATATGCATAACAATAGTTTAAGAATCGAAATTAATCTGATGATAATTTGTTACTTAACACTGATCACCGGTGGTTATAAATAGATAATCGGTGTATTAACCGCGGACACAATTTTCGCCTGCCAATCATGTAATAAATCATGTTATGTTGGCGGCCGTGATATTTTTTTCACGACGATGCCAAATCTTTTTTAATAAGGCTTATACATGTGTGTATAACCAAACTTCGTTGACGTTTAACTTGTTACATTTGATCGATTATTACAATGCATATTTTGCCATTGTAGATGTTAAACCATAACCACAAGATTGATATCTGTACAATAAACGGCAGAGAAGTCGACGAATTTGATACGAACCGCGCACTGTCGCACAAGATTGCACGGGCGCAACAGCTGATTGCAGCCATTTTTAAATACCCAGGATAAACCCAGGATATATGTTATAAACTCCACTTTTTAGAGGAAAGGATCCTCCCCTGATATAGTGCGGGCCCCACCACGCTCAGTCATAGGACAGGACCATACGATCTCAGATTTCTTCACTTATCGGCCGTTTTAGATCTTTAGGTACAAGTTTTGCGGTTTTGCATTAAAAAAAACGTGACTATAGAGAAATAAGAGCTCTACAATACATCCACAGTCTCTCCAATAAATAAAATTGAATTCCGTATGCCAATGGCGTCAGTAGTCAAAAATCACTGACATAACAATTTTGAAAATGTAGAATAAATAACAAAATTCGGCTTTACGAAGATTTTTTTATTTTTTAATAACATGAGCGCTTTTTCCATATTTAAAAACAACCCTGTATACAGGGTGTCCTGGGAGAGAGGGAACTCAAAATATGTACGAATATAATATTTTTTCACAAAATCGCCGTACGTCAATATTTTATTAAAGGGGGATACATTTTGGCAAACAAATGATCATCAATTGTTTAACCCCCTTGCCGCAGGGGAGTTAGCCCATTTTTTTAAATGGAGTAAAGGTTGAGTGATAACTCATTTAAAAGCTTACTTAATTTGCAATTTAACGATGTATTACATTCCAAGTGAGGAGTAAGTGAGGTTAGAGTGAGAAGCACACGTTGAAATTCGTTCCAGCATTGAACTCGAATTCTACGGGAAATACCGAACAAATAAAACACAGAAGAGCGCAGGAGGAGCCAGCAGAAATGAAGATCACTCGAAACACATACGAAGTAAGTCAACTAGGTTAGAAAGGGCAAAGCAAGAATAAACAGACATACAGCAATTAGAGGTTACACATCCGAAGGGAATAACTGTGTGGCACCTCTAACTCCGGGCTAGGTAGCGGGTTGGGTTGCATACAGTGAAGAGCACGCTTCAGAAAACAGAAGTAGGTTGGGTGGCATACAGTCAAGAGCAAATAAACAAAGCACAAGAGAAATAACAACGGCCCAAGCAGCGACTGGGGAAGCAACAAACAAATGAGCAGGAAGAGGGATAGAAATACTGAAGAGAAAGATACTGCCAAAGGTGAAGAAATATTTAAACCAAATAAAAAAATTATTAAGATGACCCGAGCAAAGGAAAATTGTGGAAGAAAGCCAAGAAAAACGCAGAGGAACAGAATAAACCGCTCCAAAAAACAGGCACAGAAGGAAAACAGCAAGTACCAAAGGAGATGGAGAGCACAGTGGAAGTAATAAACGAAATGATGTGGAAACTGATGTGCGAAATGAGGGCCAACAATTAAGAACTGAAAGACGAAATAAAGAAAATGGCGAAGCACATGAAAGCGAAGTAAGAAAAGTGGTAGGAAGAAAAATGAAAGGAACATAAACAAGGGAATGAAAACAGAAATGATCATTGCAGAAGTTGAATCGTGGGACAAAAAACAAGAAGTAATGAAAGCCAAAAATAAGCTCAAAGGCAGAAGAATTTATGTAGATAATGACCTGACAAAGTTGGAAAGAGAAATACAAAAAGAAGTAAGAAGTATTGCAAGGGAGGAAATTAACAAGAGAAATAAAATAAAAAATGGATACCAGAAGCTAACAATCAACGGTGAGACATACAAATGGGACAACAAAGAGAAGGGGCTGAAGGAAGTGACAAAAAACTAAATAAATACACTATATAGAACAAAAAGATGAGGCAAATACAACTTAGTAGAGATAGTAATATAAGGAATAATAAACACACTACAGAAACGGAAAAGAGGCAGGAAAAGTTAATAAACTGAAGAAAAAAAACAACAATGAAGAATCAAGCAATGGACTCAGAAAACGGAAAACAATATAAGGGGACAAAAAGGGAACAAACTGACAAAGGTCAAAAGAAGGAAAAAACAAAAACGGTACAGTCAAAACAGAATAAAGCAGAGACAATATATATATAAATACGTTATGCAAGGCACGGACCAAGTTTTAAAAAAGGATTTTTTAATTAAATTACAAAATAGTTGCTATTATTTTGTGGAACTTAAGCGTATGAGCGTACAAACTAGACTGACTTATTCTAGATCTTAATTCTATACATTGGAATATGCTGTACAATAAATGATAAGAGTATAATGAACAATAAGATGTGGGTGGCATTGCTTCCGTTCGGTACTGCGTAGTTCACTATATACACTGTGTATCAGACAAATGGAATAAATTCGATAATAAATAAATGGGGGCGTGTTCGAAAAAACGCTCGGGCACGTCGATTGTTATTTTTAGTTGCGCATTTTTTTCAACAAAAACTTTTTATACAGGGTGTGTCATGTGACCGTGGCCAATACCAACTTTCTTATTTTAAATGCAACACCTGGTATATTATTCAATTTTTGGATTCTTCAGAAAATTCTAGACATATTTCATGTACAATGTCCTATACCTATCTTCAACTGTTTCGGAAATATTAAGTGTTTTCAGATTTATTGCAAAAATTAACATTAAAAAAAGAAAATTATTTGATTTCAGAAATTCGTTACAACACACTCAAAAACTAATAAGTAATACTGTTTATTTCTTGATAATGTAAAAAAACAAAAAAAAAACAATAAATTTCAGTGGAGGAGATGTTCAAAATGCTCGCCGTGAACGTCTTGGCAACATCCTAATCTTAAATAGAAATTTCTTCTAACGTTACTCAACATCTCAGGCGTGACCGATCTAATCGCAAGCATTATTCGTCTTCTTAAGTCAGCTAAGTCGAGGGGTTTAGTTTTGTATACAATACTTTTGACATATCCCCATAAGAAGAAGTCTAATGACGTCAGATCAGGGGATCGTGCTGGCCATTCCATCGATCCTCGCCTCCCTATCCACTGATTTGTTATATTGATTATATTGATATGATATTTTAATATTTCCGAAACAGTTGAAGATAGGTATAGGACATTGTACATGAAATATGTCTAGAATTTTCTGAAGAATCCAAAAATTGAATAATATACCAGGTGTTGCATTTAAAATAAGAAAGTTGGTATTGGCCACGGTCACATGACACACCCTGTATAAAAAGTTTTTGTTGAAAAAAATGCGCAACTAAAAATAACAATCGACGTGTCCGAGCGTTTTATCGAACACGCCTCCCTTTATTTATGATTGAATTTATTCCATTTGGCTGATACACCCTGTATATTAATACACAACACCTTCCTTTGTTGTCTGTCTATGGCATAATACAATGTTGGCGTCAGGTAACTCCTCACCCCCTAGATTTTTGCCTCTTCTGGAAGGTGAAAATTCCTTTCTTGAAGGTCTTCAGGTGTCTGGAGAATTCGGAGTTTTCTCTGCCTGATCCATTTTACTACAACGTAGGATAGTGCCCCAAATATAATAAGGTATAGGGTACTGGTCCATACGCTTGGAACAAGGATGCTTGAAGGTTCCATATCCGGGATTTGCTGGATTGTGGGAACGTCCTGCAAATTTAGCTGTTTCAGGTGGATTTTAAACCTGGTGAAATTCGACTGCTGGAGGTGTAGCTGCTTGCTGTTAATCACGGTCGGGCTTCCGGACGCCGCAGCTTGATAGGGGACCTGTTGATTTCTGAAAAACAGGTCGCAGTTTTCCTTTTTCATGAGGTAGACTCCTACGATGTTTCTTGTCTCTGTTCCGTCCTTGCAACGGATTTTGATGTCTTCTGCCCGTGTAAATACGGCCAGGTATTGGTTGGTTGGTTGGTTTCCAGGTGGTTGTCGCCAATGTTGACCTTGGTATACCTGCAACTATTGTTGTTTTGTCCAAAAAGGATTTGTTTTTCACAGTCTGCCCGGTAGCTCGTGATCAGGTGATTAGGGCAATGATAATATCTGATACCTTCAGTACACATATCTTTCAGAGGCCAAACGGTGTTTTCAATTTTTGATTTTAACAAGAATTTGACAGCAGGTATTATCGTCACAAATTCAGTTTCATGTTTTGAGGGTATAGGATTCATGTAGTATAATTCGAGGTCATGTTCGTAATTAATTGGAATGGATAGGAAATACGTGATTCTCGATGTTTCAATCTTACAACGGACTTTCAGCACAGCTTCGAAATCCAATATATTTTATATTTTTAGGTCGAAAGGTAATTGTTGATTATAATATGTCGAGATTTTTTGAAGCTCTTCATATAAATTTTCCGGTTTTATAATATCGCGATGCAGTATTCCGAGTTTACAAAATGAAATTGAATTCTCAATATTTTCTAAAACATCCAGAATAGTGTTATATAAAATAATCAGCTGGTTAAATAAATCTTTTGCGAATAGCACATGCTGGTGATCTATTTTACTTTCAAATATTGCAGATAACTGCATGATTCTTGATTTTAAATTTGATTCGTTGTGTTCGATATCTAGTAAGGTTTTATTAAAGTTTTTAATCAGCTCGGCATTCAAGCTATACCCATACTTAATTTGGTTTTGAAATTGTTTTTCATTTGTTTGCAAGTGGTTTAGAATATTATTAATTCTTTTACCGTCTTTGGCGTCTAAATTTCCGGTAATTGTTTTTACAATTGTTCCAAGGCCGTCAATCAATCCTCTTTTGTTTCTATGTTTGGTGACATCATGTGTTTTAATATAATTTAATTTAGTATTGATTTCATTACATGTGTAATCTAACATTCTCTCGTAATTTTCGAGGTCTCTTTTATATTTTGATATATTTCTTACTGTTGATTTCAAAAATTCGTTTTGAGTATTTAATTTTTCAATTTCTTTATAGAGTGATTGTAGGTCATAATAATGGACAATAGTGTGTTCCGTTTTTTGTAGTCTCGCGGGTCCTAAGTTAATTGGTAAAATTCCTAAATTTTGCGTTATATTTTTTATTTCCATGGCCTGCGTCAGCACGACGAGGAGGGACCTGGAATGGAATCATTCGATTTAGGTTGGCTATGATAAATGCGGAGTGTAATTTTTGATTCTCCCAATACATATTGTATCATTGATCTAACTCGGTTATAATTTAAGTTATCTAGGCCGCATCCCAAACGGGGTATGGCAAGTTGTGTAATATTTCGGGATTCGCAAAATGTTTTCATATTAATTAATGTTTTAAATAAGTTTTCATAAGTAGGTTTGTTGTAATACTTATGTTAAGTAATTAGATACATTATATATCTAGTGTCCTCTTTTAGGTAACAGAGTGAAGTTAGTTTGGGGTTTTATTCCCTAAGTTCATTGACTTTCCCGAATCTAGATTTGAAGTCTAGAGCGATACCAGCGTTCATGTGCAGGTCAGCACTTACACAGTGTGCTAATGAAAACTCTTTAGGAGCGAAAAATAAATTGTCTTGTACCTCAGTAATATTTTTTGAAAGATGGCTATCGGATGGATAAGCCAAAAAATCTTTATACGAAAGGATATTCCTTTTATTATCTCCTTTAGTTTTTGTTACAATCCGCGGCCTTTTAATGTTGGACAGGTGAACCTTGTCTACCGTGTTGTGATGTTTAGTAATAATTTTTGCCGTTTTTAATTTCGAGTTCAACTTAACTATTGTTTCTACCAAAATTATTACTATTATTGGGTCGATAGTTTGGTTGTGCGAAGTTCCTGTTAGGATTAAATCGCGGTGCATTGTAATAATGATTTGCATTTTGTGCAAACGGCTGAGGAATGCGCTGAGGTTGTGGAAGATTATGTTTGGCCTTGTTAAGGTTACCAGCCGCGCTAGTTTCAACTTGGAAGTCGTTGGTTAGCATATTCACGGCTGCGTTTAGATCAGCTGGGTTTTTAACCCGCATTTGGGAACCGATTGGGTCTTTTAAACCGCGTAGGAGTACGCGTAGCGCATTATCACTGAAAAATTTGGAAAGGTAATGCCTTTCCACTGCGTCAACAATATGATTTGTGAGATACGAAATTTGTAAATTCAACAGATTTTGAATTTTATTGTAAATGTCAAACGCGGAATCGTGTGATCCTTGTTTTAAATTTGTTATCTCGTGATTTAAATTTAGATAATCCCTTTTATCGCTGTAGGAATTTAGAAGGGCATTTTTCAAATCTTGCCAGCACGTGATAATGCTGGACGAAATATTTATCGCAGCTTCGCCTTTAATTTTTGCGAGTATACTGGACATAAGATAGTCGTTTTGAAAGTCAGTTGGATCGGCGGCATTGTAGAACTTATTTACTAATTTCTCGCAGATCGAGATGAATCTTGAAATTAGTTCTATCTCACATTTGAATTCTGGCACCATTTGCAAATATTCTGCCTTGAGTACTGCCATTGTAGGAATTCTTATTTTTATTATTGGGGATCTCGATCGACTTCGGCTATTTATTGATGGGGAATTGGGATTAGGATTGGGAGATGAGTCTGAATCTCATTTATAATAAAACCTCTGAATAATACGTGCACTTACAGTTTCAGTATTATGTCCATCCGTAGATCTTCGGACTCCGGGGACCGTCAGCGGGTGCTCAATGTTTGGAGATCGTTGCGGGCTCGGGTCTAGACGTGGGAGGACGTTGTGTGGCTTCTGCGATGTTCAGGTGTCGTGGCGGGTGCTCGATGCTCGGAGATCGTCACGGCCTGGTGTTGAGAAGTCCACGGTTCGTTATTCGGTAAATTCGTTGAAACGAAACGGTACGGTTTCCGAAATTTTCGAAAATCGACTGCCGAAAAATCCACAAGACTGCGCCAAATACGTTATGCAAGGCACGGACCAAGTTTTAAAAAAGGATTTATTAATTAAATTACAAAATAGTTGCTATTATTTTGTGGAACTTAAGCGTATGAGCGTACAAACTAGACTGACTTATTCTAGATCTTAATTCTATACATTGGAATATGCTGAACAATAAATGATAAGAGTATAATGAACAATAAGATGTGGGTGGCATTGCTTCCGTTCGGTACTGCGTAGTTCACTATATATATATATATATATATATATATATATATATATATATATATATATATATATATATATATATATATATATGAAACTAAAACATAAGAAGTCTGAAAGGAAAGGAAACAGAACTAGTAGAAGAATTTGAAACAGCAAGAACAGATATACTAATAATAACAGAAACAAAGAAGAAAGGAAAAGGAATAATGAGAACAGAAAACGGGCACATACTAATATACAGTGGATTAGAACAAAATGATAGAGCGAAAGCAGGAGTGGGATGTATAATAAGAAAGGAAATGGAAAAAACAATCACGGAATGGAAATGAAAGGATACTGACGGTCAAAATGGAAGAGAAAGATAAGTTTGAAGCAAATATTATGGTAGTATATGGAGTAAATGAAGATGGAAGCAAAACCGACAAAGACCAGTTCTGGGAAGAAGTACAACAAGAATACGAAAAGCTTACACAGTCAACATACGTAATAAGAGACCTAAATGCCCGTGTCGGGAATAAAAACAAGGAACTGGAGAGCATAATGGGAACACACGGAGAAACGAAGATCAACAACAATGGAAGAAGACTTATTGATTTCTGCATATTGAATGATCTAACAATATTGAACACCAAATTTGCACACAAGGAATTACACAAATACACAAGAGAGGAAAGAAACAGAAACGAGAAGTCCATAACAGACTCCTTTTTAACAAACAAAGCACAAGTGAAGGAAGTAATTGATATTAAAGTCAAAAGAGGTAGCGAAATTGACAGTGACCACTGTCTTCTAACAGCACGAATAAAAACAACAAAAAGGGACCCGAAACCAACACAGAAAACAGTCGATAAGGAAGTAAGAATAGAGAAATTTAGAATATACATGCTAAGTGACAAACAAGTAAGGGAAAACTACCAGGAATCAATACAAGAAGTAATAAGAAGTACTCAAAAAAGCGGAAAAACAAAAATAGAAGATTTATGGGTCAATTTCAAACATATAGTAAGAGAGGCAACAAAACACGCCTGTGGAATAACTAAAAGTACATCAAACAAAACAAGCTGGTGGAACAAAGAAGTGAAGGAAGAAGTTAGAAAAAAGAAACAAAAATGGAAAAAATATATAAGCACAAAAAACGAAGAAGACTGCGAAATATACAAGCTGCAAAGATATAGAGTAAAAGCATAAATAAGGAAGGAAAAAGACAGAAAACGGGAGGATTTCGGAACCAAATTACACGAACATTTTAAAGGAAATCAAAAACTATTCTACAGAACACTGAAAAGCTGTGGAAAGGAAAAAGAAACAAACCTAAAGCTACTCAAAAATAAACAAAATAAACAAAATACTATACTAATGAAAGAGGATAAAGAAATCATGAACAGATGGAAAGGGCACTTCCAAGAGCTTCTGTCTGGAAAAGAGACAACCAATGAAGGAAATGAAAACGAAGAGGAACAAGAAAATTGTAACAAAACGGAAGAAGAAGAGGGATCTATAACAGAAAAAGAGAGAAGACGAATAACAGAAGAGGAGAGTTTTAGAAAACGCACTGAAGAAGTTAAAGAACGGAAAAGCCCCAGGTCACGACAAAATCAAATCTGAACAGCTGAAATACATAGGAAAGGATAGGAAACAACTACTACTACTACAGTTAAGAAATAGAATATGGGAAACAGGAAAAATACCAACAGACTGACAAAAAGCAGTGGTCTTCCCAATATATAAACAAGGAGACAGTAGAAATTGCAACAACTTTAGGGGAATATCCCTGCTGTGCACAGCGGCAAAACTGTATGAATCAATACTAGAGAATAAACTAAGAAAGGAAATTGAAACAAACAATAGAAAAGTCACAAAGTGGATTCATGAAAGGACATTCGACACAAAACCATATCTTCACAATTACAAGATGACAGAAAAAATATAAAGACAAAACAACAAACTATACATGGTATTCGTGGACTTAGAAAAGGCATTTGATAGAGTCCCAAGAGCCAAAGTGTGGTAAATACTTGAAGAAAGGAAGATAAAAGTGCATTTAATAAAAGCAATCAAGAGTATGTATGAAACCACAGAAAACTACGTAAAGGCAAATAATTCAACATCTGGAAATTTCACGACCACACAAGGCCTTCGACAAGTGGGCGCTTTAAGCCCTCTACTCTTTATAATATTCCTATACATAATAATGAAAAAAAATAAGGATAACACCACGGAGGTAGAAATAGGATACTATAAAATGAAAAGAATAGTGATAGCAGAATGTGCTTTTGCTGATGACACTGATGACACAATATAAGCATATGGGAGGAGGAACTGAAAAGACACAACATGGTTATTAATATACACAAAACAAAAGTAATGGTAGTAGCAAAAGAGGAAACGAAAGCAAAAATACTAATAAATTTGAAAAGGTTAGAACGAGTTGAAACCTTCAAATATTAGATACAATAATACATAATAAAGGAACCATGGAAAACGAAATAAATAACAGAATCATGGCTGTAAATAAAACCTACTATGCAATGAACAAGGACATTCTAAACAATAAAAGAATCTTTAAATATACGAAAATGACACTCTTCAAGACAATTTATAGACCAACACTCTTATATGGAAGCGAAACCTGGACAACAAATGAAAAGACAATGAACAAAATACAACCAACGAAATGAAATACTTAAGAAAAGTTGAAGAGTCACGAGATTAGACAGAGTAAGAAACGAACAGATCAGGAAAAACCTACAAATACAAAGTGTGCAATAATTAATACAGAAACGACAACTAGGATGGTTCGGGCACCTGATAAGAATGCCAGAAGACAGACAGACAAAAATAGTATGGACATCAAAAGAGGAAAAGAAAAAGGAGTAAAGAGGAAGACCAATGAAAATATAGGAAAACAACATAGAAAAGATCCTAAGAAGAAACAAAAAAAAAGGAAAAAGGCTACAAATAGAAAGGAATGGAAAAACTACGTAGACAACATAAATTAGTAGTGGCATGAATCTCGACACCCGAAAGGGTATAGGGTAAATTAGGGAAAATTGATTATATATATACATCTCAAAATTTTTCACATAACATATCAGCAACAAAAATGTACCCAGCAACAAGTATATAGTCTTCGGTAAAACAATATCCAATATTTCTAAACCCGTATTTTTGTAATTTTAAATATGCTTACAAGCATTTAATATTACTCTATTTCTGCCTATTAAATTCAGTGTAGAAGATATGCCCACTTTCTTGGAACAATTCATTACTAATTTGCATTAATTCCGTTCCTATGTTCGAAGTACAGAAACGTAATGTTGTTAAGCAAATCTTCACTGCTTGTGACGGATGAAATTAATCGCGACCACATTTCGCATATCTTCATATCTCGAATTACTTTAGGATGTCTGGGAGCAAATATTGACTTTGAAGTTGTTCACACAAATGTACATCAAGCCGCGACCCGTCGGGCACACTCCCACACTTCCACTCATATACACACACATCCAAATACGCCTATGTATATGTATATGTGTAGGGGGCACAATGCGGCCCTCAGGGCGTTTAGTTTGCTATCCAAACTTAATAATGGCAGTCAAAGCGTCGCAGCACACTCTGATTGCGACGCCTTCACGCGCCGCTGATCAGCATCAGAGAGAGGCCCCTGGGGCGCTCGAAATCCTCTCCCGGCCACCCCCGTGCCGCAACCCCCCGACGAACCCCGCCGCTGTTGCTCGCACAGTTCGAGCTCCATTTCACGGGCCGCGGCCTCCGCAGTCGCCCCCGGGGGCGCACCGCCGGCCTAATTACCTATCAATGAGTTGTGTGTGGCGGCGCCCCAGGGCGCGCCGATGACGAGCGGGGCACGGGAGGCGGAAGCGCTTTGTGCCGAGAGCTTCTTCACGTCGGATTTAACACCAAAGCAATAGCAGAACTAATTTAATGTCGGGTTCCGCGCGCGTCCTGGATCCAGAGGACTTTGGGAAGTTTTTGCTTCGCGTTTCTGGGTGACTGGATCCTTGTAATCCAAAGCGGTCTAGCCTTCTCAGTGCCGGTGTTTCCATCGGATGATGAAGTTCAGAATAGTTATCTGATTGTTTTAAATACCGGCGTTTCCATCGACTGATAAAGTTGCGAATAGTTATCTCATGCGTTTTCAGTGTTTCCATCGGCTGATAAAAATGCGAATAGTTATCTGGCGGTTTTAAACACGAACAAATAGATTAGGCCCGAGATTCAGAAGTACCAGTGAATCGAATATCGACCGTTAAAAGGAAAACAAGAAAGATGGGCGAGATCATATCGAAACTCTATGGTAAAAAAAAGTTGCTTTTCCCCTTTTAGTCCAGTTTTGAAAAAGCCGTTTTGGCGGAATTTATTTATATAGTTTTGAAATTTGGTATATATACTCTTGACCACTCTAGAATCGAATATCCGACGAGTTTTCTCTTCCCCGGCGGGGGCTTCATCACTTAATTTTGAAAAAACACATCCCAAACGGTTGTACTTTTGTACGATTATTTTTCAGAATGATCTCGTAAACGGTGCACCGCCAGAATTTTTTTATATCGGGTAAAGTTGATAGAAACAAAAATTTTACCAAAAATTATATTTCACGGTGACAAACCGTGTAATATAATTTTTGGTCAAAAGCTATAGTTGGCACAGTATAGAGGCCAGAAGTAAGAGGTGAATTCTGGTGCGCAACGCACCAGAACGCAACGCAACGCAGCCTATCTCAGGCTCTCGTTTCGTAAATAACTACCAAACGACTAGATATTCGTAAATAGTATATTGTGCACCAAGGGTGGATAATGGGCTTTAGCAGCCCCCGGTGCTTAAGAGACTAAGGGCTTCTAAAATATTTCGGCCTGCGGGACACACGCTATTTTTCCGCCTACCTACAATATTTGACTTTGCTCTATAATCAACCGAATTTCGTTTCAGGCACAACTGAACTGTGTTGAATTTTGTTATGTCAATGTTTTCTTTTATTTTAAGAACCGACTCCAACATTGAATGTTCAGACCTCAATGTAGCACTATATGCTTCTTTATGATATGCAGAGAGCGCATAAAGTAATAACACCTGGCTTTATTTTTTCCCCTGTATAAATTTTTTTTAAATGTTTCAATAGGTCAAAATGATTTTTTTTCAAATAAATATTTTGAGACAATTTTCATTTCTCCATCTCTCTCCCTTTTGAAGTTATGACGTTAGAGCATTTTTTTAAAATGACAACCTATATTTTTTATTATTGATTTTGATAGTACTTTTTATTGTGATGAAATCATGTTGTTGAAAACAACATGAAATTTTCAATATGTAACATTTGAAAAAAAAATGAGAAAAAGTGCGTTAACGTAAAACTATTAAATTATTATTTCAATATGCAGAATGTATCTAGTTACCATTCAAAACAGCGTCAGTTAAAATAAAATTGATTAACCTGAAAAACCATCTAGTACAGTTATATGAAACAAATTATTACCTACTCGCAGTCAGACTGACGTTTCGTTCGATTCATCGTGTCACAAGTTAATTTCAAAATGGTTCGACGTTTTTCGGACGCACAAAGAATTGAAAGTTTTATGATTAGAGGTTGTGGTGATAGAATATGAAGAAGTGTGCATTTATTTTAATAATAAATATCCGTTTCAAGAACCCCTTCTTAAGACGTCTGTTAGTGCAATCATAATAAAGTATGAGCAGTTGGGGCATATTAGAGATCGACCGAAAAGTGGACGACCGTCAGTTCCGGAAGATGTTAAGCTAAACGTGCTGTTAGAGTTGCAAGAAAACCCTCATATTCCCTCCTGAGCGGTTGCGAATAGATGATTCTGATCGTAGGGTTCAGTTTTGCGAACAAATGATGAATCTCTGTAACGTCGATGAACGGTTTGCTACCAGAATTTTATTTAGTGATGAAGCATCTTTTTGTTTGAATGAAACGATGAATAAACAAAATTGTCGCTATTGGTCCGAGCGCAACCCTCAGTGGATGATAAAAGCCCATACTCAATTTCCGTAAAAGGAAAAATTAAACGTTTGGGCAGGAATAGTAGGTGATATTATTATTGGGCCCTTCTTCATTGATGGCTCGCTGACAGGCCAAACATATTTGAAGCTATTGGGACATTACCTCCTTCCAGCTTTGGCGGTTCTATTCCCAAATCAATACGATCCCGACATTCCAAATGAAGACTTATGGTACCTACAAGATGGGGCGCCACCTCATTATAGCCGAATGGTACGCGACTATCTCAATAAAGTCTTCCAAGGCAGGTGGATTGGCAGAAGGGGTTTTGTTGAGTGGCCAGCGCGTTCCCCTGACCTGACCCCTTTAGGTTTTTTCTTATGAGGTTACATCAAAAGTAAAGTATACTTTAATCGGCCAACCACAATTGAACAATTGATAGAACGGATCCAAGTCGAAATAAGACAAATACAGCCAGAAGTTCTCCTCAATGTCTGTGCGGCCTTTCGACATCGATTGGCACACTGTCAAGAACAAAATGGTCAAAAATTTTAACATCCAATTTGATTTTTTCCCTAACCAATATATTTTCATTAGTTTAATTATTTTTGTGACTTCATATTATTTTAAAACTTATCTTAAAACAAGTTATTAGTATTTTCTTCTCGATAAAAATTTCTTTTGGTTTTTGTAATTGATGATATTGTAATAAGAATGTGTTTCAGGTTGATCAATTTTGTTTTATTCCAATATTTAAAATCCAAGCATGTTTTCCTAATTTTATTTAAACTGACGTTGTTTTGAATTGTAACTAGATGCATTCTGCACATTGAAATAATAATAATAATAAAAGGTACTATCAAAATCAATAATAAAAAATATAGGTTGTCATTTAAAAAATGGCTCCAAACTCCAAAACGGAGGGTGATGGAAAATTGAAAATGGTCTCAAAATATTTGTTTGAAAAAAAATCATTTTGACCTGTTAGACGTGGACGAAGTTTTAGATTTTTTTCTTTCTTAGAACGCTCCGGAAAATCTGTAAGGAAAAACTGTTCAGATATATCCGTGAGGATTTCCGGAGCCGGTCTGAATACCCCGTCGCACACACACGCTCTGATCTCGATCGCATCGCCTCTCAGTGTTGACAGCCATGGCGACGTAAGACGATGCAATTCTGTCGTGATATTCTTTGCTTTTCACTAGCCAAGGGCATGGTGCGGATTCATAGGGTTTTAAAAACTCTTCCAAATTATCACGAGAGATGTTCGTTGCTCTAAAGCTTCCTCACAACTGAACTGACGACTTCACACGCAGAACTGACAGAACTGACACACGCTCAGTTTATCTGAACAGTCCAGATGTGTACAGATTTGTAGAATGCGTTTTCAATTCTACTTCGACGGCCTGAACAGTCCGTTCAATTCAGTTCAAACTGTTCAGTTTTTCCCCACGCTCCGGAAATCCTTAAGGCTAGGTCTGAACAGTTTTTCCTTACAGATTTTCCGGAGCATGTATAGTAGGCTTAAAGATTCACATCAGTTCAGTTAACGATTCATTATTTCTTGATTTTTCATTTGTGTTATTGAGTATTTATAATGTATTCTCTGCGTAATTGTGTCCGTCCTGACGACTCGTTTTGCTATGGGTGTGGTTTAAATATTGGCCCAAAGCAAGTTAAACACAAAATTGAAGCCGGCACAAAAATCACCCCGGCGCATGAAGTATACTTTACTTTCAAAATTTGAAACCAAGACAAACTGGACCTGATGTTCGCAAGATGTTTAATTCCAAGGAATTTAAACAAAAAATGATGTCAGTTTAGTTTAGTCTTAATTTGATGCATTCCTAATAAAATCATTTTAAAATGATAATGTTTTCTGCTTAGAGGAAAAATAAAAAACTAGCAAAAGTGAGCAAAAAACCTACATTCAAAGTGATACTTCCACGAAAGATCTAACACTTAAAAAAAATTATATTGCTTTGAACTAGAAGTAAAAATCTAGCATAAACGCTACTCACATCCACATAACCAAAAACAATGCAACATTTTGTTACACGGTGTAATTCTTCAATTTTATTGTTGGATGAAAAAACGGCGCCGAATTCACAAACTTCTCGTGTACAAAAGAATATTTCTATATATCATCATTGTTCTTATTTTACAGGGTATGGATCAAACACACTATCGGGGATGACGAAGGCCTCGTTAGATCCTCACGGACACCTTCGACAACCAGGTAGGTGATATTAATGTATAAGTGATATGTAGGTATTAATGTGCAATGTTAGCTAATAACAGTGATGTTAGCTAATATAAAAAGTGATATAACCTCGCTGATATCCAACATCACGATCACAATATGTATCAATATAATAAGTGCAATAGTCCCAGTTATACAATCTCAGAATAGCATGTACCTTTTAACTGAACATCGATCAAACGAAATCTGTGCACAATTAGGGCTTAATGTCCACACCCTTATCATAATACTGTAATCAAGAGTGCAATTTTCCGCGAATTAGGTGATATTGATTTTAATATAAATTCTGGCAAGATGGTAGGTCTCTTAATCAGAACACAGTATTTTCTCAAGATGATTTAACCCAAATTTTAATTTAAGTTAAATTGACAATTTCCCTCCAAAAATTTCAACGAGATTGCAACCAATCATATTGATACGTATTCCAGAAATCACGCAGCAACGAACGAATACCGAGTATTTGATGCACCATGAAAATACTCTGGTATTTTTATGGTGCATTAAGTACATGTTTAGGACATATTAAAACAAATCGGGCCATTAATTATCAAAATACATTTATTAATTTAAATTACAATTCGTATTTGAACAATAATAATTATAGTTATTATTGAAAGTGCAATTGCTATAAGCACTGGCTCCACTGAAACCAAAGTTTGTTTTAACATCGTTGTTTTTGGATTCTCCTCGCAGCTTTGCAATTAACTTGTCGTGATGACTTTCATCGACTTTCATTATTTATATCATGAAATTCCTACTTCGCATGAATTTTTTGTCGGGAAATAGTCCTCGATATATCCCTTTTGCATGACATCCTTAATATTTTTGTAAGTTCACTTCGTGCACTCGTAAAAATATTCGCGTATTTGGCACGCACTCGGGATATAAGTACTGACTATTCTTAATCATAATCATAATAATAATGTATATCATGCTAGTGTCAAATAATTGGCTTTCATTTCTCATGTTAGACACACATAGAATCAACTAAACTAATGTTATATTGACATTAGTTTATTTAATGAACTCCCTAAGGTAAGGTGACCAGATCCTAACCATACAAAAGCGGGACATTTTAAATTAATTAACAAAGAACTCAAAACGCAAAATATACAGGGTGTATCCTAAAAAACGCCGCTGGGCAATAACTCCATAACCCCTAACTATTTATTGATTTATTGCCCGATTTCAATTTTAAAAAAACAAAATTAAATTTCTCCACATGTTCTACAAAGGGGACATAATTTTCGGGTTTTTTTTTCAAAATCAACTGTCATTTCAGAAATAGTCTGCTAGACTTTGCAAAAAAAAATAGGGCCCCTCTGTAGACATGTGGAGCCATTTAGTTTTGTTTTCGTTTTATTGAAATCAGCCAATAAATAAAGGAGTTATCGCTAGCGGCGTTTTTTAAGCAGACCCTGTATAATATTATATTACAAGTTTTTTTAACAATATGAAATATTACATTATTATTATTAATGTCATATTACAAATATAATAAATACGAGGCATGTTTTTAAAGTACCGTTTTGTATTTTGGCCGCTGCAGCGCTGCTACCAAATACAGATAGCGGCGAAATATATAAGCTGATAACTTCAAAATAGCGAATAAAAAACCACCCCGAAAAAAAAAACCCAATCTTTCAAAAGTCGGGACATTTTTGAAACGTGGCGGGACGCGGGACCAATTTCTAAAAATCGGGACTGTCCCGCCAAAATCGGGACGTCTGGTCACCTTACCCTAAGGCCTCTTTCACACGGAGCGGGTAAAACCCGCGCCCATCATCATCATCATCATCATCATCTTATCGACGAAGACGTCGAAAAGAGCTAATGGCCAATCACCTCCCTGCGGGCGCGGGCCCGCTACCAACTACAAACGCCCGCTCTAGCATTATCGCCCGCGCGCGGATGTCGCTCCGCTCCCGCTTCGTGTGAAAGGTTCCATTTAAACTATAAGTTCTTAGTTTTGCGGGCCCGCGGCTCTCGCGGGCGCGGGTTTTACCCGCTCCGTGTGAAAGAGGCCTAAGATCGTTGAAGAATGAATTGGGTATAAGAAATCGTTTCCCATAGCACAGAAACTTAAAGTTGGCTTCTTCTCAGGGGGGCGATTCTCGAACTCGGCGGATGCGTTTTCTCTCACTATTTCTCCCGGCGAGCGGTAAATCATATTCTCGAGCAGTCATGCGCGCCTCCTATGCGATAAAACTCCCTGGTTTCGGGGAGTTTCGCTTCTCTCGGTTACTCGCCGGGGAATTATAAATTCACACGCGAAATAACAGATCTAACCTCGTTTCTGCTAACTGTCAGTTGCGTTTCCCTTTGCACGAAGCACGGTACAATTGTGAATTATGGCTGAATTAGACGAATTGGCGGTTCTTGCCGGCATAGAGTTGATGGAAGAGTTGGAGGAGCGTGAGCGACACCCTCGAAGGATTTAATAAATTCTACCAATATTTTTTTTGCTCGTCGCTAATTTTTCCTGCACGTTGTTTAAGAGTATCCATCGTAGGTGTTGGTTGCACAGAGACTGTTTAAATAAAGCATAATTTTTACCTGCAATTCTCCAAAATGCATTTTGTGCAACATGTGGTGTCCACCCTCTTGTGCAGATCGTGGGTATGGAAATCCCAATCCGACCAAGTACCTGGATCACGGAATAAATTAAAATTACCGCACTGGACCTCTTAATGTGTAACAGCCTGGGCTGGGCCGACAGCGTTTTGAAAACGCCACCAAATGCCCGTGTTTTCATTGGCTCCCAAGATAGCCGCGTGTGAAGTTAGAAATAACGTCGTTCACCCGAGCGTTCCTCGGATTTTCATATCGCCTGCCGTTCGAGAATACGTATCCCTGTTTTCGGCAATTCCTATGCGTTACACGGTAGGAGAAATATCTCCTACACGAATTATTTCTCCCGCTTTCGAGAATCGCCCCCCAGGTGCGGATGGGGCTGGCGGGAAGCTGGGAAATTTCCCGGTGCGCCGCACAGTGGTCCCAAATCCCGAAAACGTGGACAAAACCTTAAAACGAGTTTGAAAATACACAAAAAATTTCACTCGGGGGTTTTTAGGGTTGCTAATTACGAATCCGATGTCAAAATTACCGAAAACAAAATGGCAGATGCAATATGGCGGATACCTCGCCATATTACCAAGAGGTTTTTTAAAATTGATTTATAAAAATCTATAATATAGACCGCTAGTTTGGTTGACAGGTAATAACGTTTGCTTAGCATGCATGAAGACCTGGGTTCGAGCCCCAGTACAGGGAATACATTTGTATGGAGAAAATAGTGCCATTAGCCGTTGGGTGCTCATTAAGGACACTTTAAAGATCGGGGGCGATTTTCTAGAGTAACAAAACTGAATACACACACACAAACTTACACAAATCACACGGCAGAAAGACCCTCGTTGGTCGATAGACAGTTAGGGATAATATCCCCAACAAATACGTTCACTACTACTGTATAATATATTTTTTATACAGCACCCAAATACTATTCTTATATAAATCATAGATCAGAAGAAAACATTCCAATACACACTATCAATTTTATACCAGAATGTAAAAAGAAGATGAACCCCAAATAGAACATAGCTATATAAAATAATTGGTACCTAAAATGAAAAACCAGGTCGCTAATAAAATGAAAAGTACAAGTTTGTTTATTTAATATACAGGGTGATTCAGACCACCCGTCCCAGGCCTTTTTCTCGGTAATGTGACGACTTAGAAATTCGGGAAAGAAAATATCATAACAAAAGCCTACCTGAAGAATTTAATGGAGGTTGTTTCGATTTCCGGAAGTAACCGGAAGTAGGCGTAACTGCACTCAACTTCAGAATTTTAAATGGGAACCTTGGTCGTATGTAACATCGTTAGATAGGTATTTTAAAAAGAAACATATTTTGTAAGAAAAGTTTATTTTATAAATGATATACTTAACGGAATAAACATTAATGTGTCGGGCATCCAGCCTAGACCATTTTCCCGAAAGTATGACGTCATAGAGGTTCCGAAACAAAATAGCATGACTTAAGCCTATCTGATGAATTTAATGGCGGTAGTTCCGATTCTCGAAAGTTACTGGAAGTAGGCGTAACTGTACTCAAATTCAGAATTTTGAATGGGAACCTAAGCCATTCTAGAAGAAACTTTTTTTTTTAAGAGAAACCAGTAATAAACGATTTTTATTGGAATAGTTTTTGTAAATAAAACAAATTAATCAATAAATTTTGATTACACTCACCCAGCACCATCAGCATATCAAACCCTTCCAAATTTGAGAACAGCATATTGAATTATTGCCCAGCAATAACGTATTTTATTGAAATTGTGGACTATGCAGACAGTAAGCGAGCCTGAAAACACTTCACTTCGACAGTGTTCGGAGGAGAAAAGGTATTTTATTTACAAAAATACTTGAATGCTAAGTGCCGCCTACTTTCTGTGATTTTCGAGAAACAAAACAGTACCTTTAAATTCATGGGGTTGGCTTGTGTTATACATTTTTTTTAACCTCAATGACGTCATTCTTTCGAGAAAATGCCCTGGGCTTGTTGCCCGACACATTAATGTTTATTCCGTTAAGTATGTCATTTATAAAAAAACTTTTCTTACAAAATATGTTTCTTTTTAAAATACTTATCCAACGATGTCACATACGACCTAGGTTCCTATTTAAAATTCTGAAGTTGAGTGCAGTTACGCCTACTTCCGGTTACTTCCGGAAATCGAAACAACCTCCATCAAATTCTTCAGGTAGGCTTTTGTTATGATATTTTTTCCCCGAACTTCTAAGACGGCACATTACCGAGAAAAAGGCCTGGGACGGGTGGTCTGAAGCACCCTGTATATATAAATTTTATTAGTCAATGTTTAATCTGTTGGTAAAATAGGTCACCTTTGAAAAGATATATAATATCATATGTAATATTTAATTTTCAAAAGTGCCTTCTCTCATTTACACAATAAAAGTAGTAGGTAAACATAATTTTCACAAATTTATTAAAACACAACAATTCTGCGCCCACATTGCGTGGATGCTATGCAATAATTTTTTGTGAAAATTTGGGCAGTCTTTTCCTAAGTTATAAATTTTGCTTTGATGCGAATTTATTTGTCATTTTACTGATGAATTTTCTGTAAAAAAAATGTGAAATACCTACAAAATGCTGAAATTGAATTATGTTTATTATTTAATTAGGCAAATACGACAAGGCATTATTGAAATTTGAATGCTGCAAATGAAATTATATATCTTTCCAAAGGTCTCTGTATAGTTTGTAAAATAGAGTCCAAGAAGTCCGTATATATTGCTTGTTTTGTGCCAAATTTGCTGTGCGGTCGAGCACTAGGAGGCCTCTTGAAACTGGCGTTGCAAGCAAAATGGCACCTAAAGGCAGTGGCTTTTTTATGGATTTTTAAGAGAAAGGTATGCACTACACGTCTCAATGAGTCATTTGACATAATTCGGCGCGATTTAGAACTTATGACTTATGTTTGTTAAATTTTCCGGACGGAGTATCAGTGTTATTCTCACGCGTTAAATGGATGATATCGTAATGTTATTATTAATTGTATTGGTTAATCAAGTAAATTTTAGTACTCTACATACACCAGATTATTTTACAGTTTGGAAAATTCAAATCGGGTGAATATTCTTTTCTCTGCTTCACTTTCAAGTAGCGCTTGGAATACCTGTTGGAAAACTTCCGCGAATTTATTCCATGAAGGCCAACTTTGAACTGAAATATCACGGCAAAAATAATCCTGAGGGTTTTCTTTCCCTAGCCATGACATGCCCATATTAGTCATTAATACCCCCTAATAGTTGAAATTTCCGGAAAAAAAAGTTTTTTTGTGGGGTTTTGTCCACGTCCACGTTTTCGGGACTTGGGACCACTGTGCGCCGGTCGGAAATAGTCGTGAGGCGCTGGTGCAGCAGTCCGATCTTTTTTTTTTGCAGTTTGGGGATGGTGCCTCCTGTTTTCATGTACAGCTGATACTGTATTCGTGTAAGCGCAGATACGCGGCGCTGTCGCATTTCTGCAAATCGCACTTTCGTGTTACCCTATTCCCATTACAAATTATTTTGCGGAGTGTGTCCTAGCAGATCTCTACTGACCTACTCTTTGCCAATGTGGGGTCATTCCAGTTGCAGACATAGAATATTTGGCCTTCAGAGACGTATAGTCAGGATCATCGCAGGTTTAAACTATAGAGACGACTGCAGATCTGTTTTCATGGGTCTAGGAATACTAACTTTCCCCTGTTTATATGTTTACGAATGCCTGAAGTATATAAGAAAGAACCTGCACAGTTTTGTTACTGCAGATGCGGTACACAACTACTCCACCCGGCAAAGGACTAATATATACATAAATAACACCAGACTCCAAAAAACCCGTGATTGTTCACACTACTGGGGTTTAAAATTTTACAATAAGCTCCCAGATGAGGCGAAAACGTTGAGAACAACGGTTTACAGGGCCACATTGAGGAGGTATCTGGTCAAGAGGGCATTTTACACATGGGAGGAATTTTTAAGTGATGATTATGACAGTGTATAACCTACAACTATGCATCCTCTTACCAGTATATCTATACATAGCCAACCCACTATCACAGAATAGCACTTAAACCGCCTGTACCTTAAATTTGTTTTTGTATTTCATGTTTCATATTTTTACATTTTATACTTTATACATATTTTATAATCGAGTTATTTGTATTTGTACCATAGTGTTATTTTATATTTATATTATATTGTAGTTTTATTTGTTTGACGTATGTAAGCTTTTTCTGATATTCACATCAATAAAGAATAATAAGAGAGAAATGTTCTAGAGAACGTATAGACAAGCCAGAATACCCCAAAGCCCTAGCATAGGTCATCGGGTCTCGCATTGCTCGCAGCGCGGATGATTCGGCTTTATGACTATTATATGCGAGTAACTAGCTGGCTCAATGGTAGTTTCTCTAGGTATTCAAATCATAGTAGCAGTTCCACCAGACGTTTAGTGAGAGATGGTCCTCCATTTGTGCTAGATTATACGTCCCTTCGTTTACTAAAATAACATATTTTATTCAATATTTATTATTCTTACCAAGTGCAATTTTTTATTTCATTGTCTTCAGCAGAGAACAGCTAACCCCTACATGCATGTTCCTTTAGAAAGAATAATTTATAGTGGTAGTTATTTTAAATTTTATATCAATATTAATTGGTGGCGGTTGGATATTAATAATTACTAATTATAAGTACATAAATATAAAACATAAAATACTGTAATCATTACAATATTTTTAGATTGGGTTTGGGTTATATGAAAAATTACCTTAAAAATAAAATAAAAGTATTTTAAGGGTTAAGACCTTGCAGAGGAAGCCAACATGATAATAAAACCTCAAATGCATCATGTCTTCAAAAATATTATTACGAGAAAATGCTGAGGAAAAATTTCAATCACTACTACGAAACGAGCAAAATAGACAGTCGACATTTTGAATTTTGGGCTTAATAATACCTACTTCTAAAATAACTCTTGGAGGGATGCTGTAGTTGAATTCTCATATTGAGTGTTGTGACAATACTATAAAATGTGACTATTTTTAGTTCAATTTGGCTGCCTTTATTGTGTCTTTAAAGCTACAGTCTGGCTATCTTCTTATTGATTTGTGCAAAAACAGCATTTGTTTACATTTGCAATCACACTATCACACTATATAAAACAAAAATCTCGATGTAAACATTTGTATATTTGGACTAATAGTTTTGAAGTGGCGCCGTTTCGATTTTTTTTTTTTCGGGACAAGATACTCTGACGAGACCTATACATATTTATCATTCCGCTGTGAAAGCCAAAATATTCTTTAATTAACTCAATAAATAGTTTACAAATTAAAATACACCACCATCATCCTACTCATCTTCAACTGACAAATCAACAACAATACACGAAATTGATCAAGATTCTGAAGCAGACAATGTATTAGTTCAACAAGTACAAATTAACGACTGTAACTATTTTCTGAAGCCTAAACCACATGAAGTGAGAAACCTTTTTTATTACCATCCTAAAGTACTCAATACCCATGTCAATTTTAATTATCAAAACGTATTTCTAACAAAAAACAAAACCCCACGGCAGTGGCTAGGTTTTAGTAAGACGCAAAATACATTATTTTGTATGGTATGTTTAGGTTTTGGTAATAAATCTGACAAAAGTGTCACAGCTACATACAAAATGTTGTAATGCTTACTTTTTGTTTGAAAATAATTCTATTGTTGATAAATTATTATGGTCTCAATTGAGGCTTAAAGAGAAAAATGTTATGACAAATAGACAAATCGTTGATAGAATATTATTAAACTTCTTGGAAGACAAGGCTTAAGTTTTAGGGGCAAAGAGTTTGAGAAAAACAAAGAGCAAAAGCAAAGAGAAATTGTACTATTGCTTGCTAAATATGATACAGGGCGTATTTTTTATCGTGCAACATAGGGACACTTCTGTCACAGTGACAGCAATGTATTAAAGCGTCTTTTTTTAAATGCAACATACAAATTATTCTTTGTGAGGAAAATATTACAGTTTACGAAGTGAACAATGTGATGCAATGGATAATGCTGCAAGCCTCAGCTTAACATTGTTCACTTCGTACACTGTAATATTTGCCTCTGAGTAAATTAATTTTACTTGTATGTTGCATTTTAAAAAAGACGCTCTGTATAATTTTGAAAGACCATTTTGCTAAAGCTATTCCGGAAGTGAATGACTACATATTAAAAATAGATCTGGTGCATTTGTTTCATTTCTGTCAAAGACTACAGGTAATAAAATTATTATTCTTATTATTGACAAAGTGAAAAAAATAATAGCAGAAGAAATAAATACTGCCGGAATATATTCAATATCAGTAGACACGTGTACTTCAAAACCAAACAAAAGAAAGGTTGCTCTCCTTTATCAGTTGTCATAATTCAACAAGAGCTGGTATTCAAAAATTAATTGAAAAGGAACTGGAATTAAATAATATACCAATCTCCCAATATATGGCTGATTCAACGGATGGGGCAGCCAACATGCAGGGATCTTATAAAGGTTTAATGGCAATGATGAAGAAGGAAAACAGTGAGCACATCTATATCTGGTGTTACAGTCACATTTTAAATTTAGTTATTTCCGATTTAATGCAGTGTAGCATTAAAGCTTCATCCGTCTTCTCAATAATAAATCTAGTAGCAGTATCTTTTAAAGAATCCTGTCAACGGATGGATGTTTGGATCAAAAATAATGTTAACGACCCGAAGAAGAGAAAGCTTCAAATCATTGGAGAAACTCGATGGTGGGCTAAAGAAATTGCACTTTCAAAAATATTCGGTAAATACGGTAACATCGAATCAGCTTTGTATGTAGAAGTTTTATTGGCATTAGAGACAATAGAGGAAACCAAAGAGATGAATAGTAATGTGAGAGCAATGGCGAAAAGTTTTAAAGAAAATGAAAAGTTTTTAACAGCTAATATATTTTTAAAATTATTCAACATTACGGCACCGCTGTCAAAATATTTACATACACCAGGACTAGATCTTTCAAAAGCTACACTGATGGCCCAAAGTGCAATAATACAAATAAAGGAGTTTCAAAGAAATTTCCTTTCAGAAAAAAATCGCGCTGACGAATTCATAGTATGGGCTGAAGAAAAACTAGAACAACATAATTCTGAAATGACAGTTGAGACATCATTGCCGAAACTACGAAGAACAAAAATAAAGCTCATGCCTGGAGAAAAACGTGGAGCTTGACGAGCTTGATAAATATAGTATTAAAACATTTAAAGTAATAATGGATACCATAATAGCGTCCATATAAAACGATTTCAAAAAAACTTTGATATCTGTAAAGATTAATCTGTGCTAGATCCACAAAATTTTAATGAAATGCAAGGAAATATTCGAAGCAATTGTTTAGAAACTTCAACTAATAAATTTAAAAAAATAGAGTCAAATATTACATTACTTTTATTGAAAATTGGGACCTACTAAAACAAAATATTTGTGATGTGTTCACAGTAGACCAAAATCTTGAACTAAAGATGGACTGCCTGGAAGAACATATAGAAGATCGATGAAGCAAGGGTTGGAAACACATTTAGGAAACAACAACAGGAATTAGGAACATGTAAAAGTTACAAGAACTGTGCTAGTTGTTGTTAATATGCCATATGTAAATATAATTTATTTCGAGAAGTGTACCCCACCTTAGCTCTAGCGTATAAGTATTTTTTAACACTTCCGATATCGCAAGTTTCATGTGAAAGATCATTCTCTAAGCTAAAGTATGTAAAAAATTGATTAAGATCGACGCCATCCGATACTCGTCTTGAGGCTTTTATGCTAATGAGTTGTGAGAAAGAGATTTTAAATTCAGTATAATGAATAAATTATAACAGAGAAAAGTCCAATTCTCTTCTCTCAAAAAAAATATTGTTTTAAAATAAGAATATTATATTTTGCTATTTTTTGCTTATTGTAGAATAGAATTCGTTTCGTTATAACCTCTACAAATTGACACTTCACACTAAAAATAACTGGTTGTTCAAATTTTTGTCCGCACTTCATATATGGCGCCGGTAACGGCATTTAACTAATTTCGAGGGATATATTTGCCAATATATTCTCAATTCCGTCTGGATATTTTCTGTACCGATTGCTCTGCGGGGATTAATCCTGGTGGAGATTTGATCTCCATTGTGTGCGCAGTTTTATGTGTTTGTGTGAGTGTAGGGAGGCGGCGGTGGTCGGCGATGTGTGTCCGTCTCGCACGAGTGGAGCGTCGAGGCGCCACCGCGTGACAGCCGCCCCCTATAATACGCAATATGTGATGTATATATTGTGTGCCGAGCCACCAAGTCGTTTTAAACCTCGTCCGTCAAGTAGTGTTCCCTCACCGTACGGAATAACTTACACGCGCACCCGTAAAAGAACTACACGTCCATAGTGTGATAAACAAATTAATGTTAATAACGATATGCTTTCAAGTAACATAATTCTGCGAAGTAACATAATTGACTGAAAGGTCAATTACCAGTAATAATAACCCAAGAGTATTGATAATTACTAAATAATTTTATCACAGAGACCGAAATTACATTGCTTGCCTGTGACATCGGGCTGTTACATAAAAGCAATGTGCTCGAGAAAGTTGTGATCAAATTGTATAAGTTATTTATCAATGTTCGAGGGATATTCGGTTAGAACATTTTTTTTTTTGTAATAATTAAATTATTCGTTAAAAACGATATTCGTTTAATTCGTATATTCTGGCTTTGCTTTCACAAATTTTTCACATTTTTTTACCATTTTTGGGGATATTTGCTTCAATCATTTTATTGGTTCAAATCTCATTCTACATTCTACCAAAACGAGACATTTTAATAATTTTATTAAATTATTGGCACTGTCAAACGTTTTCTACCCTAGCAACTTCATTATGTATAAGTGATAACTACTTATAGAACATACAGTGTGAGCAACAATGCTTGAGGTTTCATAGGTAGGCAACCAAATGCGCATGTTGGTATAACTGAAAATATAAAAAGTATATCCCCTAGATTGTTTTTCCAGTGGCGTAGCAAACAACAATCAAAACAACAACAAAATGAATTAAATATTTAATCATAATTACATATTTTTAAACGTTACAATAAAAGTTTACAACAAATGTTGAAAATGGCGGCCAGCCGTTTTCAAGGCTGATGTTAATTCTACGTTTTTTATTTTCAAAAACATATTGGAGCTGCTCTGGAGTTATGTTTCTTATCTCTTCTTCAATTGCTTCTTGGAGTTGGTTTAGGTTGTGCATCCTATTTTTAAAAACATTATTTTTCAAATGTCCGAAAAATTAAAAATCACACGGCGTGAGGTCTGGTGAACGTGGTGGCCATAATCCTGAGCTTAGCAATCGATCATCGTAAAATTCCCTTAAATAATTAATTGTCGCAGACGCTGTATGAACAGTGGCGCCGTCTTGCTGAATATAACCCATTATTTGTACAACATCATGCACCTGATTAAGAAATGCATCCAGGATGATTGTTCGGTTACGCTCCGCATTGATTGTTTCATTGAAAAATATTGGGCCAATAATCCGACGTCTCGAAATTGCCACCCAAACACCAATTTTAAGTGGATGTCAATCTGTTTCGATAAACGTATGAGGATTTTCTGTAGCCCATGTACGATAATTTTGGCTGTTCACATATCCTGATAAGTGAAACCACGCCTCATCAGTGAAAAAGGTCCAGTCCAGCATATCGTTATCACTTAAATGCTGATTAAGCCAATTGCAATAATCAATTCTTTTTTGAAAATCAAGTGGGTGAGGTTGTTGAACTACCGATACTTTATAGGGGTGCAAATGGAGAATTTTCTTCGCGACTTTTTGGCAACTCCCATACAATACTCCTGTAAGCGGATTTAAACATTAAAATTTGTATGCCATAAAGACCACATGAATGATAAAAAATAACTTTGTTGCACCCTAATATTAAGAACCAACCTGTTTGTGCTGAAAGTTTTCTTATAGATTTTGTTGGACTTTGTTCAAGCCGTTGGACATCGGCAACAATCTCTTCTGTTTTTTCTTCCAGTTGACTTGCCTTTACAAATACATTCTTTCCTTCAAAGTGGTGAATAATTCGGGTTTTATGCTGGATAAATATTTTGTAAGTAATGTTGACATCGGGGAAGACTTCGTTAAATTGATTCATACACGATTGTAATGAATATGTCTATGTTCCGTCGTCATTAAGTGTTCCACATCGATAATGAGCCTTCAGGTTGAAGGCATCATGTTGTGGTGTAAAAACCATTGCAATAGGAAAGCGATTTCACTTAAACTCTGTAAATTTAGAACAAAACTTAACTTTTATAATTTTATAACCTTAAAAACTGCAAATCACTTACCAGAAATCAAAGATTTACTCAGTGTAGTCCTGATAAGAACTGATGTTTATGAAGCAGAAGACAAAACAACTATATGCGAAGAATTGGCACAATGGTAATAAATAATAATTCGACGCGGGCGGCACTGGGCTGGGGTTGTCAAATCTTTTGACTTTACAGTAAATTTAATTAATAATAAACTTGGAGCGAAGAAATTCCCCAGTTTTTTCGGCGGGAAATTTAACTTGACTTCAATCATTGTTGCTCACTCTGTACAAAGCACAATAGTATATTATGAAATTAGTTTATCATGGGATTACGGCATGAGCGAATGGTTGGCGCATGAGCAAATCGAATGCGCTAAATTCACGAATACCATAATCCTGAATTATAATAGTATATTGTAATAAGAGTGCGGAAAGGGCTTCATTGCAAAACGAGTATGAAAGTTCATACGAGTTTTGCAATGGCCATTTCCGCAAGAGTGTTACATACTATTTTTTCTACGAAAGTGTAGAAAACTAAAGATTAATGTAAATTTAATCATTAATTTAAAATAAATGTCATTGTCATTAATTTAAACGTCAGAAAATTTATAAATCGCTTGTCACCAAATCGAGACTCGAAATTTATACATTAATACTGGAAGTAAAAGAATATCAATAATGGATTCCGATAGTGACGATATAACAAACACTCCGCCGGAACTTGCGGCCATTGCATCCACAGTTTCGTCCGATTTATTGCCTCAAAAATCAAAAGAGAGGTATTGGAGTGCGGAAAGTGAGTGCGGAAAGTACTTTCCGCACTCATATAAGTGCGGAAAGTACTTTCTGCACTCCTTGTAACAAATACCAACTTTCAAGGTTAAATTTTATGACAGAAAACGTGTCTTTCAACACTTTCGTAGAAAAACAAATTTCGTATACTATTTTGTAGTCGACTAGATCGTTATTATAAATTTCTGATAAATAATTGTTCAAAACTAATCCGCGTACAAAAACTGACACGAGATGGCCTGTGTTAACATTGTTTTTCTATGCTGATATGATTGATGCCGTTACTAAGCTGTTGTTTATCGTAACCATTTTTCTCAAATTCAGCCAAAATTAATAGTTGTGACGAAAATTTAATATGTGATGAAATTTTGAAAAAAGCTGCCGGAGCTGAGCCGCGTCTGATTCCTAAAAAGTCGAAAGATGTTTATAAGAATCAAATATCCGTCGAGTTCGAGGCTCATTCCCTTAATATTGAAAAAGCACCCCCGAACGGTGAGCTTGTCTTATTTTTCGCAATTATCTCGTAAACGGTGCACCGCCTAATTTTTTTTTATATTGGGTAAAGTTGATGCGAACAAAATCTTGAACAAACTTTATGTTACACGGTTTGCCACAAAAGCTATAGTTCGCGCGGAATAGAGACCGGAAGTCAAGTTATCCAGTAAATCCAGGCGGAAATAAATTATATAGTTTTTAAATTTGGTATACCTACTCTTGAGTACTCTAGAATGAAATATCCGTCGAGTTTCCCCTGCCCCTGTAGGGGATTCATCCCTTAATAGTGAAAAAACACTCCCAAACGGCGAACTTGGAAACAAATCATCAGTGAACAGAATTTTCTGGTTAAAAATGTTCAGCTCTTTTTTCCCGAATAAATCGGCAAAATGCAAAAAGTAGGTCATAATCAGCTGGTAAAAGCTCTTGCACTATTTGGATATGGTATGGATGAAGCAATTGCTATAATTTCAAAAATTTCTTTCTCGTTATTAGGGCTCCTAAAATCCTAAAACCAGCAACATATCTGTTTTATCGGCGTAAGTGTAGTTTATATTCATTATTGTGAATAAACCATCATCAACCCGGTAACTAGATTACATTTGTTTCCAAACGAGTGTAGGGCAGTCACACATATATTATTTTTTTGTGCCGAAACTGTAACAGATATCAAAAACTATCAAGATACACAAAAACCTAATAATGAGTGCCTGCGTCCGATTTGATTTTGTTTTATGTTATTTGCTTTGTTATTAAAAAATATGAATATATTAATGTTAGGCCACCCTTGTTTTGTACACAACCGGTCTACTGAAAATAACAATATTATGTCAAAATATGAGTTATACCCGTATAGAGTGTCATACCAAACAACATCCAAATCAATGTAAACGTTCTCTTGTTATAAGCAAATTTTGTTTTTTTTTTCATTAACTTTGAAGCTGAATACTGACTAAACCAAACGCATTTGTATATAGATAAGTTTTGTTAAATCGTCTTTTTTTTATCCCAGTAATCTGTGGTTAAGCCAGGTCCACGCAATTTAGAGACACCCTTTATAAAGTATGGCAATCATACACCACTACGGACAAATTATGCTTAAAAAGAACTACACGACGCCGACGCGACGTAACACTTTACGAATCATCCAATGACTGGCGTGTCTCATTTTCATCTTCATTTACATTTTTCTATCTCGATTTTTGTTTAATATTTTGAATTTTAAATATTTATTAATTTTAATATTTTAATTATCTATCAAAATAATTTATGCTAATAATAATAATGTACAGGCCGGAAGACATCTGGTCGACAGCACAATAAAGATTGGTACTACTAAGAACTCATATTTTCATTTATTCTATTGGAAATGTTTTGGTTTAGTCGGGGAAACAATTCGGACACATGTTCACCAACCATCCCACACGAGGGTCTGTGCCTCACCCCACAGCCTAATAACCTCCCGATTGATTCGATAATTACCTGATTGCGCACCCGGCCGCGCCGCTCCTGCCCCTCATTCGCGTCGCCCACCGTTCGGTCATCAACAACCTATTTGCTAGTCTTTTCACGAGTAATCACTCCTTCATTGCTCTCATATTGATTTCTGTTCTTTCCAGTTCTGTTCTGCCCTGCGCGCATTGTTTCACTTCACGGCCGGGCAAATCGTATTTTCTTTTCAATGCGAGGAGGCGTAATTCCATCAATTACCATTTGCCTGCAGACCGGCAACGCCGGAGAGCGAAAGTATTGCGCCTGGGGGCGGCCGGAGGGGTGAAATGCTAAAATTGGTTACAATTTTTCTTAGACACTGTAGTTTTATCGTTCAAAATTACGTGAGCATTGAGCATTGTTTAGCTAAAATAGCTTTACTTATACAAAAAATAAATCAAAATTAGAAAATTCTAAAATTTTCCATAAAATGTCTTAAACATTGCAGTTTTATCATACAAATTTCGCCAATGTTTTACCATTTATCAGTCATACCGAAAATATATTAAAATTACAAAATTCTAAAATGTGCCATGATTTATCTTGAACACTGAAGTTTTATCGTACAAGATTGTATCATTCTTAAGAATTTATCATAATCCATATAACAAAGCAAAATAAATCAAAATTTGAAAATTGCTAAATTTACCATGTTTTTTCTTAAGAACCTTTTATAATTACAGTGCAATCTGTTGCACTGTAATCTGTTGCATCTGTTGTAATATCTGCGGGCTGCCTTTCGTCTTCCACAGGATTTGGAAAAGCATATTCCAAGTAGTCCTAATTGGGCACAATATATTTATTCTTTATCTTTATATTTTTATCCATCTTTATCTCGTGATTTTTTTTTTTACTACTTTTGAAATATATTTTTTTTATATTAAGAATAAGGTGAAAAGTGAACTAACACATTCTTGAACTAACAATGTATAAGAGTAGTATATATAGAATAGTAGTTTTTCTACTCCTATACCTACATATGTATATTAGCATATTCTTTCATAGACTACGATACATATATGTGGCCTATTGCAATGAACAATGTGGATATATTTTCATTCCCACACACGTGTGCGGATATGATATCCACCAATCAGAGAGATGGAAAATTGCAGGGCAACATGTTTTTTCATAAATTTGTCATAGTTGTCAACGACAAATTAATAAGCAAAAAGTCAAATCGACATTATTACAATTATCTTTACAGTGCTGAATTATGATTTCCAATTATGAGTTCTGAAATTCTTATGTTTTTGTAAAAGATATTAATTCTAATATATTAAATGTATTGAATGATGAATGACATTCAAATGTGTCACACTGACATTTATTAGTAAATACCATTTACATAACATTGTTATTCGTTTTTGTCGTAGAAAATGTATTTTTTAAACTATTCAGGTTCTACAATGTTTTTGATTTTATTGTTCTGCTTTTTATAAATCTCATTATTTATTTTCTATTCATAACTACATTTTATTGAATAATTTCTAGATATATTGAATGTAGGAGACATTTTATAATTATGTCATCATGCATCTTCACCAACAATTAATAAATTCCTGAAAATGTCTTTAATATTCCATATAAAATCTTGAATAATATCTCAGATTTTTTTATTATCTATCCAAGATAAAAATTATGAATGGAAAAAATGGCGTTTGAAAATAATTACTTAGAAGCTCTAATTTCAATGACATATTAGGAGAATAATTTTCAAATTTTCTGTTTTATTTATTTATCCTTCGTCCTTTTATCCTTTCGGGTGTCGGACTGCTCAATTACATGTATAATACATTTTACAATCACATGTCTTCGCTAATTAATTCCTCCACTATTCTTTTCCAGTGGTCCCTGCCTTGTGCCAATTTTCTTATTTCATTCCATTCTATTCCTCTTCTTTCCGCTGCTTGGTGCGTTTGTTCATTCCATCCCTTCCTCGGTCTTCCTACTTTATTTTTGCCTTGTATTTTTACTTCATGTATTCTTTTTGTTATTCTATTCTCTTCTAGCCTGTGTATATGTCCTAGCCAACCTAGCTGTATTTCCTTTATTATTGTTATTGGCCTTATGTTGAGCCATTTCCATACTCATTTCTCTCATTTCCATTGCGTTGATCTTGCTTTTGTTTCTTTCCGCAATTGTCCACGATTCACTTCCATATATTAGGGAGGGCCTTGCTATTTTTTGAATACCTCAGTTTTTATTTCTTTAGTAGTTTCTTTTTTGTCTAGAAACATGTTTTTTATTGTGTTGTAGATCCTTCCTGCTTTTCCTATTCTTTCTTTTTAACTTCTTGGTCAATCTTTCCCTTTTCTTCTATTATAGTTCCTAGGTATTGATTAATGTATTGACGACGTATTGATTCACCTGTTCTAGTTGTTTCCCTTCTAGCTCTATTTTGTGTTTGTTTTCTTTTGACGCTATTACCATTGTTTTAGTTTTGCTGATATTTATTTCCATATTTATCTTTTTCAGTTCTTCTTCGTATATATTAAGGTTACGTTGGAATTTTTATTCTGAGTCTGCTATTCTTATCATATCATCTGCGAATATAAGTATTTGTATTTTTATCATTTCCAGTTTCGTATATCCTATAATCGTGTTTGCTGCTCTTTCTTTGCTTGTCCTTATTGCTTCTATCTATGAGTGATGCGATGTGTAAAGGGCTTAAAATTCAACCTTGTTTTAATCTAATTTTGGTCTTGAACTCCTCTGATTCGTTTGTTCCTATTATCACCTTGTTTCTGTTGTACAGCTCTTTTATTATGTTTATCATGTCTCTTTCTACCTCTCTTTTTTCTAACATATTCCATATGTGCTCTCTTAGTACTCTGTCAAATGCTTTTTTCAGGTCTATGAAGCATATGTGTAGTTCTTTTCCTTTTCTGATCGTCTTGTCTGTTAGTTGTCTCTTGGTGTGTATCAGGTCCTGTGTACTTCTATTTCTCCATACTTCTCTGAACCCGTGTTGTTCTTCTCCCAATAGTGGCTCCAGTTTTTCTTTCACTCTTATTTCTTATATCCTTCTAAATATTTTCCCTGGTATGCTTGTGAGTGTAATTCCTCTGTATACTCTGATTTTTCTAAACTGGCGTGCACGTCATCAAACAGCTGTGTGATGAGGTTTTTTCGTACCTACGTGATTGTTTTCGAGAATATGCATAACAATAGTTTAAGAATCGAAATTAATCTGAGGATCATTTGTTACATAACACTGATCATCGGTAGTTATAAATAGGTAATCGGTTATTAACCGCGAACACAATTTTCGCCTGCCAATCATGTAATAAATCATGTTATATTGGCAGAACCACAGGATTGATATCTGTACGAAAAACGGCAGAGAAGTCGACGAATTTGATACGAACCGCGCACTGTCGCACAAGATTGCACGGGCGGAACAGCTGATTGCAGCCATTTTTAAATACCCTGGACAGCTGGCAACCTTGTAAAATTGTGCCATCATTATTATGATTATTATTTTGATGACGTGGACGCCAGTTTAGAAAAATCAGAGTATAGTTGTCGCATATTTTTGTTTCTCCCTTTTTGTGGATGGGTAGTATGATTCCCTTGTTCCATTCGTCCGGTATTATTTTTCTCTTTATTATTTCATTAATAATATCCAGGAATTCCTCTTTCCCTTTATCTCCCATGCATTTCATAATTTCTGCTGTGGTATCGTCTGTGCCTGGAGCCTTTCTTAGTTTTGTTTTTTTTATTGCTATGTCCATTTCCTCCATTGATATCCTTCTGATTTCCCCATTGGTTCTGTTGTTTGTTTTTTCTTCTTTCCCTTTGTGCTTTGTTCCTGTCATTTCACTAAAGTATTCTTTCCACCTTTCCATAATCTTCTTTTGTTCTGTAATTGTAATTCTATTTTTATCTTTTATGTTAATTTGTTTTTGGGTTTGTTTGTTCCTCATTTGTTTTATTGTGCTGTAGAACATCTACTGGTTTTCTGCGAACGTTTCCTTTATTTTCTTTCCGAATAAAATTTTCTATTCAAATCTAAATTTGCTGAACAATTTCTAGGTATAAATGACAAAGGGGACAATTTATAATTGTCATCTTGCATCATATTGACCACAATTAAGAAATATCTTTAGTAATAGCACTAATCAGATGAACATTTCGAACTAATATGAATGATTTCTTTATTCTTTCATTATTCTACATTCAAGAATAAATTATTGCACTATCATCTAGAATTAGTAAATACTAAAAGAGACATCTAATACGAACCGACCTGATAAAAATCTCAAGATCTACCGGCAATGAGATCTTTATTCTTTCATTATTCTCCATGCAAAGATAAGTTCTCGAACTGTTTCTTAAATATTGTAACTCTTGAAAAAAAAAACTGTTGGTTATTAATATTTCACATGTATTTCATGTATGTAGGTGTTTTCTCAGTGGACAGTGGCCTTTTAACGATCCTGGAACCACTTTGATCTGAGACCTACTAAGCTTGAGTACATCAGCAGTTAGATTGTGAGTTAACTTGCTATTCATCATCTTCTTGCTGTTTCTGTGCCCACTTATCTGGTCCCAGGCTTTCTGGTGCTTTGCCGGTACTGTTGTACTTTTACCGGTACAGGGGGTATCTTGGTGTATCTTCTTCTTCTTCTTATACATTTATCCATTAATGGATGTTTGCGACAATACGAATCATCTCGTCTCGATTCCTGGTTGTATGAACCAGACCTCCAACGGTCCTTTGTCCAGTCCATTGCCTTATATTTCTCAACCATGACATTTTTGTTCTCCCTACTCCTCTTCTTTCTTCTTCCTTTGCTCTCTATGGTGAGCTGCAGAATTCCGTACTTCAGGATTCGCATGACATGTCCCAGATATGCAACATTTCTTCTTTTCATTGCAGTCAAAAGTTCGCGACTGCCTACACGCCGGCCGGCGCCGTAGGACCTCTTCGTTGGTAATTCATTATGTCCACGAGAACTTAAACATTCTGCGGTAGAGCCACATCTCAAAGGCTTATATTCTGTTCAATGAGCTACCTTCATCGTCCATCCTTCCACACCGTATATGAGCAGTGAACACACGTAACACCTACCAAATCTTATTCTAAGGTTCAGATCAAAGTCGGTGTTAGCCAGGACCTTCTTGAATTTTATAAATACATTGCGTGCGTTTTCAATTCTGCATTTAAACTCAGTTTAGATGTCCAATCCTCTGAGAGCTATGTGTATATTTTTAATTTAATTTTGGGTAACAGTACTCGCGAACTGTACTTTCAGACACGTTTCAGATTATAGGGCTTCGTGACTTTTTTTAAATTTATAAAATGTATAAATCTTAACGGAGGCACAGGATGTGACTTGTGAACGAAATATTGTTTTGGAAAACAATTTTTAGGATACCGACTCGGCCTACTTTCGTAGGTCTCAATGTAGGTTGAGAACCACTGCTCCTAGAACACATTTGTCTGTTTACTTGTGTGTGCACTGTGTGCGCGCCGACTTTAATGAAATCCTCTTCTCGCTTTTTCCGTGTTCGAGAAAATAAAAGTAATTAATTGTGCGGTGCTTCGAGTCAATCAAAGACACCCCGAGGGCCGTGGGCAAGGGTTGTTGCAGTGTTGTACGCTGCAGGGCGAAGTCCCGCACCCCACCCGTTAGCCCCAACATTCGCCAATTTACCGAGACGAGTGGGCACTCCTCATTCATCCCACTATTAGTTCCAGACGTGATACAATATAGGAACACGGGAGTGTTTAGCGCTTTACAACTCTTTTGTGCCTGAGGCGACCCTAATGGGGTTTTCATTAGGAAACGCCGCTTGTAGTTGCATTCTAAACACATATACACACATGCTCATAAATATATACACACGCTCAAAGAGGGATATATTAAATAATTGTAGCAAAAACAACAAAAAAATATTTTTTTGACTTGTTAGTCATTTGTGCAAAAATATTTTTAAAAAACTGTAAAGACAAGAAAAAAGTCCGTACCGTGTGAAGTTTGCAGAAAAAACTTTCAAGTTCTGTAACTTTTCACAGAGTTGTCCGCTGAGCTTCGGATAAAGGCAGTAAACAGCATTAACGTCAATGCTATAAAATAAGAATAATTTCATCATTACTGCTGCCAACTTCACGCACCTGCAAACTGTTACAGAAATAAAAATCAGTTTTAAATAATTAGGAAGAGATATAACATATATACAAATATCAGCAGCTGTTGGGCACAACAAACCCAGAATTTATACAACGTGTCCACAGACTGTTTTCAGTGGGGGAAATATTTTTATTATATATATATATATATATATATATATATATATATATAAACTATTTCGTTCAAAGGTTTTGCTTGAAAAAAAAATTATTAAAAAATATTAATCCACATTTCTACAATTTGCGTTTTCGCAGCGGTACGTACCTCACATTTACTTTAACCATGGATGGATGATTACCATGTCCGAGCTAATTAAATACCCAATATTAATACTTTTTTAACCTACAAATTTGTGCAAACTTGCTCTACATATTTATAGATATCCTAGACCAGGGTTGGAATAAATCGTGATTTAGAAAAAAATCAAAAATCAATTATATAAAAAAAAATTAAAGAAAGAAATTTATTTGATTTTTTCATTCTTATTATATTTCTGATCAGTTTTTGCCATGGTAGATGTGATTTATATCAATTGATTTACTTCACGATTTAAAACATATGACTCATTTAATAAATTCTTGAATTTGAACAAGAATTGACGATTAAAACAATTTAACACAAGCAAGCATGCTTTAATGTAAATAATGGTAAGTAAAATAATTTTCTTTTCTTCCATTCTTAGTCCATCACATGGTATAGATACACAGACATTTTATTAATCATCAATTTTTGTTCATGGGATGCTAAAACATGTAAATCGCTTAAAATATGATTTTTTTTCCACACGATTACAAAACTTGACTAGGCTGAAGTGTGATAATATAAAATCAATGCTTTACTAAAAAAAACATCGTGATATAAATGCATTGATATAAATCACATCTACCCAGGCAAAAACTGATCAAAGATATAAAAACAATGAAATAGTATATTACTTTCCAGCGAGTTATGTACACTATTTTTCCGACGATCACAAATATATGAACAATTAATAAGAAGTATGTGAAAACATTTATTTAAATTCATTTTTTCTCATTTAGAAAATTAATGGTAATAGTATTGTTATTGCAATTTGTAAACGTAATAGGGGGTGTAATTGTTTGATTGTTCCATAACATGTTAGTGGACAGTGTCCGATTTTGTGGTTGAACGATTTCCTCTCTATTTAAGGGTTCTTCTAATGGAACAGTTGCATCATCAACCATTTCAATGCTTGAATTTGAGTGATATTGATTTACATTAGGGTTTACCGCCTGAAGTATGGTATCTGCAACTTTCATTTTATTTGTAATGGATTCATCGATGTAACTCTCCGCCACGGTAGTCGATTTCCACCCACCGTGGCGCTTAAGCGTAGTTATATCTCCACCGGCATCTACCAGAAGAGTTGCCGATGACCGTCGGAAACAATGTCCGGTATATAGTTTTGGATCTTCTAAGTTTAAGTACATGGCAATTGCGCAAGGCACAGCACCAAATTTGTTTACACCTACTGGCTGTTTGGTACATTTTTGATTTTGGTAGTTCAAGAAGAAACGCCGCTCAGTTATACCTAAGGGTCTAAGAGCTGCATATTTCTTAAAGTTTTCATAGAACTCGCCAGTAATAGTAAACACACGCTGCTGCTTTGTTTTTGTGTCTTTAATTTGAATTAGGGCAGCAGATTCTAGGTCTTGGATATCATCTATTTTCAGTTGAACCAATTCTTGTTTGCGGCATGCTCCGGTAATGCCGACAATTAACGCTACCTATAATATAGACATTCAAAGAATTTGACAAGAGTTGTTGTAAAATGTATACCTTTACGAACAAATATTGTTCATCTGAAGCTTCGTGTAGGAACTGATGGATTTGCTTTGAAGTCAGAGTTTTTGATTTTTTGGGTTTGTAGCCATCTGATTTTCGCTTTAACAGTGCTCTTAATTTTAAATATCCGCCAATATTTACATCATGATAAACAATAAGCGTACTACGCAGCATGGAGTACTGCACCCATAAAGAATTTGGTTTGATTTTTTCAGATAATTCGCCAAAGTATGCCAGAATCACGTTCTCGGAGAAGGATGACTTTATATTTTTGGTTTTTCGCCAATCCATAAACTGATTATAAGCTATATTATACCTCTTTTGTGATTTTTCTGGTAGCAATTTTAATGAGGTATTTTGTGCAGCTTCAGTAATACTCGGAGGAGTGCAGTCTAATGAAGAATCACTATCAGAGTCCATTATATTTGAACGATTATTAATTCTTGATGTGATGATTAACACACACGTTTGATATGATATCGCACGCCTAATGATTGATTGATTGATATTGTCAACTTTCGTAGCTACTTGATCGTATAGAAACTGTTGCTTTCGTAAGTGATCGTCGTAAAAAATCATAATTAAACAAACAATTTATTTTTAAATCTTGATTTATTCCAAGTTTGATTCCTGGTATTAAAAACAAATGCTTGATTGTTTATGATCAGGTTTTCAAATTTCTAAGAAATTGAAAGATATTTTATATATTATTCGGTATTATTGCATACTTAATTGTGTTTTTATTTAAATAGCAAAAATTGTACCTACTAAAACAAAATAGAAACAACTTAGAATAATTGATAATTTTTTTTTAAATAGATCACAATTCCCTTTGGTTTTGAAAAAATATAAATATTTACCACCATAAACTTATTAGGTACTTACGTCAACTCTTATGGCACATTCATCATATTTGTATACGTCTTCAATTTTGACTGCCAAGAAAGCCTTAGCTTAGCAAGAGTTTGACCAAAATTATAACTTTAATTCTGAGCAAATGTTTAGATTTACGTTTGAATAACAATATTTCTGATCGATATTTAATTTTACGAGTTTTAATTTTTACAATTATGTTGACTACTTTATCGTAATTTTCTGGCAAAACATACATTTTGTATTTTTTAAATCAAATAAAATGAAATCAAATAAATAATTGTTTATTTGATTTTTTTTAAATCATTGATTTATGATTTTTTTCTAATTCACGATTTATGCCAACCCTGTTCTAAAATATCAATAAATATCTAGCACAAGTTTGTAGAAATTTGTAGGTTACAAAAGTATCAATAATATAGTTAAAATTTCTAAAAGTATTGATATTGGGTATTTAATTAGCTCAGACATGGTAATCATCCATCCATGGTTAATGTAAATGTGAGGTACGTACCGCTGCGAAAATGCAAATTGTAGAAATATGGATTAACTTGCTGCACAATAAAAAATAAACACATTTCTTATTCATGCTAAATACACGTGTATTGTCAATTTCTTAAATTCTCGTAAATAATTATTTTTCCATAATAGTAATAAAAATTGAAGAAACATTTCAATTTCTGTAATTATTTCGAGTTTTTATCAAGTATCTTGATTCTTTGAGTACTTTCACCTAACCCCAGGTTAAAAAAACGTTGATACAATGAACAGGTAGCTTAATAATTCTTTCTGAAGTTGAAAGCAGGCATGAATAGTTCCAGAATGCAATTAAAGTTATAATAAACTATATCATGAATTTTTGGTAGTTGTATTATAAACCTTAAAAAAAGTTTTGGGATTTTTTTATAAATGTTGAAGAAATGTCATATTTTTTCAAGCTTTTATGACGACAATTTAATTATTTTTTATTATGATCATTTTATAGAGTTTTCAAGTAAATGTTGATCAAATATTTGCAATTTCTTACAATTTCTAGAATTGAAGAAAGTTATACTTAAGTAAATTATTTGTGGTTTAGAAGTAAATGTTTAAATGATTATATTCCTCGACTTTCTCGGAATTTGCACGATTCATTAAAGTTACAATAAAGTAAGTAATGATTTTTTTTGTTTATTGCATTAGAAACATTTATTGGAATTGTTTTTAAAATTGGATTTTTTTAATTGAAATTTTGACAGTTATTTAAAGTTTTTATTACCGACACATGCACGTGCACGTATAACTTAATCGCTCAAAAATGATAAAATTTCGACAATTATTTATAGTTACTTTTAAATAAATTACAGATATTATGATTATATTTTTTTCACAATTAATTTTTGCAAATTTTAATAATTTTTTTATCATACCTGCATCATAATCTTTAGTTATCGAACTAATACGCGTTAAATAAAAATGCCCTCTTTCTTGCATAACGTATTCTAAAGTTGGATAGTAACAACACATTTATTGACCTTTGTTGACCTTATTGACTTTGGCCAACAATTAACGTCTGGCAGTACCTACTAATGTTTATTCAAATAATTATTAAATGTACACTTACTATTGCTGAAAATCCGAAAGCTAGAAACGTGAAGCTTCATACTCCGTATTATTAGTTATTTGAAATCAATTGATACAGTCAAGTACCTTCAGTTCCAAAATATACTTCATTTAATGAAAACGTACATGTTCGATATAATTAATGCGAACTGGGCTGAACAATACTTCACTATGATATGTGGTTTCTTTTTCTGCTAGTTCGTTTTTCTTTTTTTTTGTAAGCCTTTTTGTTATACACATGGTAAAACTGCTAAACTATTTTTAGTTACTATTTTGGTACCTATTCTCGGTTAAAATTAGATTTTTTTTTTCATCGCCATCACCATTTCAACGCCTACTGCAAGAAAATGTTAATAATAATAATAATAATACTTTATTTATGCTATAACTTAACAGTTTTACACAAGTCAAAATAAACAAAAGAAAATCAATTACAGTAACAAGTTGCCAGAAGCAAAACTGCCCCTTCGATATAAACATAAACATATTTAATGAGGCAAATGTATAATTTTGTATTACAAATATTGTCAGAAGACCGACAAATTACATTATAAACATAAAAAAAGCAAAGTGTATGGATAAAATTTGAAAATACATACACAATAAAATAAAATAAAATGAAATGGCAGACAGACAAATGATTAAAATGAATGCATTAAGTTTTAATTTGTAGTTCGAAAACCAGATTAAAAACAAACTACAAACCAATAAGGCTTCATCATAATCACAATATTAAAATCACAAAATTTTGTGGACAGACAGCATTTGTTAACACTTTAAAACTATAGTATTCCTAAGTGATTTACAAGTTAATAGTATTATTGAATATAAGTAGTTGTAGCAATTTATAACATAATTTTCGGAGTAATATGTGTTTTTGTCGCAGGTATTATAAGTCGCCAAAATTGTTGCTAATGAACTCTTCCGTCGAGTAGAATGCTTTACCATTGAGATAAGTTTTGATCTTAGACTTAAATTGTTTCGTTGGTAGGTTACGAGTTTCCGATGGTAGCAGATTAAAAAATCTGATGCCGTGGTACATGGTACCAGTACGTGTTCTGGTAAGCCTCGACGTAATGGGTCTCATACAGGTGTGCATGTTGTTTTACATGTAGAAGGCATTCTAGAATATATATATATATACATATATATATATATACAAGTTATATATATATATATATATATATATATATATATATATATATATATATATATATATATATATATATATATATATATATATATATATATATATATATATATATATATATATATATGGGAAGAGTGAGAAATTTGAGAGCTGGGAAGTGCTGTCAGCAGTCGTCTCGATAGGGCATATTTGCCACTATACGCAGAGCTCTCCACTGTAGAGCGAAAGCCCGTTTCATGGCTGAGGAGTGGCCCCACATTTTAATTCCATAGCTGAGCCTAGACTGGCAAAGACCATAATAGGTCGAGATAGGTATTTTTATAGAGACAGCATTTCTCAAGTTTCGCAGGGCATAAATATTGGAGGCCACTTTCGCCGATAGTTCCTTACCCTGGACATGCCAGAGTAGACCCTGGACAAGATGCAATCCTAGGAACATTGTGGATTCAGCAAAATTCCAAGCGGTAGTGTCACAGCATATTAGAGTGAATACCATTTCAACTGTCTTCGTCAAGTTGAGGGAGAGCCGATTGTCAAGGAACCAATTCTGGGCATTCACCTGATTAGCTCCGTTTATATGAACCGCGGTGTCCAGTAAACAAGACTTGTTGCTAAAAGAGGTGTCATCTGCGAAAAGTGTGATTTGGGCTGCTATTAAGGATGCAGGGAGATCGTTTATACAGATTAAAAATAGTAATGGCCCTAAAATTGACCCTTGAGGCACACCAAGCTCCGGAAGGGGTAGGTCATCTGAAGTGGACTCTCCGCGAAAACGCGTTGTGTTCGGTTGGTCAGATAGCTGGAGATAAGTTTGCAGGCTTGTGGAGAGAAGTTGATAGTATAATTTCCGAATTAGCACATCATGCGGTACACAATCGAAAGCCCCAATCAAGAAAAGCTGCAGAAAACCAAGGACAGTGGCTGAAACAGTTGTATTTTTCAAGGAACTCGATCATTTGTTTGGCAAGGATTTTTTTAAGGACTTTTGAAAACACAGGCAAAATAGAGATAGGCCTATAGTTATCTAAGGTACTTGGATCACCTTTTTTTAAGAATTGGGATAACTTTGGCTTTCTTCATGCTATCCGGAAAGCATCTGTCTTTTATGCAGTCATTTAGCAGTATTGTTTAGGGTATTATGAGTAGGTCAATTGCTTGTTTGAGCACGTGTACATTGAACTCGTATATGTCTGAGCATCTGGTGTTTTTTAGCAAGTTGACAATATCCCGGAGATAAGTTTTGGAAACGGAATTGAATTCAAAATATTCTGTGGATTTAAGCTGATGCTTGTGCATATGTGAAATGGGATCAGATGAAGGGCGAGGTAGGGCCTCGTTGATATTTTCGCAATATTGCAGAAGTGCCTGTTAAATGACGTGGAGTCAAAGTTAGTTGGTAACTTGGTGTTATTTACTTTGCAAGTTGATCGTATGATACTCCAGTATGCCCTATTGGAATTATCGGATTTTTCGATTTCTGTGTCATTGGCGTATATCTTTGCATCAGTTATAGTTTTAGGTAGGATTTTCTGTAGTTGATGAAGGAAGCTTTCGGGTCGATTGTGTTATATTTGCCTTGATGAAGCACAGAGTTTGTCTCATCTCATCAATTTCATCAATGAACCAGGTATTTGCATTGTTAGTGTGTGGTTTGAAGGGGTTTGGCGACAAAGGCTTGTAGGAAAGAGTTAGATATTAGTTCGTTTTAAATGTATTAACAAGCCTTTTTCTGAATAAAAACATACTGTGATATAAATCGTTGTATTCGTAAAATGCTATCTAATACAGGGTGTGCTTTTTTTTACGGGCCATATAAAAAAATAAAGTTGATGATGGTTGTACTGAAAATTTGTAAACGCTTTGTTATAGAGCTAATAATGTGGCAATGAGAAAGTGCTTTTTGTTTTCCTTTACCTGTTTACCAGATTTCGGATTTTGTCGAATATCTCCGGAAGTTTTTCTCAACAGAATATTACTGACCACTAAATTGTGCAACTTTTGTAATGTAATAGTTACATACCAATAATAGTTATTTATGTAATAAGTGTGTAAAATTGAGCTTTATGGCATGAGTTCAGATGATGTTTCGTGACGAGCCGAAGGCTCGTCACGAAACATCTGAACGAATGCCATAAAGCTTATTTTACACACGCATTACATACATAACGTTATGCACGTCATACCGTAAACAAGTACAATATAGTATTTAAAAATAAGGTTTATTTTGACTTTAAATTTCAATGGGAATTATTTGTTATTATTAACAGTTAAGTTTATAGTAAAATGGGAGCAATTTTGTATATTGACTCCTGAAACTGTAAGTGCTGGTAACATAACATTTTGGGATTCGGCATTTGCTTTTGATATATTATTTGCAATATTCACATCTTCACGGTTTAGGCATTCCTTAATAGAACTACTATGTGCGATTATAGTGCTTTCTTTTGCCTTATTGGGTTCTATATATTCTATATTATCATTTGTAGTCAAATTTTCTATTCTCGGTTCTACATAATTACTTGAACTTGGACCTGCTACAGATGGATTTTTCATAATTGCGACCGCTGTTTTGATTTTATTATTGAGGGAATCATCAATGTAGCCTTCGGCTACAGCGGACGATTTCCATCCACCATGTTTCTTAATTTGTACTAAGTTAGCTCCAGTATTGGCCAATAATGTTGCGGATGAGCGTCGAAAACAATGACCCGTGAAAATATGTGGATTTTCTAAATGTAAATATTTCGCAATAATATAAGGAAAGCTTCCAAACGTGTTAATGCCAACTACTTGATTGGTGCATCGTCCGTTTGCATATTTTATAAAGAATTTTCTATCTGCCGCACTTTTATTGGTCCGCAATCTTGAATACTTTTGGTAAAAAGAGATATAATCTATATCAGATTCATTATCGTTGACAATAGTAAAGGTTCTTGGATTGTGAGTTTTCGTATCAGGAATGCTAATAATTAACATATTGTCAATTTCGTTTATATCCTCTTGATATTGTACAATTCGTGTCTGCGGCATGCCCCAAAAATCCCAAATATTAATGCCACCTGAAATGCCTATTTCAATATATTAAAATGGTTTAATTAAAAATAACCAACCTTAATCATAAGAAAACTGTCATCTGGGGCTTCCTTCAAAAATGCCAATATTTCGGATTTCGAGAGAGTTTTAGATTTTTTTGCCTTAAATCCTACGCCATTCTGTTTGATGAAAGCTATTAATTTGCTATATTTTCCAAATGGCACATTATGTTTTGTAGCGAGGGTGCATTTTAACATTGAAAATATAGACCAAATGCTAGAGGGCTTATATTTTCTGCAAAGATCGGCAAAATATGCTAATAAAGTATTCTCTGAATACCTTCTAACGGTTCTAGATTCACACCACTTGATAAATTCCTGGTAGCGTTTTTCATATATTACCCTTGAATTTTTCGGTAGTAGTTCTAAACTCGCTATCTCTGCTTCCTTTACTACATCTGGTGGTGTGCAGCTTTCCCCGTCGGATGTATCATCCACTTCCATGATGAACTACTATCGATGTACTCGTGTCGCGAAAATTTGATTGATTGTTCTGACAGCAGGTATTTCGATCACAGCGTATCATGAAATTCCTTTATGCATTTGATACCACTTTTATGGTTGGATACAAATAAACAATGTAACATTTGCTAAATGCCACCTTTTGACATTGATTAGAGTTTGTAAAGTGTCAACTTTTAAGATGAAAGTGCAAAAAGTTATTTACATTATTATTGGTTATTTTGTTGATCTTTTGTTTCCCACAATGTTTAGTCTATTGTTTTACACAATTGTTTTAAACGCCTTGTTTTGAACGTGCCAGCTTTGATTCTCGGGCAAACCCTCCGCGGAAAGGTTTGTGGAAAAATCCCGGTATCTTAGCTGCCATCTAGCATGCAAGGCGGCCGGACTGTCTGGCTGGGAGACTCTTGGATCTTAATCTAGCGCGTTGCGTGACCTGGGCCCCCCTCGGACCGAGCCGCCTTCAGACCGTCACCGCGCCCGACAACCTGAGTAATCTCCGGGCAATAAAAACCGACCGACGCCCCGTGCAATCTCGGAGAGCGTTAATTGCGAATATCACTTAAAGCGTGTCGGGTCAAGGATCACCGTGGCCCCGATTCAGCACGGCGGAGGCGCGGGCGATTACCACGGGCCCGTGAAACCGGATCGCAATACGTGTGTGTGTGGGGGTGTGTGTGGATGGGGAGGAAAATTCGCGAATCGATCCGGGGAATCACCGGTGTTTGCACAGTAAGGTCATGCATTAGCCAGACCTTCGCTCGTGCAAATATTTGGCCCCGCAGCCGCCCCCTATATCGCGCGAAACACCGTCCAGAAATTCCAACTGCGGGATCTGTCGTCTGCACGTTTGGAAAACTTTTCAAGTCGCAAGTGCGGAAAAAGGCTGAAAAAAGAAACGGGAGCCGAGAAAGCCGGGGGAACGGAATCGCGTGCGCGGGTTAAATGAGAGAATTACATTCCGAGAAAAACGGCTCAAGGATGGTCGTAAACGAATGCAATAGTATTACTTGTTTACGGCTGGAAAATCGTGTTCAGGAAGAGAATATGTATGTTGCATTACGTTGCGTTCCGTAATAAAAGAATAACGTGTATGTTTTTAACGGTGCCCACGTCAATCCGTTGAACTGATGCGCGATGGATACCAAAATCATGCTGGTAATCTGTTCGTGTCATTAACGGCACTACTGATTTTGCACTATCTACGGGTTTTAATTAAAATGTGTTATTCATGATATAATCAAATTTTGATGAGAAAATAGCAACCCATTAGTATTAGCATCAAAATATACATTTTGTATATTCATAATGATATTGATTATTTTTTTAGTTGAAAGTGGCTATGCTAGTTCTTCTTGGCTTCTGGTGTGGAGTCAGTATAGTCACTAGCAATAGTTAAGGAAGTATGGATTATGAGCCATACTTGTACCCGATTCCAACGACGTCTTTTTAATTAAATAATTAGAACGCCTACAAATGTACCACTAATTAAAATGTAATAAAGTTTATAAATTGGAAGCTTATAATATAAATTACAATATATTATAACCAAATATAGTTAGGGTTACCAGCATATCTATTTTAGAAGAGAATGCTTTTGTTGTATATATTTCTTTCTTTCGCTATAATGTTCCCTTTCCCCTAGTGTTCTTTATTTTTGGTTGTATAATACTTGTTTGTAGTATATCGTCATGCCAATAACTCGATCAGATAAAAAGTATGTCATTCCATTAAAAAAATGAAATACCCTTAATTTAAGTGGGCACTTAACTAATGACATTTAGAATGACTAATTGTCAAAATGTTCAGCTGCAAAATATATCAGTCATAGAGGTTAACAATTCGAGATGAATTTTCCGTTTTTATCTTATTTTTAATAGAAATTGAAGCTATTTTTGATATCGTCTTTTTGAGGTAAAAATCTTGGAATTTAAATTTTATCTCAGAAAGTAAAAACGATAGGTGTACATACAAAAGATGTTTCAACTTAAACGGGGACGCCAAAAATATAATAATATACAAGGTGTCTCTAAATTATGTGGAAATGGGTTAACCACAGATTACTGGGATTAAAAGAAGACGATTTAACAAAACTTATCTATATACAAATACGTTTGGTTTCGCAGTATTCAGCTTCAAAGTTAATTTAAAAAAAAAACAAAATTTGCTTATAAAAAGAGAATGTTTACATTGATTTGGATGTTGTTTGGTATGACACTTTATACGGGTATAACTCATATTTTGACTTAATATTGTTATTATCAGTAGACCTGTTGTGTATAAAACAAGTGAGGCCCAACATTAATACACTCAGATGCAAAAAAACCGGGTCAGTAGGTCGTTGTTTGCAAAAAACCCATTTTTTAAAATTTTGATGTTGGTATTGTCCTTATAATGAAAGTTTTAGTGTTTTACAATCAAAAAGACCATCAGGATGTAGAAAAAAACAACATATGATACTTATCAGTTTATTTAATAAGCGAAAATAACATTTAAAGCTATGCGTTCCTCACTACCTATTGATCATTCGGCGTTATGCATAGAGGATCAAGGTGGCTACTGGGTTTTGATTTGTTTGTTTTCGATTAACTGTCATTTTCATTTATTATTCTCTATTAAGTTTATTTTGCAGAAATGCATTTTTTTCGTGTATACGTACATTATCGTTTTCGCTTATTAATGTTCATTAAATAAATAATAAGTACCATATGTTGCTTCTTTTTACATCCTGACGGTCTCTTTGAATTGTAAAACACTAAAAATTTATTCTAAGGACTATACCAACATCAAAATTTAAAAAAAAGATGGTTCTTTTGCAAACAATAACCCAATGACCCGGTTTCTTTGCACCGGAGTGTACATTCATATTTTTAATGACAAAAGCAAATAAATTTAAAAAAAATCAAATCGGACGCAGGCATTCATTATTAAGTTTCTTTGTATCTTTATAGTTTCTGATATCTGTTACAGTTTCGGCACAAAAAAATAAAATATGAGAATTAATGATGAGCTTCACTTGTTTTATACACAACCGGTCTACTGATAATAACAATATTATGTCAAAATATGAGTTATACCCGTATAAAGTGTCATATCAAACAACATCCAAATCAAAGTAAACGTTCTCTTTTTATAAGCAAATTTCGTTTTTTTTAAATTAACTTTGTAAATTGACTTATTAATCCAGGAGCACTGATGAGTCTATAGTCAAACAATAGAATATTACATACTGCTGTGGAAAGTATGTTACAGCCCAGGGCTGTAACATTACAGCCTAGGGCTAAAATAGACAGACGCGAGGAATAAAGCCTTCCACCGTTTACCGAGGTATGAATACTATTTTTTTTCACAATCATTTAATTCTAAACAACAATTAACAAATTGAAAATTACATATAAATTATATTTAGTTTGATTTCAGTAAGTGAACATCTTTGAAATTTGAAATTTATGTTAATCAAGTTGACAAGCGCTATTGTAAGATTTAAATGCTTAAGTTTTACTGTTGTATTTAATCTTACCTGTGTCGAAAGTTGTAAAGTAGGTACTTACTAATTATGTAAAATGGAACAATACGTTTGTCATTTTTTTGCATCATTTATATTTGATTACACTTTTATTAGATAATTTAAAATCAAATGGACAGGTCGGGAAGTGAGCACTTCCTGCCTGGTTAATAATATATATTCCAACTTTTTAAACGCCAGTAATGGGCTTATTAGTAGACAATTTTGACTAACAATACGAAGGCTTTTAGTTTAGTAAGTGCTTTTGACAACATAAGATTAGACAGTTCGAATTTTGCTATAGGGTATAACAGGTGTATAATAAGGGGTGGTGGGGGGGAGTGATGATTTTTAAATTAATTAGCAAAGAACGCAAAACGCAAAATATATAACATTTTTTTACAATTTTTTTTAACAACATGAAACATAATGTCGTCAATACAAATATAATAAAACGAAGTTTTTGAAATAAGTACCGTTTTGTATTTAGGCCGCATTCCATCTGTAGTCTCCGCTTGATACCAAATCTCGTACAGCTATTGGCGAAATATATAAGCTTGTACCTTCAAAATAGCGAATGAAAGATGACCCCGAAAAAAAATCCAATCTTTCAAGAGTCGGGACAAATTTCTAATAATCGGGACTGTCTCGCCAAAATCGGGACGTCTGGTCGCCTTTCTCATGCGCCTGTGTGGTAATCGCCACTGACTGTTCGTGCTCTTTCCAGGTACGGAAAAAAATTTAAGAGTTGTAGTATTAAAACTTTTAAGTTTAATTTATTTTGCGTAATAATTGCCTACTAACTAAAATATAAATACATGAATATTATATTATATAATAACAGTTGTAGGTTGTATAAAAATGAACAATTATATTTAAATTTAAGTTGACTAAAAATTTGTGAAAAACTAAAAATTTAGTTAAAGCAAAATTAGAGCAGTGTCCCAAGATGTTAATCAACTTCGTTTAATAAGCGGAGGAAATTTTTAGCGGTGCAATAATAGTACAGTACACCTATGTCGCAGTGATGTAAGGCTGTCTAGCCATTCGACCAAGTGTAATCTAATTTTAAACAAAAAAATTAGTAATAATAATGAATTTATGTGTCTGACACTAACATGTCTCACACAAGTCAATATAGAAATAAAATGGAGGCACATTCAAAATGTGAATATATTTTAAGTTTATATCTGAAGGGCACACTGGAAAAATCGTTACAAATTATGGTTTTCGAGCTAAGGGCGTTTTAAGTTTAAATTCGGTATAACTTAACGTTTGAACTGGTGACTTAATAAGATCAAATCTTTATCATATTTATTGCATTGTATACAGATTTGAACTCCATACCGAAACGGATACCATATCCGATTCACAGGATTCAAGGTGACATCTAGGATAAGCGTAATCTTAATCTTGACTTTTAATCTGTGACTTGGCTGACTTTTCTCCTAGGTTCTCGGCTGAGTAGACAGCGAAAAATTTAGCACAAGATCGTGCTGCTATCGCAATTTCTATAAATGTGGACTTGTTACAGTAGTAATAGACAGTAACAAGAATACTTTAAGCTTTAAGATGAAGAAAAATGTTTAAAATTGTTTTCTCTCTCTCATATAAAATAACAGTTTTGCTATATTGCGTACATGTTGATGTTAAAAATGTTTGCTTTATGTAACTAATATATTTTTTAATTCTATTTTCAGACCCTTATCAGATGTTTGGACCAACAAGTAGTAGACTAGCTAGTTCAGGTGAGCAGCTGGCGTTATCCACTTATTTATGCGCTTGTGCCCGCGTTTTTGTGGCGTATGCCCGCCGTTTCAGCAATTACATGTGTTCGCCACCGGCGGCAATTACACCCCAACGCCAAACGGTGGACGAAAAAAACAATGGGGGCGAGCAGCTTAAATCACGCCGTCCACCGGTCGTTACTAATGCAAATAAAATTATCCAGAGAGAGCGGCGAGATATTAGTCACGTTTTGAACGTTGTTGCTTAAGGGTAGGCGCGCGGAACGGCCGTTGGTGGGCGGGGGTGGAAAGGTGGGTCGCCGAGGCAAAAAGTGCGTCCGAATTAATCGCCACTAAATCATTGTTTTTAGGGGCTAATGTTCGTTTAATGATAGGCCGCGACCCACCGTCGTGTGACCATTCGACGTTTGCCTCCCCTGTAAAAGCGTAGCAGTTGCGCGGGGTGGGGGGCGTGGGAGCCCACCTGACCCCGCCGGGGGGGCACGTGGCTGCCTTGCGTCACTCTAATTACCGGTGTTTGATTTGATCCCCGTTCGTCATGCGATGTGTGCGCAACTGTGTGTGTGTGTCGGGATTAACTTTTTGACCGCCGTCGAGGGCTGGCGGTTAATGAGATCGCGGCGGGTTAATTCACGCTGGGCGTTTTCAGCGTTAAATGGGGCCCCTTTCCGCCCCTTTGTGCCGGATAATCTCGACCGGTTTCCCTGCGTACCGGCACACTGGCGAACAACGCACACATAAGACGGGGGCGGCGGGTTTCGCACGGAAAGCGGCGGTAATCGCCTCCGCTTTGGGCTCGCAATTGTGCGGTGAAAGTGGCAACGAGGTGCATGGCGCGGAGGTAAGGGGAAGCACGCCAATCGCTGCTCAATAATAATAATAATAATACACTGGCGAGCAAAAAATAGAGGTCACTTCAAAACTATGACTTATTTTTGGATTTTTTTTGTTTTAACTTTATGTTTGCAAATTGTAAACAATTGTACTGTATTTTGCACACTAAATTAAAAAAGCAATGTTGATTGTAAAGCATATTTATTGTTTTTATTGCCTATTTTGGAAATATCACAAACTTACAGTTCAGACGAAGTTCGAATTTTTGTTCCTAGGACAAATATGGAACAAAAAATAATGAAAAAACTTATCACTAATAACGAGTATTACCCCCTCTTGCATTATTGACTGCTTGAAGTCGACGAGGAACACTTTGAATTAAATTAACACATTTTGGTCGATATTCCATTCCTGCAATAGCAACTGTCTTAGCTCCTGAGCAGTTCTTGGAGCAGGTGTATGCTTTCTGATACGTCATCCCAACTCATCCCATACATGTTCTATGGGATTCATGTCCGGGCTGACAGCTGGCCAATCGAACCGCGAAATTCCCACTTCGTCCAGATAATCTCTGACAACTCTGGCTACGTGAGTAGCCAGAACATTCATTATCTTGCATGAAAATGCCGCGCTCGCCCATAGTTGTCATGAAGGGCATACCATGATCTTCGAGAACCTCCGTAATGTATATGTGAGCTGTCAGGGGGGCATTCTCTATAAAGACCAACTCTGTGCGTGCTTCGGTAGAAATTCCGGCCCAAGCCATAACCGACCCACCGCCAAATGGAAGTCGCTCATCAATACAAACTGAAGCGTATCTTTCTCCGCGTCTTCTCCACACTTTCCGACGTCCGTCTGATACATTCAAATTACGTTTTGGGTTAACTCGAGGGAGTTTTTTAAAAAGACTTATTATTTATTAAATTGATGATTACATGTTCGTGGTTGGCGATAGAGTGCCTTTGTTAGTTTTCTTATTATTCTAAACGCACACAAGTGCTGAGTTAGTAGATAAGAAAACCGCTGATGAAGAGCGTCGCAAGTCGCATGCTCGCGGCTTGCCGGCGAAGTCAGCATTAATTTGAGCGGGGTCGTTGGTAACATAATACCTCCCATCCCAGAGGGAAGCTCCGGTGACCAATATTTTAGAATTTTATCGGTCCTGCGGATGGTTGTAGTGGAATCGAAACTGTCTGTAGTGCGGGGGCAGGCGTTCTTGTAACTTCCTGTAACAAGTAATAGAACGTATAAAATTAGCGTACTCCAGCGATGGGCGTGTTCCAATTTCCAATTTTCTGTTATCGGTGGTTGTATAGTCCTGTGGAATGTCTTAGTTAGGTTTCTATTGTAAATATTTCTTATGTAATATTACGTGCTCTTCCGAGGGATGGCCAGTTAGTCACGGCCATGCCTGACCAGGGTACGGATAGCGGCGGAATGTGCCATTGTAAACAGATTCTTGGAACTGTAGAAAGCTGGTTCATCCCTCGCCAGTCGGAAGGGCTGGCATTGTTTGTAAATATGTTAAAACTAATTGTAATGCTCTCTAAGAGCGAGTTCTTATCCGGTTGCAGTCGGAGAAACGTCCCGGGAGAGCACCGTCATTTGCTCGCTGGTTATTGTGCTAACTTATAATTTCGCAATAATAAATTCATACAATTCCGGGTAGCCGTTTTTCGTTTTATTACGGCGAGTCCCCAACAGTGGTATCGGTTGGATGTTAGAGCTGAGCTTGGAAAGTTGAATGTGTTGGATCCTCAATTCGGGCAGATTGTTGGTCCGATGAGTTTCTGGAGGGATGTTTAGTCGCTCTAGATGAATCGGTTGTCCTCTGGTCACGTCATTGAAAATTTGTGATTGATTTTTTATGACGAATGAATATTCCATTCTTCTTGAATGTAGACCATTCTGAGTGCACCTTCTTTTGATGGTTTCTTCTTCGATGAAGATTCCTAGGTATTGATTGATTTCTACAAAATTTCCATCGATGTTTAGTTTCGTAATCGAGCATTCGTGGATCGAGTTTTCCAATAATATATTTTTTTGGCAGGAATTATTTCTTAGCAGTATTTGGTTACTATTACATTGGTACGTATCGGTAATCAATACACAAATGTCGGTCAACGGTAATACCTCAGATTCATGTTGGATGGCATATTTTGTTGTTGGCAAAACAGTATTCATGTCTTTATTGGGTACTGATAAGAAATAAAATAGATCGTAGATCTTTTTGTCAACTAGTGGTATTGGCAAGAAATATATAATTTTATCATTCTGTACAGAGCATTTTGGTTTTATTAAGGCTTCGAAATTATGTACGTTTTCAGATGATATTGAAAATGGGAATTCGCCTTTGTAATATGTTGAAATTCTGTTTAATTCTTTTAATAATTCTGAACTGCTTATTATGTTAGGATGCAAGGTGTGTAATTTGCAGAAGGTAATCGAATTTTCAATATCTTGCAATATTTCCAGGACTACTTGAAATAAGTTTATCATCTGGTTTATGAGGTCTTTGGCGTAGAGAAAATCTTCGTAATTTTCAGATTACTAGATTACAGAGGCGGACTATTGCTGCAATTTGATTGATTCTATCGGTCAACATTATTTCATTTTGTCCAATGGTTTTAATCGTGTCGTTAATTTTTTTCATTATTTCGTTATTAATTGAATACTGCTTATTAATTTGAGCTGAAATTTTATCTTCGTTTCGCATTAAGTGATTTAATAGGGTTTCGAAATGTTTATTGTCTTCGTAATCAGGGTTGCCGGTAATTTGCGTAATAATCGACCCTAAGCCATTGATTAGTCCGCGTTTAGAGCGTGTATGTATATCGAAAATTGTTAGTTTTTCGTGAATTAAGGTAAGCGTATAATTCGCAACCTTTTGAAGATTACAGAGTTCCTGTTGGTATTTTGGATTTTTGGAGGTCGTATTAATTAGCATAGTATATTGTGCTTTTAGTTGTTCATATTCCGTGATTAGGTCTCTCAGATCGTAATGGTATATGATAGTATGGGTTTTGCGCTGTAGCGTTGCTGTACCTAGTTTGATAGGTAGGATTCCCGGGTTTTCGTTTAATTCTTTTATGGATTGCCCTCCCGTGATGAGGAAGGTCCTGCAACAATTTGTGTTTCCTAAATGTTTCCTAAATGTAATTTAGTATACTTTCGTCCCGTCTTATGCTTATCAATTTTAGGTTTAAAGGTTTTCTTAACAGGATCTGGTTTTATTACACCTGTTTTCCTATATTTATTTGTTTGTTTTGAACGCAATGGGTCTTTAACATACACAACGTCTGGGATTTGTGGACAATTTTCTCTTTCCGTATTTAGTTTATTAATTAAAGTCTCTTTTTTATTTAGTAATGACTGATTAATTATTTGGAATAATTTTGATGTTTTCTCTTTATGGTTTTGGCAGTAATTTGATAACATATTTTGCTCCAAATTCAAATCTATTAATGAACTGGAATTTATATGACCGTGAATTATTTCAAATGGGGTTAATTTTGTCACAGAGTGGGCTCAGTTATTATATGCGATGATAGAATAACGCATTTTTGACTCAATCGAGTCCTTCTTAAATTCGAGATGATTATTTAGTAGATTCATGTGTTCTAGGATCGTAGAATGGAATCTCTCAATTGGTCCATTACTCTCAGGGTGACCTGGGCTACAGAAGTGAATCTTAATTTTATGAAGTTCGAGAAATTCTTTAAATAATTTGTTATTAAATTCTGTGCCGTTATCAGATATTATTGTTTCAGGGGAGACGTGATGAGAAAGAAAGGTAATAAATTTATCAACAATTGCAATGCTTTGCAATGATTTTAGTAGATATGCTTGCGCGTATTTTGAAAATGTATCTATTACCGTGAGGAACTTACAATTGTCGTAGCTAAGTACATCCACGTGTATTATCTCGAATGGTTTGGAAGGTGTCGGGGTGATATTAAATTTCAATTTTAGGGGCTTTCTGTCGTACTTTACGATTTTACAAATTTCGCATTTGTTTATATAATTTCTGATGGTTTCAAGCATGTGGGGCCAATAAAATCTGGTACTTAGTTTGTGTTCGGTTTCGACTATACCTCTGTGGTTCGTCTTACCTTCATGATAACTTTGGATAAGTGTGTGACTTTCGTCGGGGTCTTCGATATCTTTGAGAAGTTTGGTACATTTGCGAAAGTTTAAGTTTGCGCTATCGAAATGTTGTTGTAATACTTTTGAAAATTGTATGTATAACTCGTCGTCGTCAAAATATACGTAGTAATTTACTTTTGGAACTATACGAGGGCTGTTTGACGGAAGAGTGACTTTTTAATGAAAACGTTATTTTTCTGTTCAAAATATATTTTATTTGTCAACATAACACCCTTTCAAGTGTACACACTTAGCCCGGCGAGTTTACATTTTTTTTAAACCTTCCAAAAAGTAATCTTTCGGAAAGTCTTCAAAATATGCATTTGTGTCGGTTATCTCCTCTTCATTTGCCTGAAATCTTTTTCCACACAGCCATTTTTTTAAATTTGGAAATAAGAAGAAATCACTGGGAGCCAGATCTGGCGAATATGGCGGATAAAGCAGTAATTCGTAATGCAATTCAGTCAATTTAGTTGTAGCAATTGCAGACGAATGAGAGGGCGCATTATCGTGATGGAACAACACTTTTTTTCTTCATCAAATGCGGTCGTTGTTTTTCAAGTTCGGCATCAATACATGTCTGCATAATCAGCATAATACTGGCCAGTTATGGTTTTTCCTTTTTGTAAACAATTAATAAAGATTACACCTTTAGAATCCCAAAAAACTGTGGCCATGACCTTATTGGTCGAAAAAAGTGTGTTTGCCTTTTTGGGAGCATATTCGCATGGAGAAATCCAGTATTTAGACTGTATTCTTGTTTCTCTAGTATAATGATGTATCCAAGTTTCATCTACTGCGACATATCGACGAAAAAAATCCTTTGAGTTACGTTGAAAACGGCAAAACATTCTTCTGAATTCTTAATGCGAGCGCGCATTTGATCACCATTAAGCAAACGCGGCAACCATCTCGCGGATAGCTTTTTCTTATTGAAATGTTCATGCAAAATATTGTATACCCGTTCGGTTGAGATGTTTACTTCATTAGCTATCTCACAAACTTTTATTCGACGATTGCCAATTACAAGGCCATAGAGTTTATTAACCATTTCTGGAGTAGTCACAGTAAATGATGGTTTCGGACGATCTGCATCAACCGTGCTCATATGGCCACTTTTAAAAGCAGAAACCACTTACAAATCATTCCATGGGACGGAGCAGATTCTGGATAATATTTACGTAACTTTTCCTCGGTTTCTTTAATTGTTTTTTCACGTAGAAAATAATGTTTAATCCACACTCGAATTTTTTTTTTTACATATTTACAAAACAACGAAAACAGTTTCCTTCAAATAAGTATAAAACATAATCTATCTGTCAGATTGGTGCCAAATTTTGACAGTAGACCTCCGAAAGACCTCAGGAGCTAGCAACATAATCATTATAACGAAAGTGTTACCAACCTTTGAAAAGTCACTCTTCCGTCAAACAGCCCTCGTATACTCCTTTAACAATGTTATGAAGTCAGCTTGATAATTATTTTCGGTAATTTGTGTAATAATCCTTTGCTTTGTATTGTCAAAGAGTCTTATTACTTTAGATTGGACTGGACTTGTTTTTACTCTGGTGAAAATTAATTGATTTTTTCCTGTGTTTAGTGAGGATTCACAGATTGGAATTTCCGCGATGGAGTTTTCTGATGTAGATGTACTATAACATCGTCATCGACATCGGGAATATTGTGATCAGGATTTAGATCAGGTTCTGCAATTATTGATTGTGTGTCCATGTTTTCATTAAAACTTTTCATGTATTCGATGATTGGGTATTGGTCGGTTTCGTTATAATTAAGATTAGGAATTCTCGATAATGCGTCGGCATTGGAATTAATTTTGCCTTTTTTTGTACACGATTTCATAGCTAAACTCTTCTAATTTTAAACGCCAGCGAACTAGTCTCGAGTTCGGTTCTTTTAATGACAAAAGCCATTGAAGGGGCTTGTGATCTGCAACGATCTTGAATTTGATGCCGAACAAGTAGGGCCTAAAGTATTTTATTCCCCAAACTATCGCGAGAAGTTCCTTTTCGATCGTCGAATAGTTTTGTTTATGATCGTTTAATGTCCTGGACGCGTAAGCAATGGGCAAATCAGAGACAATAGGGCCTTGTGATAACACTGCACCTAATGCGTAATTACTGGCGTCCGTGGTCAACACGAAAGTTTCATTAAAATCTGGGTATCTTAAGATCGGATCGTTTACAAGAAGGGTTTTACAAAATTTGAAGCAATTTTTATAATCGTTGTCATCTACGTTAATTTCTCTTGTTTTCTTAAGACAAGTAGTGAGCGGTTTGGTAATTTTCGCGAAATCTTTGATGAATTTGCGATAATACCCCAAAAGTCCCAAAAAGCCTTTTAGCTGTTTTGTGGCCTTTGGAATAGGGTAATCTATTGCGCATTTGACCTTGTCAGGATTCGGTTTTACGCCTGAAGGTGAAATTATATCGCCCAAATAACTGACTTCTTTTTTTAGAAAATCGCATTTATTTATCTGTATTTTCAAATTGGCTTTACGTAATCGGTCGAAAACTTCTGTTAAACGAGTGAGGTGTTCCTGAAGGGACGTCGAGAATATTATGATGTCGTCAAGGTAGACAAGACAATTCTCGTTTTGTATACCTCTTAAGATGTTATCCATCACCCTTTGGAATGTCGAGGGCGCATTCTTTAGGCCGAACGGCATTCTCGGGAATTCATAATGACCGTTCTCCGTGTTAAATGCGGTTTTTTGAACGTCATTTTTATCCATCTCGATTTGATGAAATCCGGATGCGTGGTCGATGGTAGAGAAATACTGGCATTTGCCTAATTTGTCAAGAATATCTGTAATATTAGGCAATGGGTACTTATCGTCAACACTCTTCTCGTTTAACTTACGGTAATCAACGACAATACGCCATTTTTGTACGCCTGAGCTATCGGTTTTCTTTGCCACTATCCAAATTGGAGAGCACCATGGTGACTGGAGGGTCTAATTATCCCTTGTTCTAACATTGATTTAATTTGAGTTTGCAATTCTTTCTTATGTACATAGTGGTAGCGATAGCTTTTGGTGAAAACTGGCTTATCGTCGGTCGTATTGACTTTATGTTTTATTTCCGACGTGAAAGTTATTTTTTTTCCATCAAGATGAAATAGGTCGGAACATTTGTATAACAGTTTTGTAATTGAGGATTTTTCCTCAGGGTCTGTGTGATTTAAATTGACTTTACTTAGGTCATAATTAAATTTACTTGTATCAAAATTGTTTAAATTGTTAAGTGGTAATTTTTTCATTAATTGGAAAACGTGTTTGGGGATTACCATTAATGAATCTGAAACGTTGATAGAAATGTGGTTCTCTGTTGGATTTAACATAGAACAATATGCAAAATTATCTTTTACCGTGATCAGGCATTCGGGAATTTCTGCTGATTCAATTTTCGTGTAAGGAATCACAGCTTCGCCGTTTTTTATGTTTTTTATTCGTACTTTTACGAATTTTTCGACGCGAGGTTCAATACTAATGCAATTATTGTAATCGCTATTTTTTTATACTCTATGTCGATGTGGGTTTTTTGTAAGATTAATTTATTATTTCTTAAGTCTATTAACGCGTTCAGAATTTGTAAATTGTCTAATCCTAAAATGCATTCAAAATAATTATGAAAGGAAAACAAGTAAAATTTATTTTTTCTGTTCGTTAAATTAAATAATTTTGGACACGGTGCCACACCAATAATTCACCTGCACGGTGGACAGGGCAGTTAAATGAGGATAGGGCCAGATGGGCCTCTATCCTGACAGGGCGAGCGAACTGGGCTCGCCAACACCTTCACCAAGGGCGGACCAGGCTAGTCCAGGGGCGAGGGGGGGGCGGTTAAGGGCGCCACGCAGATATCTCCTCCCCTGGCGAATAGGCTGTCGCTGCGATGACAACTAGTGTCGCTACTCGACAAAACAAGAAAACAATGGGTGCACAAAACAGTTTATTGATACGCTCCTAAGCGGAACTACAGGATTGCGTCGTCCGGTGGCCACGCGAACGCGATTGCGCTGAACTCTTAAATGCTAGATGATTAAATGGATGGGGTGATTAACAATGATAGACACAATAGCCTAAAACCGACGAGATCCTAAGACCGTCGACGTCACGCTACACGTGATGGCGCGCGCGCCGGCTTAACTTAAGCCGGAAGTGCGTTGCGGCCACGAGGCGTACTATCGCGAGATAAGTATGTTAGTACGTATATACTGGGTGGAGCTTATCTGATGATGAATCCGAATGGTCCAGGATTTCCGGGCGGCGGAAGTACACCGTCGAGCTGGCCACGCCGTCGGGGCTGTAGGGTTTAGGTCGAGGGTTGTCCTCGACTTACGGACAGATGGACCCAGACGAACAACAGGAAGGAGACGAAGCACAAGACAGTATATAATAGAATAGAACCTACGAATCGAAGATAAGCATTCGAACGACGGGGAATTGATTAGGCTTACCCTTTAGAGCTCACGAACGAATATCCGGCACTGCCGTTTTAGGCGTTCCCTCACTGGGGCAATCCCTATAGTTGTATTCACTAATCCCGCTAACACGCGGTCGCTGTCAAGCGATTATCGTGAAGATACAAATTCTCGTCCGCGTCAATTGAACTCTGATCGGAGAGTGTCCAGTACCGCTAATCCACCGAGGCAGCACAATCAATCAATCATTCCCCGCGTATTTTGAATGTAACAACGGCACTGAAATGCTGAATCTTTCGGAGCTAGTAAAATGCGCCGTTGTGATAACAAACGGATCAACTTTTATTAAGTTTTTAAAATATTTATTTGCGATTTCTGGGGAAATAAATGATTTTGTTGACCCCGTATCAAGTAAACATTTTAGAGTTATGTGTTCAAAAGGAATTATAATATAAGGCAATTGTGATCGCGAGTAATCTAAATTCAGTAACTCTATGTTATTTGATAGTTTTCGGTGGTTGGGTCTAAAATGATTATCAATTGATTGATTATCGGCTTGACTATTAGTTTCTTGCGGATCACAGTCAGGCTGGCCTGCCGCTGTTATATTAGCATCGAAGCATCCTGGTGTGCTTTCGTTAAAATTATACAATTCTTCGGAAATGTAATTTTGTCTCGGATAAAATGATTTTTGTGGATTCCTATTCGGACCACTAGTGTTTCTTGTAGAAACGCTCATTGGGGTGGGCCTATTTTGTGGAACAAACCCTGGCCCTAGTTTGAAAACATTAAACATATTCGGATTACTTTTAGCAGCTGGCGAAACGCTGTATTTATTAAACTGATTTCTATTAAAATTGGATAGATTAACATTTTTTAATTTATCAGTAATTTGGAAGTCGTTTACAAGAATATTGAGTGCTTCTTGCAACGTATCTGGATTACGAGTAGTTACATAATCGCCCAATGGTTTGTTTAGATTCTTAAGAAATATTCTTATGCCCAGAGATAAACTATTTTCAATGGAATATCTCGCCTTTTCGGAATTGAATTTATTGGTACAATAAGCGATTTGTAAATTCAAATTCGCTTGTATTTTATTGAAAAATTCGATTGGCGACCATTTATTTTGATGTAGTTCGCAAAGCTCGATGGTCAAAGTCTGCAAATCACGTTTATCAAAATAAGTGGCTAAGAGAGCCGTTCTTAGGTCTTGTCATGTATTTATTACGTAAGTCGAAATATCGTTTTTCGCCTTACCTACAATTTTGTTTTTTAGACAGTTAATTATAAATTTATTTTGAAAATCATCTGGATCGGCCAGATAAAAATTATTAATAATTTCTTCGCATTTTTTTAAATTGTCTTTCAGATTATTTTGATTCCCACTGAATTCAGGAATCATTTGTAAATAGTCCAATTTAAATTGAGGTCGTGCACAGGTAATTGCTCTGAAATATCGCTTATGGCCAAGTTATCAAGAGACGAATTTATTTCGTCGAGTAAATTGCCAAAATCTGAGTTACTACCGCTTGGAAATGACATCTATGCACTTACCATATCAGTAACCAAATTTTCAACTGCATCAGAGGGTCTCCGGGTTCTCCGGGGAAGTCGATCGTCTGCGAGGTGGGTCTGGTCCTGTTGTCTTCGGGTCGGCTGGTTGGTCGTCGTCCCTGTTCTCTCGAGCACCGCCGGGGATCTCCGCAACGATGGAAGTCCGCTTCTTGAAGGGTCCACCGGATTTTTGGAAAATCACCGTGTTCGTGATTGCAGTACAAAATGTTAAAACACACCAATCAATTTTTGATTGTTGGGCAATCCTACCGCACTGCGCCAATTACGTTTTGGGTTAACTCGAGGGAGTTTTTTAAAAAGACTTATTATTTATTAAATTGATAATTACATGTTCGTGGTTGGCGATAGAGTGCCTTTGTTAGTTTTCTTATTATTCTAAATGCACACAAGTGCTGAGTTAGCAGATAAGAAAACCGCTGATGAAGAGCGTCGCAAGTCGCTTGCTCGCGGCTTGCCGGCGAAGTGAGCATTAATTTGAGCGGGGTCGTTGGTAACATAATATTCAGGCAAAACCGCCACTCATTTGAAAACAGTACCCTGCTCCAGTCCTCATTATTCCATGCCCGGTGATTTCGGGCAAAAGCCAATCTTGCAACACGATGTCGGCGTTGTAAAGGTGGACCTGTAGCCATCTTTCTACAAGACAATCCAGCAGCCCGAAGCCTTCTCCTAATGGTCCATTCACTAACATTTACATCTCTAACTTCATGGAGTTGATTTCGTAGATAAACTGTAGAAGCTGTTCAAATCGGCAAACTTGTAGACCCCTAAAAACGGTCATCTCTAATCGTGGTGACTTTTTTCGAACGGATCCTGGTCTTCTGGTAATCAGGCCAGTATCCAAGTAATGCTGATACACTTTTTGTATAGCACAAAAGCTTACTTCCGAGATATTCGACAAAATCCGAATAAACTGTAATATAAATAGTTTAATTCATAATAGGAAATGCTATCTAATACAAGGTGTGCATTTTTTACAGACCATATAAAAAAATTAAGTTGATGATAATTTCTTCGAAACGAAATGTTGTACTGAAGATTTGTAAACGCTGTTTTGTATTTGTAAACGCTTCTCAAATAAATTCAGAAAAAATAAAAACAAAATCGCAAGAATTTGATTTTGTCGAATATCTCCGGAAGTAAGCGGACATTTCTGGTTTTCTAAATAGAATATTACTGACCACTAAATTGCGATTTTTTGTGTAATTTAACCGCCTTTGTAACTTTTACGGCTTCCGAGATCCCCATGCTCTTGATCTTTATCTTGGACACCCTGTATATAATTTTTGAAAGAGTGTAAAATTGCAGATTACAGCGATCCATTCTAGATCATCCAATATCCATTCTAGAGTCATCAGAATCAATTAATCCGAATCAATTAATCCGATCATTTTAGAAAAAGTCTGCGCGGCTGTGTGCGTGGATTTGTATTGTTTTTTCTAGACATGAAAAGATAAATTCAAGATAATTGAATATATTTTGAGTATAAAAGTATAAGTATAAAAGTACAAAATTTAAGAACAATCCGAAACTGCACATCTTTTGTATGGATCAAAATTTCATGGTTCCTACTCTTGCATAGAAGACAGCATTGAATTTTATTTTTTTATTTTTGCAAATGTTGTCAAAAAGAGGACGTCATCGACTTTTTAAAAGATGCAACCAATGTTTATTGGGGCTCTTTTTTTAGAAATAGTGCTATAACCTTTGCAACATTCAAAAACAAATTTTTGAGAAAAAAAAATGGAATTGGAAATGTTTTAATTTTTAAAGTATGGAACTTGTACCGGACAAAGTCACGGTTTCATGGGTTTTATCGTTGAGTGAAGGTTTTATGCAACTTGGACACTGCAAAGTTGTTATTCTATGAAATTGGAACGTGTATGCAAAGTCATAATTTTGTGGAACTTAGTCCAAGTAATACTTTTTATTTCTTAAATTATGCAAAGAGAGTTTTATGGAACTGAGACTGGTTGATTGCATCAGAAAATTTGTCAGAAAGATATATGTGGAATTAAAAATATTTTATTTCTTAAACGGAAATTGAAATATCTCAGTTTCATAAAACTGGAGTTATTTATACAAAGTCACAGTTTTATGAATTTGAATATTTATCCAACGTTATAATTTAATGGGACCGAGACATAATACGAGGTCTGTTCAAAAAGTATCCGACCTGTGGTCAGAGGAAAGAATCTATCACTTCCTGAGCGAAGAACCCCTAATTCCCTTCTAAGTACATACCTTCTTCCAGCGACCGTGCCTTTTTTATGGAAACATGCCTGGGGGTCTATTCTTCAATTTCAAGTGATAAATGTCGTATGCGACATTTTCATTTTTATTGATGTCCGTTGATTATCAATCGATAATACAATCGATAATACAAAGGTTCGTATAATCGCTAGTCCTCTTGGTTACTTAAATCACCGTTGATAAAAATTGTAACTGAGGAAAATCTCAAGACTAACATTTTCAGTCATTTACCTATTGTAGCTCGATAGGTATATGATATATGAAAAATCCTCATGATTTTTTTAACTCCAGATTTTACCGATTTGGAATCCAACCCCCCACGCTGAACTAGTAGTGACTGTATTTGTTAGGGATATTATCCAAAATAATATATAATAATTGCTGAACTATTATCCAAAATTTGTTTGTTTACTTTACTTAGAAATATACGAGCCCAGGCTCATAATAGTTCGGCCGGTTTACATTTTCAAGCAGAGGCCTAAACAAATCACAAAACTTACACAAATGATGAGACATTTCCACAAAATTGTTTCCACTATATTAAAATATATACTTCAACCTTACTAAAGCTTAATATTTTTTTCGAATTACATAATGAACAAATTTAATATAACAAAAACTTTAGTGAATGGACAGCTCATAATAGTTCGGCCGATATTTAAATATTAATATTGGCTTACATCGCTATGGAATTAATGCGCTACTGTTAAAACAAATACATAATGAACAAATAAACAAATATCTGTTAATATTAGTTGTATACGTGCTGTGAGACACAATAATAGTAATACACTATGATTTTACGTTAATGCCAAGTGAAATGCCTCGTGGTAAATCTTCAAGTAAAGATTTGCGCTTGTCCATGATTAATGCCCATAAAAAAGGTATTTCGGCACATCATATATCTGTTTAGCATTCAGTTCCGCGTTCTACAGTGCAAGATATTATTAATTTGTATAAAATAACCGGCGATGTCCAACAAAAAACCAAAACCGGCAGGCCATCTACAATTACGGAAGCAGATAAACGAGCTTTACGTAGAATTATAAAAACAAACCGGGGGTCAAATACTAAGGAAATAACTATGCTATGGAGTGAAAGTATAGCCAAAGAAGTTACGATATCCACAACGAAGCGAACTTAGCGAAAAATAGGATACAAGTTCTGGAAGGTAATATTTATTGATTTTTTTTTGGACTAAAAAAGGTTAAGAGCTAATTTAATTTTTTTCAATAGGCAAAAGAAAAACCTAAACTTGACGCAAAGACAATGGCATAGTGCAATGTGAAGTGATGAATCAAAATTTCATGTTTGTGTGATTGATACGCAAAAACGAGTTTTGCGTACATATTCAGATTCTTATCTTAATGATTGTTTAGTTAAAAAAGTCAAGTTCCAAGCCTCTGTTACTGTTTGGGGCTGTATGTCTGCAAGAAGTGTAGGGAAATTACATTTCATTGACGGCATAGTTAATTCGCAAACGTGCAAAGACAATCTGGAAGAAAGTTTTTTGCCTTCAATTTTAAATTGTGAATCGTCGGAAGGTGAATTTATTTTCCAAAAGGACGGTGCACCATACCATACGGCGACAATTATTCAAAGATCATGAAATACCAGTATAAAATGTACATGTTCTAGTCAAGATGTGCCTCCTATCGAGACAGTTTGGACAATATGAAAAAAAGAACTTCGTAAAAATCCGACGCGTACTGTACCCGAACTAAAAGCTACCTGGCGGAACATATGGGACACTACTCTACTAGAAGAATGTGTAAGGCTTGTGGATACAATGCCCAGTAAAATTAAAGCTGTTATTGCTAACAAAGGTGATGTAACCGAATCTTAAATATCAGCTGAACTATTATGAGCCGTTCACTAAAGTTTTTGTTATATAAATTTTGTTCATTATGTTATTCGGAGAAAATATTCAGCTTTTGTAAGGTTAAAGTATACCGGACTTTTTTTTCTTTATTACACATAACATTTTTTGGTTGCTTACTAGTGACAATGTATAACTGATTGCCTGCACCTACCCGCAAGGAATGTTCCTATGTGTAACTTAAAAACAAAAATGTCAACCGTATGTATAGGTGCAGGCAACCAGTTGTTCATAGATTTCACGGTGTGACATAAACCACAGAGAGGTTATAAAGAAATCACTTTTAATGAAGAAATTCTAACTGTATGATATTTCAAACAGTCTGGCTACATCTGAAAGCGATCCTATGGGCCTTTCCTGTACACAACATAGGATATTCAGTTTCATCTCTTCTGTTAAAATACGGTTGGTTTTATCTCGTAAAATTTATAGTAACGTGCAAATATGTCACTTGGATGAACTAAAAAGCCGTATACGTACTGCATAAGCCCACAATTCATTACAAATACTCTGCGTTGCTTCCAAGACCCCGCCTTGCGTATTGCCTTGAAATACACGGAGGGCATTTTAAAAACTTGCTGGGACACCAGGAGTCAACCTCACTTAACCTTTTATGTTGTTTTGTTTACCGTTAGAATTGTTTGAATAAATTAATTTCTTTTTTTTAAATATAATTTTTGTGATTCCTTTATTGTGAAAAACATAATCTATCTGTGTAACGGTGTATGAAAAAATGGTGACAGTGGACGACAGTGTATAATTGGTTGCCTACACCTACGCCGCTATGTGCGTTGATTTTTTTAAAAGTTATACATAGGAATGTTATAAAGAAAATAAAGCCCGGTATATTTTAATATGGTCGAAACAATTTTGTCTAAATGTCTCATCGTTTGTGTGAGTTTTATGATTTGTTTAGGCTTCTGCTTGCAAATGTAAACCGGCCGATCTATTATGAACCAGGGCTCGTAAATCGTAGCTATCATGAAAGATTGCCCACCCTACGATGGTAGGTATCAATAGCGCGTTATCCTATAGGCCAATTGGGACCCCGGAGGGCCCTAACTCAATTCTTATATTATTTATTAAGTAATGCAATAAATAAAAAATAACGCTGTACATGGGCCCCCCAAATTCAAATTTACCCAGGGTTCCATAAAGCCATAACGTGCCACTGGTAGGTATACATTATGAGCTTGCAATATTCTATTGGTAATGTTCTCGCATGTAGTTACATGTATGTACGTACACGTTTGAAACTCGCACACATTGGGCTGGGTTGGGTGTACGTTTCTGGATTTGAAATTTAAATGCGACGTCAGCGGCGGCGGCGGCGGAATGTAAATGTTTGGCGCGGGGGCGGGCCGGCGGTGGGTGTGTGGGCGTTGGTCGGAAGGAAGTGAACGCATGTTCTGCCATGATTTAGTCGCATGCACCTGGATCTCAGACACATGCTAATGGTGATTTACATAAAAACACTTATTCCCACCGCCGATGTGAATAGATATTACCGTTATTAAAGCGGTGTTCGGGCGTTTTAGGTTATTATTCAAATGTAAACAGCGCCGGGTGGAGTGGAATTCGAATGGGGGGTGGCACGGTGCACGGTGTACACAAGGCCCGGCTCGATTCGCTGCCGGCCGAGATATCATCGCGGACCGAATCGCCTCCGCGATCGACGGAAAATTCTAATTACGTCTGACAAATTTTTCAATCCGTCCAACACAGAAACAGCAACACTTCACGCTGTTGTTGATTATTATAATCAGGTGTGAATATTAATGTGGCGTGTAACGAATTCGGCATTAAAAGATTATAACTGCTAAATACCAACCAATCTAATTATACCCTGTGACCAAAAGATTTAGATTCCTTACTACATCCCTGGCTTGAATCCCTAAATATGACGAAATACGTTTATATGTTTAAATTTAGTTTAAAATGATTATTTTGTAAATATACCTGCTTATATAAATTTCTATATTATATGAGTCTATATACAGAGTGTTCCAGGCTCTTGGACCATCAAACGTTTATAAGGATCCCGACTTCGTTCTCTTGCGCTAAAATACTTTCTATCATTTCCGGTTCTACCGGAAGTAGCCATCGACTTTTGTTTTTTAAATGGATACCCTTTATATTATAATGTTTTTCGCCTTCCCGTTTAATTTGAAACCTCTTTTGTACACATGTATGTACACCTTTTATTTTACTTTTGAGATAAAAAAATAAATTAAAATATTTAAACCTCAAAAACATTTGACTCAATTTCTCTTAAAAATAAGATAAAAACGAAAAATTGATCTCGAATGTACCTGAAAGGTACCTCTATAACTGATATATTTTGCGTATCCGCACGAAGAAATGTTAAAACGGAAGTGCTTAGCTCAACGTAAACTTCCGCCTGGACCTGAACCCTGATACACATCGGCGTTCTTGCAGGACAAGTGTAATTCGCACTCTGGTTGGTTGTCGCAGTCAGGAGCGGATGGGGCCGGAGGGAAGCCGAGAAATTTCCCCGTGCGCCACCGGTCGGAAATAGTTGTGAGGCGCCGGTGCAGAAGTCCTATATATTTGTTTTGCGATTCAAATCGCACTTTCGCGTTACCCTATTCCCATTACAAATTATATCACGGAATGTGTCCTAGCAGAGAGAAATGTTCTAGAGAACATACAGGCCAGAATACCCCAAAAGCCCTAGCATATAATAGCATTAGCCTTATTTTTTTTTTCGGAACTAGGTACTCTGACAATAACTATACATATTTATCATTCCGCTGTGAAACCCAAAACTCTTCTTTGTTTTTTTTAATAAACTAAATAAATAGTTTAAAAATTAAAATACACTTGCCATCACTTAATAATCGTAGACAATAACAAATAAATTGGAAATAGAAATCGAAAGATTGGTGGTGCCGAAAGGAGGCACGAAAAGAAGAAGGCACGTTTAGCCGAAGAGGCGAAAAGGTGTATGAAACTTTATTCAATTTTTAATAAGCAACCAATGGTTTCATCCCCTTCCGAACCCCCTGTGGCTAGGTGCAGTTATTTCATACAAAACTGCGACACTGCATTTACACCACCATCATCCTACTCATCTTCAACTAATAAATTAACAATAATACACGAAATTGATCAAGATTCTGTAGCAGACAATATAGTTCAACAAATACAAATGAACGACTGTAACTATTTTCTGAAGCCTCAACCACATGAACTGAGAAACTTTTTTGATTGCCATCCAAAAGTACTCAATAGCCATGTAAATTTTAATTATCAAAAGGTATTTCTAACAAAAAACAAAACCCCACGGCAGTGGCTAAGTTTTAGTAAGACACAGAATACATTATTTTGTACGGTATGTTTAGCTTTTGGTAATAAATCTGAGAAAAGTGTCTCTATCAATGGCATATCCGATTGGAAACATATATATCAACGTATTGAAGAACACCGTGTATCACAGCTACATACAAAATGTTGTAATGCTTACTTTTTGTTCGAAAATAATTCTGGTGTTGATAAATTATTATGGTCTCAACAGATAAAACTTAAAGAGAAAAATGTTATGAAAAATAGCCAAATCGTTGATAGAATAATAAATATTATTAAACTTCTTGGAAGACGAGGCTTACGTTATAGGGGCAAAGAGTTAGAATCGTGCTACTATCTGGACAACGAACATTTGGACCACGGCAAGTTTTTATAAATTGTACTATTGCTTGCTAAATATGATATAATTTTGAAAGACCATTTAGCTAAAGCTATTTCTGAGAGTAAACGACTACATAGTTTAAATATTAAAAATAGATCTGGAGCATTTGTTTTTCATTTCTGTCAGACTACAGTTAATAAAATTATTAATCTTATTATTGACAACATGAAAATAAATAATAGCAGAAGAAATAAATACTGCCGGAATTTATCCAAGAGCAGTAGACACAACTCTGCACGTGTCTACAACAGACCAATGCTCGATAATTATTAAATATGTACTTGAAAACCAGGCAAAAGAAAGGTTGCTCTCCTTTGCCAGTTGTCATAATTCAACGGGAGCTGGTATTCATAAATTAATTGAAAAGGAACTGGAATTAAATAAAATACCAATCTCTCAATGTATCGCTGATTCAACTGATAGAGCAGCCAACCATGCAGGGATTATATAAAGGTTTAGTGGCAATGATGAAAAAGGAGAACAGTGAACATATCCATATTTGGTGTTACAGTCACATTTTAAATTCAGTTATTTGCAATTTAATACAATGTAGCATTAAAGCTTCATCCGTATTTGAGAGATATGGCAAAAAGTTTTAAAGAACATATTCTGAAATACGAAGTTATTTTAACAGCTGAGGTATTTTAAAAGATATTTAGCATTACGAGACCTCTGTCAAAATATTTACAAATACCAGGACTAGATCTTTTGAAAGCTACACAGATGGCACAAAGTGCAATAATGCAATTAAAGGAGTTGCAAAGAAATGTTCTTTCAATAAAACATCGCGCAGACGAATTCGTAGTATGGGCTGAAACAACATAACAACAACATAATTCTGGAATGACAGTTGAGACATCATTGCCCAAACTACGAAGAAAAACGTACCTGGAGAAAAACGTGGAGAAGAAACACCAGACGATGAGCTTGAGAAATAATGAATTGAAACATTTAATGTAATAATGGATACCACGATAAAACGACTTCAAAAAAACTTGATGTGTGTAAAGATTTATCCGTGCTAGATCTACAAATTTTTAATGATGTTAAAGGAAATATTCCAAGAAATTGTTTACAAACTTTAACTAAAAATTACAAAAAATAGATTCTAATATTACATTACCAAATTTAAAAGAAGAACATTTTTATTGAAAATTTGGACCTACTAAAACAAAATATTTGTGATGTCTTTACAGTAGACCAAAATCTTGAACTAGAGAAGGGCTGTGTGGAAGAACATAAAGAAGACTCGATGAAGCAAGTGTTGGAAACAAATTTTGACTTAGGAATATGTAAAAGTTGCAAGAACTGTGCTAGTTGTTGTTATTATGTCATTTGTAAATATAATTTATTTCGATGAGTGTACCTTAGCTCTAGCGTATAAGTATTTTTTAACACCACTTCCGATATCGCAAGTTTCATGTGAAAGATCTTTCTTTAAGCTAAATTATGTAAAAAATAGATTAAGACCGACGCTATCCGATACTCGTCTTGGGGCTTTTATGCTACTGAGTTCTGAGAAAGAGATTTTAAATTCAATAAATAATAAAGAAATTATAACCGAGCTCGGAAAATCCAGTTCTCTTCTCTCAAAAAAGTTATTGTTTTAAAATTAGAATATTATATTTTATTATTTTTTGCTTATTTAAGTTTAAAAATTACTATTTAGTTGTGCAATACATTTAGTTTTTTTATTGTAGAATAAATTTGCAGACGCTTTTATTTAGTTTTGTCCATCACTCAATCCACCACAAATACTCTCACCAACAATCCGCCCACGCGAGTGGCTCAAATAAGGCACAAATACTCCTCGAACTATTTTATTAAAACCGCGAAAGATATGTCACGCACCGAACTTGCCGACTACTGGGAAAACCAAAAGTTAGGACCCCAAGATGAAATTATTAAAACGCAATTAACCTTCCTAATCAAATCAAATACATCCAACGAAGAAATGGCCGACCTACTGTCTTCCTTGCAACAAAGCAACCTTATTACTCAATACAAAATAACATCCCCACACAAGAACACCGAAAAACCAACCCCACAAGCTACTTACACTTGCGTAATATCTGGTGTGGACCACAACATCAAAGACGAAGAATTAAGCACTCGTCTACTAGCCTGCAACTTATCTCATAGATTCTGCAAGAGAATCACATCACGTAGCACCGGAAAAACAACTAGCATGATAAGAATCATTACCGGATGCTTCAACTCTTATGAAAAGCTACTACAAGAAGGTGTCTTCTACAAAAATAGGCACTATTTAGCATACGAAAGTTCTCCACCACCTGCACTGCCCCTTCCATGTGGGAAATGCAACGAATTCACGCATGCTACCGATAAATGCACAGTATCATGCAACAAATGCCAAGGCCAACACTACACATCTAAATGCACTTCACCTCTCCCAGAGACCTGTAAAACTTGCAACGAAGAAGGACACAATGCTTGGAGCCTAAAATGCAAGAAGCGACCTACTCAACCAATTCCGGGCATCCCGAACACGAAGATACGCTCCGCCAACAAACGAAGTGAAAACATCGACCAGAACATCATTAAAAGTAGTCGCATACACAAACACATCACTATTCATGACCACATCATCGACACATTCCAAAATTATCACCAAAATTAACTCACCCAAAAATATAGACAGGCAAGCACTTTAAAAAAAACTAAAACAGCGATTTCTAGACTCCTACAGCATAGATACAGTAGTATCATTCTCAGGTAACCGCATCTTCATCATCATGTTCGACACCCAACATATAGACGCGCCCCAAGCTACCGCTCCCATAGACGGTATCCAAATACACATCTCCGACTCTACTACTGGTATGTAATGGCTCCTATACGCATTCTTTATGGCAACATTAACTCCTTTCTCAACAAATCCCACCTTATCCTAAACTACCTCTCTACAAATCCCGTTCACTGCGCTATGTTCATTGAAACCAAGTCGCCTCTCCCGATATCGTTCCGCAATTGGTCTTCAATCCAAATCCCTTCAACGGTTGCTAATCACAACCACAGAGGAGGCTCTGCGGTGCTAACGCACCCTTCAATTAAACTAGGCAAAGCAAATTCACCAATCATTAACGAACCCCTAAACGAGTGCTTACACTACACGATACAATTCGCAAACTCACTTCTCCATATTCTACAAGTCTATATACATCCACATAGCAGAATTGACGACATTATCTTCATAAAAGCCGCTCAATATGACTACTCTATTATAATAGGAGATTTTAACCTAAACCCAACCAAAAAAAGACACTTAACGACATTCCTGCATAACTCCAGTTTCGTGAAAATACACACTCCTCCCACTTTCATCATGGCGAACAATCCAAGCACAACGCCGGATGTAATCCTCTGCACCTCAAATCTAAAAAATCTCAATTTAAACCTTGCGGCTATCCTTGACATCTGCTCGGACCACTTATCCCTGGAATTTGAAATCAACTTACCCATACAGCTTGCTCAGATAACTCCTGAAACCAGAACCCAATTTAACAAGTGCAACATAGAATCCCTCAATGCAGAGATGACAAATTACATCAGCCAGAATCCTATCATCACAGAAGAATCCAATAATAATTTTGTTAATACCCTATCTAACTCAATACAGCGCAACTCTCCCAAAAAACCTACCTCATACTACAATTACCCTCTTCCCCCGTTTATCCTTAACCTATTAAAACAGAAACGACAGATATACCGAGACATTAAACGCTTTGAAGATCCACCACTAAAAAAGAAATTCAACGACCTAAACAAGAATATTCGAATACTTATTCAACAATACCGAGAAGACAAGTGGATAAGGGCTTGCGAACACATCAATGAATCTAAAGGCAAGCAGTTTTGGATACAAATAAAGAAACTTTCAAAGTATAAGCGCCCAGATAAATGCCATGGTATCGTAAACCCTGCAACAAATCAGAAATGCACAGACTACCAACAAATTGCAAACATATTCGCTGAACACTATAGAAAATTCTTCAGATTCGATTCCAACGTTGCCTATGATCCAACTAAATTAATGGAAGTCAATGACTGGTACGAACAACACTTTTCATCTACCATTGATTCCCCACCCGATGCGCTCATAACTGAGGATCAATACTACAACCTGGTCACATCAGCAAGAAACTCTGCACCGGGCCACGATAATATTCCTTGACTGATACTCAAACAAATTGATCCCACAATCCATACACACATCATCAAAATTATCAACCACTGCATATCCACCCAAACATTTCCTCCATACTTTAAAAATGGCATAATTATCTGCATTCCTAAAAAAGACACTACCCGGAAACTACAGACCTATAACCCTACTCCCCGTAATAGGGAAAATCCTAGAGTCCCACATCAATCATAAACTTCAGCAAGCGATTGGCCACAAAATCCCCTCATACCAGTTCGGTTTCTCTCAAAACAAATCCACTTCCCACCCACTTACTATACTCACTTCTAATCTTCAAGCAGCACACCTAGAAGGCAAAAAATCCGCAACCCTCTTCCTTGACATCCATCGTGCATTTGACTCCATCTGGCACAAGGGACTCCTCTTCAAGCTTCACAAATTAGGAACTCCTAACTACTTACTTGCCTTAACAAACTCCTTTCTCCAAAACCGCTCTGCTAGAGTAAAACACAAAAATTTCTTTTCATCAGCGATAGAAATCGAACAAGGCCTCCCACAAGGCTCCCCATTATCGCCCTACCTCTACAATACCTACTGTCATGATATATACAATAGCAACCCCACACACTTCAACCCCAACTCCTACATCCTTCAATATGCCGACGACACAGCTCTGGTGTCTCATTCCGCCAACATCCCATCGACTGTCGCAAACCTTCAACTCCAAATGGATAAAACCCAAGCCTGGTTCAACACATGGCGTTTTCACAGCAACCCCAACAAATCTCAATTCATGATTCCCTTCTACAAAATTCTACCCAATTCTCCCTTCATTCAAATTGACAACACCCAAATCTTCCTACAAAGCTCGTGCAAATATCTCGGCATCATAATCGACCATAAACTAAACTTCAACCAACACACAAAGAACGCCAAACATGTTACGAAAACTAGAGCAAACATATTCAGGAATCTGACATATAGACGACAAGGAATATCTACCAAAACTGCTGTCCAAATTTATAAATCTATTTGTCGACCCGTCCTTGATTATGGCTCCATCCTTTTCTCCCTCTGCCGTAAAACTCCCATTAAAAATCTCGAAGTTACAGAACGCGCAGCACTGTGAACCATTACCAAAATCAGAAATCCAAATAATCCTCTCCACAATATCAATAACGAATCCCTTTACAACACCACCAACATCCTACCAATACACCTTCGCCATAAAGAAATATTCCGCAAATTCCAAACTAAGCCCCACAACCTAGAAGGCATCTCTCCATACACAACCACCCGGGACCACCCAGAACGCCCTAAGGTCAAACACCCCTCCAAAACCCTATACGAAAGAATACAGGAAGAATCATCAAACACAGACAGCGAATAGAATAGCCTACACACCTCCCATACATCTCATTCACTTATCACTATCACTTATCACCCATTTGTCATATTCACCAAATTATAAAAAAGTTCACGGGCAGAAAGGCTTCGGCCGATAGCCCTTTTTAATAATAATAATCAAACCACCTATATAATCTAGTATGTACTACTTATACTGTATATCGTTGTATTATTAAAATAAACATATTCTATATATAATAACTAGTTCTTTTAATTTTTGTCCGCACTTCATATATGGCGCCGGTAACTGTGGTCGCAGTGCAATTAATAGGTTTACATGACCATACAGGGTGTCTCAAAAATTGTGTCCAACCTTTATAAGGCTACATTGTTAGTCCCTATTGAGTACGAAATCGATTACGACAATGACAAAAAAGTTGTGATGAAAAAATTGAATAAGTACTTCCATAGATGCCAGATGTATTTCTGCCTTATTATTTTCTCAAAACTTGTGTTAAAACAAATTGATTTTAACTTATTACTATTAACCATTAACTTTGGATCGTTTTAAATGATTGACACCAACATTTTTGGAAATATATTCTAATGAGAGAATCTGCATACGCAACTTCATACGCTTATAACTTCAAAAATAACCATCACAGGACATTTTTGTTTATGGATTTAGAGTCATATTGGTTAGTAGTATGTGACGTATAAAGAATGGACACCAATTTTGAGACACCATATATATGGGCATATTGATATCAAATTTTTGCCGTGTGAGCAAGATATGCGCCGTCCATTTGATTTTAATCAATTTGCGCTGCAAGAAGCATCATGTGCAGTGTCAGGTGCCCAGGCATCTAGTATCTCTAGAATTCGTGGCGGAGATTTGAAAAGGCGAAGCCTATAACACAATAAATATTCAGGTTAAAATTTCAATGCATGAGTTGTGTAAGATACAGGCAAAGCAATGACTATGTAGAGTTTTGATGAGCGCGTGAAGGATTATTTAAATAATCAAAAACTGAGTAACTTTTCTTCACTTATTTATTTTGTACTAAATGCATATTTCGGTCACCTAGTGACCATATTTATTAGTGTACTGTTGTAGTGTGTGCTTCACTTGGTTCACTTAAATCATTATATGCAGGAGGGTAAAAATAATGACCCAATTACTCAATGTTTAATTTCAATTGTTCTATGAGTATCGAACTGGCGTTGCCGAAATCATCGACATAATTACTTCTGGCACACGCAAGGTAGGTAAGCCTTCATGGCATGTCTTTGAACTAGAGTAGAGATTGTTATATCATCATCAAAATCAGACATCAAATATCAGCATAAAAAATACGTAATTCATGCTAAGGGCAATGGGCTTCTCAATTGATGAACCAACGTAAAAATGATATCCCAATTACTAAATTGTTAATTTCAATTATTGTTCTATGAAGATCGCGCGGACATTGCCGAAATCAAGGACATCATTGTTTATCCTTAAATTGCAATTATTTTGAAAGGAATCATGTCAGCTACACCAGAACTAGTAAGTGTTGATTTATTGGTTATGAAATTACATTTTTTCATGTGGAATCCCGTGAGCGGCATCACAACTGACTACGTCTCTTAGTCCTCCTCTACGGCAGGAGACGAGGGCTAAGCCCTTGTCCCTAAGTCATACAGAGAGACATACTCCGTAGTCGCGGCCATCTAAATGTCCATAAGTTTTCATAATTCCATAATTCTAAGCGGGATCACGTATGCGACATCGCAATTTCTAAATCAACGTAACATAATGACCCATGTACCTACTCAATTGTTAATTTCAACTGTTTGTTGTGGAAAAGCGATACATCAGAATCAGTAGCTGTCGATTTCTTGATTATGTACGGCAACGCTTGCGCGATTCCTCATAGAAGAATTGAATAATTGGTCATTATTTGTAAGTTGCTTCATCACTAGCGATGTCGCTTACCCGTTCTCCACTTACATGACACCATGGGAGTCGCGTAAGCGACATCAACATTAATGGCTGTCGATTACTCAGTTGCAAACTCCATGAGGTCTCATATAAGCGACAAATGATTATGCTTTTACGCACAAATGCAGTGTTTCAAGAGCAATTGATAAACGGCATAAACATTGTTCTACCTAACGCTGTGTTAGATCAACGCTGTGTGAAGCTTAAGTTAAGTTACATTGTGTTACTTAACTTTATGCTAATCACGTTTCAAGTAATTTCACATAATGTTATTTTACGTTAAATTGCTCTAAATTATATACGTTCGTTCATATAGGCTCGTTTCACATATGCGGCGGCGGCAATATTAGCTCATTTTCAAGAGCACAGGCACAAGCTTATAGTCTATTGACGGCTTATTGCCGTCGTGGATGAGTGCCGTGCATGTGTGAAACGAGCCTTACACCAATCGGTTTTCAACGTCTCATTTAATTCTTGCAAAATATAAACTTAAATTTGAACTTTCTGTCTCTGCACATGCAAATGCCTGTTTCTTGCAAGTGCATCAAGAAAATGCTTAAAATTTTGTTTATAAATTATTGTCTGTACCCTAAGAGACTTTATTATAGATACGTATATTGAAAGGTAATCGTCTATCACTCTCTACATCTTTGCTTCTATCAGTCTCGGAGCTATTGATTTTTGTTTTCATACGCTCTCTAAAATTTCAGACTTCATGAGTTTTTGGGGAGCAAATTAAAGTGGCTTCGCTTGCCTTTTGCAATACTTTGCCTACAATTTCTCTGATTTCCAAACGTATTATATCTTTAAGAACCCAATAGAGTGACAACCCAAAAATCAACTCAAAACAATAATTAATTTATTTTAATTTAATTTTTCTATTTTTAGAGAACTTATATAAAAAAATCATGTATGTACCATGACCGCAATAAGCAATTCTTTGCCTTGGAATGAATTAGCAGCCTCGTCTTAAGACTCAGCTGCTAAATATTCCTCGGCCGCGAATTTGCCATTTTCCTGTTACATAAATAACTATTATCTTAGGTAGGTATTCTTTGGGTATTCAATAAATTTGAATAAACCCCTGTCTTCGTGTGTGCTTTCTTGGAGAATGTCGAGTTCAGCGGGGCCATTAATCCATCCAACGTGCTCCCCTAATTTATTTTAATAGTGCCGATCATTAGGGTTAAATTACTTATTATGCGATGAATGCGTGAGCCACACTGCAGACCGATGGAAATCGCTTCCAGATCGACCCTGGATACGGAATAATTGTGAGAAGTGGCGGAAGATAACCTCTAATGATAGCAACTTTCTCCGCCTGCCCCACCTGCACCTCAAAGCTCTAGCCCTCGCCATGATTGCCGTGGAAAAATTATGGCTTTTCGAAGGCGCATTAGCCGAGCCGGGGGTGGCCGGGAGCGCAAAACGAATTAAAAAAGGGTCTCTCCAAATATCGGCCTTATCTGGCACGATAAATCGTAATTTATTAGGAACGAAATCTATTAAATAGGCTTATAAGTGGCGCGCGGATTTATTTATATTTAATTACACGGCGGTCGGAGGAGTACTCGGGGGGCGGCGGAAAGGCGGTTATGACGTTTGTAACGTCGGTGGAAAGGAAAGGCTGGATAGTATCGCCATTTCCTGTCAGAAATTGCCAATCAAAAGATCAATTCCGACCGATTATGTCCGACGGTAATTATTTTTTCCCTTTCTCTACGAGCGCGGAATATACGCAATATGACCAAAACAATACCATTGAAAATTTAAAAAAAACACATAATTTTTTTATGCATCGTCGCTAAATCCACATCCAATAACTTACTTTTTATGAGAATTAATGTATGTGTTTATTTTCAGGTTCCGGACAGATACAGTTATGGCAGTTCCTTTTAGAATTATTGAGCGACTCGTCGAATGCGGCGTGCATAACCTGGGAAGGCACAAATGGAGAGTTCAAACTCACCGATCCCGACGAAGTGGCAAGACGATGGGGAGAGCGCAAATCAAAGCCCAACATGAACTACGACAAACTATCCAGAGCACTTAGGTCAGTCTAAAATTATTGATAAATTACAATCGCTGAAATTTTAGTGCTGGCAACTTTCACTGCAGGGCGCAACTGGGGGAAGTACTTGAGTTGGCAGTGTGACAGAGTGTCTTTCCTGAACAGTTATCACCTGGGCTGGAATCGAACCTACAAATGCTAATGAAAAGACCATGCAGATATGTATTATCAAATCATGTGAGATTACATAAGAACATTTTTTAAACGAAAACAATTCAAAGTATAAAAACCTCAATATATTGTACTACGTGTCTTTTAACAAATTGCAAGTAAGATATTTTGCAAGTTATATTACATAACTTTATACATATTTATATTAAATGCATGCTAAAAACTTATCTTTATTTAAGGTAGTTATTAGATGAACCAACACATGCAGTTATAAAGTAAAAACTGCAACATTTATTCCATTTTCCGTGTTTGTTGTGCGTAGTCGGATCAATCACGTTCCTAAAAATAATTTTTCATTTCACCAACAATCACGTCCAGGGGACGGATGAGGGAAAAACCCGACTAACGGTATTAGCCCGCTATCGGCCGCTAATTGCCGCAAATGAACTGGGGGGTGAGCAATGGAATTAGCCGTCCCCTCCTTCCGACCGGCCGGACCTGTGCGGTAATCGCCCCGCCGGGGGCGGCCGTCCATCGGCAGTGCACGTCTGGTCGGCTACACGTAACCCTGCAAATGCCATTTGCTCATCCCCCAGGACACGAATCGAACTCGTCCTCCACAAAAGCGAAAAGCCGCTCCCGATTTATTAACACCGTTATTGCCCGGTATCCCGGAATTGCGAACGAATTGACTGTGCTAGGCGCGCACACACACACAAAAGGGAGAGAAATTGATTGCGATTGCAGGAATTAAAACGCTTCCATTTGTTCGGAGATGAAAGTTTTTGGAGGATCTGAAAAGTTTTATATTATTCAACGTATGAGGAAATTACATTCTGGCAGGTGGAAAATTCATGGTTAATAACGCTCAGCTCCAAATAATCTAGTAGTAGTAGTGACTGTATTTGTTAGGGATATTATCCCTAACTGGCTATCGACCAACGTGGGTCCTTCTGCCGTGTGATTTGTGTAAATGTGTGTATTGAGTTAGGGCTTGTTACTCTAGAAATGCGCCCCCGATCTCTAGAGCGCCGTTAATGAGCTCCCAACGGCGAATGGCACTAGTTTCTCAGTACAAATGTACCACCTGTACTGGGGCTCGAACCCAGGTCTTCGTGCATGCTAAGAAAGCGTTCTAACCTGTCAGCCAAACTAGCGATTTAACCAAATAATCTATTTTCTTTGACTTACTAATTACGTATGGTCAGATTGATATGAAAAGCACTGCATAAAACATTAGTTAGTGGCGGTGATATTTGATTATTTGGTGATATTTTTGTGGTATATCTTTAAGAATGAGATGATAGCTTCAAGGATATTGTCATTATTGAATAATGTTAATAATCATTAGTAATCATTGATAGGCCCCCATTTTGAGCAACGAAAAGTTGATACCAATATTATTAACATATGTTCCTAAAAGATCAACCCCAAATAACCATGATGCCAAATGATATTCAAGATTTTGCTTGATTGCTTCATCAATTACATGTCATTTAAAAAGTCAATAATAGTTATTTAAGCATTAAGGGTGGTAAGTATTGTTTACCAGTCAAGGTCGAGTTTGCGCCAGAGCGCCAGCGAGGGCTAGCAATATAGTCCGAGACTGGTCAAAACTTACCTCTCGAATTGGTTTTATTGTTTATGTTTGATTCATATATTTACGCAACTTGAACAAAATGTCAGTACGGCTTTGGTTGCTAACACTATTTTTCAAACAAAGTGTGAATGTCAGAAATTGCATTCGTTCAGTTGCAAAATGAATTCCAATGAAAATAAAGAAGAAATGGCATTTGAAGAGGCTGCAGATGCTGACTGTTCCTTCCTACTCCTAATTGAATTGAATTGAATTGAATTGAAGTCGAAGGGGCGTTATCAACGTGATTCAGGATAAAAGAGCTGAACATATACTTCTTAAAATTCTATTCACTGATGATTTGTTTCCGAACGAGTGTAGCGCAGTCACTCATATTTTATTTTTTGGTCGAAACTGTAACAGATATCAAAAACTAAAAAAGATACCAAAAAACTTAATAATAAATGACTGCGTCCGATTTGATTTTTTTTAAATTTATTTGCTTTTGTCATTAAAAAATATGAATGTATTAATGTTGGGCCTCACTTGTTTTATACACAACCGGTCTACTGATAATAACAATATTATTTCAAAATATGAGTTATAGCCGTATAAAGAGAGATACCAAACAACATCCAAATCAATGTACACGTTCTCTTTTTATAAGCAAATTTTGTTTTTTTTTAATTAACTTTGACGCTGAATTCTGGCTAAACCAAACGCATTTGTATATAGATAAGTTTTGTTAAATCGTCTTCTTTTGATCCCAGTAATCTGTGGTTAAGCCATGTCCACATAATTTAGAGACACCCTGTATAATATGTCACTAAAATACGAAGAGCATTTAATACATTATAAAAGTATTTGACAAAAAGGAATGCAATTATAACATATAACGAAATTAACTTAATAACACTTAATAAACTAACTGATTATTTGACAAATTGTAAAACACAATGGACCAATAGGGAAAAGCAAATTACTGTATTAATAGCAATTGGATTTTTTGTAAAATGTCTCTGTTCATTAAAATAACGGCAATTTGGACACCTTCTCTATAGTACAACTAATGAACGCGTTCGTCCATTACAAAGTCTTCCTTGATTTCTTGATTCATTTTTTCATAATTTTCAAAATTTTAATTGAAGTTTTGCGGCTCGTTGATACCAATATTATTAACATATGTTCCTAAAAGATCGACATTTTGCAGCCATTCATTAATCAGAAAGCCGAGATCACAAGTTTCGCCTTATAATACTGCGAAATGTATGTTTGTTAGGAACATATGTTACTAATATTGGTGTCAACGAGGCGCAAACTTCAATTAAAATTTTGAAAATTATGAAAAAAATCAATCAAGGGAGACTTTGTAACATTGGTGTAAATGCCCCGTTATCATTTTTTATAGAAAATTGTAATTTGTATTGAATTTTCTTCATCTTAAAGCGAATAGTTTTTGTTTTAATCAGTGCTTAGTAAAATGTTAAGGCAATAATATTGTTCTTGGTAATGAACGATTCAACTAGAAAAATGATGCACAAGATATACAGGAATGTAAGAGAACCTAACAACCAAAGAAATAACTGCTCTTTAAAAACTTCATCTACCTTGCTAAATCAATCTCTTAAAAAAATTGGCTAGGACCGGTCCTGGTTGGAATACACAGAGAGAATGGAGAAAAAATTATACATGGGGGGAAGCCTACGGAAAGTAAAGGAAGAGGCAAACCGAAAAACAGATGACTTCTTCTTCTTCTTAAAGTCCCATCTCCTATCGGAGGTTGGAAATCATCATGGCAATCCTAACTTTATTAACAACTGTTCTAAATAGTTGGCTTGATGTTAATCCGAACCATTCTCTTAAATTTCTGAGCCAGGAAATCCTTCTTCTTCCTATGGTTCTTTTCCCCTTTATTTGTCCTTCCAAAATAAATCGCAGCAACCTGTAGCGTTTATAACAGATGACTAGAGCAAAAATCCCTGAAATACGTCGAGTTAGAAACTGATAGGACAAGATCGATCAAAATGGAGGAAAACTGTTGGTTGAAGCTAAAACCCAGATAGGATTAGTTGCAAGGCCCGAGGAAGAAGATGATATGCAAGGAGATCCTCAACATTTTTTTTTTTCGAGTTGTAGTTGAATTTCGAAGAAATAATAAAAATGGTTTAGATTAAATTAGATCAGACAGGGTCGTAATTGCTACTTATAGCCTTTCAGCATGTAGGTCTTTTGTACTAATTCCCTACTGCTAGTAACTTCTCAGGAAGTCGACCTCTTTAGCGAAGTCGAGCAGTGTCCTGGGAGACAGTGCTCTGACCTGAGATGGTGTTGCCACCATATCTCATATCAAAGTGTGTCCGGTGGTAGCTAGTGCTACGTATTCACATAGTATGTGTTGGGCTATTTCTTCGGCCAGTGCACATAATCTACAAGGTGTTTCGCTATGCCTATTTTATGTAGATGATATCCCACAGGGCAGTGTGCTGTTAGGAGACCGATAACTAGTGTTATCTCGGGCTTTAAGAGACGTAGGAGCTGGCCAATTCACAATTTTGATTGCCTTTGGCCGAGAGTATTGTCCCAGTGGACCTTTTTGCATTTTTCACCATTCTTGGACGCTGGCCCTTTTTAGCTTGTTGAAGGCCCACACCTTCAACAGCCCACAGGAGAGCACGGGTCCCATTGTGGTAGCTGACGCCCCTTGCTTAGCGAGGGCATCAGCTTGTTCATTTTATTTCTAGACCGGTGTGGCCAGGTGCCTACTTAGGGTGAGCTTATTTTCAGTTGAGCAGAACTGTTGAGAATCTAGAGCTTTTTTGCAGTACCAAGTAGTGTTGGAAGCGTGGCTGTCCGTGATGAAATAGATTTGTGCACCTTTGTAGTCCTTTTCGGAGCACAACTGGGCACATCTTTCTATGGCTATTATTTCAGCCTGTAAGCCTGAAGAGCCTTATCCGAGAGGAATATATTCCTTGTATTTAGGCCCATATACGAGGGCTGTTTGACGGAAGAGTGACTTTTTAATGAAAACGTTATTTTTCTGTTCAAAATATATTTTATTTGTCAACATAACACCCTTTCAAGTGTACACACTTAGCCCGGCGAGTTTACATTTTTTTTAAACTTTCCAAAAAGTAATCTTTCGGAAAGTCTTCAAAATATGCATTTGTGTCGGTTATCTCCTCTTCATTTACCTGAAATCTTTTTCCACACAGCCATTTTTTTAAATTTGGAAATAAGAAGAAATCACTGGGAGCCAGATCTGGCGAATATGGCGGATAAAGCAGTAATTCGTAATGCAATTCAGTCAATTTAGCAATTGCTGACGAATGAGAGGGCGCATTATCGTGATGGAACAACACTTTTTTTCTTCATCAAATGCGGTCGTTGTTTTTCAAGTTCGGCATCAATACATGTCTGCATAATCAGCATAATACTGGCCAGTTATGGTTTTTCCTCTTTGTAAACAATTAATAAAGATTACACCTTTAGAATCCCAAAAAACTGTGGCCATGACCTTATTGGTCGAAAAAAGTGTGTTTGCCTTTTTGGGAGCATATTCGCATGGAGAAATCCAGTATTTAGACTGTATTCTTGTTTCTGGAGTATAATGATGTATCCAAGTTTCATCTACTGCGACATATCGACGAAAAAAATCCTTTGAGTTACGTTGAAAACGGCCAAACATTCTTCTGAATTCTTAATGCGAGCGCGCATTTGATCACCATTAAGCAAACGCGGCAACCATCTCGCGGATAGCTTTTTCTTATTGAAATGTTCATGCAAAATATTGTATACCCGTTCGGTTGAGATGTTTACTTCATTAGCTATCTCACAAACTTTTATTCGACGATTGCAAATTACAAGGCCATAGAGTTTATTAACCATTTCTGGAGTAGTCACAGTAAATGATGGTTTCGGACGATCTGCATCAACCGTGCTCATATGGCCACTTTTAAAAGCAGAAACCACTTACAAATCATTCCATGGGACGGAGCAGATTCTGGATAATATTTACGTAACTTTTCCTCGGTTTCTTTAATTGTTTTTCACGTAGAAAATAATGTTTAATCAACACTCGAATTTTTTTTTTACATATTTACAAAACAACGAAAACAGTTTCCTTCAAATAAGTATAAAACATAATCTATCTGTCAGATTGGTGCCAAATTTTGACAGTAGACCTCCGAAAGACCTCAGGAGCTAGCAACATAATCATTATAACGAAAGTGTTACCAACCTTTGAAAAGTCACTCTTCCGTCAAACAGCCCTCGTATGCCTATCCCGGTGCCCTTGTCTGTTTTAGATGCATCCATATACCCTTAGTTTAGAGATTGTTTCTATACTGTTTTGGCGGCTATCTATAGTGACTACAAACGGTGTCTCAAAGTCGAACTCTATTGGCATAGAGTGCGACGGTGTTTGGGTAATCTCTGGTTTTATCATGCCCATGATTTCTGAGTGCCCTGGTTTTTTTCAGGGGTGGGCCCATCCCATTCGCAGTGCAGTCATCAGACCTTCTTTTTAATTCGTTCATGCAGTGGGAGCAGGTCCAATAGATTTTCCATTACTGCAGAGCGGGTAGTGCGTAGAGCTCCCGTGATTCCAAGGCAGGCCAATCTTTGAAGCCTTTGGAGCTTCTTTTGTGCCATTATTTGGTTTGTTTTGGTCCACCACATAAGCGAGCCATATGTGACGATGAGTCTGACGGCCCGCGGCATGTCCATAATACCTAGATATTTAATATGCTCGGACAGCACAGTAGCCCTTTAACTCTAGAAGCTGTGATATTCAGCTTCCTTCGATTTGTAAAGGGCACCACAACGGTTTTGTCTGAGTTGACATTAAAACCTTCTCTCAGACACCAATTTACTATAGTATTTAAGGTATCATGTGCCAGAGATGATACGATATTGTCGTATTTCCCCCTTATGCCCTTATGACAACAGCTATGTCATCGGCATAGCCTTGACCGTTGTACTCCTTATCAGCAGTTAAGAGGTCATCGACGATAGGAGGTCATCGACAACAATTCACCACAGCAGGGGGATAAGACCCTGCCTAGCGGGCACCCCCTGCCCTGCTCACCGCCCCCGGTGCAGTAATACTTGCCGTAATTCGCCCGTTTTCCAATACGGATCTAATCCATCTAATAGTAGATGTGTCAATTTTTTTTTATGCCTCCTTTTTTCATGGATTTTAAGGTAGTATTGTCAAACGCTCGCTCAATATCAACAAAAATGCCCAGGGCAATCTCCTTCTGTAATAGCGACGCCTCTTTGCTCATATTTGCCTAGTTGGTAGGCAAATTGCTGATTGTGCAATGGGTGTGCTCTAAGAGCACCGCTCCTGATGTGTCCACAATATTTTCCATAGCCTTTAGGAAGAATGAAGTGAGGCTGATGGGGCGATAGGATTTCGCCTCATCGGGTGGTCTGCGCCGTGCTTTGGGGATTAAGATTAGCTTGGTCTCTTTCCATTCCGTTGGTACATAGCCCAGCGCGAAGCTGGATTTGTAAATTGCTTCCAGGTATGGGTTCAATGATTCCTTATTGCAGCAATGCCGGGAAGATGCCATCAGTTCCTGGCGTTTTGTAAGGTTTGGAAATGTTCACTGCCCATACAATATTTTGTCTGTTAAATATTTTGCCTGACATTATCTTACTATTTCTGGTAGGAAATGTCTGGTTCCATTCCAGAGAGGAAGTATTAGTTATAGTCGGGGAAGTTCGTCTTCAAAAGAACACTCAGACTTTCCTTCAGGCTCTCTGTGTGGGTCCCATCGGGCCTTTTGGCCAGCCCGATGCCATTGGAGTGGTCTTTGGACAGGACTTTCTGGAGTCTAGCTGTTAAGGCTGTCTAATGCCCTCACAGAAGGTTCTCCATTATTTCCTTTTTGACCTACGCAATGCTTTAATGTATTCATTCAGTGTGAATCTGTAGGCAGTCCAGTTGCCACTTTTCTTCGAAAGGCTCCTTGAAAGCCTTTCTGGCTTGTTCTTTTAGCAGACATATGGATTCATACGCCTTTGTAATAGTTTCCTTGAGAAGGATCGAGGGAGCTTCCAGCTCCTCGGTGCTTCGAATGTTGAAGTGTAGGTAGTCAGTTTCCACACTTAGGCACTCTGTGAAGAGGCCCCAGTCTGTTCTCTTCGGATTTCTACACTCTATTATAGAACCATTTTTAGCCTCTACGTAGAATTCAATCTGTTGATGATCCGGCATAAACAGTGCTTTAAGAACTCGCCTATTTTTAATTGATTTCTCTGTGAATGCATCGCCAATGTGATATCCAAGACCCAAGATCAACTGACAGCAGTCTTTCGGTAGACCTCTTACCTGGCCATTGTTGATCCAGGGCTCCTGTAGGAACCCTACTCTAAAATTCGTGCTTTTGGTGCCCACCACCGAAGGGCACTAGATGCCGCTTTGCTGTGGTGGAGGTTAAGTTGGAGGCAGCGTAGGTCTGCCATCCGAATTATTTATCTCGAGTCTGAGGCCCTTAAGCTTCCCGATTCTTTGTCTATTTGGCGTTGCCACCCTTTGAGGACCTGAGCGTCCCTTCTGGCTCCGAGGATGGGCTTGGTCAGGAGCGCGAGAGGTGCCGGGGCGAGGTTCGCGAGCGGGCTCCCTGCCCCCAGGCGCCTTCTTGCTCCTGGACCTTAGCTCGACCTGGCCGAAGCCATAGTTGACCCTCTTGCCACGTTTAGTCAGGCTGTAAGGGGATCGTGCATCCACTTTTGACCTTTAGGTCCTTCATTTGAAGGCCTTTGAGGTCCTGTGCCAGCTCCTCATCGCTGCTTTTCAGCAGGTCTGTTTCGCTGGTGATGCTGGGGTATCCATAGGCTTATCCATAGGCTTTGGATCATCAACAGCATCCCCAGTGGACGTTTTTAAGGACTCGTCCACTCCTTTGTTTGTGTTACTCAGTTTCATAATAGATCGCACGAGTAGCTAGGGAAGTGGAGGTCAATTACGGCAGAGTCCCGCAGTACCGTAACAAGCCTAATAAAACGGGGGGTTTCCTGGTACCTGCAGTCCGCATAATAGTGACTGATCTTCTCCTCAGCCATGCATCCTTCGGCTTATGCTGTTTCACCTTGGATTGAGGTATTTGTTTTTCTGTGGTTTCCTTTGCACATTGATCCGAGCGGTTAAGCCAAGACCCTCGTAACCTAGCTCTCGCGAGACGTGACCACTGCAGTGCCGGTTCCATACTACAGGGCCCCAATAGCCCTGGCATCGTTGACCTTTGTGCAAGCCATAAGCCGCGACAATTCAGCTGGACGGGTTTTTCCTTCCTCCCTCGTTAGCCCTATTCCTGCTTCCATCTGAGAGTTTTCCAGAGGGTCAGGTTACTGGGGTTCACCACGTAGAGGTGAGCGGCGGAATTGAGCAGGAGAGACTAGTGTAAGGTGACCAGATCCTAACGAACCAAAAGCTTGACAGCGAGAGTGGGGGGGGGGGGGGGTGATTTTTAAATTAAAAAACAAAGAACGCAAAACGCAAAATAGACAGGGTGTCTCCCAAAAAACGCCGCGGGCCAATAACTCCATAACCCCCTAACTATTTAACTATTTAACTATTTATTGCCCGATTTCAATAAAACAAAAACAAAATTAAATGTCTCCACATGTTCTACAAAGGGGCCCTAATTTTCTTTTTTTTTGCTAAATCAACTTTCATTACAGCGATAGTCTGCTAGATTTTGCAAAAAAAAATAGGGCCCCTTTGTAGACATGTAGAGCCATTTAGTTTTGTTTTTGTTTTATTGAAAGCGGCCATAAACAAAGGAGTTATCGCTAGCGGCGTTCTTTAGATTATACACCCTGTATAATATATATATATATATATATATATATATATATAAACAATCTTTATTGGGCTATCGACCCCATGGGGTCTTTCCGCCTCCTGTATAATATTATATTACATTTTTTTTTTTAATAACATGAAATATAATGTCATATTTACAAATATAATAAATACGAGGCATGTTTTTAAAGTACTCTTTTGTATTTTGGTCGCTGCAGCGCTGCTACCAAATACAGATATTGGTGAAATATATAAGCTCATAACTTCAAAATAGCGAATAAAAGATCACCCCGAAAAAAAAAACTCAATCTTTCAAAAGTCGGGACATTTTTTAAACGTCGCGGGACGCGGGACAAATTTCTAAAAATCGGGACTGTCCCGCCAAAATCGGGACGTCTGGTCACCTTAGACTAGTGGTACTAGCAGGTGCTTGCCCCTGTATTGCGCGACTCTACCCCCTTTGAGTCCCTAAGCACTAGATCTGAAAAACATATGATTTGGTTTTTTAATAAGTGTTCCAGTATGTCCAGAAAACCAAATATATACATGCCTTTTCGAGATATGTAATGATTCTAAACTTATTTTTTATTTCTTTAAAATATAACTACAACAGCGTAGCATACGAGTTTTATTGTAGACCTCCTCATGTCTGCGTGATATTAATCATGAAATTTGAATACCGGGGTGCACGTCAGTTACGTTGCACATTATCATATGCAGTACGCAAACACACACATAATGCCAACGTGAACACATTAACTTCCATGCATGTGTATGGGGTAGAGATTGGGAGCATACCTAGAGTTATACGGTTAGCTGTATGTGTGTCGGAACGGGGAGTCCTCCGGTGTATTGTGGGCCGGAGCATATTAGCGTGTCCGGTGGAGTCCGGTGGGTTCCGGGCCCGGAGTGCTCCGGAGACTGCCACATCCTCCGGATTCCGCCGTCGCCGTTCTTATTGATTTCGCAATTATATCTGCAGCCCGATCCGGAAATTATATGTCCGTCTTTCTCGCAGTTACCGACAACGCCGTACGGGGCGGGCGGGGAACCCCCGGCGCCCCCGTGGCACGGGATAGGAGAGCAGGAAATCGGGACGTCGGAAAAGGGAGGCGTCCGCCGACTTTTTTTTCCGCCGCTTCCCTCAAACCAATCAATTTTTGCCAAAGATGTAAAACATTTGAGAAACTTGTAACATTTGGCGGCTATTATTAAATTTTCTAACAGAAACAATAATTATTTTATATAGTGAGGACTCGAGTTACATTTTTTCTTCTTATTTAATTTTGCAGTAAATATACAGAGTGTTCATAAATGATTGATAACAGTTTGAATTTCCCGGTCTTAAAAACCTTTTAAAGCTAGTACCTAAACTCTATTCATTTTGATGGTGAGTGGTTGCTCATATCAAGTAGATCGTGTGTAGCTACAATGCATGCCAAATAATTTGTCACTTTTCGTATAAACCCCACGCTCTCCTATCGGAATGGACAGAACAAATGCAAGTACTTCCCTCGGAGCTTATTAGGATACGATAGTGAGCCTAAAATCTTTGAGTAGAGGAAACCGGAGCCGAACGGGCTAGCTAGCATTTGTGAAGAGATATGACGATGGAATTGTAGAAAATCACTAGAAAAAATAATATATTAGTCTTTATGTTATTCTAATGTATCTACTGCATAATATTATAATGAAATTATGAACAACACATAAAAACATAATTTTTCTACTCCCTTAATAGAAAGTACACACTTTGGTAGCTAACGTTTGTAAAGAGATATGACGATGTAATTGTATAAAATCACTAGTAAAAATATTATATTAGTCTTTATGTTATTCTAACGTGTCTACTACACAATATTATAATGAAATTATGAACAATACATAAAATACATAATTTTTCTACTCCCTTAATAGAAAGTACACGCTTTCGTCCGTCATATGAGGAAGAGAAGTTTTACTTTTCCTCCCATGGGAGGCAAACAACTTTGGATGCTTTATATGCGGGAGGTAACCAACTTTGCCTCCCTAGAATAATACTTAGAATAGAAACATTAAATAGCTATGATAATAGTGTATTGTTTTCTTTTGTTGCTAGCGCTGAGGGTTAAATGACCCGAGGCGATAATAGTATTCACAACCATGGTGTATATATTATTTTTTTACTACTAGAATAATTACAATCATTTAAAATTAAATATTAAAGTACAATAAACATCTGTCTCACATCAATCAAAATTTGACATTGACGTTTTCAACGAATATATTGAAAATGTGGCCAGCTAAGGCCAGCTAATTGTGGTATATACAGGGTGTCTACGCTAAACCGTTCGTTAAAAGTTTACGGGGTTGCCGTTGTCCTAAAAATTTCAAAAAAATCCTCGTCACACGGTTGAATCAGTTATCCTTATGTGAAATATTTTCAATTTTCTATCACTTCCGGTTGAACCGGAAGTAGCACCAACTTTCTTATTTTAAATGGAACACCCCATATATTATTATATTTTTGAATTCCCCGGAATTCCCGGAATTCCCCGAAATTGGAACATCTCTTCTAATTAAAAATATAACTTATAATTTTATCTTATTCCTTAGAAAAGTTATAGACGGATTTCAGGCTACCTTTTAGAGGTCAAAATTTTAGAAAAATATTTTTTTCTTGAAAACTGGAAGAGATAAGTGTACATACGTTCTTACAAAATATGTGCCAATTTAAGCGAGAAATTCAAAAATAAAATAATATATGGAGTGTTCCATTTAAAATAAGAAAGTCGGTACTACTTCCGGTGGAACCGGAAGTGATAGAAAGTTGAAAATATTTCACATAAAGATAACTGATTCAGCCGTGTGACGAGGATTTTTTTTTTAATTTTTATGACAACGGCAACCCCGTAAACGTTTAACGAACAAAAAGATTCCCCGAAAGACGAATCGGTTACCAGCTACATCCTCCGTTACAATGTATGGAGTCACATTTATTTTAATCAGCTCAAAACGTTCAGCATAAGCTCCTTCGAACCACGTATTCAATCCATTACGTGTTTTATTCAACAGGTCCACAATGCGACATAAGCCTCGTATTATTTTAATTTATAAAAATTCTTTGTATATTTTGATTTTTAACATTTATGCAAAACACTGTGAAACGTCGTAGAAACAATCATATGTATTACTCGGGAGCAAAGTGCCATTTTCCCCTTAGATTTTGATATCCGCGGGAGGAAATGATGCACTTTGCTCCCTTGAAATCCAAATTGATATCAAACTAATAAATTTATGGTTTATGGCTTTATGGCTCAAAATAGTTCCCGCAAGTTCAGGGTGCATTCTCATTAGTCCGAACAACCAGCGGGCGGGATTTCGGTTTTATGGGAAAAGTTACAAATTATTTGGCATGTGCTTTATGTAAGCGTCGCTGTTAGATCGGGTGTAAACCAGACTTATTGTACGTCAAATGCGCCGTGAAACGTCAAACATTTTACTAAACAGGTTAGTATAAAATGAATTTATTCAGTAATTACGAATTGTTCTTCTTCAGAACTTCAAAATAGGTGGTTCCGTTTAGAGTTTTACTACTACTAATTTAAATTTGTGTACGGTTTCTTGCCACACATGCACTGACATGCGCTTTAAAAATGATGGTCATGACAGCTCGCCTTCTGGAATTCTGGAATTCAACTTGACAACTTTAAATTTCCCTTATACCACTCGCTTAAAAAGTGAATGGCATATACCAGGAGCAGCACATTACGGAACTTAGAGAAGGAAATTATTAGACAGCCCGCGAAATATATTCGGCTAATCAAGCTATTATACGAAAACTATAACGCTAGAATAGAACATATTTCGGGCGGGACTCTCTCAGAAAAATTTAAAGTTGAGACACGTATCAGACAGGGCTGCATTCTGTCACCCTTGTTGATCCTCATAATGATCGATTGGACTTTGAAGCAAATTACTGACAATAAAAAAGGGTTGCAGTGGAGATTCGGTCAAAAACTCGAAGATCTCGAGTATGCCGACGACATAGCCCTAATCACAGAAAATAGAACTAATCTACAAGAAAAACTGAATCTATTGAATGACACAGCCAAAAAAATCGGTTCAGCCAAACCCCACAGATGAATCAATCATTAATATAGAAAGAGCCAGCATAGAAAACGTTAGCAACTTCACATACCTGGGCAGCGTAATAGAGGCAAAGGGAAATTGCCAGGAAGATGTAAATACCTGAATAGAAAAAGGTCAAAACGCATTCAACATGATACGGAAAATATGGCGCTCAAATGAAATATCAAAAACTACTAAAACTGGAATTTTCAACACGAATATATTGAGCGTGCTATTATACGGGTCGGAGACTTGGGCCATAAACAAATCACAAGAAAGAGAATTACAAACATTTGTAAACAAAGCCCTGAGAAGAATCCTAAGAATATAGTGGCCAAACAAAATATCAAACATAGACTTGTGGGAACAGACAAACCAAATTCCAATAAAGACCACTATTAAAAAGAAAATATGGAGATGGATTGGCCATACACTAAGGAAACCAGTGGGAGATCTAACCAGAAAGTCACTAGATTTTAATATGAGGGGGAAAAGGAAACGAGGTCGACCACAGACGTTATGGAGAAGAACAGTAAGGAAAGAGCTTGAACGCCGAAATATAACATGGAACCAGGCAAAGCACATTGCACAAAATAAAGGCAGGTGGAAAGAAACGGTGGATCAACTCTGCGAAGAAGAAGAGGAGTAGCTGCAGGAGGTAGGCAGTAAAATGGTGACGACATTTTATTGGTACATGAGTCAGAGAAACATCGAAAGATGCACTACACTACCTGGTGGAGTAATAGGACCAATGAAGAGAAGAAGAAATCTAAACTCACAACTTGTAACCAAAATAAACGTCATCATCATCATCGTCGTTGTCATTATCGTCTGTCATAGCCTCTCCCAATTTCTTCCGAATTCGGGTCACTATAATCCAATTTGTTGCCACGCGTACCTACATCCCAGTTTCATAATGTTAAATAAGTTCAAAATAAGTAATTGAGAAAAAGTTAATAGTTATCCATATTTAATTATATATACGAATGCTCAGAAGACCCTTACATGTGGAACCCTGTCCAGGTCATCATCTAATTGTTACAATATCTTTGATATATTTTTTGAGTTCTTGCAACGACGCCAACGCGCACATGTAATTTGCTAAACACTGTGGCAACTGTTTTGGCTACGAAACATACTTTGCGACATTTTACTCCACGATTTATTTTATGAGCGAGTCTCGCATGCTAAGTGTAGCAGGTTCGAACCCAGTGGGCTAGAGAATTTGTAACTTGTGTATTCTCTAAGATCTAAGAACGAAATACCGATAAATATCTCCTGGCTAACTGAAATATTGGTTCGATGGGTACCGTGTCTCTTTTAAGGAATCAATTCTAAGTTTCCCATTATCATTCAGTCGTGTATATTTTGTATGTACGCCGGAATTAATTGGATTTCTTCCGGACATTTACAGGGTAGGCCATCTTTATTAATCCACGAAAATTACTCCGATGGAATGTTCGATAGCGAAACTTTGATAACGACCTTGAAGTTGACCTTGAAGTTGACTTACAAGATATTTCAAGGTTAACGTGAAAATTTTAAATGGTAACCCTATGTTTTGAATTTTTATTTTGGAAACCAGTCACCGTATTAGTATGGCTGCGACTAAATTTCAATATCTTACATATGAAATATTTCGAGAAAAAAATCGAGAAAAGTCTACTAAAAGACTTTTTTTTTCTAAAGGACGTTTATCTCAAAAATTAAATTAGTTATGTAATTGTACCAACATGACGATCGTCTTTTAAAATAAAAATTCAAATGTTTGTGTTGATCTAGAAAAAATGTTAGGAGTACTTTTTTCCAATAGTATTCGCGCATGTGTTGATTATAACATGTGATTCAAAATATCTTTCATCAAAGCGAGCCATGAAAAAAATTACGTATGTCTGAATTACTTTTCTACTGGATTTATCAAAGTGGACGATCACTTGTGGAAACGTTTCCTCGGAAATTTTTAAATGCATTACGTGTCGAATAAACCCACCGCCCATTAATTTCTACACTGGGCATAATCATAACGTTAAGATCAATAAGATTTCACATTCACAAATTCGAACTCTGACAAATCTGTCAGATTTGACAACTGTAAGCTAAGACATACATATTTTATCTATCCTTTTTTTTCAAGGCAACTTTGATGAAAGTTTTTTGAATCACTCGAGAACAACAACCAGAGAAAATATGATTGATAAAAATATCCCACGGGCTGTATTATTAAGAATAGTTCAGGATTTTCAGACTCGAATTAATTTATGTATCTTGCAAAAAGGAAATGTCATGGGCATATTTTTTATTTCTTCTTAATAATTATAATTGTTCAGAAACCGTATAAACTCCTTTATTTATTATTGCTTATTATTATCAGTGGCTTGCCATGTTACGGCTTTATTATGTTGGTAGCCGGAAATATCGTTTAATTTCCTTTCTATGTGGTTTCGAAGTATTGAATTGAAGTCTTTTAGTTAGTTTTTCCTTAACTCTTTCCTCGAAAATGTTCTGATGTAAGGTATTGAAATTTCAACGCAGCCTAACTAATATTATAACCTTCTAAAGTAAAAACTCAAAAAGTAGGGTTACCATTTAAAATGTTCAAGTTGAACTTACTTACTTACTTAGCTTTCAAGGTCAAACGCAAGGTCATCATCAGATGGCCCCTTTATAACCATACAACTTATGTTATGGTCAATTTTCGATGTCGAACATACTTTCGGAGTGATTTGCGTGGATTGATTAAGATCCACGATAAGACTATTTTTATATATATCTGCTTATTTTAATCATTTTTTTAATTTAGAAAGCATTGATTTTACTTACTCATTTATTCACACTGCTGCTGGCGGGGTCAAGTTTTGTATCGTACGAAAAAAAAATCAGATTTCAGGGGATTTACATGTTTTGGCATCAAATGAACAAGAATTGTTGATTAAAAAAATGTCTGTGTAAGAAAATATTTTTCCGCCTACCTGCTCTGACTTCATTTTTCGGGCTTAAATTGCGGGCGGAAAATGAGATTTAGATGAAATTTTTCCATTAGATGGCGGCATATTTTTCAAAAACAAATGTCATTTTGACTGATACGGTGACAGATATATTATACCTACTCTCTAATTAAGAAGTGTAGTAAGTGCAATGGATGTTAGCAGCACACCACTACTCGATATAAGGGAAGTTGCCGCTGCTGCTACCGCTAACCTAATTCACCAATAAAATCTTTGACTCGGTGTGTACTCCAATATAATAAGTTTTTTAGTTGGAAAACGGAAAAACGACCAAAAAGTAAAAAAAAACGTTACAGAAAATACAGTACTGGCACTAGCCAGTAGCAGAAAGAAGCAAATAGTGCTACATTGTGGTCCGAACATGCAATGTTGAAGTCAGTTCTTAACATAAAACAAAATATTGACATAAAAAATTAATCAAAGTGCAGTCGTACCTGAAACGAAATTCGGTTGATTATAGAGGAAAAAAGTCACATATTGTAGGTTGGCAGAAAATTAGCCGAAAGGCCGAAAGGCCGTTGCAGGCCAAAAGGCTTTAGCAGCAAGGGCAAGCACCCTCGCACGCTCCGCCTATTTTCCACCCATGGTGCACAATATACTATTACATGCTTACAATTATCTACTTTAAAGCATGCTAACTCTATTGTTATATTATATTTCTAATTATTCACCTATTGTAATGCACAAACAGTGTAAAAGCAATGATTAATTTAAAAAAAGAAACAATTTTGATTTAAATCAATCATTTTTTTTAAATATTTGATTTAAATCATTTTAAATTAAGATTCAAATCATGATTTAGATCGTGACTTTAATCAATTTATTTGAATCACACTAAAACTACTACCATCTTCATCTTCATCCTCTTCAAGTCCTGTTCTATTTCTCTTTCTCTAAGATCTGTATCATTACTTGGTCTTTCTCTCCTTCTTCTTTCTTGTGGAATCCATTCTAGTGCTGGAATTGAACGCTGTTCCGCTTCGTGAAATTACTTTCTGTTTCCGTTTTGTTTCGTGAAATAACAGTGAGTTTCGTAAAAGTTCAGCTTACAGGTCACACACAGATATTCATTACATCCTACGCCACTGTGCAATAGGAATAAAAAAGATACAACGACCTGTGGGTTTCAAAATTTGTTGTCGCTTTTATTATGGGACTAACGGTGTATTTTATGTGTGTGTACGCAGGAATTGATTGGGTTTATTCTGTTTATAGGTATTACTATGACAAGAACATAATGACGAAGGTCCACGGGAAACGGTACGCATACAAGTTCGACTTCCAAGGCCTGGCAGCCGCGACGCAGCCGGCCACCAGTGATCCAGGAAGCTACAAGTACCAGAGTGAGCTCTTCATGAGCTCTTACCACCACAGTGCGAAGCTCGGGGGCTTCATGAGTCCACACGCTACCATACCCAGCTCTGCAGGTCAGTTACGTTTGAGTTGTATACAAAATAAATAGCTGATTCTAAATTTAGTAGGTATTTAATATAAGACTAGATTTAATTTTAAGACATTGTGTTACGATTAGCGTTGTGCCGAGTCGAATAATCCTATGACTCGAGAAATTACGACTCGTAAATATTCCAACTCGAATGATTATTCGAGTTGGCCAACCCGAGTCAGCACCTGTGTATGTTTACTTGATTTGTGCCGTTGCAGTCGTGTGCTCCTGACGTGCCGACGTGTCTAGGCCAACAATTGTTACTGACAATGCCGCCAATATTAAAAAAGCAGTAGCTGAATATTTACACCAACAAAATAACTATTGCGAAGCGCATACTTGCAGTCCAATACTGCATAAAAAATAGCTCAGAATTTTCTAAACTCTTAAAAAAATGCAGACCTATAGTTATGCATTTTAAAATGAATAACGTAGCCAGTTATAAATTAAATGAAATTCAACAACAAATTGGTCTTCCACAGTTAAAATTGAAGCAAGATGCTCCAACAAGATGGAACTCTGCATTAATCATGCTACAAAGATTAATGGATACTCGATCACCATTATCGGCTACATTGGGTTTATTAGAATCGCCACCACAAAACTTATGAGTGAACAATTATAACAGATTGCATTAGTCTTTTAAAACCTTAGGAAAAAATGACGAACGGTCAGGAGAAATGTATACTACGTTGTCCCGTGTCATTCTATTAGTTAGAGGTTTAAAAAGTGCAATACGAAATAAAATATTAGTAACACAAACAGGCAATAGTCTGCAATAAATATTGTTAGATGTACTTGACAGGCGGTTAGGACATTTGGAAACGAATAGTATTGTAGCAAAATCTTGTTTCCTTGATCTGCGATTCAAAAAAATGGGATTTAGCATTGAAGGTAACGCAGAAAGTGCTATGCAGTCGATTATAGATGAGTTAATTCAAACGAATGAAACTGAACCAATTTGTGATTTCAAATATCAGGCTCCTTCTCCCCCGAATTCTGAAAATGTTGAATCCGATGATGAATTATGGGAAAACTTCAATATGGCAATGGGTGAAAATGTTTCTTCAACTACTCCAGTTTAGGAATCTGTGGTAGCCGTAAAACAATACTTAGACCTTCCGCTACATTTCTACATTTATATAAAATGGCCGTCAAATACTTATGCATTCCTGCTACTTCAGTTCCGTCTGAGAGAGTTTTCTCAAAAGCTGGACAATAAACAAATCAAGACAGAAATAGACTTCACCCGAAGAAACTTGACCAAATATTGTTTCTTAATAGTCGGTTGCTTGATTCTAATTCAGTTATTTCCTAAATAGTAGTAGGGAAAAGTAAGAATTATTATTTATTGTTATATTTATTTTGAATTGTTTTAATTAACTCTTAATTATTATTTTTATGTTATAAGAAATTGTATTTTGGTTTCCTTATATAGATATGTTTGGATAGCCGACCGCTCGCGATTGAACACGAGCCAACTCGAGTTGCCGCTATTAATATCTCGAGTTATTCGAATACATGTATAACTCCAGATGAGCGAATGCATTTATTCGAGTCGGCGCAACGCTAGTTACGATTAAGGTTTAGAATAAATTGATTGGTGGAGGGACCATTTATGACGGGAGGTACAGAAGCTGGTGCTTCGTTTTGATAAGTATAGTTCGACTAGAAATAATTGAATAATCCGCTATTTAGAGGCCCGCTAACTTTAAGGGTCGCTTACGACGTTGCGGTAGTAGTCGTCATAAATATAACCATAGCCACCTTGGTGGCATTTTTTCCAGGGTCGTATTTAAACTAATAATGCCCACACAATTAAAACATTTAATTTATTTTCCTACATACTGGGTGTCAATTTGAAAAGTTGCCACCTAGTTTTTTCATAATAGTCATATAATTCATATAATTATTTTTAAAATTACTCAAAACCGTTTTGGTGTTTCGGAGGGGGGAACCAAAATGGGGTAGGTAGTGTCGACCCCCTACCTGCCCTTTAAGCCACGGCCACCTTCATCTGAAAAATTTAAATGGCACCCCCTACTTGTGATACATCGTTGGAAAGCTCTTGAAAAATGCTTTCCAGTTTTTATTAAAACAATATGATTTGGTCAACTAGTTTTGGAATTAAGTGCAAATAAAGTGCAAAAGTGTTCAATTAATTAAATTCAAACTTGATAAATTTAAACAAGTAAATGTTGGAAATGGTTTCCTTGTTTTCTAAACAAAAATATGGCCTCATTTCAAACTCCTCGCGAACTTTCTAAAAGATTTGCCTCCTAATAGCTCGACATTATTGTGCTATTCTTACTCGCAATTGTTCAATAGTATCTGGTTGCGTTTTATAAACTACAGACTTTGAGTGACCCTAAAATACCTAGAAGTATTAGATCTGATGATCGAGGAGGCCATTTGATAGGCCCTCTTCTTCCAATCCACTGATTTGGACAGTGATGCTCTATGATCTAACTGGAAGTACATAGTGAGGAGGTGCACCATCAATTTGAGAATGTAATGTATTTTCGGTAAGTCCATAATTTCCATGTTCATTTGTTTGGTTTTCAACCTCCTGAAGTACGAGAAGCTCAATGAATTCATCCTGCAAATGAGCATAAATTTCGCCGTTCAAATTTTCATTAATTTCAACAGCGATTTTTTTTAAGGGGGTCACTTGGAATCTGTAGCCTATAAAACATAAATGAAAAACGAACCGGATACTATTGAACAATTACGAGAGAGAATAACACAAGAATGTTGAGCTATTACTAGACAAACCTTCAAAAAGTTCGCGAAGAGTTTCATGTATTTCTGGTCGAACTATACATCAATATATACAGTATGTGTCTAAAGTATGGAATAAATTCATTAAAACCGAAATTTAAAAAAATGGCAAAAATCCTCGAACACGTCGATTTTCTTTGATAAAAATACACATTTTTGCATAACAATCGATCTTCAACCATCATTTGTTTTTGAGTAATGACATCATCCATTGTATTTTTAATGACAACACCCTATGTTTGTTCTTGATTTTGAGAGATATTTTCATTATCAAAGTGACACTATAAAAATATTGCCATGTTACATGAGAAAGTTTTCGAGTAAATGATAATTGAAAGTGAAAATCGGCAAATCATGAAGAATGAAGCAAAAACGTCATCAGATTTAGTTTTTCAAAGTGCTTGAGGTTGAAACAGACAATAACCCCGCGCTCTATTATAAGCTGTCTGCTATTAGCCCAAGTGGTACCAAACTCTTATTGCAATTTAAGCATAATGGCACATTTAACTGTCACACAAAAAAGTAAAATTTGAATCATTCTCATCAGATGTAGGGACAAGGACTCGGCAGGAAGTATGCGATTTGTTTAATACACAATATCCAGATCCCCCATCAGCCAATCTATAGTTAGTAAGATTGAATCTAAATTTCGAGAAACTGGTGATATTAAAGATATTCCAAAACCTGGATGTTTCCAGGTTTCAAAAAATCATGCAAAAATGTGTATTTTTATCAAAGAAAATCGACGTGTTCGACGATTTTTTTTCCAATTTTCTTAATTTCGGTTTTACTGAATGTATTCCATACTTTAGGCGCACCCTGTATATGGCTACAACTTTGAGAAGCACCATAATATGCGTGTGTTTTGTGTGTATTAAAAGTTCCCTTATTTTATTTTTAACTTATCGGTATTATACCACACTAATTTTGAGAACCATCACAAAGCTCAATTATTATCACTCTCAATTCGCGTCAAACAAAAGTCAAATTCCGTCAAGCCCATAAGTTGATGTTAGTGATGTTCCAGCCTCTGGAAGGGCATTATGATAAATGGTCTAGCAATAAATTTGGTGTCTTCGTACGCGCGTAATCTCTGGTCGGGGCGCGTCCTCTTTGTAAGCCCCTGCTATAATTCTCTTCCAATAAAGACACCCATATCAATAAAAATAGCGAGCGCTACAAAATGTCCATTAGCTCGGTCTCCTCGTCCATCTACCAGGGGGGCGAACACAGAGGCACACGCACGCACACGCATACGCACGCACACATCGCACTCATACAGACGGACACCGATGTAAACATACAGTGTCCTTATTATTTGGCGAACGTCGATGCTGAAGGGAGGAGGTTAAATGACGGGTAATGCCCGATCACCGCTCCTCACGATGACGACGTCCGTCGGGGGTGGAACAATGCTCAATCAGGGACATTATGTCATTAAGTGGAGACGGCAGTGTCAAAACGCGGATTTATTATGCGCCCCATTGTAGTCGCCGTTCCGCGCTCCACCCAACGAGCAATTATCGCCTGCGTAATAATCAAGTATTGCGATGTATATGGATTTATTATTACACTTGAAATGCCACAAACCTAACGAGCGTGAATACACAAAACAAGTTAAAATTCAATTTTCTCTCATCTCAACGCTCTACAAAGACAACTGAAAACAACACCATTGGATTTTTATTATTTGAGATTTCTTCAATGATCCATGATAACTTCCACAGTATTACCGGTCTTGCAATCCATTGATTAATTAGTTGCGATTCGTTATCTGAATGTTTAATGCCGGATTCTACATGTAGTATTCAAATAAGTGTAATTGGTGATTATCTACATATTTATGGACAATTTGTCTAAAGTTAAACATAATTTATCGGCGGAATAAACATAAAATAGAATAGTGTACAGGTCAAAATTGAAAATTTCGGTTTGAAAATTTCAGTTTTCCAGGTCTGTGCCAATGTGTAGCTTACTTACGTCTCCATTATAGTTGCGAATTTGATAATGTATTATTGGATTTAATAGTGCCAAGTAAAAAAGTTTGGTTTTACTCAATTTGTTAATATTTGGGTAATATGTGCAAAATAAGTATATCCCAATACTATTTGTTGTATAAAAAATTCAGAAGTAATTCCATAAAAATAACAATATATTTTTTTATCCAGTATACTCATAAATGATAATAATTAATAATAAGTGCATGCAAACCATGAATTTTTTTTTTTTTACTTTTTTGTTCTACAGTTTTGAACTAAACACAATGAAATATATAAGTGCTCCAATATTATTAGAACCTTAACCCTCTCTAGTTACAGAGGATTTTTTTTTTAATCAATTATCTAGTTTAATCAAGTCATAGACTCGATATAAGGGAAGTTACCGCTGCCGCTTCTGCTAACCTAATTAACCAATAAAATCTTAGACTCGGTATGTACCCTTATATACAGCGTGGAAATTAAGTAGCGGATAAATTCGGTAACTCCGTTAATGTGTATGAGAGAGAAAAAATCTAAAAGGGAGATGGCGATATAAATTACTGCGCATCTGAAAATATTATTTTGGGATTTAAAAAAACAAAATTTTAAAAGTTGTGACGTCATCAATGTTTTTTTTTTTAATGACAACCTATATTTTTTATTTTTTATTTCGGTAGAGTTTTGTAATCTGTTTTCAACCATACAATATTTTAAATATGTTACATTAAAAAAAATTAAAGAAAAACGGTTTTAAAGTTAAAAAAGTAAAGATGAATTTATTCATCACTTCATTACATTTCCACACTGTATACAGCGTTCGTTAATACATTTGTCGACCGAGCAGAGCGACGGGATTTTTATACCACGTAACTTACGACAAAGCATACGGATTTTAGAATAGTAGAACGCATCCCAGCTGCATTTGGCGAACTACATAACCTTATAATTCAAAGTTTTATTTGTTTAATATTTATATGGATCCAAACCTGAGTCAATTTGAATTGATGTAAGACTATTTATGCAACTATCTCAGATAAACAATTTACATTCAGTAATGTGAAATTATAAATTATAGATATGAATCCCTTCTTTAAATACGGAAATAATTCCCAGATGTACATTTCAAATAACTTGGCAGTTTATAATGTCACATTACTGAATAAATAATATGAATAATAAGTTGTTTATCTGAGATAGTTGCATAAATAGTCTTTCGTCAGTTTTATTTATTTATCTTTTCATCAGTTTTCGTTGAAGAAAACTAACCTACTACTGTACTAATACTAAAACAGGTTTAAAAGGACAATTAGCATGAAGGGAATCCAATGCACAAATGCGACGCAGATCTCGCTCCAGAAAATCGGAGGAGATCGAGCGCGCTCCATGAGCTCGCTGTAGAATAAAAGAACGCGAGCAGAGGTACATCTTTTCGCTCGATTTGAAATAAAAGAACGGAAATGAGGCTTCCGATATTTCCGATGTAAAGTTAGAACGCAGCAATAATAAGTTTTTTAGTCCAAATAGTCTAAGGTTAAAACATTATAGAAAATACAGTACTGGCGTATATAGCAGAAATAAGCAAATAGTGCTACATTGTGGTCTGAACATTCAATGTTGAAGTCGGTTCTTAAAATAAAGCAAAATATTAACATATAAAATTCATCAAAGTGCAGCAGTACCTGAAACGAAATTTGGTTAATTATAGAGCAAAAAGGTCAGCTATTGTAGGTAGGCTGAAAAATAGCATGTCTCCTGCACGCTAAACGGCTTTAGCAGCCCTTAGTTTCTTCAATTCAATTCAGCCCTTTGCACCGGGGGCTGCTAAAACCTATTTTCCGCCCTTGATGCACAATATACTATTGTTAAAGTCGGGGTAGATTATAATTGGGGAATTTATAGGAAGTTCTTTGCATTTTTGAAATTATTGAAGATGATTGAAGATATTCAGGATTTTTGAATTCTATTTGATACATTTAGTAAATGGTTGGACTATTTTAGCATAGTATAAATCGTCTATAATATCCATTTAATCCAAGGACGGATTTTATTTTTGTTGCTGTTTTTGGTAAAGGGTAATTTTGAATCGCTATTTATTTTGGTTTGGTTTTATAGCATTTTATGTGATAACATATCCTAGAAGTTGCACTTCTTCTCGTAGGAATTCACATTTATCAAGCTGAATATTCAAATTAAATGATCTAAATTTTTCAAAAATGTCTGCAAAAATGTAGGGGTATTGTAATGTTATTTAAATTAATTTCAGGAATTAAGACTGAGCCGTTTTCTATGTTTACTGGGATTTTTATTGAAACTCTGGACTTTTGTTTAAAGGGTTTAAAGTCACTTGGGTTTAGATCAAAGTAAAAAGAATGTCTATATTTCCAATACTTAATATGTTTCTTTTCTAATCTATCTTCGCCATTAATTTTCTATAATCACTTTCTTCTATAATCATCGCTTCCGATTAAAGTACCAAATATATCATGTCATTGTATAACTCTATGTATGAATCCTTTGGTTATATGCTGTCATAACTTTCTATGGGTGTTTATTTTTCGTATTTCTACATTTTGTGTGTTCCAACGGCATTGATCATGGCTAGAATACAAACACCTGCACAAACTTGGTAGTGGTCGTGCCTATTTGGTAGTAGCGGACTGGAAATCTAAACTGACCCTGAAAAACCTTAACAGGCCATCCTCATAAAAAATCTAAGTACTTACAGCGATGATTTTTCATGGGGCATTCCAGGAATACTGTTCTGCATCATCGTAGTTTTATTTCCAGCTCCAAGATTATACATTTAATATTCAATCTAACTTTGAACTCTATATAACGATGGGAATTGGTGACATCGAAGAGAAGGGGTGCTTCCGACGCCCTTTCTCTTTCTTTTATGCGAACCTAACCTGACCTAACCTGATCTAACCCAACCTTTGGACGCCGAAGGCGCCCTTTCTTTGATCACTAATTACTATGTCATTTCTGTTGTGTTAGGTTGGGTTTGGTTAGGTTTAGTTCGGTTTGGTTTGGTTTGGTTAGATTAGGTTTGGTTTGGTTAGGTTATGTTAGGTTAGGTTAAGTTAGGTTAGGTTAGGTTAGGTTAGGTTTGGTTTAGTTTGGTTTGGTTTGGTTTGGTTTGGTTTGGTTTGGTTAGGTTTAGTGAGGTTAGGTTTGGTTAGGTGCAGGTAGAGGATAAAGATGCAGGTAAAGAGGGTGCCGCACGCCTCAATGTTTCTCCTTCAATATTAAGTTTACTCTACCCCGAAGGTGGTGTGGAAAGAATAATAATCAAGTCCATTGCATATCAAAATAACGTTAACAGTAACGTATATGTTTTTTGATAGTATCACGTTCAAACATCAGATGCATTTATGTCATAAATGGATGTCATAAATGCATCCGGAATTTGATGTGATGCTGTCAAGCTACGTACACTTTACTGTTTAACGTTTTTTGATACGCAATACACCTGAATAAAGCTTTTGATTATAAATTACAACAAATCTGTATTATTACGTAGAAATAGTAGGTCTGACAACAGTGTAAACATCCATTTTCCATGGTGTTAGCGCACGCGCACAACACAATGACCTGTTCTTCAAGATTACCGAAAAAAATATATTATTTGGATTATATGGCGGTTGTAGACGTGAAGAACTTGTCACATTGTCTGTTGATAATATTGAGGATAGTAGCAAATTCATAACAGTTACCTTGCAAGACACGAAAAACATATCTTCACGAAGGTTTACAATTTACCACATAGGTGGAGGAGTCGTAGGGATTATTATTATTATTATTATTACTGATGATGATGATACAACTTTCAAAGGCTGCGAGTTTTACAGGAAATATGCAGCGCTTAGACCTTCTGATTTACAAGGTCGTCGTTTTTTTGTTGATTTCAGAAAAGGAAAGTGTACTAGACAATCCGTGGGTGTGCACAAAATAGGAGTTCATAGGAAGATAGCGAAATTCTTATAGTTGGAAAGCCCTCCAAATTTTACAGGGAATACATTCGAAGGACGAGTGCTACTATGTTGGCAAATAATGGTAGTGACCTCCTCACATTAAAGCAATTTGGGGGTCAATCAATGTTTCTAAACAAATTTTTAATGCAGAACCACAAAATTCAGAAATTACTTTTTGTGCAAATAATGAAAAACGAGAAAATCCCGGACAAAATTATGCTAGGAAACTTGTCATTTCAGGATATGCAAATTGTACTATAAATATTGTTTAATTTTCTTCAAATATTGTATTTTAATATGTTGTTAAATTAAATACGAATTTATAAAAAAACATTTTTGTGATAAGATTGTTGTTAAAAAATATCGTCCACGGCTGTTAAATTTTAACGGCCGTGGCTGATATCAGTTAAATAACTACCATGGAGACACTACCGATAATATGTAATTACAATCAAATATCACGAAAAAATAATTATTTGGTTTAATGGCATTATTAAATTATCGAGTTGTACATGCGATTAAAGTAGAAATATTCTATTCAGCCTATTCAGACATTTTGCTAAATACTCGTGAGTTTGTTAGAAAATATCAAACCCAGAAACTTGAAGGTAAATGAAGATTGGGAAAGCGAGATCGAAATAATAACTAGGGTTGAAAAGGCATCAATGGTATGTGGAACAACAATATTATCAGCGGACAAGAACAATATTGGTAAAATGTTACTTAAAATATCCTCTCCGTTCTCTTCTAACAGATTATAATATTTTGTGTCCTGGCGCAGTCATACCATTAAAAGGGCGACTTCAAGTTTGATTACTAATCTATACAACAGATGGCTCATGAAGTACTGGAATAATAAATTAATTCTTAGTATCTGAAAACATCCGCCAGAGCAGATTTTATTAATTCTGCATTGGCAAGGTAGGTTGCGCTGCTTCACGCAGAACGGTAACGATATACAGTCGATGTATTTCGTTAGTACTCGTTACATGGTCGCATGGTTACAGTGTTGTAGTGGTTGATACGGTCTTGTTGACGTATCAATCAAGTTTCCACCTGTAACATGGGTCGAGCACGCTCGAGTAAAAATAAGTCAAACCACACAAAAAGAGGCCAAAAATCAGTATTCATATATTATATATATATATATATATATATATATATATATATATATATATATCGGGCTTTTTTTTCTTATTACACATATGATGGACCATGTATAACTGGTTGCCTGCATCTACCCGCAAGAAATTTCCTATGTGTAATTCTAAAAAAAAAAAAAATCAACTCATTAGCGGCGTCGGTGCAGGCAAGTGTCAATTTTGGCATATGTTACACAGAGAGGTTATAATAAAACATAACAATGTAATAAAAACATAACCTCTCTGTGTAATATATGCCAAAAGTTGACAGGTTGCTTGCACCGACGCCGCTAATGCGTTGATTTTTTTTTTTTTAGAATTACACATAGGAAATTCCTTACGGGTAGATACCTGTCAATTTTGACATATGTTACACAGAGAGGTTAGGTTTTTATTCAAGACAATACAAGAGAGTATTCCTAATGTATCAAGATCAGCTGATTTGTCAACAAATGATTATTTTCTTTGGGGTTACCTGAAAAGTAAAATTTTTAATGACGTACAAATACATAACGTAGATGAATTGAAAGGCCGTAAACGTACTGCATGTAATGGCATAAATCCACAATACATTAGGAATACTCTGCGTATCTTCAAAGACCCCGTCATGTATTGCCTTGAATAAAAACATAACCTCTCTGTGTAACATATGCCAAAATTGACAGGTTGCTTGCACCGACGCCGTTAATGAGTTGATTTTTTTTTTTTTTAGAATTACACATAGGAAATTTCGTACGGGTAGATGCAGGCAACCAGTTATACATTGTCAATCATATGTGTAAAAACGAAAAAAAAGCCCGGTATATATATACCCGCAAGGAATTTCCTATGTGTAATTATAAAAAAAAAAAAATCAACTCATTAACGGCGTCGGTGCAGGCAACCTGTCAATTTTGGCATATATTACACAGAGAGGTTATGTTTTTATTCACGACAATACACGAGAGTATTCGTAATGTATCAAGATCAGCTGATATGTCAACCAATGATTATTTTCTTTGGGGTTACCTGAAAAGTAAAATTTTTAATGACGTACAAATACATAACGCAGATGAATTGAAAGGCCGTATACGTACTGCATGTAATGGCATAAATCCACAATACATTACGAATACTCTGCGTGTCTTCAAAAATCCTGTCGTGTATTGCCTTGAATAAAAACATAACCTCTATGTGTAACATATGCCAAAATTGACAGGTTGCTTGCACCGATGCCGCTAATGAGTTGATTATTTGCTTTGATTGTTGCTTTGATTGTATGTTTTGAAAATTTTCAATCTCCACAAAACTTTTTGGCAGTTTCTTGAACCCCATTGAAACTTATCATACACTTCCTTACAAAATCAAGGGACCACTAGTAAAATATAAAATAAATTTAAAACCTGATAACGAAATTTAATGAAACAAATAAATATATAAATCCAAGTGTTTCCTCACAGTTTAGTTGACTTAAGAGCTATTAAAATTAACAAACTATACTTTTACTCAATTGTAGAAGTAGAAGTCGAAGAAACATAAAGCACGCTTTATAAATTAAATAAGTTAAAAAGGTGAGTCAACAATTATAGCTGTTTGTTGATTTTTCGTTTCCTAGCAGAGAATGTCCTGATATTGTTAATTGTTTCATGGCATACTATTTGAATAATGCTTAATAAATGTCAATTTATGACATGTGCAAAGTCTATTGAAAACAACTTGTAATTTGGAAAAGTTATTTCAAGTTTATTTGGCGGTACCTTAATTTTGTCCGGAAGTGTATTTTATTGAAAATGCTGAAATTTTTGCTTATTTATTTATATGTTGTGATTATTATTTTGATAATATGATTAAGTTTTCTGGAACTATAAAATTTTCCGGTTATCCATTAAGTTTATGATATTTACTATAATGTTCACAATTTCAAAACCTTCTCATTCTTTTAATAATTTGATTGTAAATATGTATTAAATCTATGTAAATATTCAGGTTTATTTATATTTACAATACCGTTACAATTACAATTTGCTAAAAATAGTTGAAATATATTTTAATTTAATTTTGCCAAATATAAAAATAAACTGTTTCGATTTTAGTTTTTTATTTATTTTTTATGTTGATAATCATTTATTAACTGTGTCAGATTTTCGTGTGCGTTGTGCCCATTTTTGAAAATTTAGTGAATTTCAGAAATTAATCTTATAGAGCTTTTATAGAATTTTTTTAAACATTTAAACAATTAAATTCTCGTCAATTCTTTGTAAATTGACACATTTGTTAGTTTAAATAAGCTTCTGATATTTGGAATAACATTCTGGACGTTTTGTTGCTCTGATTGCATGTTTTGAAAATTTTCAATCTCCACAAAACTTTTTTTCAGGTTCTTCAACCCCATTGAAACTCGTGATATTTAATAATAATTATTATTATAATAATAATAATAATAATAATTTATTAGTGCCAGTACAGAAATGTTTACACAGGTTAAAAAAATACACTTAAACACATACAAAGTGTAAAATATGAAATATGTAATATAAAGCAAGGACTGATGCTAACAAACAGCATTATACAAATATCCAACCGTAAAAAAACAATGCTATGAATATAAAACTGCGTTAAGTAGCTTAAATAACGTATATAAATAGCAGCATACAATTAATTGAAAATTTTGTATATATATAATATATGATATGAATATATTATACAGGGTGTCCGGAAAATACGTGTACAACGTTTGACGACAGACTCCTGACGTCAAAATAGGTCGATCTAAGCCGACTTAGTTATATCCAAAATTGTCTCGTTTAGCCGGTAGAGGGCGTCAAAAAAAACAAAAGTATAACAAAGTTGAAAGTATCTATTGTAAGAAACTAAGTAAAACAAAAACATTACTTAAGCAAATGTGTAAAATGACCGCCATCTTGCTGAATACACTTATTAACACTCTTTAAAAAATGATATTGGACCCTATCTAATGTCTCGGGATTATTAAAATGGTTGCCTGCATTTAAAATCCGCTGCAATAAATCATCGCGTGTGTTTACCGGAGTCTTGTAAACTTCTGTTTTAATAGCGCCCCACAAAAAGAAGTCACACATATTTAACTCAGGAGAACGTGGTGGCCATTTTACTGGTGCATCATTGCCTCTTCCAATCCATCGGTTGGGATACTGATGATGTAAGTATTGCCGAACGGCAACGGAAAAATGGGACGGGGCACCATCATGCATATACCACATTTCCCTCCGAAGTAAAATGGGCAAATTCTCCAGAAGAATTGGTAATGTGTCTTGCAAAAAATTTAAATAAATATTTCCATCTAACCTGTCTGGAATAACAATGGGACCAATACGGTAGTGATCAATAATACCTGCCCAAATATTAATTTTAAATTGATGCTGATGATGTGCAACTTTAATGGCATGTGGATTTTCATCGGAATAAATATGTTCGTTGTGCAGATTGGTTACCCCAGATCTTGTAAAGCATGCCTCGTCAGTAAACATAATTTTTCTACAAAAATTTGGAACAAGGATTCTTTTGTTTCTAATAAATTGACAAAATGTAAGCCGCATGGGGGGATCAGTCGGTAAAAGTTCCTGGACTTTTTGTATGTGGTAAGGATGTAACAACTGTTCTCTTAAAACCTCATTGACAATCGTTTTAGGAACATTTAACTCACGTTCTAAGAGACGGGTACTGGTACTTGGTTCTTCTTCAACTCTTTCCAGAATCATCTCTTCTGTTTCCACAGTTCGAGTTGTTCGCATACGACCCCGCCTTCAAACTTTTTCTCAAAACTGCCCGTTTCCCGAAGATGACGCTCAATATTGGCAAATGTTTGGTGGTTTGGTATTCGACGGTTAGGAAACCTCTCCATGTAAACCCTAACACTCTGACGCCCATTTCCTCGACAAAACCCGTATACCAGGAGCATGTCAACTTTCTGAGAGTTTGTATAATTTTCCATTTTTAATGGTAAAATGAACTTGTAATTCAATAATGTTGATCGTATACTTGAGTAAATATTATACTTGATTAATTGTCAAATTATTAAACGTCATTGATATTAATTTTTGACGCCCTCTACCGGCTAAACGAGACCATTTTGGATATAACTAAGTCGGCTTAGATCGACCTATTTTGACGTCAGGAGTCTGTCGTCAAACGTTGTACACGTATTTTCCGGACACCCTGTATATATATATATATATATATATATATATATATATATATATATATTATAATTATTTTTTGAATCAGTATTAAGAAATTAGGAACAACGTAATAACAACGTAACAACATCCATGATTAAAAAAAAAACTTGGCGGCTTTCATCAACTATCACCACTCCTGCTTGATTATGAGTTATATGTCATCATGTGTCATCGTGGGTAGTAAAACGCAAGTAAAACGGCAACATCGGCGTTTTTTCAGTGAATACACACGACGTCTTTTGTGGTGAAGTGGTGAACTAATGGCAATTATATATTTACAGCAATCTGTAAGTTTACTAGTTTGTCATCAGAAATAAGACGTATTGAAAAAGATATTTTTTTGGGATTGATGTACAAGAAAATAATGCAGTTTTCAAGTAGATTTCATATTCCCAGTCATTAAAAATATATTCCTTTAGTACCTAATACCATTTTTAAAACACTACTGTATGTCTACAGCAAGTATTTTATGATGATACACATTGCTAATTTCGAAATTAAATTCATAAAGACATTTATTTCATCAAATAAATTTATGTTAAAAACTACATAATAATAAATCATTTAATATTCCCGTAACTAAATTCTTAATATGTTACCGAATTCCATGAACATCAATCCCAAACATTTACCTGATGGCGCCATCTATTGGTTGTTAACTATGTAGTCGCCCTTTTAATACGTGCCGAGACAGATAAGTGCTGGGCAAATACATCTCTTCGCTGCGTCTGTCACTCGTCACCAGAGGATCGCATTTGAATTAGCAAATATGCCACTTCGGCCCGGATTTGAATAAACATGCGGCAGAAGAGCGAGTGCCCCACGAGAGCGAGCGAGAGGTGCCGTGAAGGGGTATCTTTTGTGCATGCATTAAATACCGTAACACGAAGAAACGAGAGGAGAGTGGCGCCCCATTGTGACTTTCCATCGCATTTGGCGCAACACCCCATAAATTGTCGTAAATCGCCTATTCGCGATGACAGCAAGAATGAATTGCGCATACATCCATTGTGCGGATGATGATAATGATGACGCCGATCCAGTGTCACTTGATCGAATGCAAAAAGGAAAAATTAACCACGTGGGTAGAAAACAGTTCGGCCGGGTCTGGGATTTAAATCGCTGCGTTTGCTGCGAGCCACCGTTATCAGATGAGGGGTGAGTTATGGGCCTCAACACGTAGTAATTGTGTAAAATATAGCACAGCAATTGGGGCTAACGGTGTAAAAAAGGGTGAAGCACTGAGCAACTGTGTTAAAATTCAATACACGCATATGTACCTGCATTAATCATCATTAGTGGCTCATAATTATTTGAACAAATTAAGGCATGTTGAAACAAGAGATGTAACAATCGCAAATTATAAGAAGATTAATGTATGTTTGCTTCGGTGCGGACCCAAGGGACCCGCCAATAACTATATATAGTCTCCAACCTTTTCGACTGGAGAATTGTATTGCAAAAGGGAAAGAAAAACTATACCAAAATTTTTGAAGCCATCAAAAAGTTGTTCTTTTGACAAATAATCAAAACAACGCTGGGGACATTTCGTTTTTGCCGCTTCTCTTTCCTCGCTTAAGAAAACTTCCCCAAATCCGAGATTTGCAGCCCTAGATAAACTGTTGACGATTCCCGGTATTTTAGTAAGTTCGCTTGTGGTGAATTAGCTTGAAGCTCTACACCTGTCCTCTGGGGATTCATGAATGCGCGCATAGAGTAGAACCTCTCCCTAGATCGTAGGGAGGGTACTGGTACAAAATAACTAAATATAGTAGCCAACCTTCTCGACTTGAGAATTGTATTGCAAAAGGGAAAGAAAAAAAATACCAAAAGTTTTGAAGCCATCAAAAAGTTGTTCTTTTGACAAATAATCAAAACAACGCTGGGGACATTTCGTTTTTGAAGCTTCTCTTCCCTCACTTCAGAAAACTTCCCCAAATCCGAGATTCGTAGCCCTAGATAAACTGTTGACGATTTCCGGTATTTTAGTAAGTTCGCTTGGTGGTGAATTAGCTAGAAGCTCTACACCTGTCCTCTGGGGATTCATGAATGCGCGCATAGAGTAGAACCTCTCCCAAGATCGTAGGGAGGGTACTGGTACAAATGTTAATACAAGGTACAGTTATTGGAAAAACACGCGGCGAACATCCATCTTGACGTACCGACATCCAAGCTGCAAGATAGCTCCGCAAGTAGAGAGCATATTTTAAATACATATTTTAGAACGCCAGGGAAATTTTATTACGTCACCGACGATATATCAAATGTTTTTTATGTCTTCCGTAAATAATATAGTGAACATATTTGCTAATTTTCATTTTTCTTTTCAGCGTCCATCTTTCCATCTCCAGGGTCGTACTGGAGCAACCCGAGCGCGAACCTGTACTCGAACATAGCGGCGAGCACGCACTCGATAGGCCACCACGCAGGGCCCCATTTGGGGGCGCCGCCGCTGGGCTCATACCCTCACTACGCCTGACCTGCCCCATCGACGTCCCCGACCGCCGACTGGACCCGCAGGATCCCCATGTAATAATAATCCAAACCACACGCGCAACACAGTACAGAAGCAGACCCAAAGAGAACCTCATTTGTAACCGAGAATTCCAAAAAAATAAAGAAGGTTGTTTTTGGGGGGGCAAGGGATGTTGTTCATGTATATGTAAATAGGGTTATGCACGCGCAGCTTTGGCCGCCGGTCTTCAGGGAGCTAACGGTGCGCGGGTTCTTTTCGTTTTCTAGTCAGACTGCAGTTACTACACATGTATATCAGTGCATTTTTTTTTTTTTATAAGATCCCTTAAGTCCCCCCAAAGAGGTATTGTGTAGGATACACAACCCGCAAATGGTGGCCTGTGATATATAAACGATTATTTATTGATTGAGTAAATAATTTTAATTATCGAGATGGGACAACCTTCATTCATGTAAATGTATATTGATATTAACATATACTCCTATTATTTCCCGGTGAACCTATTGTTTATTCGGTTTTTGGACGTGTAAAGTTTTGTAAACGTAAAGACGATGACGACGAAAGCGAAGAGGAGAAAAAAAACTACATAGACACTAAGTATTGTTGTATGCTTGATAGTTAAACTGAGGAATTTAGTGTTTAGGGTGTATCTATATGCTACCAGAGAATATCATCATAGATACCTACTAGTCATGTAATAAATGTCGAGATGTGTAAGATTTAGGCCATTTTGTTATTGATGCCATGTACAAAATGGCAAATACAAATAAAAAAATATAAATGTTATGTATTTATTATATAAAAAATAGATTCTTAAAATTATTACGACTTCTCATTTGGTAACCAAGTATCCCTTAATTAGTCAATAAATCGTTTTTTTTAGATAAATTTTTTTAGAAAATAAACATTCATGATATATTTATCACTAGAACTAAAGAACATCGCATAGTTAGTCCGCGTACGTTCCTTATGACAAAGAGGACAGAAAGAACTGCGTAGACTAAGGCAGTTTTCAGATAGAAAGGAGAGAGAGAGGGAAAAAATGCAGACTTACTTATTAATCAGAAGAAAATAATCTAGTCGTAATATTAATCTGATAAAACTCGTTCGACTGTTTAAAGTTACATACAGTTTTCAAATAACTAATAATATCGTGGGCTTGCAAGAAACGGTGACCAAATTTTAAGATAAATGCATTTCCAAACTAAATATTTTGTGATGAATTATAATGTTTTTGGTAACATTCTAGTGAACCATGATACAACATAGAAAGTTTTTCCTGATAAATCCAAGGACTTTTATGGTATCTGGTTATTTCAACTCATTTTTGTCAAATTTTGATTTGGTCACTTTTTCTTGAATGCCCACGATATAATCCGATAAAAAGTATCTGTGGCTTGGTACTAGATGTCAATTTTTAACAACAAAAAAACGCAGTTGAACATTGATATTGTTGTTGTCATTCTTGAACAACCGAAGCTATATTAAAAGAATGATTAAATATTGCGCCAATTTAGCAAAAAATCAGGTTAGGACTTCTTATAATTAGCGACTTAAGAGTGACTTCTTTTAAATACATTCTAACAATCACGTTCCAGGAGTTTTTGTTTGCCATTTAGTGCAATTCTTGCACAATGCCATAGATATTATAATTATGAGCAACATTTAAAGTCAGAATGTTGAATGTATTTGTGCCAGATTTGTGTTTTAATTTGATTATTAAATATAACCTATTTCTAGCTAATTACCTTTGCGACACATGGCGAAACCTATGATAATTTAGAAGGTAAGTTATTATTACAACTCTTATAGGTCTTGCCCCCATTGGGTAACTACATCCTGTCACCACATCATGGGCGAGTTTTTAATTATTATCTCTGTAAGCGTGATTGTATTGTGCCAGAATATATGCTAAAGATCACGTTATTTCCAGGTTTCAAGTTTTTGGTTGCTAATTGGTTTACGATTTTGGTCGTCATGATTGCGGATTTGAGCTATGTTCAGGGTGGCCCAATTTGTATGTTTCTATAGGGGATCTCGGTAACTAGAAGAAATAGAGAAATTCGGATGGCGTATCCTCGATCTCTTTTTTCAAGACCAACTCAATGGTCAAATAAAACATTGGCTATCGTCTTTCGTTTTGAAGTTATGGCCAAAAACTCATTATTTTGTGAGGGTTAAATTGCGTGAAGACCTCATATAACTCATCCCGTCGCCGACACTTTGCGAGCTAGCCTCTTCACAGCCCCTCCGAAGGGATACCTGAGTTGCTCCAAAACCTAAAACCGGTGCCCATTGGGAGCGTCACAATCATACACAGTTTTATCATAACATACTTTTTATATTTTTTATGACGACACTAATTAAAAAGTACTAATATACTACTAATATAAAGTAAACTAATACCTAAAACAATAATATAAATAATAATAATAATAAAACATAATAATTAAATTAATTCGTATTATTTTGGTTTCTACCAAGGAACTCTTTAATATTAGTAATTTCGTGCTCGCAAAGTATATAAAAATACCAACATCAAATTAGTACACGAGTAAATGTAATTGAAATGTGCAATGCTGCCTTGCAAGTAAGAAATATGAATGTATATTTTGTTTCGCTGTTTTAATCTTACTCTTACAGCGTTATTCATAAAAATTTCAAGCATGGTTTAGCAGTGGTTTAGCAATGTTTTACAAAGGGTTACCAAGATTACTAAGATTAAACCACCGTTAAACCGCAGCTTATTTTTTTATGAATAACACTGTTATATTTTCATAATCCAGTAATATCTCTGTGATAGGTGCGAAAACAGGATAAGTCAAGAATCAGCATTTTAAGAAGACGCCGCTTGAAGATTTTGACCAGTTTTAAACACACACCCAGGCTGTGAAAATAGTTCTACAATTTTATGAATTAGTAATTGTTTTTTGTTTGTATCACTTTCAAAATGTGATTGTAAAAAAATCATGAAAAAACAATTTTTACAACAAAAAGAATTGACTTATACTATTTGACCCTCTTAGTGCCCTGACTTATAATAAATTAACCAAGTAGATAAGTTATTAAAAACGTTGTTTAGGTTTACTTTTATGCAACTGAAGTGTACATTTTAACGTCTGCTTTGAAAATTCTAAATTAGGTAATAATAAGAAAAAATGATAATGATTGATATACCCTATGCTTGGTTTTCATCAAATTCTTCAATGTCCGGTAATGTTTGTTCAACGTCAGCAAATGTTTTTAAATTGCGATAAAAATCTCGAAAAGAGAGTGATATTAGTGAAAGAAGTTATAATAAATTATCCTTTTTCTCCACTGATGTTGGGACCGTGCCAAAATAACACCTGTTAAGTGTAAGTGTCAAACCCTTTCCACGTCGTGCTAAATACAATTTTTTGAACGGATCGTTTTCATTAAGAGAGTTCTTAAAATATACCGTTCCAGACTCCTTTGTGTAGCGACACCACTTAGCGTCGTGCCATTTAAAGGGATTGCCCTCGGATTTCTTTTTCCTCAATACCAAGGAGTTCTTATAAAGATCAGAAACTTTTTGGAACATATTGTGTGTCAGTTCTTTTACTAAAAAAATCTGTTTTTTCCAACACCTCTGACGAGGTAATACCAGTCATGAGGATGAGATATTTCAATAGCAAGTTTCTTCTTTTGCTTCTCGATTAAAGCATGGTCCACATCGCATTCCAGTGGCTGTGGTCACTCATCATTAACTTGTGGTCCAGAGTATCCCGATGTGTATTCCGTTGTATAGTAGTTGTTGGGGACTCATCGTAATGAAACGAAAAACGGCTACCCGGAAATGTATGAATTTATTATTGCGAAATTACAAGTTAAGCACAATAACAAGCGAGCAAATGACGGGGCTCCATCCGGGACCTTTCGCCGATAGCAATCGAAAAAGAACTCGCTCTTAGAGAGCATTACAATTAGTTTTAACAGATTCACAAACAATGCCAGCCCTTCCGACTGGCGAGGGATGCACCAGCTTTCTACAGTTCCAAGAATCTATTTACAACGGCACATTCCGCAGCTATACGTCCCCTGGTCAGGCATATCCTGTGGCGTGACTAACTGGCCATCCCTCGGAGGAGCACGTAACATTACACAAGAAATATTTACAATAGAAACCTAACTAAGACATTCCACAGGACTGTACATACTCCCGGCGTTGAACGGTACAGCCGTTCGAAATAACTACAAAATGAATTAATGCCTAATTATTAACATTAAACCTAAATCTAAACATACGAAATATATGAAATATATACACAAAGATAAAACACGAATTGATACGCACAAAACACCGAACTATAAGCGCACTTACACCTCATTGTCTTCGATTGGCAGTAAGCACAATCGTCTAACCGGGCGCTTAATGAGTCCTTTCTCAGTTTGTAAACTTACGGCACGCACAGTACCATCAGCACCTGGAAACACCTCGATGATGCGACCCCTAGGCCACAGAAGCGACGGAACGTTGCCTTCCCTAATGAGGACAAGCTGACCGGGAACCGCCTGCGTCTCGCCATCCTTGAACCAGGTGTGTCTCTTGAAGTTGAGTCAGGTATTCTTGAGACCATCGACGCCAGAAATGCTGCCGTAATCTCTCTGTGTGCTGCCAGCGAGATAACCTGTTTACCTGTATGTCACTCAAGTCAGGCTCTGGGAAGTTCATGAGTGACCTCCCGACGAGTAGGTGAGCAGGTGTCAAAATGGAGCAATCATTCGGATCACTACTCATGGGACAAAGGGGGTGGGAATTAAGGACGGATTCAATTTGAATAAGGACTGTGTTCATCTCATCGTAATTAAGCGATGCATTACCTACAATACGTCGCAAATGAGTTTTTATGGACTTTACGCCCGCTTCCCATAAACCACCGAAATGCGGGGCGCGTGGTGGTATAAAGTGCCACTGGATACCTGCCAGTGACGTAGCGTCCATAATTTTGGTTGCGGCCGCTTGCTCCAGAGCCTGTTTCTTTAGCTCTTCGAGCTCTCTTTCAGCTCCCACGAAAGTTTTTGCATTATCCGCATACATATGCGCAATTCTGCCTCGTCGAGCCATTACCTTTTTTAACGCAGCTAAAAAGGCGGGCGTGGTTAGGTCACACACTAATTCGATGTGAACCGCTTTCGTGGCCATACATATGAATACTGCTATGTAGGATTTCATTGTGCTTCTCGAGCGTCTACCTCCCTGTTTTATATTGATAGGTCCTGCATAATCAACACCGCAATGCTCAAATGGATGCGATTGTTTTACTCGCGGACTAGGTAGATCTCCCATTTTATGACCCAAGGTCCTTGGTTTAGTCCTGTTGCACGTTATGCACCTATTGATTAGGCCTCGCACTACGTTTCGTGCATTCAATACCCAATATTGTTGTCTGAGAAATGCAATTGTTGTCTGTGGCCCAGCATGTAGGCATCTCACATGCTCCTGCTCGATAATTAGCTTGGTCAATTTATGCTTGGCCGGCAAAACTATAGGGAACTTCGCGTTATCTTCAAGATTTGCGTTACGCAGTCGTCCTCCCACTCGTATGACGCCATCTTGCATAAACGGACTCAATTTAATCAGCCGACTTTTGGTTTGCACCGTACCCTTGTTTTCGAGATGTTTCACTTCGTCGTCGAATGCTTGTACCTGGACTAATTTAACAAGGACGATTCTAGTGGCTTTCAATTCCGCGGGCATAAGTGTACCGGTAACCCTCTCTTCCGTCTTCGTTCTGCAGTTTAAGCTGAACCTGCGGCACCAGGACATGGTTCTAATCATCCGCCAGTACGTCGAGAACCTGTCTATCAGGCTCTCCTCTACCGCTGATGACGCTATCATATGGCAGCAGGTTTCGTGGTCAGGTACGTCGGCATCCGCCCTAATTTCCACAGGCCATGTGTTGTTTTCCCGTTGCAACCATCCGGGTCCCATCCACCATAAGTGATGGCTGGATAGCGACGATGCAGACGTTCCCCGTGATAAGACGTCCGCTGGATTATCTTGCGATCGCACGTGGTGCCGATCGCCCATCTCGCAATTATCGTCCACACCCTTGAGTAGCGCAGGTTCGTTCGATGTCCACTTTCTAAGATGGAAACGACCGTCGCCTAAGATCGAACGCACTTGTCCCGGAATCACTTGGCATTCCTGCAATGTATTAGCACCCGTGATCAGATCGTCCATATAAAAATCCCTTGCCACAATCAACGCTCCCGTCGGCATTGAGTTCATCGACTCATCGGACAGCTGTTTTAGGCAACGTGTCGCGATGAAACTCGCAGGTGATGTTCCGTATGTAAGTGTCTGCAACTCATTAGTTTGCACTAGCTGTTTGGGGTTCGATCTCCACAGAATCCGATGCACAGCGCGCTCGACAGGATCGAGCAATATTTGCCGGTACATTTTTTCGATGTCAGCGGTCAGCGCAAATCTGTGTGTACGAAAACGGGACATCAATTGGAATAAGTCCTGTTGGATCACGGGACCCACCAATAAGGTGTTGTTTAGCGACGAGCCGGTGCTTGTCTTCGACGACGCGTCGAACACAGCGCGTACCTTAGTTGTACTGCTATGTTCCTTGATGACCGCGTGATGCGGCAAATACAGGTGCGCGTTGAGCCCTCCTATGCCTGGCTCCTTCACCATTTTCATGTGGCCGAGTTCTTCATACTCCTGCATAAACGCCTGATAATACGTCTTCAGGTGCGCATCTTTATGCAGCCGGCGTTCTAGATTAGCGAATCTCCTGGCCGCTTGTTGCTTCGACTCGCCTAATGATGGTGGCTGTTCATGGCGTGGCAATTTAACCATAAATCGACCATCTTCATCTCGGGTGTGTTCCTTCAGAAATAATTCCTCGCACCGTTGTTCTTCCATTGTGCGGAGAGATATTTAATCGGCTACCTCTTCGATTTCCCAAAAGCGACGCAACGATTGTTCTAACGTGCTCACATTACAGGTTTTAGCCGATTTGTCGCATTCAGCACCATTCGCTCGCCCCCACACAATCCAACCAAAGTGTGTTTTCTGTAACGTCGGCCGACCCGAGCGTTTCACTTGTCCCATGCACAATAGGCCGGTGAATACTTCTACACCTATTAGCATATCTATAGGAAGCGATAGGTTGAAATTGGGATCCGCTAATCGCATATTCTTCGGAATATCGCACGATTCTTTGTCCACATTCGCGATAGGTAAGTTGTTCGTGATGTCTTCTAATATAAAAAACGGAATGTCCACCGAATACCGTGTATGTCTCGCCTTCACGCACGCGTCCACACTCGACTTAATCGGCGTATTCGAGCAGCCCACTCCTACCACGTTTTGGTTATTAACCCTTGCTTTAAGTCCTAAGCGCCGGGAACACGCTTCAGTCATAAAGTTAATGTGCGAACCGCAGTCTAGGAGTGCCCTACACTCGCGATGACGACCATATTCGTCCTGAATCGTCACCATAGCCGTGGCTAAGAGCGCTTGTCCGCAGAACGATGAATGCAGGGCCGTTGCTGCTCCTGCTTGTAATCGCTCGCCGGAATGAAGTAACGTGTGGTGTCTCTGGCCACACTTCCTGAAATTGCCTGATTTGCATACCGACATTCGATGACCTGGCCGTATGCAGTTGAAGCACAGTGCCTTCGATGTTACGAATTGTTTTCTGTCCTTTGCCGATTTGTCCAAAAACTGGCGGCAAAAACGGAGATCGTGGCCGCCGTCGCACAACAAACAATTCTTACTTTGTTCCTCTGTCGCAACAAACGCACTCCTTAATTTGCAGGTTTTCGCAGCGCCTTGCGTTTCGATGGATTCCGCAATTTTGACACGTTTTCGCAAAAACATCATGATCTGTCCGTACGTTGGTAAATCCAGATCGCTTGATGCCGTTTCCCATTCTTCCACGAGTTTTTGTGGAAAACTTGTCCTTAATTAAGGACACTAGTAATGAATCCCATATAGGCTGTTTCATAATTTGCAGCGTTCTCACCGTCTGGTTGATGCCATCCACTGTTTCGCGCAGATTTCCTTTTGTGAAGACCGGTATGTGTATTAGTTCGTCATTCAGTTTCTCGATAATCGCTCTCTTGTTTTCGAAGCGTTCGACGAGTAACTCCCACGCGACTTCGTAATTCTCAGCCGTTACGCTTAACGCTTGAATATGTCGCTCGGCCTCCCCGCGTAGGGTGGATTTCAAGTAATGAAATCGTTGCACATCACTTAGCGCTAGATTGTCATGTATCAGCGCCAGGAACGTGTCTCTGAACGTTAACCACTCGTGTAGTTCACCACTGAACTTTGGTAGCTGAAGGGTTGGGAGTTGCATGGATGCTGTCGCCATCGGCCGCGGTTCTCGAGATTGCACAATCTCGCTAGCGGCTGGCGATACCGTATTGCCGTCGGCTGATCCCGACGTGCAAGCATTGTTTCCTGCAGAAGCTGCCGGTGTGGTAACCGCCGGCGATGCCTGAGCTGGTGATGCTGCCGGCACTAGTCTGCATGCACTCAACTTTTTTCTAATGCTCCCCATTAGCTCGTTGTACACCTGGAACACTTGGGTGAACTGATCTTCATCCTCGTCGTCAGCCAGGGTCTCAATCTCGGATTGAACCTCTTCGAATTTTTCGAACAATGGCCTTGTTTGTTCAAAAAATCCCTGTAAATTGCTCTCGCGCGTCTCTGCTTCCGACGCGTTCGCAAGCCTTGTAAGCTGCCTCTTGATGGTGGTCCGTTGTTTCACCAACGCTTTCATTTGCTCTGCGTTTTCCGCCATTTCGAGATGAACACAGGGATTGGATAATGAAAACAAGGACTCACCTACTGCCGGTAACTGCTAATCCAACATGTACGCACACACACCGAATAACAATCCTGTTCCGAAGGACCAAATGATCCGGTTCGAAGTACCAAATGTTGGGGGACTCGCCGTAATGAAACGAAAAACGGCTACCCGTAAATGTATGAATTTATTATTGCGAAATTACAAGTTAAGCACAATAACAAGCGAGCAAATGACGGGGCTCCACCGGGACCTTTCGCCGATAGCAATCGAAAAAGAACTCGCTCTTAGAGAGCATTACAATTAGTTTTAACACATTCACAAACAATGCCAGCCCTTCCGACTGGCGAGGGATGCACCAGCTTTCTACAGTTCCAAGAATCTATTTACAACGGCACATTCCGCAGCTATACGTCCCCTGGTCAGGCATATCCTGTGGCGTGACTAACTGGCAATCCCTCGGAAGAGCACGTGACATTACACAAGAAATATTTACAATAGAAACCTAACTAAGACATTCCACAGGACTGTACAGTAGTTAAAAACATAGCAGCTACGTGATAATTTTTGTTCTGACCTTCACACGTATCTGAATACAAAACAACGTTTTTAACTTCCGGATATATATCAGTCAACTCCTGGAGAAGGCATGTAGCAATCTGATTACCTCCTCGTCCACCTCAGGCTTCATGCCACATAAAACATGTGCACTTCCACTCCCCAATTCGTGCAAAATTAGGTTAAAGATACATAACTGCCTCTTGTAAAACGCAACAGAGGAATTCACGTACGGAGTTGGGAGGCATTGTTGGAGATCAAAGGTGCAAACTTTTAAGCAATTTTTTTCTTTTGCCATATTTTTATCCGCATATTTCTTCAAATAAGCATTAGCTGCTTCAAGGTGGTGCTCGTCTATTGCCTTTTGTATACTTTCTTTCACTTCATTGTATTCCGCAACTTTGAGCTGCATCTGCAGGGTATCACACTTATGGCAGGTATCTACTTTAGGCTGCTTAAATACTAGTTTCAGCTTGTGAAATTATTTTTGATAAACCCGCCTAGAAACCACCTTTTTCCGGCCTTGGCAATACCAATCATACATAATTTGCAGTGTCAAATGAGGGGCCAAGTATTTTTTATCGTTGGTTCTTCTTGTATAATGAGATTCGTAGCACGGGAAAGACCTAATATGAAGTACTACCTCTTGCATTACAGCCAAACTGTGTGTGTTGGAAGGTGCACATACGCCTCTTTGATAATCGCGAGTAACTCCAGATGTAGAATTGCTTGAATTTAATATTGCTAATGTGACAAACATTTGAGTTTCATCTAATATTTTCATAAAGCATCGTCTACAAACCTTCAGTCTTTGTCCATTAACTTTAAAATGATAACAATGAGGTACATTTTTATTTTTTTATTTTTCAGGATCGTTTGTCCTTTTTTCTTGGTGGCAGTTGATTTTGAATCTGCACTATTTGCAATAAAAGCAACCCGCTTATCGCGGCCCCCTAGAAATTAGTATTTGCATTTTCTATGTTTTCTATATTTTGTTTTTTGAGGTTACATATTGCTGGCCCGTATTTATTTTCCTCTTCCACTCAGTCCTTGTGTCTCGTGCATTACTACCGTATTTATTCCTGCATTTTATTTATTGCATTACTTCCCATCTCTCTCTCTCTCTCTCTCTGTCTCTCTCTCTCTCTCTCTCTCTCTCTCTCTGGCGTTACCTTAACTCGTTGAATAATGTAAACAAAAATAAACAAAAATACATAGATTCGAATGCACTTGTGAAAACCAATTAGTATTAGCATATTAGTAATTAGTAATTATTCGTATATCATAACTTAGAAGTGTTGGCTTAGTGACTTGGGGCTCAAATAAGTCGTCGACAACTTGTCACACAGAAGTGTAAAATTGTTAGAAGAAATTCATTCTTCTTCTAGACAGCAGGCTGCATTTTGTTTGCAAGATAACCTTTTTTATTCATCGGATTAACTTCTTGCACGCAATAATTAATTGATTGTATGTATTATAATACATTTTATGTTTATACCTACTCATATATTTTACCGCTATGTGTATTTCTAACCAATTAATGTGTCTGCTGTGCTATTTTTGATATACCTTGTTGAACGAAACAGATAACAAGTAAAGAAGTCTAACTGTACCCACCTAAACTAAAATCGTCAAGTATGTACATTTGGTTGCAAGTTGAAAACAGTGGCCAACCTCTTCTCAGCTAACCTGCTCGAAGAGTCGACGTATTCGGTCGACTGAACGCTGGGGGTCCCAAATCGGGCATTTGTGCGACCCATTCATGAGCCTTGCGGGGCATAATGGGGCCGAGAAGACGCAATGTCGCTCGTTCACGGGCAATCGTGCGTGAAACATATGCCTGTCGGCGGCCACGCGCCGCGTAATGACGTAATAATGTATCGATACAAGGGTGCACTCCCGTCCCCTGCCGCCCCCGACTCCGTGACGCGTCGCGACGCCGTGACTCTGAGAACGTGCAGACAAGGGGGCACTCCGGATCAGGTCAAGAATGTTAAAATGGGGCGGTTATTTGTAAAATATATCAGGTTTAGGACATGACTCCCTCGAACGATTTGTATAAATAACTTAAAATATTGAATTAGTAGTAGTAGTAGTGACTGTATTTATTGAGGATATTATCCGTAACTGGCTATCGACCAACGGGGGTCCTTCTGCCGTGTGAGTTGTGTAAGTGTGTGTTAGTTGAGTAGTTAATAATATTGAATAATTATGCCGTATGTTCATAACAAAAAAGTCCATAAGGGGCGGCAGTGAAAACCTAAACGTATGTCCGTGACTTGATTTAGATTTATAAAATTAAAATCGAATTTCATTGAGTTGACTATCAATGTCAAAAATATAGCACTTATTCCGGCAAACTGGCAGCGTAGATCGAAAACGGGGAAGTTACCGGCCTACAGCGAGTATGAAAGAAGTCAATACAGTGTACCCAGGAAGTCATTGCTAATGTGGAAGAACGCTTGTTAAACGAAGAATAAAATTCAGTGCGGCGACTTTTACAAGAGGTTAGTTTATCACTTGGCACGTGTCCGAAAATTGAAGATTTGATTCAAGACTCGGACATACGTTTGATTTCGGCAGCCAATTAGAGGAATGGCATTAGCTAGACAGGGTGATTTATAATTATTTGGCAAAATTTCAACCAAACATTCAGGGAAAAATGGTGAACAAAAAAGACTATTAAAGTTTTTCGCCATATTGCTTAGTTAAAAAGTTATGGGGCTCTTTATTCAAAAATATTACCAGATTATCTATTTAAAACTAGATTTTTTTTAAATATATAAAAATAATCAGTAGTAATAATTCAAGGGCATTAATAACTACGAAATCATTTGATTACAGTTTCCAAAAGCACATTGCTTGCCAACAGCCCGACTCGCTGCCCGGCTGTAGGTATTTTTAGTTTAAAGTTTTATAACAGACGAAACATATTTCACAGTAAAATGGGGTTTATAAAACACCCCCTGTTTTGCCATACAAGCCTCGTTTAAATTTCGCACGTTACCCGCCCAACTCTCCACAATCGGCGTTAAATCGGGGCGACTTAAAAAATCTCAAATCTGGCTACTACACGACGCGCGAACACCTTCTCGCCCACCGCCCTCTACAAAAAACGCAGACGATAATTGCGCCCTAACGAATTGCTAATTTATTCCCCGCCGCTGCAATCGTAATTTTATTCCGGGAGTGAAAACACACACGCGTCTGCCACCGATTTTTTAAAGTATTTAACTGGGGGTGGCGCGTGTCCTTCCCGACACCCCCAAATCTCGGACCGCCCGCCGGCAATCATTTCACTCATTGTTGTCCGTAATCGCATTTTGGATAAATAAAGGAGCGAAAACGAATCAACACCTAAAAATCGGAATTCAATGCAATTCAAATATTTAAAGGAATTATTATTATAATTATTATCTACGTTTAGATTGGCGAGCAATCGCACGCGAGTCGCTGTCCGAAAAAAAAAATAATAAGTTGTTCAAAATCGCAATCCAATTGATTAATATTATTTCATCATAAACACGTGATTGATTAATCACGTGCCCGTGATGAATTGAGTTTACTATTTAAAATACATGAGAAAAAAACTCTTAGAAAATTTAGATTTTTTTCAGTTTATGAGCTAAAAAGCCGTCTCTTACCAAAGCTCTTTAGTTTTAGACGCACTCCAATCTATAAGTATTAGAAAAAAAAAAAAAAAAAAACCTCAAAATGGCGAATGCTCAATTATGGTCTCTAAAATTCATCATTCAACGCGTAATACGTTTTGATGTAAATATTGAGGACAACTCATCAAAACTTCATTTTGACTGGAGGATTTTAATGTCGCTTATTAAGAATCCAGTGTCGAAAATCTAATTTTCAAAATGCAAAATAGAAATAGGCCGACTAAAAAATGTTATCACAATATATGTTTGACTGGAACAAAGTATTCGGGTTTTTTGGTGGTTGCTATTTACCTACGAATATAAATTCAACGATCCAGAATAAAAATGATATTTATTGTCCATATTTGAGCATTCGCCATTTTGAAGTTTTTTAATTATATTTTCTTTTAATTCAGACCTTATAGTGACTCTAAAACTGGAGAGACTTGGAAAGAGGTGAATCTATAACTCAAAAACTAAAACAGTTGTGAACTTTCTAAGAAAACGAGTTTTTTTTTCCATGTGTATTAAATGGTAAACTTCATTTAATCACTGGCACGTTATCAGTAGTAATAACCCTAGAACATTGAAAACGGGCTGTTTCTTTAAAGCAATGTGGTTGAGGAAGTTGTGATAAAATTATAAGTTATTTATCACTGCCCAAGGGTTATTTGGTTAGAAAATTATTGCGACTGAAGCCTGACAATTTCAACATGACTTTTTAACAATTTCATTTAAATGTTAACACTGTGAAACGTTTTGCACCCTAGCAACGTCAACCTGGAAGTGAAAACAGTCCTAGGGTTGTTATCATATATAATACAACGAGTGGAATCATGACTATCGATAATCGCCTGAGTTTGGACACGAAACATGTTGTCAAATATTAATTCCGCGAGTCTGAAAGACGAGTGGAATTATTTGACAACATGTTGAGTGCATCAACCAATGCGATTATCAATAGTCACGATTGCAAGAGTTGTATTCGTCAGATTATATCACAAATGAAAAATGTATTCCCTAGGATAGGGAAGATCACATTATGAGTGATATAATCGTCATAATGCATTGCAATATTTTCACTTTCCCTAACTGTTAGAGGTTGAGCTTTTTTCTGGTAACTTTTACAACAGCTTCCTTTTAGTGTCTCTAGCATTTCTCGACTTTCCAAAAACAACATTACATTAACATCATTAAATGGATTTATTTTACGGTTGAACTCTTTGAAATATTTTTATTGTACTAATTTAGCACTCACATTCCACAGCAGCTTAACCACTGCCTCATTGCACAAGTTCGGGTTTTTCTGCCCCTTATTGAATGCCCAGTCTTGCACGATCTGGGACAGTTGCTCCTCCATGCTGTTCTCGGACAAAATATATTTCCGAGAGTTGCAGAACTCGGCAAATTTGACCCAAATACACTTTTGAGACCCCACAGTATTAGATGGTTTGTGGCTTTGTATGTTGTTTTCAATATTTTTTAAGAAAAAATGACCGGAACGCGACATGTTGTCTAATTGTGACATTTCAGTTGATAGCACAGTACACCAGATGTGCAGAGCACCAAGTGTGATTATTACTTATTAGTCAATTCGGGTTCTGATTATCAGCTATTAGGCAGTCGCTAAGATAGGGAATAATAGCATTATGAGTGATATAATCAGTACCAATGTGAGAAACAATACCACATATGTACTAAAAATTATCGATAACAAATTAACACGTTTTTGACACTGAAATCGGGTTGCTTGGAAACTTGGTTTTCTAAAGCAACATGATTGAATTGGAAAAAGAGTGCACATTTGTGATAATTTTTAATGCATAAGTGGTATTCGATTAGATTATTTCATGAAACTATATATAGAATATGTTTATTTTAATAATCTACAAGGGTATACATATTATTAAGTACCTACTTGATTATAATAGATTTGTGATTATTAAAAAGGGCTATCGGTCAAGACCTTTCTGCCCGTGAACTTTGGTTAATTTCACGAATATGATAAATGAGTGATAAGTGATAGTAATAAGTGTATGAGGTGTATGGGAGGTATGAGGCGCAGGCGATTCTATTCGCTGTATGTGTCTGGTGATTCTTCCAGTATTTTTTCGTACAGGGTTTTGGAGGGGAACTTGACCTTAGGGCGTTCTGGGTGTTCCCGGGTGCTTGCGTATGGAGAGATGGCTTCTAGCTTGTAGGGCTTAGTTTGGAATTTACGGAATATTTCTTTATGGCGGATGTATATTGGTACGATGTTGATGGTGATGTAAATGGATCCATTTTTTATATTGTCGAGAGGATTATTTGGATTTCTGATTTTGGTAATGGTTCGCAGTGCTGCGCGTTGCAAGTTAGAGATTTTGAATAATGGGTTTTGCGGCAGAGGGAGAAAAGGATGAAACCATAATCAAGGACGGGTCGACAAATAGATTTATAAATTTTTACAGCAGTTTTGGTGGATATTCCTTGTCGTTTATATGTTATTCGTTATTTTGTTCGTTATTTGTTTGGCATTCTTTATATGTTGGTTGAAATTTAGTTTGTGGTTGCTTTAGATTGTGATGCCGAGATATTTGCACGAGCTTTGTGTGAAGTTTTGGGTATTGTCGATTTGAATGGAGGGAGAAATGGGTGGAACTTTGTAGAAGGGAATCATTGAAATTTGTTGGGATTGTTGTGGAGACGCCATGTGTTGAGCCAGGTTTGGGTTTTATCCATTTAGAGTTGAAGCTTTGCGACAGTCGATGGGATGTTGGCGGAGTGATACACCAGAGCTGTGTCGTCGGCATATTGAATGATGTAGGAGCTTGGGTTGAAATGTTTGGGGTTGCTATTGTATATATCATGACAATAGGTATTATATAGATAGGGAGACAGTGGGAAACCTTACGGGAGGCCTTGTTCGATTTTTATCGCTGATGAAAAGCGATGTTTGTGTTTTACTTTAGCAGAGCGGTTTTGGAGAAAGGAATTTGTTAAGGCAAGTAAGTAGTTAGGAGTTCCTAATTTGTGAAGTTTATAGAGGAGTCCCTTGTGCCAGACGTAGGCAAATGCGAGATGGCTGTCAAGTAAGAGGGTTGCGGATTTTTTGCCTTCTATGTGGGCTGCTTGAAGATTAGAAGTGAGTATAGTAAGTGGGTGGGAAGTGGGTTTGTTTAGGAAGAAACCGAACTGGTATGAGTGGATTTTGTTGCCGATCGCTTGTTGCCGAGAGCAAGAATAGTATAGGCAAATAAAAAGTATGAAGTTTATGTTTGACGTAGGACTCTAGGATTTTCCCTATTACGGGAAGTAGGGTAATAGGTCTGTAGTTTCCAGGTAATGTGGAGTCAAGATCTTGTTTAGGAATGCAAATAATTTTGCCATTTTTAAAGTGCGGAGGAAAGGTTTGGGTGGATATGCAGTGATTGATAATTTTGATGATGTGTGTATAGATTGTGGGATCAATTTGTGTGAGTAACAGTCAAGGAATATTATCTTGGCCCGGTGCAGAGTTTCTGGCTGATGTGGACAGGTTGTAATATTTATCCTCAGTTATGAGCACGTCGGGTGGAGAATCATTGGTAGTAGATGCAAAGTTTTGTTTGTACCAGTCATTAACTTCCATTAATTTAGTTAGATCATAGGCGGTCATCGAATTTGAAGAATTTCCTGTAGTATTCAGCGAATATATTTGCTTTGTTGGTTGTCTTTGCATTTCAGATTTGTTGCAGGATTTACAATACCATGGCATTTATCTGGGCGTTTATATACACTGTGTATCAGCCAAATGGAATAAATTCGATAATAAATAAATGGGGACGTGATCGAAAAAACGCTCGGACACGTCGATTGTTATTTTTAGTTGCGCATTTTTTTCAATAAAAACTTTTTATACAGGGTGTGTCATGTGACCCTGGCCAATACCAACTTTCTTATTTTAAATGCAACACCTGGTATATTATTCAATTTTTGGATTCTTCAGAAAATTCTAGACATATTTCATGTACAATGTCCTATACCTATCTTCAACTGTTTCGGAAATATTAAGTTTCAGCAAGATGGAGCACCGCCCCATTACCAAATCAATGTCCGGAACTACCTCAACCGAATATTTCCAAATCGGTGGATAGGGAGGCGAGGATCGATGGAATGGCCAGCACGATCCCCTGATCTGACGTCATTAGACTTCTTCTTATGGGGATATGTCAAAAGTATTGTATACAAAACTAAACCATGATAAAACCATGATAAAAGTGGAAGAAGTGGGTATAAACTGGAGTTATGCAGCAATGTTGCTAGGTGTCATTTTTTTGTTGAGTCGTCATATTTAGCGGCTTTCATGAAGATACTGTTGTCAATTCTACTATGTGGGTATATGTGGACTTGTAAAATGTGGAGAAGTGAGTTTTCGAATTGTATCGTATAGTGTAAGCACTTGTTTAGGGGTTCGTTGATGACTGGTGAATTTGCTTCGCCTAGTTTAATTGATGACCGCAGAACCTCCCCTGTGGATGTGATTAGCAACTGTTGAAGGGATTTGGATTGAAGACCAATTGCGGAACGATATCGGGAGAGGTGACTTGGTTTCAACGAACATGGCACAGTGAACGGGATTTGTAGAGAGGTAGTTTAGGGTAAGGTGAGATTTGTTGGGGAAGGAGTTAATGTTGCCATAAACAATGCGTATAGAAGCCATTACGTACCAACAGTATGGTCAGAGATGTGTATTTGGACATCGTCTATGGAAGCGGTAGCTTTGGGCGCGTCTATGTATTGGGTGTCGAACATGATGATGAAGATGCGATTACCTGAGAATGATACTACTGTATCTATGCTTTAAGAGTACAGAAATCGCTGTTTTTTTTTTAAGTGCTTACCTGTCTATGTTTTGGGTGAGTTTATTTTGGTGATGTATGTCTCAATGATGTGGTCATAAATAGTGATGGGTTTGTGAATGCGATTATTTTTAGTGATGTTCTGGTTGATGTTTTCACTTCGTTGTGTAGTGTTGTGTTGGTTTTGGTATTGTGTAGTGTAGTGTTGGTTTTGGCATTTGTTGCATGATACTGGCTGTGTGCATTTATCGGTGGCATGCGTGAATTCGTTGCACTTCCCACCTGGGACGGGCTGTGCAAGCGGTGGAGAGAGAAATAGTGCCTATTTTTGTAAAAGACACTGTCTTGTAGTAGCTTTTCATAGTAATTAAAGCATCCGGTAATGATTCTTATCATGCTACTTGTTTTTCCGGTGTTACGTGATGTGATTCTCTTGAATCTATGAGTTAAGTTACAGGCTAATAGATGATTGCTTAATTCTTCGTCTTTGATGTTGTGGTCCACACGAGATATTAAGCAAGTGTAAGTAGCTTGTGGGGTTGGTTTTTCGGTGCTCTTGTGTGGGGATTTTATTTTGTATTGGGTGATATACTCTGATTTTTCTAAACTGGCATTCACGTCATCAAAATAATAATCATAATAATGATGGCACAATTTTACAAGATTGCCAGCTGTCCTGGGTATTTAAAAATGGCTGCAATCAGCTGTTGCGCCCGTGCAATCTTGTGCGACAGTGCGCGGTTCGTATCAAATTCGTCGACTTCTCTGCCGTTTATCGTACAGATATCAATCTTGTGGTTATGGTTTAACATCTACAATGGCAAAATATGCATTGTAATAATCGATCAAATGTAACAAGTTAGACGTCAAAGAATTTTGGTTATACACACATGTATGAGCATGTGTTAGTGAAAAAGATGTGGCATCGTCGCCGAAAAAATATCACGGCTGCAAACATAACATGATTTATTACATGATTGGCAGGCGAAAATGGTGTCCGCGGTTAATACACCGATTACTTATTTATAACCACCGGTGATCAGTGTTATGTAACAAATGATCCTCAGATTAAGTTCGATTCTTAAACTATTGTTATACATATTCTCAAAAACAATCACGTTGGTACGAAAAAACCTCATCGCACAGCTGTTTGATGACGTGAACGCCAGTTTAGAAAAATCAGAGTATAAGGTTGCTTTGTTGTAAGGAAGACAGTAAGTCGGCCATTTCTTGGTTACATTTGTTTGATTTGATTAGGAAGCCTAGTTTCGTTTTCATAATTTGGTGTTGGGGTCCTAACTTTTAGTTTTCCCAATAGTCGGCAAATTCTGTACGTGACATATCTTTTGCGGTTTTAATAAAATAGTTCGAGGGGTACGTGTGCCTTATTTGAGCTGCTCGCGTGGGCAGATTGTTAGTGAGAGTATTTGTCGTGCTTTGTGTGATGGAGTGTGTCTTAGGGCAGGTAAGGCAGGTGTACCACAAGGAAGTGTGCTAGGGCGGGTCCTGTACCTTTTGTACACATGGGATATTCCTGAACTTAAACATAACACCATCGTTACATTTGCAGGCGATACTGCTATACTAGCACTTGGAGACAGCCACGAAGAAGCTACACATTAGTTGCAGGCATCTATCAACAAATTTAATAATTGAAGAAAAACATGGCGAATTAAGCTGAATGAAATCAAATCAATGCATATAAATTTCACAAACAAGAGAAACCATCACATACCCATCAGCATAAATAATACACAGATCCCATATGTTAATACAGCAAAATATCTGGGTATTTCTCTCGACGCAAAGCTTTGCTAGAAAGTCCATGTTAAAAAAAGATAGAAGAGCTTCGTATTAAGTACAGAAAAATGTACTGGTTAATAGGAAAAAATGCCACTCTGTCTACACATAATAAGATTTTATTATATAAACAGATTCTTAAACCAGACTAAACCGACGGCATACAGCTTTGGGGCTGTGCTAAGCAGAGTAACATCCAAATAATACAGAAGTTTCAGAATAAAGTGTTGAGAAGCATTGTTGGTGCTCCTTGGTACGTAAGGAACAGTGACCTCCACCGGGAACTGGGAATGGACACTGTCAACCAGACGATTAAAAAGTTCGCATAAAATCATGAACAACGATTTCATCATCATACAAACGTCGAGGCTATCCAGCTCCTTGATGTCGTAGGGCTAGAAAGAAGACTCAAGAGGACCAAACCTCACGAGTTAGTATAACAGTGTTTTTACAAAAAGCAGAGCATAGTGTGCGCTGGTCTAACATACACCACAACATTTTAGTGTAGAAACTAGTTAGAACCTTAGGAATGCTATTGAGTAATACCTTAGTCGTAAGTAGTTCAAACCTAGTATTTTAAGTTAGAAATAAATTACTCGTTGATCTTGTGATCAGATTGTAATGATGTAAAATATCATATTGGCATTTAAACAATAAAAATATTTAAAAAAAATTATGCAGTCCATACATGAAATACATGTCTCTCAAAATATCTCAAACAAAAGTTGTAGAGAATATTATTCCCTGCAAAACAAAATAAAAATTAATTAAATTTGAAATAGGTGAGATATCGAGGGTAATGTTTTTTTCAAGTTGGCCGCCGTTCCACAAGGAAATCTTGTTGGGTTAATATCAATTCAATCAACCCCACAACAATTGGCCGACCCTTCAGTTTTACCATTTGCGTGTACAATTTAACTGTAGGTACTAATCTATGACTTCGTTCAAATCTAGATGTTTGCTCAATTATGATTTCATTGAGAGCAGCCCCAAATCAAGTGATGTATCTTATCCTATTGTTGTACGCAGATAGGTTTAATTAAATTAAGTTTTAAGAACTTGATAAAGACCTTGATAAAAAGACACACTTATGATAAAGATCTACCAATAATGGAAGTTTTTGTGAACGAGTGTATACATTTGTATCGATTTTTGAAAACCAAAAACCATACTTAAACTTTGCAAAGTGCTACATCACAACGAACTACAAGTTTTTTTTTTTTTTATATTGAAACCCATTTTTGTTTACAATCTGTCTTTAGCCATTCAGTAATTCATATGACTTTGTTGGTGAAGGACAAGTAGGGATTTTCCCATTGGCGAGCCCTTTTTTTTACTAATTAAACGTTAGTGTGTGACTACTGGGTACATTATTGCAAGATGTATTATAATATTTATGACGTGTATAACATATAAATGCTCGGCTTGAGTTGTTGATCAAACTTATTGTCTGTTAGGTAAGTCACTTGGGGCACAGCGTTTCAGTCGCCTGTAGTCAGATGCCTTCCTTCGGAGCCGGATCGCCAGGTCGTTGGTGTGTACTGCTAGTCTACGTTGGTAGCTGGAGCTGTGGTTCCTTATTGTTTGTCTAACATCTACCACACCTAGGTCTCGGCTTATGACTGAATTTGGAAAAAAACATAGTGCATTTACTATCATGCGCAGAACTTTAGATTGAAATCTTGCAATTACATCTATGTTGGAATTTGAAGCTGCTCCCCATAGTTGAATACCATAGGTCCATATGGGCTTTAAAATTGCTTTGTAGATCAGTACTTTGTTCTCGAGTGTAAGTTGGGATGTTCTTCCTATTAGCCATTGCATACTTCTTAGTTGAAGCCCAACTGTTTCCGTTTATTGAATATATGCTTCGCCAGGTAAGCCGTCTGTCTAAATATATACCTATGTATTTGACATCATCCGATTGGATCAAGGTTTGGTTGTTGAGGCGAACGGAAGGGCAGTTCTGCTTATTGAGGGTGAAGGTCACCCGCACTGATTTAGTTTCATTGGCTCTTACACGCCATTTTTTCAGCCATTTCTGTATGTTGTCCAGGTTGTCTTGCAAGATTGATGACGCTATGTTGGGTTTTTGGTGCACTGCTAGCACAGCTGTGTCGTCTGCAAAGGTAGCTTGTTACGCGCCGGAATCGTGTAACGTCAATAATTGGAGATTCTTTGATTGGTGAAGTATGGGTGGCCTACAGCGGAAGTTCATCGGGTCCTGAGGTGCGAAAAATGGTGGTGCGTTGCCGGGTTGTGCGGCCGATTAACTTTATCTGTGGAATTTTCTCAAAATTGGGACTTATTCAATAAAGGAATAATTCCTCACGCATATTATGTAAATCGAACCTCCCTGAGTAGTGCTGTGTATTATTTTTGTTATCATTATAATTTGGTTGAGAGTGAGATTTGGCTACACGGTCGACATTGTGCGTTTCTTGTTTCTTTGGAACTCTTATCAGAGGAATGTCGATTTGAATCGCTCATCTATTCCTTTTCACCGACGTTCGCCGTGCGAGTAAGAGCGCTTTGGAGCGGATTAACGAGCACGTGGCATTGCCGTTTTGAAACGGATATAAAGTGAAAAAGCGATACGTTACGTGTTCCAAGGGGGCACGGATTGTACAGACTGTGAAAGCCGACCAACATCGTAGGCTTTCTTTTTATGTAACACCGAAAAGTGTTATTGGTGGAGAAAGAGAAATGCCGGAGCAAGGGCTACTTCCCGTTTGTTCGTTGTTGCCCCATGAAGTCTTTTGGTGACCCATGGAAGTCTGGTGACGTCATTCTCGGCGAAAGGGCTAAATTGCGTACTATTTTAGTTTGTATTGTTCGGTTAAGTTCGTAATGTGTATTAGTAAGTAGATTGGAGGTAGGCTGTAATACCTCTGAAGCGGTTAATAATTGTAGATTATTTTGTCAAGGTTTTGCCGTTTATTTATGTTTTCTGAATTTAAATCTTATTTGAGGGGAGGGAGAAATAAATTTTATGCGCGGTCAACAGTTAAATTATTCTTTTATTGACAGGACCCAATCATATAACGAACGTAATAGATTTGTATGAGTGGAGGATTATTGCTTGCCCCCACCCACGGGATTAATAAGCAATTGGCGCCCATTTCGGAGCTTCTGGTGAGTACCCCTTTTTTTTACTTTGGGATTTCGAATATCGCACATCGGGCCACCCCTATCTTCACTGAGCGAACCGGCCTGTCGGTAAACCATCCGCCGACAGTACGGGCGTGTAGCAAGCTGTCATGACGTTGCTACTGGTTGGAAGATCTACAGTATAGAGAATGTAAAGGGTGGCCCAATTTGGAGTTTCTATAGGGGATCTCGGTAACTAGAAGAGATAGAGAAAATCGGATGGCGTATCTTCGATCTCTTTTTCCAAGACAAACTCAATGGTGAAAATAAAAATTGGCTATCGTCTTTTGTTTTCGAGTTATGGCAAAAAACTCATTATTTTCCATTTTCGATTTTTATCAATATTTCATTTATTTATAATTTTATTAAGGTACGAGTTACATGTTCTTCAGGCACTTTAGGCACGGTGAATTGAATGAGTTTTATAGTATTTCGATATCTTCGTTAATAAACAAGATACACCACAAAGTTATGTTTTTTTTAATAGAAGTGATAGTTGGCTTTAGCCCTAATAAATAGGTTATTTTTTTCTCTTTTCAACGATGTATCACATGTGGATGTTATAGTTACATTTTTGTTGAAATCTATTGAAATTCTATCAATATGTCATATGTTCTCTCATTGGGCGTAATAGACTTAGTAGGCTTGTATTGTTTAGAGTCAAATTATTTATTGACAAACTTACCACCTGTAAATTATAAAATGCCATATGAATACAATATTATATATGCTAGAATGGTTTATTAAATAAATAACAATTATCACATTGCCTTGGAAACATATCTAAAGAACTCTATCTAAAAAAAAGATAACCCAATAAATTAATTTTTCAAAGATTATAAGAAAAACCATCAATGGCTCATTGGGAAGCATAGACAATTACAATAAATGTTCAAATTGATGTCAATTATTAAAAATGCATGTGTTGCATCTGTTAATAACACTTCTGCAAATATTATGAATGTGAAAATTTGAATTTGAATTTATACAATCAATGAAATTTTGTTCTTATTTTATATAATTTGTAGTTTATATGTCCTCAAAAAAGAAATCTATCGGCGCGAAGTTGAGTGATCATGGTGGTCATATCACATGTCCATTTGTTCGTAGCCAATTTGCCTCAAAATTTAGATTTAATAATCGAAATTTATGTGGAGGTGACATCCATTGTGTTGGAAATATAGAATTGTTATGGCTTTGAATAAAGAATTTTAACATATAAAAATTTTCATAATTTTCGTACGCCATTGTTAAACACTTTGAAGTAGAAAGATCATGTCAAATGTGTTAGTTTGACAATCAAACAATTTAAACAAAACAATGACTATAAAGTAGTCGAAACTGCAGTAACTAAATTATTTTTTGTAAAATAAATGTGTTAGTGGAAGCAACAAAGTAAAATTGTTTTATTTAATTCATTTACCATGTTCCACAAAGTAACGGCTACCAGTATACAGTGTTCAAAACAAGCCTATTACGCGAAATAAGAGAACATAATATGTTCTCATAATATATTAATATGTTAATATGTTATACATAATATGTTAATATGTCATATTATGACGTATTGATAGAATTTTAATAGATTTCAACCAAAATTCAACTATAACATCCACATGTGATACATCATTGAACAGAGAAAAAAATACCTATTTATTATGGCCTAAGCCAACTATGACTTATATTTAAAAAAAAACAACTTTATGCTGTATCTTGTTTATTAATAAAGATATCGAAATTCTATAAAACTACTTCAATTCACCGTAAAAAAGTGCCTAAAGAACATGCAACTCGTATCTTAACAAAATTATAAATACAGGAAATATTGATAAAAATCGAAAATGGAAAATAATGAGTTTTTGGCCACAATTCGAAAACAAAAGGCGGTAGCCAATTTTTATTTTCAGCATTGAGTTTGCCTGGGTAAAAGAGATCGAGGATACGCCATCCGATTTTCTTTACCTATTCTAGTTACCCGAGATCCCCTATAGAAACATCCAAAGTGACCCGGGACCCTGTACTGTAAGGGTTCCGGTACACTTCCCTGCGGTACTCCTGATTTGATGGGGAAGAGTGAAGTGTGTTCCCCTCTGAATTTGACGAAGAACTGTCTGCCCTCAAGGTATGATTTCAGGATTATGTATATATTGTCTGGTAGCGATCGTCGAATTTTGAACTGTAGACATATGTGCCACACTTTATCAAACGCCTGGCTTATTCTAGAAATGCAGCGGCGCAGTAGTTTTTGTCTTCCAGTGTTTTTCATATTTTTGACGCAATTCTATGCACCTGTTCAACCGTACCGTGTTTTTGCCTAAATCCGAATTGATGGTCAGGAATGAGGTGTCTTTTTTTCCATTATGGGTTTTAGTATACCAACTAGTGATTTTTCAATTAGTTTTGAAACTACTGGTAAGAGGCTGATGGGCCTGTATGATTTGGCTTCCTCGAGGGGTTTGCCGGGTTTAGGGAGCCTAATAATTTTAGCTATTTTCCATTGTTGAGGAAAATAGCCAGTTCTGATGATGGCGTTGAATAAATGTGTGATATATTTTACGCCGGTATCTGGTAGTTCTTGTAGTATTTTCCCTGTTAATTTGTCATTTCCTGGCGATTTCTTTGGATTGACACATTTTTCTATAAGCCTCCTCACTGTGGCTGCTATGAGCGGTTTGATAGGTCGTTCTTGTTGCCTTGGAGCATCGACGTATTTCTGCATTTAATTCTCCTCAGTGATCGAGGTCTCAGATTCAAAAGGCTGGAAAACCTTGGTTAGGTGCGCTGCGAATACATTTCTTTTTTTGTATGTTGTCTTAGCCCAGCTCCCATACTCTTTCCTTAGTGGTGGGGAGGTTCTTTGAGGTTGCTTCAGTTTTATTGTGGCTTTCCACAGTAATCGGTAGTTTCCGTGGCGGTGTTTTTTTTTAAGTAGTACTCGGTTGCCTTATTTCTGTCTACATTTAGTAGGTGCTTAAGTTCCTTTACTGCTTTGTTGAATTTAGATTTGTTTACTGGGGACCTTGTGATTTGCCATTTCTTCCTCAGCTTACGTTTCTTGTTGATTTTTGCTTCATTACCAGAGAGCATGAGTCACTTGACGAGGGCTCCTTTATCACTGGCGTCGAGTATCTGGATGCCTGTTGGAGAGTTGAATTCAGCTGTTCTACTACTTCTTCTATGTCAGTGGGCGTTTTTAGGCTATTATTTAGGAATTTCGAACTCAAGGTGATTATGACAGGGGAATGGTCAGAGTATAGTTCAATGCTCGATTCTGCTCGGAGGCAGTTAGTAGGGATTCCCTTGATTACGCAAAAGTCAATGAGGTCAGGAAGTTTTCTTTGATCGGTTGGCTAGTAGCTGTCCTGTTGAGACGTGATATAGTTTGTTGCTCTGCATGGTTAGGAATAGTTCACGGCCTCTAGGAGTAGTGAGCCGCGAACCCCATTGTGGATGCTTAGCGTTGTAATCTCCACCGGCTACAAAGCGGTGGCCAAGGGCGCTGTAGAAGTTTTCGAACTGCTCCTTCTTGATTTTATGTTTTGGGGGGCAATATACTGCAGCGATGGTTATTGGACCAAACTAATCTTCAACTACAACGCTGGTGGCTTGGATGTGGTCCTGCCTGTAGGTGTCGTTGAGGTGGTGTTTTATTGCATTTTTGATAATGACATCTGAGCCTCCATATGCACTGTTATCTGGATGTTCTGTCGTATTTTCTCAATATCTGTTATTGAATTTAGATTGATACCCCTCTTATCAATGGGGGCGTCTTGGGCGGCAAGTTATTGGTAACCCCTAGGCGGCAGAAGTATAAATCCCCCACGGACTGTATGTAAATAAATATAAGAATGCGTAAATATGGCAAAGAGCGTCAGGGGCGTGCGTGCGAAACCCGTGTCGAACATACCTAGTGAAGATACCTAAAAGATATGTAGTGAACGATTTTTTGGGGAAACTATTCCACTTTTAGTACGCCAGCTAAAATTATATGTAAATTAGATTATATGGGTCCTTTTGAACAAACATCCTCTTCACACTTTTGGAAATTGCATTTTTTTAAAGTTATAAAATAATTATCCGGTTACTACGCTTGAATTCTCGTCTCATCTTCAGCAGGATAAATTGCACAGTAATTGACTGACGGCGTGTAGTAAACCGGGGGCCGCCCTTTGGCCGGTAATCCGCCCCTGGGGGCGCCCTAAATCTCTCCCTTATCGCGGAGGCGCCGTATAAATCTCTCGGCATAGGCACTGAGTCTATTGGACCCCCGATGACCGCCGTGAGTGAATAATATGCATATGCACCCGCACACAACGTGCGGCCGCAGGTGTTAATTGCAGAGGTGAGAGGTTGCTAGGTGACGGCGGCCTTCACGTACCCATCATTGGCTCGGCTCCAGGAGATCGATGGGGCGGCCGGCCAATGCGGCCCCGGATCCGTCCGGAACATGGCCGGAAATGCAATTCCGGAATCCACCGCGTGTCACTCCGCACTCTTAATTACTCCGGTCATCATCCGCTCTCATTCCCGCCCACGACCGATCGGCCAGGAAGAGCCGCGGGTTTGCGCGCGCGCGAGCACTCTGGCGGCCCGCCGCGACGTACACTTTCACGGCCTCCGGGCCCCCACCCCCACCCCGTTTGTTTTGGCGGAGGCGTTGATGAAGCGCCGACAGCTTCGGCGGCCACGCGGGGGTTCCCCGTTCCCATGAAGTCAAACAAGGGGGTCGTCGCGTGTTGACTGCAAATATTGACTTATCGGAAATATTGCTGTTTGCTCGGCAGTTGTCGCCCCGCGGCCCCCTTTCTTCGTTGACCGTAGGCATAATTTCATAACTGGAAATATTGAGTTTCACCATAATGCCATGTGAGGGCTGTGACCGGACCCGGCACGTATGACTGATTGCTAAGTGTAAGTTGACACTGCGCTATGCGTTGATATGCTATAAGATGCGATACGGTGCTGTAAGAAGAAGTATACTGGAACGAATATCAACGTTTACATTTTGCGCTACTAGCAGCGATGCGATGCAATGCTAGTATACTCTATTTAACAACTAGAAGGAACGATTCAAATTTGTGGCACCAATGCCTATACCTGAAATTGGCTGAAGGCATAAAGTGATAAAGTACATAATAATGTTAAATTATACCGGGTGCACATTGAAAGTCTCAATAAGTTTTGAATGCAAGTTAAATTGAATAAAAAAAATACGTCGAATGATTTTTCGAGGAGGAAGTTTAAAAACAACGTCAAATAAGATTTTAGTTTTTACCCCTTCCTCCCTAACCACCACCGCTTTGAAATTTCGAATGGCACCCTCTACATTGCGATACCCCATTTTAAAAATAATCTATTCTAGAGGCGTTGGGACGTGCCTGATGGGCTTTCAACGCATTAGGCCGCGGAGCAATTGGATGTTCCCTTTGAAGCAATGAAGAGGGCCTGCTCTCGTTATCGGAGAGTGGGAGGGGGCTATGAAAAAGGCTCCACGTAATTTTACCTCGTCGCTACTTAAATATAAGGGCATCTACGTTATCTGTATGGGTTTTGACGGAAGATAACCAGCGATACTCAAAACTACGAAAATATCTTAACAGCTGACTATCTAACGTCCACACCACAAGATCCAATGTGTTTTAAAGTGAGAATGATATTGTTATAAAGAAAAATATTAAGAAAATTTCGGGTAATGAAAAGTTCTGATTTTTGCGATGTCAATAACTTTTTGTTTATTCACACAAAATGGCGGACACCCGTGTTCCGTTATCACCTGCAAGAGAATACCTCCGCTCTGTAAATAATTACACCGCATCAACCGAATTTGTTCAAATTCTGTCCGACACGTATCGCGTAATGTGAAATACCTACGGAAATATTTCTTTTACAATAGCGCAAGAACACGAACAATACAATAACGCCATACCACAAAAATATATATACACAATGGAAAAATATAATAAGTCCGAAGGACAATCAAAAGTGAAACTATACTGAAGTTACCAAGGAATAATATAAAATTTGAACTGAAAAGCTTGAAGCGTGAATTGTAATTAATAAAGATTATATGATTATGTTAAATAAAAGAAATTATGGCCTGATTCAGAAGTTCTTGGTGAAATCCGCTGGTCCGCTGCGACGCGACTTCACGAACGACCTCGAAAACACCCGAAAGGGTGTTTTCGCAATCGCCCAAAATGTAGCGGTAAATTATCAGAGGTAAATTATCATGAAAAGTACCAAGCTGTTTTTTTCTAATATTGATTTAATTCTCGAAAAAAACTTAACAGAGTAGCTAAATAAAATATAAAAATATAAAATTTAAAAATAGGCCTTGGTGCATTTGTGGATATTATAAAGAACTCTTAGTATCCTTTTTCAAATTAAAAAAAAAAGAAAAATGTGGCTTAAACATTGGAAGTTTGATTGGCAATTTTCACAAAAATCTCGATGCTTTCGCTCTGTCGGCCGCGCAGGCCATCCTCTTGTCCCCCGGCACAGTATCCTCCGCGGTCAATCCGAACTAGGTATACTTGACCCTAAGATCTAAGAATATTATGACTTTGACTTCTTAATAGTTATATTCGGGGTTTAATTTAGGGTCACCATAAAGCAAACGGATGGTCAAGACGGAAGAATCGCACGCCGTCGTCAATACCAGAAAGACAGCCGGGCAACCCCAGATAACTGAATAATATTAGCAGGACCGTATTCCTAATAATTTAAATTGATACATTCGTTTCAATTATTTCAATTCGGTTAGTATTTTCTTACATACCGGGTCGCTAATATGTATGGATACAGTTAAATACCATCAGTTTACCTTATTATGAAATATGCAAACCACACTTAACCGACAGCAATATATCATTACGGGGATGATGCGTCTACAACCATTAGTTTATATTACCATGGCCACTTAAAGGATTACCTAACTAACTACCTTCTGCAAAATTATAAGTTTGAGAAGTTTGTGTTCGATCATTTAACATTTGGCGCTTGTCCGTGTAGTTCACAAATTTGTTTGGTGCGTTATAATATTTCACTCTATCATTATGTGCAGTCCAAGCGCTTCTGAAGAGAGAGATTTAGTGGGAGTTCAGGAAGAACAAAATGAAGCTGAAAGTGTTAAAAGGATATGTTTACCACCGGCCGCGAAACAAATAATTTTAAATGTGTATAATTCCCTAAGGGAAGCCGGGTGTGACAGCTTAATTTTAAATACGGCGAAAATGACGAAGACACCATACTCCACTGCCTGGAAAATTGTTAACATCGGAGTCAATTACAGAAAAAAAAGAAGTGATAGTGAAACGCATCGAAGTTTGACAATTAACGGACATGCCCATATAGTGCGAAAAATTATTTATGAATGTTATTCAAAAAATCTAGTGCCCACCGTAATATAGAACAAAATTTAAAAACTGCACTTGGCATTTCTTTTTGTACAGAAACTCTGAGAAATTTCTTAAAATTAATTGGTTTTCATTTTAAAAAAATCAACAAGAGGCAGGTGTTGATGGAAAGCAGACGAATTTCTGATTGGAGACGTATGTTTTTAAAAGCCATTCATCAATACCGCTCGGAAAATAGACCAATCGTTTATTTGGACGAGACGTGGTACGACACCCACGACACCGTGAAAAAGGGGTGGGTGGATGATTCTTCAAAATGTTGTTCTGTGTTGGACGTTCCACCAGCTAGAGGAAAACGTATAATTATTTTACATGCTGGGTCAAAAAATGGATGGGTGGAAGACGCGTTGTTAATGTCGGCAATGCAAGTGAAGGACGCTAGTCTCGATTACCACGAGGACATGTCGTCGTCATTATTCAACGATTGGTTTTTACAAAAACTGTTGCCAAAATTGGAGGAAAATAGCATGATAGTTACGGACAACGCCAGTTACCACTCCATTCAAAGTACAAAAATTCCCACAAAAAGCAGTCGCAAGGAAGATATAATGATATTTTTGGAGGCCCATGACTTGTATTTTGAAGAAAACTATACAAAAGTTGAGTTATTGGATGTTCTCAACACTCAAGTGCACAAAAAAACATACTTCCTTGACGAAGAAGCAGCGAAGAGAGGACATACAGTGCTCCGTTTACCGCCGTATCACTGCATTTTTAACCCGATCGAAATGATCTGGGCCCAATTAAAAAGCAATGTACGTAAAAATAATACAAATCCAAAGTTTAGCGAGCCGGCTATAGAATTAATTAAACAAGCAGCACACAACATAACTCCTCCCAATTGGGAAAAGTGTGTCGGCCATGTAGTGGAAATAGAGGAAACTTATAGGCGTAACCATGTTCCAGAAATGATCATTCATTTAGAAAGCGAAGAGTCTAGTGATGGCGATGACAGTGATGGTAGTGATTGTAGTGATAGTGTAATTATAGTCGATTAAAGGCATCAACACTAATATGTACTACCGTTTTTGCACGTTTTATAATACATCAATAGATATATTTCTAGTAATAAGTTTGAAATATTAGAACAGTGTATGTTTATAATTTCATTTCATTTGAGTTTGCTTCATTTATTTATTATTAACAATTTATTTTTATACATATGTATGTTTAGGTATAAAGTGTATATATTTTGCCCACTTTCAAATGAATTAAAACACAGATACAATTATTTCAAGTATTTAATTTATAAATGTAATCCAACTACAGTTTTAATTTCTCGAATATTGTGTAATAATAATAATTAAAAACCAAACCATTTATTCGATAACACGTAATCATATAATTATCGGTGGATGGGTAATATCCATAACTTTATTAGTATATAAGTATTTAAAATATTAGACTCCTACTCCTACACAATGGCCAAAATCATACCTTAAAAGCAAAACACCCAATTTACCTTTTCTTTCGTCATTTTAATGACACCAACAAAAGAATTATACCAATTTACGCTACTGAGAAATGCTTCTCCAATGTTGCCGGATCAATTGCTACACATTGATCATCAGGTGTATACATGGTAAGTACAATTATACCTTAGCTTTAGCCGCATTCACAACCAGATAATTAGTAATTAATGTCGTAATTAGTAATTAATTTACAGGGATTGTAGCGAAGGAAACATTAATTTGAATCTAGTTATCATATTATAAATTAGACTTATTAATCAATAATGAATGAAATTAATTTCATCAAAATAGAAAACATTCCCAGCATTCCTTTCAAAATTTCTTAGTACGGGCCTGGTCAAATGTTAAAGAGCCAGGCCGCGCGCCACTCGCCGGCACCTTCTACAGATCGCCTATTGAGTTACAAGCCAGTATAAGCGCTGATTTTATGGCAACACCAAATAAAACCCCCATAAAATACTTAAAAGTCAAAGTCGTAATATTCTTAGATTTTTGGGGCGACTATACCTCCCTTCGGATTGACCGCTTCGGGTAATTGCACTTGTTAGAATGCGAATACCCACAATTCAAAGTAAAAGGAAAATCCTTTTTACCAGAATGCATAATTTGGTAATAGTATTTGGTTATAATTTTGAAGTTAGCTCAGTTTCAATTATAAACTTGAAGCAGAGCGTTGGTTCCTTTTCGCTTTTATTTGATTTTACGTCTTCTGTTGCGAAGTTAATAAACTGATTATAGTTATGAAAGTTTATCAATCCAGAAATAAAAGAAAGCGATGCATAGCCCGACGGTAACTACATATAAGTATAAACATATTATTGAGCACTTGAAGAATTGACTTAAACAGTGATACCTACACTTTATTTACCTACACTTTTTAAGAATAAAAAAATTAAAAAACTGCGTTTATGTTCAAAATTTCATTTGTGATGTTTAATAATGCGTAACATTGCATTCTTATTTTGAAATTGTTATTTATGCAAGTATGCAATAATTTTGATAATGTTACAATAGTAATATTGTAACAAAACTTTTACACTAGTAACTATGCAATAACAAGTGTGTAAAATGACACAACAATTTTATAATCTATACAGTTCAGATCTTAATAAAGTGTTTGAGATTTAGAAATTCTAGGTTTTAAAATTTATATAGTTATTAGGCTTGTATAATTGGAGCGAAGACGGAAAACATTTTGTATGTCACTACGAAGAACAAATATTGCCCAATTTGTTCACGAGCTGCTACGAAAAAAGTAGATGCAAAAAGCCAAAAATTTGCAAAAAATTTGGTCGAAATCCTCAACATCCATGGAATCGGAGTTAATTGTTGAGAGATTTAAAGAAAGTTTGACATCCACCATTTAATTTACATTAAATTCATTGGAGACGGAGATAGCAGCGTTTTTAAGAAAATATGCATTGAGCGTCCATATGGAGTAAACTATTTGATTCGTAAAGTAGAATGTACTAACCATTTATTAAGAAATGTTTGCGTTAAATTGCGCGAATTGACAAGCAAAAGGTTTAGTACAAAATATGGATTAATGGCTGAAGAATTGAGAGGTTCATTAAAAGAGTGAATTGAGATAATTAGAACTGGGATTAAATCGGCTACTAAACATCACCATTTCAAAATGATTGCTTAGAACTGCAGATAAGCAATGTATCTAAAGATATAAAAAATTGTTCTTTACATATTTCTGAAGATCATGCTAAGGGTGATGTCAATTTAATTCCCAATATGGAAGAGTGTGCTTCCGTTACTTTGCGTGGCATTTTAAGCTTTAGTTTCAAAGTTGAAATTTCGGAGATAAAATCTTGCGAGTTGCGTAGTTTGCGTGACATTGAAATTGACTGCGATGTCACGCTAACCGTACAACTGTAAATTACTAACCCCAAATCTAGTATTATTTATATTTTTGCAACCTAAACCACCCGGTGGTGGTTCTTAGATCATAAAACAGATATTAGTTAAAAATTGTTCAAGTTTACTTCTGAACATGAATACTAACGCAGCCTATTTCTACAATGCCGTGATATGTAGGTTTATAGTGGGGAAACGAATAAATTTTGCCCTCAAAGGAGGGTATGATATTCGGTGCCGAGCTACGGCAATATCTTTTTATTCTCGGGAAGAATATATTTCAAATACTTTTGAAAATACCAATACACCACTTCGATACAACACAAAAATATTTATTTTCAAGAAAAAATACAGTATTCTTGGAAGAAAAAATAAATTGCATTCCTTAAGAAGAAAAACAAATAGTTATAGTTGATAAGGACTATAGTAGTGGGAGCAAGCCGATTCTAGAACCTCCTCCGACCTTGAGGGTCTGAGGAGGTTTCTTACCTTGAAAATTTGAGGTCAAATATTGACCTTGAATAGCTGACCTTGAAAATGTTGACTTTGAAAACGACCTTAAAATAACCTTGAATTGAAAAGTTGAGCTTGAAAATGACCTTGACCTTGTAATGTTGACCTTGAAAATGACCTTGAAATGATCCTGAATCGAAAAAAATAACCTCGAAAAATGACCTTGAAAAATGACCTTGCAAAAAAAGACCTTTTAAAATGACCTTGGAAAAAAATGACCTTGAAAAAATGACCTTCAAGTTAACTTGAAAAAAATAACCTTGAAAAATGATTTTAAAAAATCCAACTTGAAAATATTCGAGATTGTTGTTTGCCCGGCTGACCATGATTCTGAATCGTCATGTAGTCCAAAGATTCGAAAGTTATATGATAATAGTATAAATAGAATTGCACTCTGATATTAATTTAATTTAGTAAACATGTATCAATCACCAGCAGTCTATCGCAGTATGGATGCCTCCACTCCTATGTCTTTAAAAAACATTACGATGAAGGTGGTTTGTGGGAAATTTTTACAAAATCGATTTCAAATTGCGGAATTGGAAGAACAGGGCTTAATTCCACATACGATTGCCAAGTTAATGTGGGAAAAGTGGTCTTACATTAACTGGGTCTATGTGGATGAGAGACCATTGGAACAATACCGTTTTCTGCTCTGGATAGGTTTACCTTTCCGGTGTAGTATTCGGATGGTGCCGGAGGTAGCCTGGTCATTCTATCAAGGCAAAGAAGTTTTATCCGATATCCTTATCAGGAATCCGGGAGCCATCGGAAGAAAATTGATATCGATATCGATAAAATTTTGGATTGATACGAATGGCGAACGGTATTGTTCCCATTGCAGGAAATTGGCATATGAAAGAAATGGGAATACCAAATTATTCAGGTGAGCATTAATTTATTTATAATATAATTTTTTTATTAATATTAATATTTTATAATATTAATATATTGAATAATTAATTTAGTGATTAATTAATAATTCATTTATTTCTTAATTCAGAGTACGGTATTTCAAGCGTATGCATATATATCTGAATGAAATCCTGCAATGGTTGGACCAAAGCAAACGATTTTGCGCATTTTGTTTTGCTATGCCACTTTTTAAAATGGATGGTGTAAACCTTTTCCGCGAACCTTCTGAAACTGACATGTGGATGGAGGTATCTGCATACCCGTCGGACTTCGACACGGCCACTGATGTAGACGATGAAGATTAATCTTCAAGGTTACGCCTACATCGTATTTGGATCCGGTTAGCTTCAAGGTAATATTTGAATAAATATCTATAGTATGCACAATCAAGGTTGTTATAGGTGGCGATGGTGGTGAATGTCAATTCTCGATATATAATGGTATCCATCAAACGATAACCTTCTTATAGAGAGGAGTGAACATCAAGGGTGAACATCAAGTAAGCAGAACGCAAAATGTTTAGTTGCGAACACTGTGGAAAAAGTTTTACGAGAAAAGATAACCTGACGCGGCATCAAAGGAATTCTTGCAAATGCAAAAGGAGAAAATTGGAAGAAATCCCAACGACTTCGAATGGCCACGGTGATGTAGTAAATATTATTAGATGTGATATGTGTGATATAAACGTTGAAAGATCATGTTTGGCGGGTCATCTTAGAAGCAATGCACATAAGAAGAACGCTTTTGTTGTAATAGATGATGGTGTAGAGCAATTATCAACTGCATTTGGAGACAATATTGTTCAATACAGTGTGTCGGAGCCTGGATTTCATATAGATATGTTGCAATTCGCTTATTTAGTAAGAGAAAAAATGTTGACGCTTATTGAGTCAAAGCTAGCTGTGTTTTCCAGTATGAAATTGAATCTATAATGTTTCGCACTGTACTTTCAAGATGTTACAGAAAATGCTGAAGTAAAATCATTCAATACGAAAAATAAGATAATTACTGGTGAGAAAAACCTTTACGAAATTTATAAACAATTTATTGAGGAGATCATGGCTAAAATGTCGGAGTTTCAGGAACGTGATTCAGGTAATACAATATTTATTGATTCACATTCTTAATTTATTTTACAGGGTGGACTTTAGTGGAAATTTTACGTTTGGAAGTTAGCATGACCAAATATAATCCGACGAGGGCATCGAGTTTTATAGAATTACCAGATGTAATAAAAGCAAAGAAAGCCGTTATAAATGTGCAAAATAATGATCAAGCCTGCTTTGGTTGGGCACTTGCTTCTGCATTAAGAGAACCGAACGGATTATCACAGAGGACATCTTCGTACCCCCATTATTCGACAGTATGTGACTTTTCAGGATTGGAGTTTCCAGTGAAAATTCAAGATATTAAGAAATTTGAAGCGAAGAATGATATTTGCGTGAACGTGTATGGCATGAATAGGGAATTTACAGGAGCAAAAACAATATTTGACATAGTGCCACTGAGAATATCGAGCAAGGTATGTTCTGTATTCGTAAATTTATTATTGATTTCGGATGATGACGGTAACACTCATTATTGTTGGATAAAAACTTTGTCGCGGCTAATGTCGTCGCAATATTCTCGCAATGGACACGAAAAATGGATATGTCATGGATGTCTCGTGTACTTCACCACAGAGGAAAACCTAACTCGTCACCGTCAAGAAGATTGTGGAAAAGTAAAAGCTGTATTACCTGAAGAAAAACCACGTATAAATAAGCTGGGCGAGGAAGTGATGGAGAACGTGTTGCAATTCGAACATTTCGAAAAACAAATTAAAGTTCCTTTCGTTGTGTATGCAGATTGCGAAGCTTTATTACAACCTGTTGGGGAAGACGTGGAAATTGATTCGGAAAAGCCTTACACAGTTAAGTGCTATCAGCATGAACCGTATGCCTTTTCGTATTATATAAAATGTTGTTATGACGATAGATTTTCCAAGTTTTAAATATACACAGGCGAAGATGCTGCAGTTGAATTTGTTAAAGAGTTGGAGATCGACATTAAAAATATCTATACAGAACATTTAGTTAAAAATAAATCCATGGAACCCCTAACAATAGACCAGGAACGAGAATGGGAAACAAATATTTGTCACATTTGTGATAAACCGATAATAAATATTGGAGACAAAGTATATGATCATGATCATTTGACCGGTCTATTTCGAGGTGCAGCACATTCGGTATGCAATATAAATTTTTTGAACTCACCGCCTCGAAAGTGACATTTGACGCACTCTATTGACAACCGGAAATCCGTATTTCCCGGTCTAGTAGACCGGGAAAACGGCAAAAAAACACTGTCATAAATAAATCAATACATAATTATTTATTGTGAACGATCTACATCGACTTAAGCAGGGTTATTATTGTACACATTTATCGTACAATTAGTACAATTTGAAATGCAAATTCCCGAACTTTCCACCGCATCGGGTTTAGATATAGTGTGCGACACATTAAGAGTTTCAGAGATTGTATAGTTTTCAACTTGAGATGAAGGTCCCGGAGCTGGTTGCATCAATCTTTCAGCTACGTTAATTTTACTCTGCACAGAGTCATCGACGTAACCTTCGGCCACGCTTGAAGATCTCCAACCGCCAAATTTTTTAAGAGTCAGTAAATCGCCACCGTTGTTTGCAAGTAAAGTAGCTGAACTTCTTCGAAAGCAATGACCAGTGTAGGCCTGTGGAGCCTCTAGCTGAAGGTACTGTGCCACAGAGCAAGGTATTTTGCCAATTGTATTAAGACCAATAGGTGAATTAATACATTTCCCATTTCTGTAGGTCAAAAAGAAACGTTTATTTGTCCCTACTCTTAAATTTTTGTATTTTAACAATAAATGTATCCATTCTGGATTGATCACCACAAAACGTCGAGAAATATTAGTTTTGGTCTCTGGTACATTAACAAGTACCATTTCATGTTTAAACTCGATATGATCAATTAACATTTTACATAATTCATCGCGGCGACAAGCGCCAGAAATGCCCAATATTACTACTGCCTGTAAAACATATTATAGAATAATAGAATAATATCGATTAATGAAACATATTGTGTACGTACCTTCATTAACAGAAATGAGTTATCAGGGGCTTCATGAATAAATTTGTCAATTTCATGACTTTCTAATACCTTGGATTTTTTCGGTTTCAGGTTATACGTTTCTTTTTTGAGAAATGCGTAAAATTTCGTAAATTTGGAAATATCTACGTTATTGTGTATTAGTAGACAGGACTTTAGCATAGAGTAAGTGGACCATAGCGACTTTTTGCTTGAAAAGGTTTGAAAATATGCCAGCAAACAATTTTCTGAATAAGTCCGTATTTTGTTTAACCTGCACCAATCCATAAATTTCGAGTACACCAACTCGTACCTTCGTTTGGATTTATCCGGCAATAAATTTTTAATTGCCGTATTAGCGGCATTGCGGATTTCCGGAGGTGTACAACTACTTATATCCGAATCGGAAGACATTTTATTAGAAACTGAGACTTTAAACGACAGGCTTTAAAAAATCAACTGTCAAAGTAACAATCATTGTTTTGCTATACAGCCATGGCTTGCTTTATTTCATATTTTGAAACGGAATGAAAATTATTTGAGTTTATGCTGATCGTTCTGTTCGTTTCAAAAAAAAATGTACAAACCACTTGCGGGAATCATTTTCCCGCATTCACGCAGATGAAGCATTCGCTCCCTTCGGTCGCTCATGCTTCAAAATTGCGTTCATGCGGGAAAATTATGTTCCCGCACTTGGTTTGTAAATAACTATTAAAGTACCCAAGTTTATACCAGTTTTCTTTCACAATCTTTCTAATTATGATGCTCATATGTTCGTCAAAAATATTGCTTTAAGTGGAGAAGATGTGGACGTGATTGCACAGAACAAAGAGAAGTACATTTCATTTAGCATAAAAGTGCACGTAGGTGAAACGGTGGATCACAAAGGCAAAAAAAGGAAAGTATTTTTAAAACTTAGGTTTATCGATTCTTTTCGTTTTTTATCGTGCTCCCTTGAAAAATTGGGATCGTATTAGGAGGACGACCAATGCAATGAAATCCGAAAATATTTTGGCGACGAGGAGCAATTTAAATTGGTGCGACAAAAAGGAGTTTTCCCTTATGGATTCATGGATTGTTTTGAGAAGACAAATTTTCCAAGGTTGCCAGACCGAGAAGACTTTTATGATACTTTAACTGACGAAAACATATCAGGAGAAAATTATCATATCAGCATATCAGTGTGGAACGTTTTTAAGTGTAACACTTTAGGAGATTACGCAAGAGTTTACTTAACGTCTGACGTACTACTGTTAGCCGACATATTTGAAAATTTTCGGAATGTGTCTCTACAAAATTATAAGTTAGATCCAGCAAATTATTTTACCGCACCAGGTTTCGGATGGGACGCCCTGCTTAGAAAATCGGGGGTGAAACTGGTTCTGCTGACAGACATCGACATGTTACATTTCTTTCAAAAGGGTATTCGAGGAGGGCTCAGTATGTGCACTCGACGAAAAGCGGAAGCGAACAACAAATTTTTATCGTCCTACGACGCACACACACCTAACTCTTATATAATTTATTTAGATGCTACTAACTTGTACGGTTATGTTATGCGTTGCAAACTTCCTACAGGAAAATTTCGTTGGCACGATCAACAAGAAATCGAGACTTTTGATATATGGAATTGTATAGATGATGGCGATATAGGATACGTGTTAGAAGTGGACCTCGAATATCCAGAACACTTACACGATGAACACAATGATTTCCCATTTTGTCCGGAGTCTGTAGTATCGCCGACATCAAAAGTGGCAAAATTGATTCCTACTTTGTACAATAAGAACAAGTATGTAACACATTTTTTAAATTTAAAGCAATGCTTGCAAAATGGATTAGTTTTGACCCGTATTCACAGAATTTTACAATTTGAACAAAGAAGTTGGATGAAAGATTATATTGACTTTAACACTCAAAAAAGACAAAACGCTAAAAATGATTTTGAAAGAAATCATTACAAAAGTATGAATAATATTGTGTACGGAAAGACAATGGAGAATGTGGAAAACCGAGCTGATATTAAACTATCAACGCATTGGAAAAATCGACACCGGAAACCAGGGGCGGAATTTTTTTGTTGCAAAACCAAATTTCAAATCGGTTAAAATATTTTGTGAAAACTTGGTAGCAATTGAAATGTCTGTCGTTAAAGTAAATTACAATAAACCGCTGTATGTCGGATTTTCTATTTTAGAATTATCCAAAATTGTTATGTACGATTTCTATTATAAGTTTCTGAAATCTACATATGGAGAAAAAATTAATTTATTATACACCTATACAGATTCCCTAATTCTACATGTATATACAGACAATATTTACGACGACATCAAAGAAAACATAGGAAATTTTGATACGTCCAACTATTCCGAGGATAACATGCACAACATACCTGTAAACCAATCCGTGTTAGGACAAATGAAAGATGAGTATCGTGGGGAAATAATTACTTCGTTTTATGGAACTGGAGCTAAAGCTTATTGCGTCAACCTGTTGACACAATGTACAAAGAAAGCGAAAGGCGTGAACAAAAATGATATTAAAAAAGATTTGGCTGTCACAGATTATCAAAGAATTGTTGAATCTGTAGGACGAATATTTAAGAAAATGTATAATTTTAGATCAGATTATCATGTTATGTTTACAGAGTTGAAAAATAAGATTGCCTTATCAGGAAATGATGATAAGAGATACGTTACAGAAGACAAGTACACCACATTGGCATGGGGTCATAAAAGGATCGATGAACTGGAACGCGACAAGTTGATCGACGCAATTGTCAATGAGGAACTGGAAACACTGGGATTTTAATAAAATACAAATATTTGCTTATAAATCATTTTATTTGTTAATATGTTCTATACATCATTTTTAAGCTTATATTTTATTACATGTTACTAATACAAAACATTAGAATTATAATACATTATTTTTCGATATCCATGAATTATGAGACTTATTCAATCCTAACCATTTGACAAGCACCTTATTTCCATTCCGTCGTATAACCTTTTCTACTAGAAAGACATCTGGATGTTTAACCTTTCGCAATTCCAGTGCGTAGAACCCTCCAAGAATATTCTCTCCTTTTTCATCTTGCAATAAGTACGTGTGTGGGTTTGTGTTTTGAACTTTTGATACTTTAAATATTTCATTAGACCAATTGGGAGTGTAGCCTTTAGTAAATTCCTGTCGATGTTTACTAATGCGAACATGATCGCCAATTTTAAAACGTTGGACAGATTTGTCATACATTTTCAAGGAACTGTAGACGGTCTTAAGAAGATCGGCGGCATTCCTCTGATTAACCTGCTTTGGTTTCATACCAATGGTTCTGTGAACCGTGTTGTTGTAGGTATTAATTATCGTCGGAAGTAATTCAATCCAACGATAATTTCCTTGCATGCTAAATTCTTTCCACATCTTTTCCTTAATGGTTCGGTTGAATCGTTCGACGATGGAGCTCTTTAAAGTTGAGTAAGTGCTGTAATGATTTATCCCATGTTGAAGAAGTAGTTTTTTGAAGTCTGTGTTATAAAATTCCTTGCCGTTGTCGGTTTGCAAGTTTTTAGGGATCTGACTTCTTTTTTCCTGTAAAACTTTTTCCATTGCACGAGTAACTTCTTTACCAGTTTTATTTTTTAATGGCAGTGCCCAACCGAATTTCGAAAACGCATTTATTACCACCAATATATATTTGTAACCCTTGTTTTGCTTAGAATATGGTATCATTTCTACTAAGTCTGCTTGATACAAATCTTTCAAACCTTTAAAAATGACACGACGTTTTTGAAAATTCCGTCGTGCTGGAGCGTGTATCTCGTTAACAACATCTTGCTTAATATACGTCATGATCGGATTCGATCAGGACTTCTACGATACAACTTGTAGCTGGTCCGACTTGCTTAACTTGAATTTTGTCCAGTGGTCTTATGTGCTCCGCGGCAGCAATACCATTAATAAGTAATGATGCATTGCCCAGAGTAAAAACCTTCAAAATTTTTCCAGTATATAAGGAATTCGTGTACGTGTGAACTCCTCCTTTATTCTCGATGCTATAATAGTCTCCAGAGGATCGTACGATACCCATACCAGTTAGTGTTAAAATAAAATGTTTCTTTGCTGTAGTCTGCAGCGCTTTCCACGTGTTTTCCAACAATGGTGTGTGCATATGTTTTGATATGATGTGACCATGAAGGTGTTTGCCGAATTTGTCTAGAGTCATATCGCTGTAAATATGTCGTCCGAATTTATCACGAGGCATCACGTGCGTTAGGCACAACAGTTGAGTGGTAAATGAGATTTATCGCATTTCTACAGATATATTAACGTAAAATACCTGCCTCCGATAATGGAAATTACTTAGTTATTGTGTGATGGATTACCGGACCATTGAGAGGCAGTTAATAAACGTAACCTGTCAACAAGTTCATTGGGATCGTCCCAATACCGATATTCTGGGAAATATCCTTGAACTACTTGTCTTTAGAATGGTTGTTTCGGTAATGATCCTCCAACCTTCCAATTTTTTGCACACCAAACTTTCGGTGGTTGACCAGTTAATATTGGTTTAATAATGTTCACATACTTGTGTCCCCGATTAGCCGAAATTTTAAGTTTTTCATCATATCGAACCCGTGCGGCTTTAGTTCGAAGCAGTATATCTTTATAATTACGAGCATCCTGACGGAAGAATTTTCCTGGCTCCCTCTTAAAAAGCAATTCAAAAAGACCAGTTGTACCCTTATATTTAAAATCACCTATTTGAACGTCTGGACCATCAAATATAATTTCACTGTCGCCAATGAACAAATTTCCATCAACTTCATGTACACCGTACTTGTGGTCAAATCTGCCCTCTTGGTCCGTTTTAAATTCGACAAGGTATGTACGAGGTAATACATGAAATTGTTCTAGGACCGATTGCATTTCTGGAGAATCTATCTGTTCGACAAATTTTTGCTTGGCATATGACAATGCAAGATCTTCGTCTGTATCAACATTTTCTTCTTCTTCGTCTCGTTCAAAATCGGTAGGACTTGCTGCTTCTTCAACTAACGGAGAACTCTCTATTGTTTCATCAAAATCTTGCGGGTCATCTGAAGTAATGTCACCTGAAGTTTCTAAACGTTCCTTGATGGGAAAACCTTTCAACTCTTGTACTCGCATTGGTACAGGTAGCTTTGATGACCTGCGTAATTTAGATATTTTACGTTTTAAGCGAGAAGGTGTGTGGGTTTCACTCGAAGTCAGCTCATCGTCAAATTGATTAGGGTCAGCTTTATAGATTATAGGATCGACCTGAGGCACATCTAATTTGCTTATCACTTCTTTAAGTTGTTCAGTTAAAGGTGAGAATGCAGTTGCAAAATGTTCTTTTGATTCTGAAATATCGCTCTTCAGTGCACGAATTTTATTTAGGAGTGCTTCACGTGCATCTGCAAGTTGCTCCACATATTGATGTGTATGTGCCATCATGAAATGTGTCACAATACTGATTAAATAAATAAATAGTTGCACGTTTATATGATAATGTATTTGTCAAAACCTTGACGGTAACGACCTTATGTTCTCTGACAATCTAAGTCCACCACTAAAATCTCGTGAGGAGCAATCCAACATTTTCGACATATTTCCTTAAATTCTTCAAATGGCATATCGCTTACGAGTTGATCATCATAAATATGTTTCAAATGAGTGGCATCCTGTCTGAACATTACCAAGAAATTACAATTATCTCGAATCAATTGTTTAGGTACAGCGCTGTAACTCTGACACAGATAGAAACAGTCTACGTTTTTATGACGACCGTGTGAAAAATAATCTTTAATTGAATTATGTCCTGTAGGCGGCACATCATTAAAGATTACAATTGAATATTCCTTAACATCCTTCGTAAGGACAAGAGATTCTACATCTGGAAATTCAAAATATCCACATTCTGGCACTATTTTCATTAATTCTCTGAGAAATTCATATTTTTTCTGATATAATGAATTTGAGCAAAGATATATATGAAGGTATCGTAAACCATTCGGTGAAAGCAGTAGAGACAACATAACGTTGGTTTTTCCAGAACCCGATGGTCCTATAATTAATCCTCTTTTACAATCACCGCCGAAGAGTGAACTGTGTCTATTAAATAAATTTTTATTTAATGAACCATCAAAATTTTGAACCGGCAAGGATTCACTTTGTGTTCGGAATGCAAGAGAACTCATTTCTGACAACTTCTTCAACGACGAATTAAATGTTACTGGTAGAAAATTACAATTTATTATATTTTTATTATATTATCACTGGGACTCATGTAAACGGTGAAAACAGTTATTTCATAAATTTAAAAAATAATTAAAACGTTACATATTATTTATATTAGAATTTGAATTTATTTATTATAATTCACAAGTTTTCATCAAGTTTCCAAAAAATACAGGAAATACAATCCAACATCCAACAAATCCTCAGAAAACGCCATTTTCCTTCTCGATGAGATGGAGAGACTCTTAAGTGTAGGTTCGTCGAATTCGATCCATGTGGTGGCAATTCACTACTTCATTCTCGTCCCCGCTACTGCTAATTCTATAGCAACTCTTCCCTATTTCAGCTCCAGAGTACAACATATTTAAATCTATTATATTTAAATATATTATTTCCATCAGACTTTCTTCACACATTCAGACACTTTCTTCACACATTCAGACACTTTCTTCACACATTCAGACACTGTTTAATTCAATTAATTTTATTACAATCACTTCACAAACATTCGCGTAATGGTGATATCTTAACTTTTAGCAATTCTAAAATTTGCTTTTCTATTTCAAAAATTTTATTTAAATTTAATAAAGAATTATCCAGGTATTTTAATGCATCTGGATTTTTCATAAAAGTAGGTCGATAAATGTTACGGCTACGGATTTCTGTTATCAATGCTAAGATATTGTCATTACGCAGGTTACTCTCAGCTGTTTCTAATCTGGCATTATCCTGAATCAACCATGCAGAAGTTATGGCTGATGTGACGTAATTGGGAATTGTGTCAAGATAGTCACAGTCGGTAAGTAATAGCGGTTTGTTAGTGGGGACAGCAGAAGGAACAAGCGGTTTGTTAGTGGGGACAGCAGAAGGAACATTCAAATTATGATTAGGGATTGATGCATGCTCAGGTAATAATTCCGGTTTGTTAGTGGGAACAGTTGTAGATATACTCGGAAGAATTACCGTGTTCTGAAGAATTTGAACTTTGTTCGTAACTTCTCCTCGGTCAGTAGTGACATTCTGGGATAAGGTAACGGATTCTTGGGATAAGGTAACGGATTCTTGCGATGATATTGTAATTAATTCAGTGGACACATTCGTTGTTATAGTATATAACGCCATTAGGCCGATATGTAGCAAATAACAGGCGCGGGTTGAAGTTTGTAAACCGAGGCGAAGCGGAGCGGAGCGGAGCGCAGCCGAGGTTTATATTCAACCAAGCCTGTTATTTGCATATCGGCCGTATGTTGTTCAATACTTTTTGTAATACCTAAATTACAAAAACTGGTCAATTTATCAATATTAAATTTCAAAATTAATAAACTAGTTATTCAGGCGCAATTTGATACCATAGCAACATCAACGGTTCAAATACAAACAAACAAATCAAAGTGAAATTAGAAAAATAATGTCAGATGTGCAAAGTTCTTCGTTTTGTGGTATCCCCGAAGATGTACCAAATGAAGCAAATGCTGCCACAATCGATTTACTTCCCCTAAAAAGCAGCAGCAGGTATGAGAAAGAATATGAAGACTTTATTGCTCATAAATTTGCATTGTCATTTAAATAACGTCCAGGGCCGTTATTATAACGGCCAAGGCCTTTACGCCTGTCATATCGATCAAGCAGACAGTACTGATAAATGTCAATAACACAGAGGTATTACAAAAAAATATTATCACTGACCGAAGAGAGGAAGTTATCATCGGTCAACATATTTCACCTAACACGTTTATTCGACCTCAAGGAAAGTTTAGTTTACTTCTCCTCTCTGCGTTTGTTCTTATAAACTTCCTTAGACAGGTAGCGCCCATATCTGCCAAGTTTATGAGGATGGGTGGAAGAGTGACCTGACACAGGAGAAGTAATGGTGCTGGGTTTTGAACGGACTGGTAGAGGTAGTGATTGATTTAGAATATGCCTTAACAATTCACTCTCTACCACGTTAGGTGTCAGTGAAGGATTATCTAGATTTAAAATCTCAGTGCCTTTCAAACTGGGGGAGGTATTATTCCCTGATACAGTAGGTTCACAAGTGACTGGGAGATCAAATCCAGGCGCCGTTAAAACTATTGAATCAAAAGCAGTATCATTGAAAAATGTGTCAAAATCGTCTTGATTATCTGTAGAAGAGACATAAATATTACTATATATAAAATACACACTATAAACAAAAGTATTACCCATGATATCTTCGTTCACGTACTCACTATATATGTTTACTATCTTGTTGTGTTGTATGTGATCTCTTGGAGTTCGGAATCGTATTTATACACAAAAAAGAGAATGTGAAATTCAAATTAGCTCACGTTGGAAAGTGATGGTGAGGAATTGAAAGGTCAACAAGTAGTATTTTTCGGTGGCTATCCCCACTCCATCCCCACTCTTCTCTCTCCACAAATGGGAGGTTCCAAGGAGGAGCTTCTGGAAAAGGGAACCTCCCACATTCCTATTCATCCTCTGCCTTCCTTCCTTTATTCTCTTCTTTCCCTTTTCTTCTTTTTTTCCTTTCTTGTTTTTCTTTAGTGTAACTTTCACATCCTTGGCGACTCAGAATCATGGTCAGCCGGCCAAGTAAGTTGGATTTTTTTTTTCAAGGGCAATATTTTTCAAGTTTTTCAAGGTTAACATTTTCAAGGCCAATTTTTATTCAAGAATATTTTCAAGGTTTTTAAGGTTGTTTTCAAGGTCAACATTTCAAGGTCAATGTCTTTTTAAGGTCAAGGTCATTTTAAAGGGCATCTTTTTCAATTCAAGGTTATTTTTAAGGTCGTTTTAAGATCGTTTTCAAGGCCAAGCTCATTTTCAAGATCGTTTTAGGGTCGTTTGTGTTAAGTTATGTTAGGTTAGTTTACCTGGTCTTCACTTAAGATGACTTGTTATATATAGGTAGACATAGATTTCAAAGAAATAATAACAATTATTATGTACGATTATTCTTTATTTTTTCATCTTTACACATTATACAATCTCTTATGGCCGAAGGGAATCCGTCAACGTGATCTCTCCAACCGTCACAATTGTAATGTTTATAGCACGGCAACATTTCTTGCAGACTCTGGTTTGCACGATAGCTCGCAGGTAGAGTATTAAATGCTAGTGTTACATCTATTGGCCTTACTCTCTTCAATATGTAGGATAAAGGGAGAAACTTCATATCACTAATAGAAATTCTTCCTCCATCTTCATGCTTCTTGCAGTACTTCCCATACTTTGTTAATAAGCACTTGCGAACTTTGTTGGGTCTCATCCAATTATATATGTAATTCATATTACAATTTAGCTTCACAGTATTGTTCACTTGATGTATTTTACTTCGATACTTGTTGGCAACTGAACAGATATAAATGTTCACTGGTCTTATATTAGTTCGATTATTAAGAATAAAATAAAAAATATTCTATATATATTTATTTATTGACATAATAAAAAAAATACATTGTTATACATTGAAATGATTAATGACTTCTTATTAATATTATTTTTTTATTTTTTGTTGCACTGTCTGCAGAGGTATATTGGAGTAGGAGATCCGTCCACATGAGTTCTACCTATGTTATAATGATTATAGCAGGGTAGTCTCCGTTGGAAACTGATGAAGTTCATGTTGATAGGTGGTAACAGATGCCAAATCTCTTGAAGTTCCATTCCCTCAATCTTGTTTAGGTATAGGTCTGGTAAGTATTTGAGATGTTCTTCACTCATCTTTTCACCTTTCATGTACGCAATGATCGCTTTATTTATATCAACTAATGGTAACATCTTCATTTCTTCTGTCTGCGTATATTTGTACACATGATATGTGTATCGCTGTGGCTTTTATACTGACGATGTGGAGAACGTCATGTCCCGTTTGATCTTGTATATGACCTTGATACTGTTTACAGTAATTCTTTTACTATCTTTGTCAAGGGCGAATAATAATATGCCTTGTCGTGTAAAATCAGACAGTAGGCTGAAGTATTGGCTGGGATTGGAACTTTTGTCGTAAATTCTATTTTTATCTCTACGGCACTCTTTTGTATAGTATCAGTCTGGTATGTACAATCAATTCCAATTAGTGGTGCCACTTCTTTATACTGACTTGGTGAAAATAAAGGTTCACTTTCATGATTGTAATATGAGTAGTTAGGCAACACCGATTCTGACCCAGGCTAGGTTAGTTTTCGATTAATTTAATCCGCGGTTTTATTGGCGGATTAATCAATTACCGCGGGCAGTAACAATGGGTTGATTGCGGAAATCGCGAGTAATTTAATCACAAATACAGGATAACAATGGAATAATTGCAGATGCATTACATTAATTACAGGTGCATTACTGCAATTACAGGTACTTTAATTGCAGGGTAATTGACGATCCGCGCATTTAATTGGTAGTCTAATCACCGCGAGCGGTAACAATAGATTGATTGCGAGTAATTTAATAACAATTGCAGGATAACAATGGAATAATTACATCAATTGTAGGTACTTTAACTACAGGTTAATTGACGATCCGCGCATTAAATTGGCAGTCTAATCACCGCGGATCAAATTGATATCATAGTTCGCAGGACTGAGGATCGCCACACAGGCGCCGCCCCCGACACCACCCCCCCCGCGCCGCCCCGGAGTGACATACCAGACTAGCCGCCGCGCCGCCCCCGCGGCCCCCGCGCCGCCCCACCGTCACACCGCCCCCGATGCGGCCGTGCGGCGCGCGAGTTGAACCGGCCATCTGATAATGCCGGGCGTGGGGTCGGCCGAAGGGTCGCCCCACCCGCGGTATGTAATGCGATACACGATTAGGCAGGAAGTAATCAATCAAACCGGCAGGCCATAAACACATCAATTTTATCATTATGATTAAAATAAAACTGCCGGTTCCCAGACGGCTATAAAAAAATAGTGGCAGAGTCTGGAGATTAAGACAGCTGATAAACACGGGTGTCACCCGATACGGGTTTTTCGGGCGCAGCTATAATCATATCATTATAATTAAGTCACCGGGGCATATGGCATTCAGACGCGATAAAAAAAAAGGTCGGGGAGATAAGACAGACATGATAAATATATCAATTTTAACGATGTTGTAAATTGAATACTAATGGAAAATATAAAAAATTAGGCGGATGCAGCTGTGAATTAAGATTAGATATCTAACGAAATATGCACGTGCACCGATTAACTTGATGTCGCAACAAGTCGAGACTAGATAATTCTTGGCTGTGTGAACACGTACGCCACCACACCCCACCCCTGCGAGGGCTATTTAAACGAAAAACGCCGTGCCGCGAGCATCAGTCTACTCCGACCAGTGTCGAAGCTCACATCTAGCCCTTCAAGTTTCTTGTGTTACCCTCTGTGCCAGCACAGATCTCCTAGTGAGTGTTATCGTGTTTGGATCAGGTAAGCTAATAAAAATTTAAATAAAAATTATTCGTGTAGCTGTGTAAACTTAATCAATTTGAATGCATTATCCTGGATATATAGCAGATGCCTCACATCGTAATTTAATGCAGCTTTTGAATCAGCATGAATTAATAGATTGGATTTTATTGCTCACAGATATGGACTTCGTAAGTAAGCTGAATAAGATTGGGGCCAAAGAGCCAAAAGCTTTCATCAAGATCGGTGAGCTGCAGCAGGACGCTCGCTATCGCATCATCGAAGGCAGGAAGATAACCACCAAATTTGGCGAGAAGCAAACGGTCGAGCTGGAGCAGGGTATAATATTCCAACCAAAGCAGTTCGCCAGCATCAGTAGCGATGAGTTTGGGGAGGCGATCGCACGAGGCCTCTACATCAGCAGGGGGTCGAACAATAAACTGTCATTTGAGAGTGATGCAGAGAGAGCTGCGCGATAGGACGTTGTTGCTGAAGCGTAAAATCGCCGAGGTTAAAAAGATGATCGAGACGCGCAAGCGCAGCTTCGAAATCATCAAGCAGATGGCATCATTAAAAATAAGTGTTTAGTCTTTTAATGTCAGCACAAAGAGATGGATCGCATCGATATCCTCATGAAGCGGTTTGACAGAGAATTCACATTGGAGGAGACGCTTCTGGGCAGCTCTACATTCTCACTCAATAAATCCCAAACAAAGCACGTGAGCATTGGGATAAGTCCGACTGCGGGTTTCATACCCATCGTCAAAATATGGGGTCCATTCGCCTCCATATTCTTCACAGCGGACGAGTGGAAGCAGTTTACCGCACTCGACATTGGAGGATTGACAGAGCCCATCTCGATGGAGCAGTTCGACATATATAGAGAGGCCTCACCGTGGATCGAACAGAGGGAGTTCAAGATAGCTCTGTCTGAAGAGGCTGTACATATCCTGGGGCGCATTAAAAAACTAGTAGACTCTAAATTGGATATTTTATCAGAGTGCGCATTTAAAGACTATTACAACAGTCTGCTGTGCGCGTGTGCAAAAATGAATAATGGTGATTTAATGGATAATATTATGATGTTAATAGCTCCACATAAAAAATTGTTTCGAGCACAAATAATGTTAGAATATTTGTACATGTATAATGATGCTATATTGTCAACATATAAAAGTTTAAAATAAATATCTCCTATATCTAATTATGTGTCTTATTAACCACCTGCAATAAATAGAGAAAAATAAAAACAACGGATAATAATAATACAGATTTATTGCTCATCATGTTACATCTCTATCAAGGAATTAAATATATTAGAATACATGTGTACTATCTATCCAGGAATTAAATACATTATCATGGCCCAGCCACTTGACAAAGACTTTGCTGCCCTTCCGCTTCAAGACCTTCTCAACGAGGTAGGTATCAGGATGTTTCGTCAGCTGCAGCTCTTCATTATAGAATGTTCCGCGTATGGGGGTCCCATGCATGTCCTCGAGCAGATATGAGGCAGGATCTGTGATTCGAGCCTGCTTAATTTTAAATAATTCAGCCGACCAATTTGGCGTGTACCCCTTCTCGAATAACGCTTTCTGCCTGCTTATTCGAACTACATCATTAACACTAAACTTTCGCACACCGGACATTTTAACGTGCGAATAAATGGTATCTAGAAGATGTTGTTCTTGCTTCTTGGTGACGTCACAGGGTCTCATGCCAATAGTACGATGTTTCCTGGCATTATATTCGGCGGTGGCATCGGTGAGAATGTCTATCCACGAATATGTCACCCTCAGACTAAACGATCGATAAAGACTATTTTTTATAGTACGTATCACGCGCTCAGCCATGGATGCCTTGATTTTAGTGTAGGATGAATAATGATTCACTTTATATTTAGCTAGCAGCGCCTTCATCGTAGAGTTGTAAAATTCTGTACCATTGTCAGTCTGCAAATTCTTCGGAGTACGACGCCCGCGAAAAATATCGGCGAAAGCGACACTAACGCATTTAGCAGTTTTATCCTTTAGTGGTTGAGTCCATAGGAACTTGGAGAAGCAGTCAATCACCACCAGAATGAATCTGTGCCCCTTATTATCTCGAGCGTAAAAGGACAATTCTGCCAAGTCAGCTTGTCATAGATCATCAAGACCTTTAATGACAGTCCTCCTTCTCCCAAAGTTAACACGGGCGGGTCTATGGAGCTCATCAACGATACCGCTCTTAATAGCACTCATTATTTAGGTGCGGCTACGGGCTTGCGAGGAGTGACGCCCGGAGTACGTCTGCTCTCTCTTATAGTCTGCTGTACTTTGGTATGTATCAGCTCTCGCAAATGTACATCATCATCCTGGCGCTTTTTCTTCAGGTCGGTTAACTCGCCTATAACAAGCGCATACTGAGCCTCCATTCTTTCTTCCTGCTGCTTCTTCGCATCATCCAACTCCTGCTTAAAAGCAGCGCCATAAGCCTGAAGTTTTTCTCTCTCAGCCGCCAACTGAACAAATAACTCGCGCAGCTGCTCTACTCTGGTGAACACCATCTCTTTCAGCTTTACATCGCTATCCTCACTCTTCTTCTTCAGATCGGCTAACTCACGAACAGCAATCACATCATGGATCTGTAGTCTTTCTTCCTGCTGCTTCTTCAGAACATCCAATACCTGATTAATAGTAACGCCATAAGCATGCAGCTTATCTTCCTCCTGCTTTTGCAGGATAGATAACTCCCACACATTAGACGCATCGTGAGCCTGCAGTTTTTCCTCCTGCTGCTTCTTCAGATCAGATAGTTTCGCATCGATATTTTCCTGCAGCTTTTGCATATTATGCGCAGCAGCCTCCGAATAAAGTGCCAGTTTCTTGCGAGCAGCACCAGCCGCAAGCTCTAAAATAGCAGCCTCCATCTGGTTCAAAGAATCTTCCACGAACCTCCTGCTAGCCGCATCGTCCAAATCCGCGGGCTCCTTTATGCGTGTGAGACGTCTATTATTTAAATCATAATGACCGCTCGACGTTAGCATAAATCCTATGCCATCGCGTCCTCGAGAGCATTTTCGCGTGCCTCCCGCTCTAAAGAAACGTCCAAACTTGTCGACGCTCATCGTATATTTGAGCAGGTAGCGCACATGTCGTGCGTTTTATTCAATTATATCAGCTTCGCGGAGCTCCTCTTCAATAGCCAGAATCTCATTACCGACGCTACTATTCCCAGCATTCCTAGCAGCATGTAGCAGACATATCCTATCCACCAGCTCTTCTATCTTATCCCAATAGCGGTATTGTACGGGGGTTTTTAAGTCGCACTGCATCTCAGAGTCGAACCCTAGACCTCCAGTAGTTTTAGCGCGGGATCTAGTTAGAGCTGGCGAACTCGTGCTCTTTAATAATGGTGCGATAAACTTCTTATATTTATGTGAGTTATTTACTCGAACGAGGTTGTTTTCATCGAAATTGAAATATGCGATTTTTGTTTTATCGATGATATCAGCATAATTGGTTACATCTGTGTCGCTAAATGATTTTGGCTTCTTACTAAAAATCAGATCATAGAGGCCAGGGGTCCCCGCATAGATACTTCGCCCGACTAAAAGATCCTCCCCATCTGGGTTAATAGGTGAGTTACCCAGATGAAATCCCCCAGCACCATGATTATAGACTACACCGAATGTCTTATCTAAGTCCTTATCATCACCCCTAACTAACATGGTGAAATATTTTCTAGGTGTAGGCAGCATGCCGTCCAGTAAATGTAAGAGCTCATCCCCTCTAGACGATGTATCCATATCTTGCTCATCGTCAGCCTCACTACCATACTCCGAAAACTTTAGATCCCTCGAAGCCTTTTGTAGCTTGGCGATATGGCGTTGTACTTCTGCTTTCGGTGTGGAACGTATAACAGGGGTTGCAGGTGTTGCCTGTAAAGGCGGGAGTATGATGGGTGAAGACATGCTAGTTGCATGCGGTTGAAACAGAGCAGAACGTGTTGGAGGAGTTGTCGGTGTATAGGATATGTTGAATGCGGGCGGTTGATGTAGCGCAGAACGTGCTGCGGGTCGAGGCTGCATTGGAGGCGGTGAACGTACTGGGGGTTGAGCCTGTATTGGTGGCGGTGGTCGTACTAAGGGTTGAGCCTGCATTGCCGGCGGCACTGGAGCCTGAGCCAGGGTTAACTTCTTAAGAGGATCTGTGATTGGCTTATAGCGACGCTCCAGCATCGTGCTATTATCACCGCGTTCTAATTTTAATGCAAATACTTTACGACGTATCGCATTCTCAATATCAACCAGCTGTCGCTCTATTAAATCGCTCATGATGTGTGCTGTACCAAGGTAGAATTCACAATGAAGCGTTACCAGATGCGGTCGTAATTTATACTAATTAGCTGTCAGCGAGAGTGTTTCGACCTGTCGAGACAAGTTTAACACGTCAAAACCTGTCTAGACGCGCGAATCGTGTAATATAAACTCATCCAGACCTTTCCTATATCTGCTCTCAGCTATATCGCTATCCTTATCTATCGTTATGAAGGAATATCTCCCATCCCAGCACGCCGTACACATAGCCTTAAACTGCTCGAACTTCATATCGGCACTAACATGATCCTCATATGCATGCCTGAGATTTAGATCATCTTGCTTAAATAGCATGATAAAGTTTGCATTATCTCGGATAAGGTGTTTCGGTATTCTAGAATAAGTCTGGCAGAGGTAAAATGAATCGACTTGACTGTGTCGACCCATGCTGAAATATTCTCTGATTTTTTCCTGCTTATCACAGGCAACATCATCGAAAATAAATACTGAATGTGGTTCGGCTTCGGAGGGGTCGATTATTTCTTCGTTTTCCTTATATGCAAAATATCCTATCTCTGAAATATTGGCCATTAATCGCTCTAGCATTCTATACTTAGGCTGATATAGCGATTTGGAAAAGATATAGATATTCTCAAATCGCAATCCATTGTCGGCGAACAGTAATGAGAACATGACGTTTGATTTGCCGCAATTAGAGGGTCCGCATACTAGCGCCCTGATTGTATTGGGTAGCAATTTGCTGTGTCTTGTGAAGCTCGCCTCAAACCCATCACCCGTCCATTGATTCATATTGAGCACCTCCAGCGATTATTGCTGCTTGACGACCTTCATCGTACTAAACCTCCTGCACCGCGGATGTGCTATATATATATATAGGGGTCGAGCGGATCGAAAGGTTCAGATGAATATGTATCAAGGTCGAGGCATCATCAATTCAGTAATAAACGCACTCCCGTTCGAGGCACACATACCCGGCTATCAGTACTGTGGTCCTGGTACAAAGTTGGAAAAGAGGTTAAAACGAGGAGATTCTGGCATAAATCCTCTAGACAGCGCCTGTAAACAACACGACATCCGCTACTCGCAGAACAAAAGCTTGAGCGAGCGTCATATAGCTGATAAGGAGCTCGAAGAGGCCGCCTGGGCCAGAGTCAAGTCGCAAAACGCAAAGCTAGGTGAGAAGAGCGCTGCGTGGATAGTGACGAACATGATGAAGGCGAAAAGGAAGATGGGGATGGGTCTCCCGAAGACAGCTATGCGAAGTGGGGTGGTCATGAAGGCTAGAAAGGCTATAAAAAAGTTTAAGCGTAAAATCGGTAGCTCTCAGGCATTTAAGGAGGGGAGTCGAGTTGCACTAGCTGCAGCAAAAATGGCTGTTCGCGAGGCTGGCGGTAAGAAAAAAATCCGCGTACCGAGAATAATCCCAATACCAAAGAGAGGAGGTATCCTGCCGCTAATACCAATATTCGCCGGACTTAGTGCTCTAGGCTCGCTGGCTGGAGGCGCGGCCGGCATATATAAGGCTGTGAAGTCGGTGGGAGATGCTCGAGCGTCCGCTAAAACTATAGCTTTAGGTGAAAACGGTAAGGGGCTATTTTTAAAGCCATATCGGAAAGGCATGGGTCTATTCCTGGCTGCGCCAAAAAACTAATTAAGCTGCCCAAGCGCGCCCTCACAAACATCGATCTAAACGAGCATGCTAAAAATATAAAATATTTTCGAGGCGTATTCATGCGCGATACATTACCCGCAAAACCTCATTACAATGAATCAGCAATCGTTAATTTGGACGTCAGGGATGGAGAAGGTACGCATTGGGTGGCCTATAGAAAGCGCGGCAGATCAGTCGAGTATTTTGACAGTTTTGGGGATTTGGCCCCGCCCCCGGAACTTGTAAGCTACCTGAGCGATAGCAAAATCACATATAATAGACACCGCTATCAGAGGTTCAACACTTATAATTGTGGTCATTTGTGCTTGGAATTTTTGTATAAATAGCCCTGCATGTACCGACATATCTCAGTCATGTCTCAGACATACAACTAACATCCTCGGCGCTGATTATTATCCACCGATCGAGCTCGATGATAGGTCATCTTATTGCTTGGGCTTAATAGGGCTACATACATATAATACGATACCGAATATTGAGGAAGGGTGTAATAAGTTTATATATAACGGGGGCAAGGAAATTGTAATACCATCAGGCTCATACGAAATTAGCGATATTGAGTCGTACTTGCAGCAGCAGTTATTATCCGGCAGTGGGGATCAGCTCGCCGATAATATTTTTTCGCTTAAGCCAAATAATAATACGCTACAGTGCGAGCTTAAAAGTATATTCAGCATTGATTTTTCGCCTGATAAAGGCACTATCGGGAGTTTATTAGGGTTTTCGGGAGATCGTATATTAGAGGCAGAATCACGGCATACATCTGATATACCTGTGCAGATAATTAAAGTATCGAGCATCAGGGTAGAGTGCAACATCATCACAGGATCATATTACGATAACAGGCTATCACATACGCTATTCGAGTTCTCCCCTGCCGTAGATCCGGGCTATGCTATAAATATAGATCCAAGAAACATATTATATCTGCCCGTCATTAACACAAGCAGCATCGATAGTATAATAATTAGAATAGTGGACCAGAACGGCGATCCGGTTAACTTTAGAGGCGAGAAAATATTGGTTCGATTGGAGCTGAGGCAGCGCTAACATGGGCATCTGCTTCGGGAGTATAAATACGAGGGCGAGCTCAATATCAATCAGTAGTAGGCGAAGAACCGCAGCCGCGACATCATCTGCTGTTAAGCGTAAGCTCCTTAAAATCGGCTATTATCTAAAAAAGAAGCTGAAGAAATGACTGAGCTGAATATTTTTGAAGATGTGGTTTTCCAAGACGATATCATAAAGACGCAGCATCATGCATATCATCCCAGATCGGCAAATTTCGGTAATAACGATGAAATCCGCATTACGATCCAGCAGCAGGATATTCTGACTTTGCCTCACGATAGCTACATCTATATTAGCGGTGAGGTCGAGCCTCCTGCAGGAGCAGGCGGTATTCCCATCCAATTTTCTCTTACTCAAAATGCATTCAGTTTTTTATTTGAGGAGGTACGATATGAATTGAATGGCATTGAGGTAGATAAAATTCGCAATGTTGGCATAACTAGTACAATCAAAGGGCTGCTCTCAATGCGAGGTGAGGATAAAAACGCTGCTGAGATAACAGGATGGTGTTCCACCGGACAGTTGAAAACCTTTGTCGTCAATAATAACAAATTTTTCGCTATAATTCCGCTCAAGTACTGGCTCGGATTTGCAGAGGATTATCGTAAAGTGATTACGAATATCAAGCAAGAATCAATACTTTTGCGATCTGCCACTGATACTAACTGCTATACCGGTACCGCCGGAGCTGTCCTTAGACTCAATAAAGTTGAATGGCACGTCCCTCATATACAGCCAAGTTCTGCGAATAGATTAGCTCTCTATCAAAATATTCACAAGAATGCACCGATTCGTGTAGCATTTCGCGGATGTGAACTGCGTGAACTTACAGCTTTACGACAGACTGAAAAAGAAATCTGGCCCGTAAAGACTTCGAGTAATCTTGAGAAGCCTCGCTATATCGGTATTGTATTGCAGCAAAATAGGAGAAATAATGTTGGCGTAGACTGCGCGAGATTTGATCATTGCAATATTAAAAATATTCGAGTTCATCTAAACTCGGAAACTTATCCTTACGATGCCTTAAATCTCGATATCGCAGGTGGCGATTACACGCGTGCGTGCCATATGTATGTCGAGTTTCAAAAAAGTTATTATGACCGCGCTGATGCTATGCCTATGCTGAATTATACTCAGTTTAGAGATCAAATGATCTTTCTATTTGACGTATCCAAGCAGAATGATAGCATTAAAACAGCTACAGTCGACTTGAATATCGAGCTGGAGGCGACCGCAGCATTTGCTGCCGGTACTCGAGCATATTGCCTCATTCTGTATGATAGCATCGTTGAGTACAGACCTCTAACAGGAGAGGTTAAAAAGCTCACTTAAATGCCGAAGAGAGTAAGCTTCGATTTATGCCCCATAACGTTGATGTATAGACCTCATGAGGGTGATCAGCATACACAGTGGAAACATATTGTTGCTGACAGACTCCGTTTCGAGAGGCGCATAGCTGAAGCTGGGAGAATTCTGGAATCTGTTCTACGCAAGCATATTGCTTCAACGCTGCGAGTGCTGGTCGTTGATATGCAAGGCTTTTGCACACCTGAATTTACACCCAAGGAAGTGGCTCTAACATTTGATGGCGAGGGGATAAAGACATTCCTATTCAAGCCGCCCAAACCATTCATCGCGCTGAGCCGGAGCTGCCAGAAAGAGATTGTGTGGCTGGAGAGGATGCACCATGGACTGCCCTGCAGCGGAGGATATTCAAATCTATCCAACATTGGAAACTTATTTAGGAGATATCCAGTTGATGTTGTCTATGTCAAGGGCGCTCCAAAGGCTGCATACCTCAGTAATTTTTTTGATACCGTTGTTAATTTAGAAGAGTATGATACCTGCCCTAAACTGCTAAAAACCCGAGATTGTTGTAGACTTCATGTACTTAATGATAAGAATGTAGCTTGTAGTTATAGGAATGTTGTAGTTCTGTACGAGTATGTAATGGATATTTTATATGGTAATAAAAAATAATAATACAATGTAAAAAAACTTTATTTTATTCACCCCATCCATAGTGCATAGCGAGAACATCATATTAAATAAAGAAAAATCATCAAAAAATATGTACATACAATAAATAAAACATAATAAATAAAAACATAACAAATATACAAGATAATGAATAAAACTGTAAAAATATACGCACACACACACATATACATATTAAAAACTACACTAAATGTCCATGACCGCTAGCGAATAATGTCCCCAGGGCAGCGTCTCGTGGGATCCTGGCAGAAGATGACGCTTATCATCGCGTGGACTGAGACTGATTTTCTTCTGCCTGATGGTGAACACCTGGTGGTTGAAGGATCGGATAGAGCTCTGCTCGTGCACCATCTCGACACCATTGTTGAGGCAGGTCAGGTAGTCAGCAAAGGATATGTGTTTCTTGACAACATACCCTTTGATGCCCTTGGCCTTCTTGGTGTCCGCAGATGATGTCACTCGGCACGCATACATCTTTGCCCGGAGTCCTACAAACTCCTCCATGATGCGGCCTGTAATAGAGAAATAGCACATTAGTTTCAAGCATATCGATTTCAACACTCAATTACTTACCGCAATTCTCATCCTTCATTAGGCCCGGGATCTTTTTATTTGCTAGCGGTATGCCATAGGGATTGTCGGGGCTATAATCGGAGGTATCGAATCTGCTGATATCCATCCTGATGTCCTGATAGATATCAGCAGTCCTGATGTCATATATCAGAGAATCGGTGTCCGTATAGCAGAGGGTACAGTCCTTACCGTATTTATTCTTCATATACGAGTAGTGAAACTCGTACAGAGCGGTTTTGGAGATGTCTAATATAGCCATCCCCACGTAAATAGGCTTATCGAAGAAGACCTCCGTCTTCAATAGCTCGATTAGCACCAGGTCATCCTCGATGATACTGGTGCTGTGGAAATTGGGCTTTGATATCAGCGACTCTGCCGCATATCTCCCATGCCACTTGTGTACGAGCTTCATTACTCGTCGGTTCCGGACATTCTCCATGGTCTTCCCGAATACGGCGTTGCTCATGAGTTTGAAGAAATTCTTCTCAAACTCATTTCGAGAGTTTCACCGGAGCTCTGCATTCAGGTCAATGTACTTTCTTAACCATGGAGACTGCTTAAACTGTATCACCCTATGTATTTTCGATACAATCAGGCCCTCTGCTACATACTGTTTGAGATTCCTGTAGTGAATTATATAATTACGCTTGCCCTCTAGCGTGGCAAGCATCTTATCCTGCTTCGAACCGGGAGCCCTGCCTTTCGATGGCGCCATAGGGAGGTCACTATGGCGGTCGTGAATATGCATCGGGTAGTCCAGATCGACCTCCAAGACATATCCTGTAGGGGTATCGTCTGGGAGGTTGAAGTTAAAAGAGGAGACATCACCCTCTACCCACTTCAGCTCTCCTGCAGGCAGGTGCTGCGACATTGCCCAAGCATACATGGCATTAATATCATAGTACATGAGGTAGTTAGTCGGTGAAGCTGAATCATGGTCACTCATGTACTGATTGTTTGCTCGGGCATGCCTTTTCGAGCATTGGGTGAGTCCTCCTCGAATACCTCGCTCGAAGAACATCAACATATCCACATCGCCAATCATGTCAAGCTGGACCCCCGTGTTCTTCAGCATGGCGTCCCAGCTCAATGACGGTGCGGTCATGTAGTGGGCTGGATCGAGGTGGTAATTATTCAGGCAGACATCCCTGAAGGCCTCGAAGACATCAGCCAAGAGTAGCACATCAGTCTTAAGGTATAGATCGCTATACTCGCCCAGCGTGGTGATGTTGAATTCCAGCCATACTTTCTGAGCGTGCGCATAATCCTCGCTGCTGATCTCGGAGTCAGTCAGCTGACTCCGGAAGGATTCTCGGCTCGGGAGGTCAGTCTCGTCAAGATTGACCCAACTCTGTACGTACTCGTAGGGGAATACTCCCTTACGGGTGAGCAGGTCAATCTTCTCGTCGTTGTACAGCGGGAATTGGCTGTGCACTATCTTCTTGACTTCGAGGTAGGAGCTCAACTTATCCAGGGATGATGCCATGAATCTACAGGAATCTATAAACTTGTATTTGATGTCTGTCCCTGCCATGCTCTTAAAGAACGAGTTGAACTTTTCTGTGTTGTTGGGGATCAGCGTCATCCTGCCCTCTAATCCTCTCGCGACATCCCGGATTAGGAAATGCAAATCATAGCCGCTGAAGTTGTGGAATACTACCGGGACGGTGCGTGAATCCTGGAACTCCAGATTACATTCGTTGTGAGCGGCTTCTCTGAATGCTCCGGTCAGATGGTCATGATCACGCACACGGTCCTGTCCCAGCGGCTTTTCACATATGTGGCAGGATGACGCTTGCCGAAACTTGCACTCTTGTTCGGCAGTCAGCATGTTCATCGGCAGGGGACATTTGAACACCGTCTCGACATTCTCTGCGAAATATTTCAGTTCAGCGGTGAACCAGGCAGCACAGTTTTCGCCCCTATAGCTCCGATAGTAAGAAAGAGCATCATCGTAGGAGCACTTGACGTAATAACCAACGCTATACGCCTCGTGCTCCTGATACTTTTCTCCTGCAAAACAAGATTATTATTAGTATTTTGTATTATTAGCACGATTGGAATATTTCTTACCTGTGCTGCCAAATTTGATTGCCGTAGACTTTAAGATGCTCTCAAAGTCCGCATATACAATGAAAGGGCACCGCTCCTTATTTTTAAACGCCTTAAAGGCGATCTTCCCTCCCGGGGAAAGGTTCACCTTAAAGGCGTTCATCTTCTCACAGTCCTTGATATGGGCCGCCAGCTTGTCCTGAGTACGAAAGTAATGCAGACATCGGTCGCAGAAGAACTTATGCTTGCCCTCTTTGCTCAGCTGGGATGAGAGCAGCCTGGAGTGGTTTTTCACCCACACATAATGGTACCGGACGGGGACGACATTTGTATCATCGTCTTCATCATCGGCCTCATCAACGTATTCATCCTGAATAAGCAGGAGATTTACGTGTCTATCACGCTTATCCCGGGTGAGGCGCGACGGACTAACTGTAAATTTACCTCTATTCTTAGTCAAGATGTATACGTTTATTGATAGAGAATTCTGCCGCTCGAATTTCTCTATCTGAGGCCTTTGCATGGGCATGGTGATCCCCTCCAGGTTCAGGACGCTCTCATACCGTAGATAGGACGACATCCTCTCGGTATGTTTCTCGACTGGATGTAGCGCTGAGGTGACCGCCCAAGCGAAGCAAGCCTCATCGCTGTTTCGTACATTGACGCAGGCATGTCTTAATTTTATCTGCGGCGGCAGCTCAATGTACGAGGATCCCAGCAGCGGTGTATACTTGTTGGTGTTCACATTGAGGCTTGCCACACTTGCAAGGGCCCAGCCAGACTCACGCTCCTGTAATAAACATGGATATATTAGAGAAAATTAAAGTAAATTTAGCGGGGTGTACAAACCTGAAATTCTTCCAGCTGCTCCAATAGCGGCACCATGACGTGGAGCATGAACCACTCGGCCAAGTCTGTATCCAAATCAATCACCACATTCTTGGTGTTGAAGTGTTTGTACTCCCAGATCTCCTCACCGCCCGCCATCTTGGTGAACTCTCCGCAGAATGTGGTATTGATTTTTAAAAACGGTTCCTTGGCCAGAGCGTTCCGGGTCCTCGTCGCAACCCTGGGGCCGCAATCCACCAGGAAGTTGATGGGGTCTTTGTGAGTCCGGTTTAGGTACGTCCCCGTACGGATCCTCCCAGCGAACGCCGACTTGAGGTCCACATAATCTATGGCAGCGGGGAGTCTCGCTCCTCCACCTCCTCGGATGAGCCTCGCCTTGAGCTGCGTCCGCCTACGCTGCATCTTGGTGATGGCGCTAGTCAAGCCGTTGAGGAGGCCCAGAGTTCCGTTGGAGGTCCCTTTCAGCTGTGTGACAGCTAAATGTAGGGCCGCCAGGTTCCTGCGAATTGCCCCCAGCCAGCTCTCGATGATGCGGGGGTCCCGAACATCCTGCCTGCAGAAGTCGTCCACACCTCTTACAAGAGTGTTTGCTGTCTCCATAATAGACATTTCTTAAAATAATAATAATAATAATCATTTTATCGCGTGCATACATTTAACTTTGATATAACATACTTGGATTAGCTGCGGCGTACGTGAAAATTAGCGATGTGATATAAATATAGCAGATATATCTGGAAATAGGATAAATTAATATTTACGGTTCTTCTATATTTATAAATATTGTTGGTATTTGTTTCTGGATTTAATGCTGCAGACTCACCTATTAAATTATTATAAGCGTTGCGAGCGGGCTGATCTGTTCTGCTTTCAATCTAGGATAGAGATATATTTGATAATTCCATGATGTATTATCTTTTATTTATTTATTTATTGCCCGCAGCAATAATTTTTATTTAAATTTTTATTAGCTTACCTGATCAAAACACGATAACACTCACTAGGAGATCTGTGCTGGCACAGAGGGTAACACAAGAAACTTGAAGGGCTAGATGTGAGCTTCGACACTGGTCGGAGTAGACTGATGCTCGCGGCACGGCGTTTTTCGTTTAAATAACCCTCGCAGGGGTGGGGTGTGGTGGCGTACGTGTTCACACAGCCAGGAATTATCTAGTCTCGACTTGTTGCGACATCAAGTTAATCGGTGCACGTGCATATTTCGTTAGATATCTAATCTTAATTCACAGCTGCATCCGCCTAATTTTTTATATTTTCCATTAGTATTCAATTTACGACATCGTTAAAATTGATATATTTATCATGTCTGTCTTATCTCCCCGACCTTTTTTTATCGCGTCTGAATGCCATATGCCCCGGTGACTTAATTATAATGATATGATTATAGCTGCGCCCGAAAAACCCGTATCGGGTGACACCCGTGTTTATCAGCTGTCTTAATCTCCAGACTCTGCCACTATTTTTTTATAGCCGTCTGGGAACCGGCAGTTTTATTTTAATCATAATGATAAAATTGATGTGTTTATGGCCTGCCGGTTTGATTGATTACTTCCAGCCTAATCGTGTATCGCATTACATACCGCGGGTGGGGCGACCCTTCGGCCGACCCCACGCCCGGCATTATCAGATGGCCGGTTCAACTCGCGCGCCGCACGGCCGCATCTGGGGCGGTGTGACAGTGAGGCGACGGGCCCCGGGGGGGCGGGTGGGGGCGGCGCGACGGCTAGTCTGATATGTCACTCGGGGGCGGCGCGGGGGCGGTGGTGTCGGGGGCGGCGCCTGTGTGGCGATCCTCAGTCCTGCGAACTATGATATCAATTTGATCCGCGGTGATTAGACTGCCAATTAAATGCGCGGATCGTCAATTAACCTGTAGTTAAAGTACCTACAATTGATGTAATTATTCCATTGTTATCCTGCAATTGTTATTAAATTACTCGCAATCAATCTATTGTTACCGCTCGCGGTGATTAGACTACCAATTAAATGCGCGGATCGTCAATTACCCTGCAATTAAAGTACCTGTAATTGCAGTAATGCACCTGTAATTAATGTAATGCATCTGCAATTATTCCATTGTTATCCTGTATTTGTGATTAAATTACTCGCGATTTCCGCAATCAACCCATTGTTACTGCCCGCGGTAATTGATTAATCCGCCAATAAAACAGCGGATTAAATTAATCGAAAACTAACCTAGCCTGGGCCAGAATCGGTGTTGCTTAACTACTAATATGATTGTTGAAACTTTGCGTACATGTCGTACAGAACAGCAAAATGATTGTTATCAAAGTCAACATTTAAATTATCATATCTACGAAAAACGATCTCCATTTAAAGAAACACTCATATTGGTTAGATCAATATTATCAAAACGTGACATGTTTTCAGTTATGAATCCTTTCCGATTTTTTTGAAAACCAACAATTATGAATCTCGGTGTTTCTACGTGTGGGGCCGTTTTAACAGCCCTCATGTGTTTTGTCGTCGTCGGTAATGAAGGATATTCGTGCATTTCCCAACTTCTGAAGGGTACATGTAAGTTTACATTTTTATCAATTATCTTCGTTAAAACCAATTGTTCTCGTAAACCCACTGAGACGTGTGGAATTCTCCAACTGATTTTATCAATAACCAGTTTAAGTTTTTCGTCTTTGGCGGCTTCAGTTTGCACTATGATATCAGAATCATCATTATTTCTTATCAATACTATTTCTTGTCTAGTATTTAATACTACTCTCGGAAAATCTTCTGCAAATCCCAATATTATTCGTAGAGGTACACTTAATCCAAAGTTTCCACTTGTGTCAAGTGCTTTATCACATACCCCAGAAAAAGGATGCCATCCTGCGTTTTCTAATTTCTCCGCTTCATTTTTGGTAAATGAAAAATATCCCTTTATACAAGACGCTAAACCTACATTTCTTGTAGAATCTATTTGCACTCCATTCAATAAATATCTGATGTCACTGAACATAAATGCGATCGGATTATTCACTAATTTTGCAGATGTGCTCGCTACTTTAGTTACAACTCCGTCTGCTCCTATTTTCCGTAAGCTTCCTTCGACGTGCAGGTAACTTTCACAAGGTAAGGTGTAATTATCAATTTCCGGAACACTTATCCTTATTTGATCGTTATTCTCAAAACTTGCAGACCCAAAAGGTTGATGCATGTGATATTCATAGCTTGTAATAGAATTATTTGTTTTCAGTTTCTCGGAAACGTTCAAGATATCCATCATTTCAAAACGGTATAACCCAAAGTATTTAAATATTTTCGATTGCGACGTGTTAACGCTCTCACTATCCCTCACCGACTGTTCGACATCTTGACATTACCGCTCCGTTTATATCCATCTCTGTAAGACGGTCGCCCATTTGAAAGATTTTTTTTATATACCTTCATTGTTTTAAGTCCGCTTTCTAAGATGTACAATGAGTGTTATTTCCTCGCCTCGAAAGTTTACTAGCCTCCCAGATTGATCCAGGACCCGGGCTACCATGGAACTGAATATTTTTCCGGATACCGGTAAATATATAGGGTCATGCAGCGACTCGATTATTTTAAATCCACCGGGAACTTTTGGGAAAAAATGATACAATACGTGTACTTGTTCTCCGTTATTATAAGATCCTGTGATCAAATTACAATAAATTTGTATTGCGTTCACCGTGTTGATGTCCACGATATTATCTGATTCGTGAGATCCAGCAGACAACACTTTCTTATTAAAACCCAATAATGACCCGATACTTCTCTCTTTCGTGAAGTCGAGGTCTAATGCAGTTTTTACGCTAACTCTTTGTGTGATATTATTTCCTCGAATATGTACACGGATATGTGGCTGCTTACCTTTGGAAATATCACTCAGTTTGTCTTCTATATAGTGAACTATGTCTTCAACGTCATATATTCCCACTGGCAGTTCCAAATGTTTCCAATCACCCATCGTCGTCTTATAATGGAAAAGATTATTTGTTTCATCAACGTTGGGTATTGAATTAAAAGATTCAAAATTCAGTAATTCCATCTCATAGTCTTCTTCTGGTTTCAAATAAATTGGTGGATAGAAGTCACATTTCAGCTCGGATTGTTTTCCGGTTAATGTAAATGTGTATGAATGACCTTCGCCCTCCATTCTTCTGCTTACAACTGGCTAACGATGATGTATATTCTTCTTATTTATCCGACAAAAACTGGAGACATAATTGATCGCAATTTGCTTCATCACTCCTTTGATGTCTCGTGTAATTATAATAAATCACATTATCCTTTCCATCTGATTTTAAATACCTTTCTACTTCAATTGGTGGTTTTAGATCCCCAAAACTATCAAAATACGTTATCACTTTACCGTACTTCCTGTACGCAACCCAGTGAGTTCCTTCGCCATTCTTATCATCCAAGTTCACGACACCGCGTTCATTCTTGTGTACTTTTTAGGCAGTGCATTTCTCATAAAAACTCCTCTAAAATAAGGTATTTTTAGTCGTTTGGAGTAACGTTCTATATCAATGTTAGTTAAGGGATGGCGAAGAAACTTCATATTTAGTTTTTTTAATCATCTGGAAGATATAAAACGCAACCCTTATTATAAGGTTTTATATAAAAACCTGAACCAACGGCTCTGGGTTCCATTACCTTGTTGTGCCTCTCTACTTCTTTATGTTGCTCCTTAGCGGCCTTTGCTTCATTAACAGCCTTTGCAATTGCTGCCGCACCACCGCCCAGTGAACCTAATGCTCCTAAAGCCGCAAATAACGGTATTAAGGGAAGAAAACCTCCTCTCTTTGGTATAGGTATTACCCTATGTCTCGGATGACGAATGCCCTTTCTATTCTTTTTCAAAGCACGGTACGCTGCTTTAGTGGACGCAAGTAGATCTTTGTTTGGACTTCTACCGACTGCTGTCTTCGCAAGGCGAATTGCCTGGGCAAATGATAATGCGCCACCACGTCGTTTACCTTTACTCCTTCGCTTTGTACGCCTTTTGCTACGATTTTGTTTCATTAATCCCAAACCAGTGTTTGTTTTCGCCTTCATTAGACCAGCGACCGTTGCTGACGCTATCTTTTCACCAAGTTTTGCCTTACTACCAATTATTTTTTTGGCAGCTCTGTATAATTTACGATCGGCCTCGTGTCTTTTACTTAACTCGTTCGTTACACTGTATGCAATCTCGTGCTCTCTGCAGGCCTCGTCTAATTCGTTTATTCCTCGATCACCTCTCTCCAACCTTTGTTCCAACTTGGTACCTGGTCCGCAAAAGTTATAACCAGGCAAGTGAACTTCAAATGGAAGTTTATTTATCAACTTATTCAAAATACTACCACCTCTCCGCTTGACTGATCGATTGGATCTGATGGGATTACGGACGTACATTGTCCTAAATTAAACCACTTATTTAAATGTATAAGATTTACAAAAAAATAATATTTTATTTTTAAACAATATAAACAAATTACATAAAACACAAATACAACGTTAGCTTTCAAGATGCTTTTTAATACTACTAATATTAATACATATATTTTATTTATATTGTTAATATTATTACATATATTTTTATTCATAAAGGAAAATTCGTAAAGATATCATGCAATTACGCTAACTCGAATCTTTCATTGAATATTTTTTCTCTGTGGATACAATTTAAACATTTTGAAATTTCCTTGTTTATATTTCTAATCCTATTTTGAAATCTTATCCTATCTACAGCGCACAAGCTCCAGACCCCTCTTCTAGCTTCTCTATACGCAGACCTCCAGACGTACATATGATGATATATATTCTTGCCTTCGCAAATTGTTACACTCTTCTTACTGATCATTAAAATGTGTTTCTGAAATTGCATGTAAATCCATATCGTAATACACTTTATCTAATCCATATAAAATCATTTCCTTTGTCATGCAAACGTATTCGGTAGCTGTTGCATGAAAGACACAATCAAAACGCTTTCTCAAATCACCTTCAAATTGAGATAGCATGCCAATGCAGACGTGATAATATTGGGCGAAATTTAAACTTTTTAATACCTCCGCTCGACATGTGATTATGTCGTGTAACTTCCATACCTCGCGAAGACCCTCATACGACAAATATACGGATTCGTTTTCTAGTTCCGCCTTCATTACCTTCCGCCAATAATCCGTGAAAACGCATGATATTTTCATTTCATTCACATGGATAATGCCATTTGAATCAGGTCCTCCGATTAGTTGATTTATATCGTTCTTGTTGGCATTAAAGGCATTCCATGTTGCTACATTCATGCTTATGCCTTGCCCTTTGGAACCCGTTATTACAATCACTGGTTCAAAATTCGCATAGATATCGAAACCAACGGAAATCCATTTTGATTTACTTTTGTTTAGAAAATAAGTATTTGGTGACAGAAGAGGCTTATTAAACTTTTTATGTTTTTTCTGCATATCTCCACAGCTCTTGGTTCTATGGATACTACCTCCTATGTTTAGTTTTGAAAAATCCAAATCTTCGGGAAGTGGAATATCACTGAATCCTAGATCAAGATCTTGATCATTGACGCACTGCTTTTTCCCTCTGTCTTTAAAATTACTATTTCCTCTAGCTACTTTTGAATAGGTAGTATCATATGGTTGTTGACGATGCACTAAGAAAATATATAAGTTTATAAGTAAAACACAATTAGTTTAAATAATATTACTACTTACTGCTTTTGTGCTGCGATGTCAAACTATGTGGTCAAGTATATTCCATTTATTCCGCTTATATACACTTTATTAAACGGAGAAGGGGAATGTTAATAACCTCACGGTTAATATTATTGAAGAGAGGGAGTTTCAGGAACCTCACTTGAGCGATGAAGAGGCAATTTCAAGGACATCACTACAATTGTGAGGAGTAAGAAATTTCAGACACTCAATCACATTATTGAATCCTTGAAAATATCGAGACCTTCTCCTTAACCTGGTGCAGATCTGGAGATTACCGATATCACATCATCACATCATCATCGAGACCTGGTGGAGATTAAATGCCCAGTACTATATTTGTCTATGATACTATACGCACTTGAAAATACTTCAGTTACTTCCAGACCATCACAGCGACAACATCGTCCTGCGGTCAAGTAGGGTCGTTGACCTGCAGCTTGACCTTGACCAATTGTCCTGCATTTGTCTATAATGCTGTACGCACTTGAAAATACTTCAGTTACTTCCGGACCATCACAGCGACAACATCGTCCTGCGCTCAAGTAGAGTCGTTGACCTTCACTCTAACTACTAACTTTTCCTGACCTTGAATCTTAACCTTGACCTTGACCTTCACTCTAACCATATCCTTCCTGACCTTGAGAATTGTCAAGGTCACAAGCCGATTCGAAGGATCACCTTACGACCTTGATTAGTGAGGAGGTTCTAGAATCGGCTCATTTACCCTACTGACTATGAAAATACAGAAGATGATTTTGCCGTCAAAGGAGGGTATGATATTCCGTGCCGAGCTACGGCAATATCTTTTTATTCTCGGGAAGAATATATTTCATATATTTTTGAAAATACCAATACACCACTTCGACACAACACAAAAATATTTATTTCCTAGAAAAAATACAGAATTCTTGGAAGAAAAAATAAATTACATTCCTTAAGAAGAAAAACAAATAGTTATAGTTGATAAGTTCTTTGTTAATTATTGATTACCGGAAATAATAAGGAAAATGTAAATTATTATTAGTGTTCAATTGTATGTTATTTGAACTATTTTACGATAATTTTGCAAAAGCCTTTTGGTATATAGTCGACCCAAAAATCTAAGAATATTACGACTTTGACTTTTAAGTATTTTATGGGGGTTTTATTTGGTGTTGCCATAAAATCAGCGCTTATACTGGCTTGTAACTCAATAGGCGATCTGTAGAAGGTGCCGGTGAGTGGCGCGCGGCCTGGCTCTTTAACATTTGACCAGGCCCGTACTAAGAAATTTTGAAAGGAATGCTGGGAATGTTTTCTATTTTGATGAAATTAATTTCATTCATTATTGATTAATAAGTCTAATTTATAATATGATAACTAGAATCAAATTAATGTTTCCTTCGCTACAATCCCTGTAAATTAATTACTAATTACGACATTAATTACTAATTATCTGGTTGTGAATGCGGCTACAGCTAAGGTATAATTGTACTTACCATGTATACACCTTATGATTAATGTGTAGCAATTGATCCGGCAACATTGGAGAAGCATTTCTCAGTAGCGTAAATTGGTATAATTCTTTTGTTGGTGTCATTAAAATGACGAAAGAAAAGGTAAATTGGGTGTTTTGCTTTTAAGGTATGATTTTGACCATTGTGTAGGAGTAGGAGTCTAATATTTTAAATACTTATATACTAATAAAGTTATGGATATTACCCATCCACCGATAATTATATGATTACGTGTGGTCGAATAAATAGTTTGGTTTTTAATTATCATTATTACACAATATTCGAGAAATTAAAACTGTAGTTGGATTACATTTATAAATTAAATACTTGAAATAATTGTATCCGTGTTTTAATTCATTTGAAAGTGGGCAAAATATATACACTTTATACCTAAACATACATATGTATAAAAATAAATTGTTAATAATAAATAAATGAAGCAAACTCAAATGAAATGAAATTATAAACATACACTGTTCTAATATTTCAAACTTATTACTAGAAATATATCTATTGATGTATTATAAAACGTGCAAAAACGGTAGTACATATTAGTGTTGATGCCTTTAATCGACTATAATTACACTATCACTACAATCACTACCATCACTGTCATCGCCATCACTAGACTCTTCGCTTTCTAAATGAATTATCATTTCTGGAACATGGTTACGCCTATAAGTTTCCTCTATTTCCACTACATGGCCGACACACTTTTCCCAATTGGCAGGAGTTATGTTGTTTGCTGCTTGTTTAATTAATTCTATAGCCGGCTCGCTAAACTTTGGATTTGTATTATTTTTACGTACATTGCTTTTTAATTGGGCCCAGATCATTTCGATCGGGTTAAAAATGCAGTGATACGGCGGTAAACGGAGCACTGTATGTCCTCTCTTCGCTGCTTCTTCGTCAAGGAAGTACGTTTTTTTGTGCACTTGAGTGTTGAGAACATCCAATAACTCAACTTTTGTATAGTTTTCTTCAAAATACAAGTCATGGGCCTCCAAAAATATCATTATATCTTCCTTGCGACTGCTTTTTGTGGGAATTTTTGTACTTTGAATGGAGTGGTAACTGGCGTTGTCCGTAACTATCACGCTATTTTCCTCCAATTTTGGCAACAGTTTTTGTAAAAACCAATCGTTTAATAATGACGACGACATGTCCTCGTGGTAATCGAGACTAGCGTCCTTCACTTGCATTGCCGACATTAACAACGCGTCTTCCACCCATCCATTTTTTGACCCAGCATGTAAAATAATTATACGTTTTCCTCTAGCTGGTGGAACGTCCAACACAGAACAACATTTTGAAGAATCATCCACCCACCCCTTTTTCACGGTGTCGTGGGTGTCGTACCACGTCTCGTCCAAATAAACGATTGGTCTATTTTCCGAGCGGTATTGATGAATGGCTTTTAAAAACATACGTCTCCAATCAGAAATTCGTCTGCTTTCCATCAACACCTGCCTCTTGTTGATTTTTTTAAAATGAAAACCAATTAATTTTAAGAAATTTCTCAGAGTTTCTGTACAAAAAGAAATGCCAAGTGCAGTTTTTAAATTTTGTTCTATATTACGGTGGGCACTAGATTTTTTGAATAACATTCATAAATAATTTTTCGCACTATATGGGCATGTCCGTTAATTGTCAAACTTCGATGCGTTTCACTATCACTTCTTTTTTTTCTGTAACTGACTCCGTTGTTAACAATTTTCCAGGCAGTGGAGTATGGTGTCTTCGTCAATTTCGCCGTATTTAAAATTAAGCTGTCACACCCGGCTTCCCTTAGGGAATTATACACATTTAAAATTATTTATTTCGCGGCCGGTGGTAAACATATCCTTTTAACACTTTCTGCTTCATTGTCTTCTTCCTGAACTCCCACTAAATCTCTCTCTTCAGAAGCGCTTGGACTGCACATAATGATAGAGTGAAATATTATAACGCACCAAACAAATTTGTGAACTACACGGACAAGCGCCAAATGTTAACTGATCGAACACAAACTTCTCAAACTTATAATTTTGCAGAAGGTAGTTAGTTAGGTAATCCTTTAAGTGGCCATGGTAATATAAACTAATGGTTGTAGACGCATCATCCCCGTAATGATATATTGCTGTCGGTTAAGTGTGGTTTGCATATTTCATAATAAGGTAAACTGATGGTATTTAACTGTATCCATACATATTAGCGACCCGGTATGTAAGAAAATACTAACCGAATTGAAATAATTGAAACGAATGTATCAATTTAAATTATTAGGAATACGGTCCTGCTAATATTATTCAGTTATCTGGGGTTGCCCGGCTGTCTTTCTGGTATTGACGACGGCGTGCGATTCTTCCGTCTTGACCATCCGTTTGCTTTATGGTGACCCTAAATTAAACCCCGAATATAACTATTAAGAAGTCAAAGTAATATTCTTAGATCTTTGGGTCAAGTATACCACCGGTTGAGATCGCTGAAATAGAATTTATTGAATATAAATATATTCAATAATATATTTATAATTTTCAATAATAATTAAAAGGAAGACCCCCCGGTAGAAATTAGTCCACCTATACATTTTTAAACAAATTTAACATTATATTTATGTAAACAACCTGAGAGTGTAAAAATCGCACAAATCTTCTAGAATAACAATTATTGCAGAGTACTTTTAATTCAGTTTCGATTAAAATAATCTAATTATTATATGTAATATAACTCACTAAAAGAAAATACACTTGATACTAAGATTTTTTAAAGGACTGATGTTTCACCACGAAAGATGAAAATAATCTAGGCTTCAGTAGGTAGGTACTATAAATTGAAATAGTCCATAAAAACTCCTGATAATAATTATCATTCTTGAGAAAGCGAGAAACGGTTGGTCGGTCAGTGGGCAGGCATAATAAAGATGCGCACTGGCAACGAGAGAGAGATCGACATTGTTGTGCCGGGATCCTCGAAATCGACGAAAGCCGAAATGCGAAAACACCCTTAACAGCAAATTTTCGCCATGCGGTCAACTGCCGTAATTATTTTCATGGCTGCACCGATGTTATGGGCTAGCCTCTACCTAAACGCCTAAAATCACAGGGTGCATTAGCAAATGACCGCCACATGTTCAACAAAAAACATGCTCCATTCTTTCTAATTACTCACTCGTACAGATGTTGGTGCGAGCGTAATTAATTTTCTCTCAGCTTCGTACTCAGCGTATTGTCCTCCTGTGGTGTATGTATTGGTGCCCAGATTATCCCGAAAATCGGCTGACGGTATTATACCAACAAAAACGTGTCACACCACTTTCCTGTCTACTCGGCTGCAGATGAAAACCGAATGGGGCGATGGGCACCATGCAGTCGCTAAGTTGATCATATATTACCTGAATACAGGTACGCAGTACCGCCAATCCCGCGTAATATAAAGCACCGAATCATAATGACCCATGTGCCTTTTGGGACCGTTACAGCATAATACAACTTACAGCCGTAATAAAAAAAAACATCTTTGTCCATACTTTTTGGAAGAAATAAATAAATAACAAAAATTAATTGAATTAAAAAAATTTATATGGGAACGAATTCGAAGTTCCTTTCAATGAAACAAAAAAAACTAAGTCGATGTAGTTTTCGAGGCAGATATTAAAACCATATCAATTGAATTTGAAATGTTACCCCTCCCTCTAGCTACTTCAACTTTCTATTCTTCTTCTCTCTTCTCTACTAATTCTTAAATTACACCCCTGCAATTTAATACTTCGTTTGAAAGCTTAAAACAAATACATTCTAGAGGTGTAATAAAAATATATTTGCGTTAGTACATTTCCAAAAGCAAAACATTATTTCCGAAACACACTTATTTTGCTAGGTAGAGGGGGGAATATTTAAAATTAAATGGAAAATGGTTTTTATCTTCTGCCTCGAAAACGGTTTCGCCATAATTTTCTGTTCCCATTTATAAGCAATCTCACAGGCAGAGGTCTGACGAACGTTTTAGTGTACCACCTGAAAAATTATGGTATAAACTGTGAATATACGAGTATGATTGGCCAAGGATATGATGGAGCCGCAGTAATGAGTGGCCGATTTCATGGTTTCTGGAATAAATTGTAAAAAATCTTCTTTGATTATACCAGAGTCATCGAGATAGCTGACGCACAACTAAACTTGTTCAATGTCACAAAGCTATGTCACTAGTCTTATCAGGTAAGAAAGAAAATAACTTTGCTGAATTTACGTTCCTAATATTTTTTTTTGTAGAATTAAATTGTTGCAATTTCGTTCTGATCATTGGCTTTTGTATGTTGCATTTTTCAAAGAAATGTCTAAATGCTTTTTTTAGCATATCATCTCCACATTCTATTCTGAAGCTGAAAGTGCTCAAAAATTTCCGTCGTTTTCTTTAGAATCCTGCAGTTTGAGCGGGCCGAAATCATTACGTCTTCTTGCCGACCACAAAATATTATTGTTTCAAGTATTGGAAATAATCCGCGCCAATTTTCTGTTTCAAAATAGAATTTATAGCAATATTTGTGGTGCTGAGAGGAGAAATGGACCAAGTCCATAACATTCTTTGTTACGTCATCAAGCCTTAAAGAGTTTTTACTTTATTAATTTCCAACAAAATGTAGACAAAAATTACAAACAAATTCGCTAATTGTAAACATGATAATTTATTATCGTAAAGCAAAAGTTAACAATTCAAAAGAAAAATAATTTTTATTCAAAAATAAAGTAAAGAAAGTGGACTTAAACCATTGCTACTCTGAAGGAAGTTAATTTTCTCTGTTCATAGAAAGGCTCATCATCTTCATCATTGTTATCTTTTGTATTGTCAATGCGATTTTGTCTTGTTTTGGATGCGATAAGTAGGTTTTTGAAATATGTATGGTATATTTGCGGTATATAGGGCAGTAAATCCATCATGTGCTGTTTTTTGAGTCTGTCACAATTCGCCTTGTTGGATACAATTGCTCTTGTTCTATATTTAGTAAAGTTCTTGGTCGACCACGCACAGTTTTACTAAGATTTACTTCATCAAAATCAACAGCTTCATTCAAAATCTGTTTAAATTTGAATGAAGTCGGCGATGTCTTCTCAAATAATAACCAACGGATATTTAGCCAACTGAATGCGTATCCATCAACAGTTTTTTTTTTTAGATTTTGCCAAATACGAGTGTCCTGACACCAGAAATTTGTGATCTATAGTTTCGACAGCCATTCGAGGATTTTGTACTAATTTTAGAACACGCAGATTTTATAGGTTAGGACATACTGGACATAAATCTAATATTACACTGAATTGGACATAAACCATTACTACACTGAACGACATAAGCTTTTTGTCAGTGCACAAGGAGGACGACTCGATAAACAGCATACGAAATAAATTTGTGACTTGAATAATTTCTCTACTGAACGTAGATCGTACTAATGTGTACTGTGAGTGTATTATAAACGAAATTTAGAAAAATCTTCTTGATCCACTACTCTTCTGAGCACCTCATTTATGGGTTCTATCAGCGCCGTAACTAGGGGGTGGTGAGAAAAATTTAAATCATATTTGATACTCTCAAATGTAGGATTAAAGGGGCGTGACAATGCCTCTTTGGCACCAGGGAACACCAAGGAGCGAACGCCGAGGGCGCTAAACGAAATCAAATAAAAACCTTGTCGAATAACAATGTATATCACGAATTATGTTGTATGAAACGTTCCTAGAACTTAGAACACTAGAATATCTGTAATGAGTCGAATGCCCGTAATGTTGTTTACACAATGCGTAATAAAAACAGAGCTCTCGGTTTAAGACAACTCGATAGAGTTCTTGCTAGTGATATAGAAGAAAAAATAATGACGGATACTTTAAGTATTAGTAATATTAGGTGACAGTCATACGATAACGGCACAAATATGGCAGGTAAATACAAAGGGGCTAGAAGATAGGATACTACGGCTGATTTCGATGGCAAGATTTGTTCCATGTCCATTAACTCGCATAGCCTTAATTTAGTTAGCGTTCATGCTGCCCAAACATCTGCACAAATGAAAACGTGTTTTGGAACAATGCAACATTTTTTTTTTTAGTAAATTCTACGAGCAAGTGGGAACTTTTAACAAACCAATTATCAATTCGGCTTAAAGGCGCAAGTGACCCTAGATGGTCGGCGAAAGTAAATTCCGATGATACACTTCGATTACAAATATCTCCAGTGATCCAACTTCTGAAACAAATGTATGATGCCCAAGTCTCCATGGACACATCAACAAATGCATAAATATTACTAAAATCATTGAAACAATTTACATTTTTTTTATTATTAATATTTTGGGATACGATATTAAGTTCAGAAAATACCGAAAATTTCCTTTTGCAAAAAAAATAACAACCACCGCGGAAAAAGGTGCAGAAATGATAAAGGCACTAACCTTCGGAGCTTCATAATTATAGAAATATTTTTTTTAATTTCGCTTTGCAATTTTCTGTTCAAGGCTTTGCAGGAAATTATAACTATAGAACTCTCCATTGAAGAAAAAAAACGGAAAATTAAAAAAAAAATCTTATACAACTGCAAGTGATGATTCATATAGCGTGAATCAAGCTACAGTTTAAAAAAATAAACTTTGTGAAGATAGGTTGACCGCATTGGAGAAAGTTGCTAATGATGTTAGTTTTTTAAATGGAAGCGCTAAAACAATTACGTCCGTGGATGGACCTTGCGTTAAATTGTAGGTACCCTACACCTGGGATGAGTGCACTTGTTCAAGACCTTTTTCTCGGTAATTTGACATATAGTTTTCCGCACCACGCGGAATTATCTGCTCACCGCATGCTGCGTGGGTGAGCGTGGGTGGATACGATAGTGGGCGAGCGCAGAACCCTGAGGTCGTCATCGACGTTGACGGGAGACGGTCGTCCAGAACGACGAACGGCAGGACATACCTGAAGCCATAATTTTCCATTTTTATTTATTTCTATTTTTAATTCAACGTCGTTCCATTCAAACATATTTTAATTCATCGCACATGTACGCGTCGCCGTTGTCCCGCGGAGGCTGAGCCGCACCCGGTGCACTCTCGTTACGCGGCATTATTTGTGACGTCACTTATGACGTAAACGGGAATATTAAACACCGTGTGTTCGAGTCCGGCGTGCGGCTGCCCCGAAAGGCGAGCGGCGCGAGTTTTTCTAGCTGCAAATATATATTTATGTTATCATCAGGTGTGTGCCTTTGAGTCAATTCTCCCCAGGCTTCTTCGCTTTTAGGACGCTTGGTTAAGGTTATTGAACTATTTTATACAAGAAGAACAGGTTGCTGTGGAGTGAGCGTTAACGCGTTCGCTTCTAGACCGCAAGGTTCCGGGTTCGATTCCATTTCTGGAGTCTCCATTTCAGGGGAGGTTTTTCTGCAGTTTTCCCATTTTCTTTCAACAAATGTTGGAGATGTGCCTCTACCATCTATAAGTCGCAAGCAGGCTCAGATGGACAATAATAATAATGCCCCTCTCCTCTTAACACCCGCAAAACTAGTAATAGTTCAGGGGCCTATGCTAAACTAAAATTTAATTGGGTCAGATTTCTCTATCAAATAATGACAATAACCATTTACGTCATAGGTGGAGGAGTGGTACGAATTATTATTATTATAATTATTATTGACTATTTTACCTATCATCATATTTTGTGACAAAAGAATTTATCATTTCGATAAATCGAGTAATTGGCGTAGACGATCGAGGATCGGCGACTACATTATTTTCGTGTTTTAAAGGGTGTCGATTCCCCCCTCGTGGACCAACACAATCGTGAAGAGCCTTAGTACGAAGCAACGGACGAGGTAAAATTACCTGTGGTCTTTTTTTTACCCACCCTACTCTCCGACACCGACAGCGAAGCCCTCCTCGTTGCCTCAAAGGGAATATCCACGCGCTCCACGGCCTAAGTGTCGAGAGCCCTTTAGGCACGTCAGAAGCGGAACGTCAGTTTCTAAAGGATAATGCAGAAAAATGTCCGTTTTGATTACTGATATACTGATTTATTAAACCTGTTAAATTAGTTTTATGAAAAGCGTGCCTAAATACTGTACTACTTATTTGAAACTTTTTATCACTTGACATCTAAAATTTAAAAAATTGTTAAAAATCAAAGTGTTCAAATATGAATCGATATGCAACATTTAATGAAATATGCTCAGACACCCGAAAATATGTAGAATAAAAATGGAAAATTTACAATTGACTTGTCCTAATTCGCGTAGATACGAAATTATATAAGTGGCATATGCATATTATAGGATATGCATTTTGCATATAATCCCAGCTATACTTATTAACGAGCTTTTTATACTATTTTTTATTAATAATAATCATTATTTTTTTGTGTTAACACTTAACTGCTGTACCAGGGTCGATGTGACCCTGCACATTTTTTATGTACCAACTGTACATCGCGCATGTGCTGTATTCGCTCGAGCGTCTCAATACCTTCGAGTTAGTTGATAAGGAGACGTTGACCGTGTATGTAGTTCTTCCTGTTCATTTAGAAATATCGAATATAAGTATTATAGGGTTATACCATTGATTATAATACCCTTATAACCTTATAAGGGTATTATAATCAATGGTTATACTGACCCTGGTACAGTAAATACTTTATCTTTTTTCCTCTTTTTTTTTAGAACTTTTCTTAATAATATTATGGCTTGTTCTTCACGAACAATACAATTTACTGATCCATATTATGAAAGAACGCTTCTTCAGTGGTTGGACGAATAAAACAGTGACTTGGACGATGGTATAGATGAATATAGTTCAAAGCGACCATAATACAGACACTGACCAATCAGAATGTGAAATAGAAGATAACATTGATGAAACATGACAATCAAACAAATATTTGTGATATTTCAGTTCAAAATTCTGATGGTGGTGTAAACGTTACCCAAACTTTAGATGACGAAGCGTTGACATTGGATGAAGAAGATTCCATACCTTTAGCAATTCTTATGAAAAAGACTAAGATTGAGTTGTCCAAGCAATCTAGACCTATTTATTTTTATGGTAAAAATAGGTTTAAATGGTCTAGTATTGAACAAAAAAAGTCTATTAGAACGCCTAGTCATAATATATATCTGGAAAAACCGGGTCTAAAAGATAGTGCAAAAAGATTAGAGGTTAACCCAACACCAAAAGAAGTTTGGGATTTGCTGTTTACGGCAGTTATAAAACAAGAAATTATACATTGGAATAATAATAAATTATCCACATTCAAAACTAAATTTTAAAAACAAAATAGACCACAACTTTCCGAAATAAATGACATGGAATTTGAGCCATTTCTTGGTTTATTGCTCTACACGCAGATCTTTAAGTCAAATCATGAGGATGTACGATCCCTCTATGCGTCTGATGGCACTGGCAGAGACTTTCGCTGCACCATGTCGGAAAATAGATTCTTGATCATCTTAGCCTGTCTTCGATTTGATAATCCGGGACGAACACGGGACGAACGAAAAAAATCCGATGCTGCAGGGGCGATATTCCACGTATTTGAAACTTTCGTGCACAATTGTCAAGTATACACGGTGAGTGAAAATGTTTGTATTGACGAGATGTTAGTTAGCTTTAGGGGCCGTTGTGGTTTCAAAATGTATTTTCCGAATAAACCAGCCTAGTACGACTTAAAAATTATGTGCCTAACAGACGCTAGAAATAATTATTTCTTTAATGGATATTTGTATTCTGGAAGAGGAAGTGACGGAAACTCTTTCCCCTGAAGAAAAGAAATTAAGTGTTCCTTCCTAATCCATCGTCAGATTGACAAAACCTCTTGAAAATACAAACTGGAACATCACGGCCGACAACTGGTTTCCTTCATTAGAAATTGCTATTAAATTGAAGCAGAGAGGCCTTACCTTTGTAGGTACTGTGCGTAAAAATAAGAAAGAAGTTCCTTCGGCATTTTTACCCAGCAATGAACGTAATGTCGGTTCGTGTTTGTATGGATTTACAAAAGATATTACCTTACTGTATGTACCCAAAAGGAAAAAAGCTGTTCTGTTATTATCTTCTATGCATCATAGTGGCGAAGTAAATCCAGAAAGTGGAAAGCCTGAAATTATTGAGTACTACAATTCTACCAAAGGAGGAGTTGATTCTTTAGATCAGATATGTTCAATATATTCCCCAGCTAGGCGAACCAATCGATGGCCAATGGCAATTTTCTGTAGGATCATAGATATATGCTCGGCTAATTCCTGTATTGCCTTTACGTGTTATCCCAAAACTCCTAAAATTACAAGATTTCAGTTCATCAAAGATCTTGCAAATGCATTAGTAGTACCACAAATAGTTCGGCGATATAACAATCCAAATATACAGCGGCAGTTGAAAGATATTATGGTTCGTGTTGCTAAGATTAATAGAGGAGATGCACCACCGAATAATGACACTAAACTAATTAAACGAGCCAGTGCTTTATGTCCTTATGCAAAAGAAATAAAAACATCATATTTGTGTATAAATTGCAGATAACCTATTTGTAGTGACTGTAGCAACCATATTTGCAACAATTGTAAAAATAATGATTTTTTTTACTTCAGAAAAGCCACTGCAGGTTTTTTGTGTTGACGATTTTTTTTTGTTCACTATTGTATTTCATGTTTCCCATAAGTTTATTTATCGTATGTTGCCAACAAAATGGATATTAGAATGTTCTGCATTAGTTCTATTTTTGATTAAATAAAGTTCTCCATAAAAATTACACTTTTTGATTTTTTTGTAAAAAAAATATTAATAAAATTTATTTAGAATAAATCTATATTTATAACTTTAATAAATACCCTACATAACATTATAAAGAAGCTTCGATGACAAAAACGACATGATATATATTTGTAACAAATTATTGAAATGACATGGTCACACTGACCCTGGTTCAGTAAGTAAGTTCGCCCATAGACGTTCAGTGGTTAAGGGTTAAAGTTAAAGTTTACTTACACAGGTCAAACACATACATAAAAATATTAAACTGGACAGAATAACTATGGAGTGTATAAATAAAAATATTGTATAAATTTAAACGACTACAATATAAAATGGGTCCTATAAACAGAAACACCGTATCACAGATCACAAGTAGAGTTCATTTTAAAATGTAAAATATACACGACTAGTATTCCTCAAAGGAGTAGAAGGCATTTTTAATTAATATATTGTGTATCTGGATTTTATATAGTTTGATCGGTAGGTTTCTAGTGCACTCAGGTAACTTAGTGAAAAACTTATCTCCCAAGTATCGAGCACAATTCATACTCTTACTTAGTCGTATGTTTGGAAGATAGAGTACGTTTTCTAGTATTGTACTCATGAAATTCATGAGTGCAATACTTGGCAAGATTATTTTTAATATGGACCAAACACATGAAGATAAAATGACTTGGTAATGTCAGCAGCTTAAGATGCTTGAACTGCGCTCTACAGTAATCTCTGTATGCAAGGCCAGACAATACTAGAATTGCTCTGCGTTGTAGAAATAATATTGTATGGGTAATGGTTGAATGTCTCCATAGGAACAGACCGTATATCATATGTGAAGAGAATAAGGAATAATATGCTGATTTTAGGGAAGAAGTTGACACTGTCCCTGCAAGACTTCTCAGAATGAATGTGCTCTTTGGCAGCATTCCTGCTAGGTATGCACCGTGCATGTAAGCTTTGAGTCGAAATGAATTCCAAGATATTTGAATGATGGAACATCAGGAATATCTGTTTTTGGCGTGAATATTATATTTCTATTTTATTTCGATTCAAAGTCAAATGGTTTGTCAAAAACCAATCTGAGTCCTGTTGAGTATCACCTTCATTTGCGGTATTAGCTTCACATTTGGAAATATTTGTATTCAATATAACAGTATAATCTGCATATAGAACTACCTTGCCGCCAATGTTAAAAGGCAGGTCATTAATAAAACTTATAAGTGACAATGGTTACCCCTGAGGTACACCATACCCTATTGAAAGTATTTCAGACGCTGCATCTTTAATCTCAACCTGCTACTTCCTATGGGATAAATATAACGAAATTAGTCTTATACAATTCGGGTGTATTGTAGTGGTACAATTGTGTTATCAGCAACTCGTGTTTTTGGCAATCAAAAACATTTTTAAAGATTAAGCAGGACTGTGTTGGTGAATTCAGAATTTTCAAACCCATTCAGGATTTCTTCAACAGCGCAATGCAGTGCATGGGTTGTGGATGGCCCCTCTCGAAAAGGGCTATCCACAGCCCTCTCGAAAGGGGCTACTAACTCTCGACAGTAAGTTGGTACTCTCCAAGTCCATTTTTTTCAAATTTTAGTTTTTGAAATATGAATAAAAATGAATAGGATTTTTCCCATATTTTCCCATATAAAAGTGAATAACTCCCAGTTGCACTATAATTTCGTTCGATGGCATTACTTGTACAACATAAAGAGAACTTAAATGTCTAGGTAATTCATTATAATAGTGAAGTAAGTCACAACTCAGCATATTAGTGAAGTAAGTCCGAAGATGATTCACTTGTAATGTGACAAATGTTTGACATGTAATTGTACGAATGTGATATAGTTGTGTGTTTTCAATCACATATTGATATTGTTTACTATGAATACAGAAGAGTTTGGTCTGAATATCAGCCTACAACTGGAAAAATCTCTACAGAATCTGGTTAGTTTATAAAAATAATAACAGTTAATAAAAAGAAGTTGTTACGTAATAGTGGTAAAGAATATTTTACTGCAAAAGGAGTTTGAGAAAAGTTTGATTGTGGGTGTCCGAAAAAATGTATTATGTTATTTTCAGACAGTAAACGAAAAGTCGTATTTGAAAAATTCTGGAATTTAAAAGATTTCAATTTGCAAAATTCATATCTATATGCATTAGTACAAAAAACAACAGTAAACAGAAAACGCCCAAAAGAACGTTTTCGCCGTGGAAGAAATATTTCGTTTAAGTATTTTATAAAGTCCAGTAAGAAGACACAATTTGTTTGTAAGAAATATTTTTTTCATGACGTTTCAAATAAATGATGGAAGATTATATTTATTTATTTATTTATTAAATGTATACATACATATCACTTACACAATCAATCAAAAAATAAAACCATTGACACTACCCACTAATAAGTTACCAAAAGAGCACCCCTCCCCACAACTGAGTGCACACACAACTACAGGCCACATCCAGAATTCCCTAGTAGATATTCTCTAAGTAATTTCTTAAAATGCAGAATATTTGTGGCATCTTTAATTCGCGGATTTATCTCGTTGAATTTGACTAGTCCTTCATAGAATAATGACTGGTATGTAGTCTGCTTGCGTGCGGTGGCCACATGTATAAGATAGCTTGCTCTTGTGGAGTAATTGTGAATATCGCTATTCATGGTAATTGCATCCCTGAGATACTCAGGTAGCCCGCCATTAACCAATTTATATATAAAACACATATTCATAAAATATAGTGTTTGCCTAACCGAAAACAATTGCAACTCAGCTAACATGTCTTTAACATTTGCATACCTGTCACACTGAAGTATGGAACGAAGACATTTATTATGGATAACCTGTAACTTATCCAATTCCATATTGTTTACATAAAATAGGATCGTCGTCGGACAATAACTAAAAAGAGGGCCAATAATGGATTTGTACACCACTAGTCTATTCCGCCGGTCCAGAGCCTGACAAATTCTATGAAAGTATCTGCTCTTGTCTGATAGTTGTCCTGCAATAATAATTTACAATGACTTTTGAAGTTTAGTTTCATATCAATTGTTAGCCCCAAATATTTGAATTCCGTAACATATTCAAGCGCTTCGCCCAGCAAACACACCCGGTCCCGGCCATTACTATTGCCGTCACCCAGAATCATGACTTTAGTTTTCGCAGTATTCACAATAAGGTAGTTTTTGTCAATCCAGCCTTCGAACTTTCTCAGCAATCTATTAATTCTAATAACCCCCTCAGTCACGTTATCGTACTCTACTATCAATAAAGTATCATCAGCAAATAGATTGATTGATTCCCCTTCCTCCTGACATATTTCAGTAATGTCATTAATATATAAAGTAAATAGTGGCGGTCCTAATATCGTACCTTGAGGTACCCCGTACTCTGTTACTACTTCATCAGACTCAATTCTACCAATGCTGGTTGCTTGTTTACGATTAGACAAGTAATCCTCAAACCAACTGAGCGTTGTTACAGCTATGCCTATACTGTGCAGTTTGTATAGCAAAACTTTTCTATTGATAACTTCAAAAGCTCGCTTAAAGTCCACAAACACCGCGATTATTACTTTCTTCTTCAAAGGATTGTCCTAGACAGTTTTCCATCGATTTATCACCAACTGTAGGGCCGTTTCACATGAGTGGTGATGACGGAAACCCGACTGGTTTTGCGCAAGTATTTTATGCTCATCGATAAATTGAATTAGTTGATCATATACCACTCTCTCCAGAACTTTCTCCAACAGAGGATTAATATTAATAGGACGATGGTCCTCCGCTTTAATTGAATTCTTCGATTTAGGTACCGGCACTACAATTGACTTTTTCCACTGAGTTGGACAACATTTCTTTTCTAGACAATAGTTTACCACGTGACATAATTTCTCAATCAGAATCGGCCCCCAGCTTTAAAAACTGCCATATTTATATCATCAATAGATGACTGACTATTTAACCGTGCAATTGCTGCACTTATGATGGGACCATTGACTTGTGCGAGTTTGAATTCATTCTGGGGTGAATTATCAGTAATTACCCCGATGGTATTACTAAAATTGCTTAGAGTAACCAGTTCTCCGATACTATTTATAGTATAACAATTAAAATGATGGGCTATTGTTTTGACGTCAGTCTCCACTAGATCGTTGAACGACATTTTTAAAATTGTAGTTCCTCTTTTCTTACAGATTACTGTTTGTAAAGCTTTCCACATCTGTTTAGGCTTATTCTTGTTGCTTTCAATTAATTGTGAAAAGTAGGCCTTCTTTTTGTATTTAATAGCTGCTGTAACTGCATTGCGGCTTACTCTGTAGTTTTCCCACGTTTCCGCTGATTTTGATAACCGTGTTGTTACAAACAACTTATCCCGCTGCCAACAAAGCTCTCTAATTTCCTGATCGTACCAACGATTCCCATGAGGCGCATATTTATAGGACCTGATAGGCGCATGGACATCTAATGTACTGATAATATTACGATAGAATACCTTTAAAACATCGTTTTCATCCATGGCCCAGTCAAGTAGTTTTAAGTCAGCTTGAAAAGAGCTCAGATTTATTTTATTTAAATTTCTAGAAGTTACCGAGGTCCCCATCCCCACGAGACCATGCGAACCGTTGCGAACCGTCTCACTCTAATATTGAAGTGGTCAGAAATTTTTGGAATCGCTTCGACTGATACTTTTAGGTTATCAATGTTTGAAAAGACAATCAATTTTAGTTTTCGAATACTGAGTAACTCTTGTAAACTGGTTTACCAGCTGAACATTCCCATGATTTCTCATTAAATTGAGGAGTAGTTGAGAGTAAGCGAAATCTGATCTACTCACATCAATATTAAAGTCACCCAGTATAACCGTTTTTCCTTGAGCGCTTCATGTATGTGCTAATAACAGTTTCTAGTTCAGAAAGAAACCACGGAATACTACCCGAAGGGGACCTATAGATTGCCCACAGCTCATAGTCAGAAATTCTGACACCTAATATCCAAACTGCATTCATGATTTCAAGGTTAGCTATGACTTCGTAGTCTATGATCTTATGAATAACTATCATCACGCCCCCAGTGTGTTTACTATGCGATTTACAGACAATTGAAACATAGTCCTCAAAGGATACCTCTGCATCAGTCACATGTGTAGTAATGTGCGTTTCTGCAATATCGAATGCTTTCTAAACATAATGTCTCACCGGCCAACAATATACCTGGTACAACTAGTTCGCGAAAATGTAATGATTCCAATGTCATTGCCCACATTCAAAGTTTTTCAGTCTATCAAAATCATTATACACGAAAAAATAATAATAATAGAAAGTATTTGAATATAATGTACGAATAAAGAAAAATGCTAAACTGAAATGACTAAACCCAAGAAACTAAAATATTATATTCAATACCAAGTTTAACCTCAATTTTAAAATACCATGACAAGATAGCTGCAAGACTTGCGATGACATAAATTTGAAAATAGAGGGAGCAAATAATGTAAACGTTAAGAAGGAGCTTGAGACGCAAAGAGAATTGCATCAACGAAAATCGGATTCAGCAAGAGAAAGCCTTCAAAATGATTCTAAGAAAATAAATGAAGCTTACGTATTGACTTTTGACCTGCAAAAAGCTTGCCCAAGATTAACCCCCTCAGTGGCATACTATAAATGAAACCTTTATTTATATAATCTGGGAATACATTGTTTCAATAATAATAATACGGGATATTTGTATGTTTGGGACGAAGTTGAAGGCGAAAGGGGATCTCAAAACATTGCATCTTGTCTTGTTAAGCTCTTGAAGACTAATGCGTCAACATTAAAACACAATATTATGTATTTAGATTCATGTACTGGACATAATCGTAAAACAATATAACAAGCATCTCTCTTCTGAAGCTCGTACAAGACCTTGAGACTAGTATTGACACTTTAGACCACACGTCCTTGGTATCTGGGCACTCGTATCTTCCCAATGATAGAGAACTTGGAGCAATTGATAGTGCTAATCGACGCCATGGATAAATGTATAGCCCAGATCAATGGATTAATATAATAAGAACGGCCAAACGAAAGCAACCTCATTTTATTGTTTCCCAAATGAATTAAACTCAATTTATAGGTACTGCTATTTTAGAAAAAAATACATTACAAACAGAAAAAAGACTACTTGTAGTTATGGCGTTTAATTAGCTAAACATTAGATGGTTGAAGTATGAAAGTGATCATCCTTTACAATTTAAATTTAAAGAAACATTAACCCCAAATATACCATTTTACGAAGTAGACCTAAGTAAAAAGAAGCAAGGGCGATCAATAAACAATTTGAACCACATTCTGCGGGATACTCTCTATCCATCAAGAAGACCTATCACTATTGCAAAGAAGGAAGATATGCTTGATCTTCTTCCGTACATTCCACCAATTCCAAATATCACGGGTACTATAAAAACCTTGTTGATAGTTGATATACCAATCCGTTCAAGCACATCTAATGCAGGTAGACGTACTTCCGATGATGAAATCACTTTTGAAGAGCAACAGTCACTATGACAGTGAAGTTATAGTAACAAAACTAAAAAGTTATATTCGTTAGTTATTATCAACATTGATCTTATCTACTCATTTGTAATGTTTTTATAATTATAAAATATATATTAAATATATAATAATTATAATCTCGAAACTTTCATAAATAATAAAAGTTAGAGCTGAATATTCGTTAAAATTATCTATCAATACAAAATTTTGGTCTATAGATGATTTTGCAAAACGCTTAATATTTCAACATGCAATAAGATGAAGATAAGTCATTTTAACAATGAATGACTCATATAAGTTGTTTCATAATTACTGATTCATAGATCTTTGAAAACACAGGTAGAACCGATATATGTCAGTAGTTACGTGAACAACTCGGCAACTTTATGTAGATTAGGAAAAATTCTAGTTTTGATTAGTTCATTTAATATGTTAGTGAGAGGAATTATTATTATGTTTATTGTATTTTTAAGGGCTTGTGTTGTGAAGCCATAGACATCCCTGCTGTTTATATTCTTTACTTAGAGCTCGAGACATTTATATTATTTAAATAGTCGCTGAGGGTATGACAAGAAATTCTCATATTACTGTTGAGATATTATAGTATCGGCTGCATTATTAAAAAAAGAATTAAATGGATTTGAAAAAATGTTATTGTCATTGGAGTTGTTCTTTTTAATATGCCTCCTGGAATTAATGATATTTCATGCTTTGCAGGGGTTTTTAGCTGCAATTATGTAATTACTATATGCTGTAGATGCTGTAGATTAATAGTGCTTCTCATATTTTTTAAAGTTTTTATCGAACCAGGTGACTTTTTCATTCGATTGTGAGTATGATGTTCATGTTATTTTGGGAAATGCAATGTAGAAGCAATTTAGAATCATTTGAACGAGCGTATCAAATTTTATATTGGAATGGTTCGATGCAGAATTGACAAAACTAAAATCCAATGCCTCGACCAAGTTGTAGAAATAGATTTGCCCTTCGATAGTAATAGATCTGTATTGAATTTTGTCAACCTGCTTAGCTAAGTCATGACGATCATCGATATAAATCGAACATCCGATATGATCATAAAAGCTGGTTTGCCACAAAATAGTTCGCGCGGAATAGAGGCCGGAAATCAAATTTTCCAGTAAATCCAGGCGGAAATAAATTAGGCGGAAATAAATTATATAGTTTCGAAATTTGGTATACATGCTCTTGAGTACTCTAGAATCAAATATTCGTCGAGTTTCCCCTCCACCGTGGGGGCTTCATCCCTTAATAGTGAGAAAACACCCCCCAAACAGTAAAATTGTGTAATTTTTCGCAATTATCTCGCTAACGGTGCACTGCTTGAAAATTTTCATATCGGGTAAAGTTGATGGAAATAATTTTTTTAATAATTATTACATCACACGATTTGCCACAAAAGCTATTGCTAAAGCCTTTGCTGGTTTAGGGGGATCTACCGGATTTTTAATCATATCCGATACCTTGGGGCACATAACCTCACAGTCTTCGATGGCTACGCATTCTACACACTTCCATGCGTCTGTTCATATGAAAACCTCTTAATTGTACATTTACGCAGCTTCCGTGGTAGTAATTACTGCATCCGTTGCACTATATGGTGCATTATTACAATTTGCGCCTTTTCTTAAATAGAAGAAATATGTATTTTCTATAAATAATTCATAGTTTTATTAGTTATTTAATTTGAGTTGGTAACACTCATTTCACATGGAATAATTTAAATTAACTTCAAATTAAACAAATGCACACATTTTTATTTCGAAAATGGAGCAACCTCGTCCTTATATTTTATGACCACTCGAATTCGGTTGGGCATTAACTCAACTAAGAATCTGCACTTTTCAGGCAAATCCATTTCAAATTTCTTCTATTTTGACTCTAGGGTCATATCCGTTGTGGATTGTTGCTCAATATTTGTTTCATTTTATGGCACTCCTCTGCTCCAATGATATTAAGGTCAGGACTGCTGGAAGGCCAAGAAAGAACATTTACGTTGTTGTCGCCATTTGTGTTTTGGACCGTTAAAAGTTTCGCCAACATTTAACTTCGCGATACTGGGAACAGACTCTTTTGCAGTATTTGTTGATATTTCGCAGCATTCATGGTACCATCAATAAATTCAAAGCTAATCCTGAAGCTGGCATGCAGCTCCGAATAACATATTATATATAGCGAATTTTACACTACGTTTTAGTCAATCCTTGTGAATCCATGTTTAGTGCGAATCACGCGTTTGCGGTAATGACCAATATATGCGTCGAATTTTGATTCATCGCTAAATATTGCCTATTCTGGAGCAGTCTTCTATCGATAATGATAATTTAAATTTTGACCTTGTGAGTCTGGCTTTCTTTTGTTGTTCCGTCAATAGTGGCATTTTCTTTGCCTATATGAAAACTTTTTTTTTTCTACTCATACCGGGTGTTTCAATGCTCTGGAAACGGTTAACTACGGGGTTATTAATCTTAATATCAATAATTGTTTTATACAAAAGTTGTGTACAATGCCGGCCTCCATAGCGCGGCGGGTATGGACCAGAGAGGTCCCGAGTTCAAATCTCGGTGAAGTGCATGGTCCCGATAGTGAATGACTAAAATTACAATTGTTACTGGTAATGGCCCACCGGACGATATCCATATTAGGAAAAAATATATAATAATGAGTAGCATTTCGTAAAAATATTAAAATTTAAAAATGGTGGTTCATAGGAAAGTAACAGAGTAAACTTATGTTTTTTTTAATGTAATGCCCTATATTATATCTTTGCATTTTTGGATATTGTGTTACTACATAAGTAAAATGATTTAGGGCTATAGGGGTTGCAGCCTAACCATTTGAATGTTATTCAGATGTTTATTATACATGAAAATGATATGTTTTCACTCTAGAGATGAAAATCAACAATTTAATGATAATAATGCATTCATTTCTATGAAAACGACTTTACAACATTTATTTCAGTTATTTTCATTGTGATAGTTCGTTTTGAATGAAATTGAACTTTAAAGTTTTGATCTTGAAAATTCTCTGATATCTAATATTTTATAAACTGCAATAAGAAAAAAAGCATTTCCTACTTGAGATGAAATACGTTTTTCCGGTGTCCAACCGGAAAAAAAGTATAGTTTTATTTATTGTTGCAAAATATACTGTTACTTTTAAACTGTTACTTGTAATTACCCTAGGCAAATTTCATAATCCACATCTATGAATACACCTCCTGACCACATCGCTGCAAAACAGCTGCAGGATTAGGATGCTTTGAATTTATTGATGGTACTTTAGTGGTTCTTACACTAAATTTATTGTGTACGATAGAAATCTCAATGTCTAATTAAGAGAGATTAATATAATTTTTATTTTCAGAAGATAATACAACCTTTATGTTTTGCTATAAGAAATAGTAATGACTTTTCTCGATAATGTTATCTGTATTATTTATTATGTATCCCTTTTTCCATAGTAATCGTCTTCAACAGCTTAGTTGATTATAGTTTAACTTTTATTTAACCAAGGACGACCACATTACCCCCGGCCCAGGAAACGGATAATAGAAGAAACACGCGCGTACAGTTGACATTTGAACATGGAGACAGAACAGCATAGAATGTATTTTTGATTCGGCTGCACACGTTGAAGGAAGAGAATAAAGACAAAAGGCGAAAAATGAAAATGGACGAAAAAATATTCGAAAAACATTAACCCATTTTAAGTAAATAATAAACATTGTTTATGGAACAAATATCACTGTATATTTACAAATCTTTGTTTTAAGGCATTGATTTTTATTTCACCTCGCTTCCTTAAGTTTATTTCAGATTCAGGGAGATCATGTGGTGTTTCAGGAAATATGTGTGCAAACTCCACAATTTCGTTTCCATCCAGGTATGCCATAAATTATGTAAAACACAGCATGCAATAACATTTTTTTAAATATTTTATCAACCGCCTGCATACGTAATTGTAGAATTTGGTGCTACTTTTTTAAATGCCAAAATAATTACTAGTACTCGAGTTGCAATTTTTGTGTTTTTTTTTTGGCATATGAGCATCTATTAGATAAAATATAAAAGTAAAAAACGACGAGGATAAAAATTCGAATAACTCTGTAGTTTTATACATTTCCCTATATTTCTCGTTTAAGTTACGTGCGTCGACTATATTTGCATTGAACCAATGTGGCTCGTGTTGGAAAGTTACACTGAGGGCGTGTAAACGTGTAACGTGAACAACAGAAATTTCTGTTGGTAAAAAAATCTTGGTAATCCGAACAAGCACTGGCAATGCCGCTGGCAATGTTAGTGCATAGCCAGCGCAGGTAAACCGAAAACGCTATCAAGTTCTTGAATAAATCGCTCTGTGTACTAGATTTCCACTTTTTAGAATTGCGTTTTTCGGTATAGATCTGCAGTTGCTCGCTTGTTCTTAACGCCCGGTCCTTCAACTCCTCACTCGAAACAAAACCCGTGCGCTTTGCGAGGAGTGCGCGTATTAGCATTTTATTATCGAAGGGTGCGCCGATTTGAATGCGGACAAACAATGGCAGTTATTACTGCGAGCGAACAATTAAAATGTTTTATGGGACGTGCGTAATCCACGAATCCTTCGCCAGACCGAATGTCTTCTTAGGGGTGTGAGGCGACGAAGGGCCAAAACCGAAAAATTATTAAAATTACTCAAGTCTCAATCCCCTAAATTGTGTTCTATGATTTTAAACTAAAAAAAAAGCATAACTGTCTAAAAAATGTTTCCATAACGTTATACATTTATCCCTATAATTGTGGTGAGACAATAAAAATGTAAATAGATCACTTTGGAGTTTAGATACATCTTGGGATCAAGTAACAACCAACACAATAAACTTCACATTTAATTTGTACAATTTCTTAAATGACAATCTTGTTCAAAGCTTTCAATAATATTAACTATGCGAATTTGTTATTTTCATAAATATGTACTATCGTGATCATAGAAAACGACTACAGCGAAGTGATTAAGACACTTTAATTTAAAGAAAAAATAGTTGTGTAATATTAATTTTTATAGTACTTGTCAACCTATAGAACGAACGGTTTCACAACGTTCTTAGCTCGTAATACGGTACTGGTACATACTAATACATACTTCAATTATTCAATTTTATTATTATTCAATAATAGTGACATTTTTATTTGATGTTGTCAAAATGACGTTAATGTAAAAATGAGAGTTCATTTTGAAGTATGTTTCAATCAATTGAAATTTTGAGTGTATTCGTTTTCTACGATCACGATGTACATATGAAAGTATGGACTTTGGTACAACAGAATCAACTGTTGGTACGATACCTTAACAAGATAACTGGCACTGGTTGACATGTAATAAATACTTTAAATTGTGGCTAATTAAAACAACACCTGCTTTGACCCTTGCCGATATTTCGTGTTTATTGTTACATACCTCAGTACTTGGCGTAGTTTTATTAGTAGCTGGAACTCTATAAAAATGATGGAATTAATTTCATAACCTGGACGTTGCATGTCGCGTACTTATTCTGGGCAATAAAATCTGGAGAAGCGGGTGTATTTCAGGACGTGCTAACTACGAATTCAGTGCACGTTTACTTCTATTTGCCCCGATTTACATGTAGGGAGGGTTTGTCGCGTTTATTCACGGCACTGGGAATAAATCGACGGATAACGTATTTCACTCACACATGCACACATACACGTACAAGAATACACACATCCACAACACAACTGTTACACTCGTAACGATTAACAACCCCTAATTTCAATGCGATGAAGGAGGGTCGGTATTTTAATAATCACAAATAAATACAAATATGAAGTAATACTATAGTATTATGATTGCTTAATACTACTCGATGTAATTTTGCATTCTTTGCAGTAAATCAAATGAGGCCGAGGGTTGAGTAGACTGAAAAATCGCCATGACATTTTTTAATAGGTGAGTAGTGAAAAGTAAAAGTGCGAGCGAAGCAAGTGCAAAGAGACCAAATTTGCATGTGTTTTTAAAAATTATTGTGACCAAACGCTAATACCAGAATTGGAAAATATGTTACTTGTATCTGCTTTCTTAGCATCGAACCTCCGAAGTACTTAGATATTTCGAGATTAAGTGGCATTCACTTAATAGCTATTTATGTAATAAGTACATAATTTAGCACTTTATTGATAAGCCCTAAAGTTTAGGATCCGAGCGAGTATTATAAATAGGGAGTATCCATAAGTCCTATTATGTACGCATTACATACAAACCTTTATGTTCAACAGCTTTTAGCATTTCGGGAATACTTTTGAAATAAAAACTGAAAGAATATATACACTCTGTTACAGTTTTATTTTTAACTAAGTTGGCTCTGTTAGGGTGACAGTATTGTTGGGAAATGTAAAAAGTCACTAGGCTTGAAACAATAGGTTATATTAAAAAAAAGGTAATATTTTATGACAGTGGGCAATGTTGACATCAAATTAAGTATCTATTGAGTACAGAATTTATATGCTATTTTTATTTTAATATATGAATTAGGCAACGTTGTTAGAAATCAGACAATTAATAAGTTTTTCACTGTCAGATCATTTTGGTGGTGTTCATGTGTAAAACTTTACAAAATGCAACCACAGCCTTCTAAGTTAAAAATAAAAATGGAACACAGTATACTTACATATTTGTTAGCAGGCTGTCATCATAAATTGGATAAAATTTAAAAGCATAAATTAGATGCAAGAGACTCACTACTGTCAACTAAATTAATTTCTATTGTATTTATTTGATGTTTATGTGGTTAAAATTAACAGCTGGTATTTCTGTCATTGACATTTACATTGACATTGATTGAAGTGAGTCTGAGCTGGGAAACTTACTTCACAATTGACTTGAATGAATACGCACGTCACACCAACATTAAAAACACCTTCGATTGGTGAAATTGATTATAATAACAATGATTGAGAGAAGCATGTGAGGGCCATCTCATCTAAGCCAAATCTAATTACTACTGAGACAGCTGAGCTTGGTAATAATAAGAATGCTGTTTGTAGTATTAGAAATTATGTCGGCCTATGTAATGAATATTTTAAATGCTAATAAAACAATTTATGATCTAAAAAGAAATTTTATTTATGTAGTCTTTACACTGTAAGCTTGACTTAGTTTTTCAGAATATTTTTGAGATTGCTATGATCTTCATGTACTTAATGATGAGAATGTAGCTTGTAGCTATAGATATATATATATATATATATAGCTATAAGATATAATATAGAAGTATGTAATGGATATATTATATGGCAACAATAAATAATATGTTGTGAAAAACTTGATTTTATTTATCCCCTCCGCAGTGCATAGAGAGAACAGCATGTTAAATATAGAAAAATCATCCAAATATATATAATACTATTTTTAAATATAAATCTTGCTGCAGCTCGCTGATTTTGATTAAAGGTTTTACCACCCCAATCTTGTTCATACTACTTACGAAGTCCATATCTGGGAACAATAAAATATATGTAGCCTTCCATACTATCAAATTGTTGCATGATAACTCAAAATGGTGCATAAATAATAATTATTTAGCTAGAGGTGGTGTACTTACTTCTCTTAATATGCGGAGAACTGTGAGTGTTAAGACACTTTGGGTGGATGCAAGCTTCGTCGATGCTGACAGAACTACCCGAATGTATGCAGAAATCTGGGCTTAAAATAGTCCAGAAAATGTGGTGGTGGGGGGGAGCGTCCCCCCACCCCCCGCCGAAGTTCTGACAAGCGCACAAATCAATGCACCTATGACCTAACGAGTGATTAGAGCTATGGAAAATAGTCTTTATCGCTCGTTTAACCTAAGGAGGAGATATGTATGGATAGACATTCCCACCGATATTGCCATCGTGTGTAATGGCAGAAAACAGCGCATAATTGACATGTGGTCCTGTGACGTCACCTAGAAGCTTAAGTAACATCTGCTAGATGTCGTTTATACGTACAATAAAATTTCCGGTGCTCGCAAGTTTAGCGCTGATGATGTGGTTCGGATAGGCATGCGGAAGGCTTTATTCGAGAAGGGATACATGCCAAATTAAACGGGTTCGAATTACGGATCCTGCTTCCGGCTTCCTAGCTTCTCTCTCGGGTTCGGAATGGCGAGTTCGTCCAAAAATTACAGCAATTTTTTTTTGGGTCAGTACCCACACAAAACCTGGTCAATTTAAATCCTATAGAGTGCGCAGGGTATGCTTGAACCTAGGCTATGTTCAGTTTTAAAACGACAGTATCAAATGCATTGCTAAAATTCAATGGTTACGCAACCAAAATTACAAGCCGCGTGAAACACGGTCATTATACTGTCAAAACTGTTGACAGAAAATGTATTCAACGCAAGAAAGTGTTTAAATAGGGCAATGATACCGAGCTGGTACACGGATTGTGCGAGATTAACAGATGTCAGTGCACTATTCTGCGACACCAATCCCATCAATCCCATTCAATCAATAATCATCAATCGTTAATCCCGAAATAGTAACCCATTTGCAAAGTGGAAGATATTGGTTATTCTTTGAGCAGTTAGGCAACACCGATTCTATCGCAGGTTAGGTTAGTTTTCGATTAATTTAATCCGAGGTTTGATTCGCGGATTAATCTATTGCCGCGGGCGGTAACAATGGGTTGATTGCAGGATACAATTGCAGGATAACAATGGAATAATTGCAGATGCATTACATTAATCACAGATGCATTACTGCAATTACAGATACTTTAATTGCAGATTAATTGACGATCCGCGAATTTAATTGGTAGTTTAAACACCGCGAGCGGTAACAATAGATTAATTGCGAGTAATTTAATCACAATTGCAGGATATCAATGGAATAATTACATCAATTGTAGGTACTTTAATTACAGGGTAATTGGCGATCTGCGATTTTAATTGGCAGTCTAATCACCGCGGATCAAATTGATACAAGAGATCGCGGGGCTAAGGAGCGCCGAACAGCCACCGCCCCCCCCTACCCACGCTGACCCCCGCGCTAATTAAGATTAGATATCTAACGAAATATGCACGTGCACCAATTAACTTGATGTCGCAACCAGTCCAGACAGGAATATTCTTGTCTGCGTTCTTGTCTATTCCGCCACACCCCACCCCAGCGAGGGCTATTTAAACGAAAATATTCGTGTCACGAGCACCAGCAGTGTCGAAGCTCACATCTAGCCCTTCAAGTTTCTTGTGTTACACTTTGTGCCAGCACAGATCTCCTAGTCAGTGTTATCGTGTTTTGATCAGGTAAGCTAATCAAAATTTAAATAAAAACTATTGCTGCGGGCAATAAATAAATAAATACAATACATCATGGAATTATCAAATATATCTCTATCCTAGATTGAAAGCAGCACAGAGCAGCCCGCTCGCAACCCCTATCATAATTAAATAGGTGAATGGTCAGCATTAAATCCAGAAACAAATACCAACAATATTTACAAAATATAGGAGAACCGTAAATATTAATTTATCCTATTTCCAGATATATTTGATATATCTATATCACACCGCTAATTTTCACGTACGCCGCAGCTAATTAAAGTATGTTATATCCAAGTTAAATGCATGCACGCGATAAAATTATTATTATTATTTTAAGAAATGTCTATTATGGTGACAGCAAACACCCTTGTAAGAGGTGTGGACGGCAGGGTGTTCGGGACCCCCGCATCATCGAGAGCTGGCTGGGGGCAATTCGCAGGAACCTGGCGGCCCTAAATTTAGCTGTCACACAGCTGAAAGGGACCTCCAACGGAACTCTCGGCCTCCTAAACGGCTTGACTAGCGCCATCACCATGATGCAGCATAGGCGGTCGCAGCTCAAAGCGAGGCTCATCCGAGGAGGTGGAGGAGCAAGACTCCCCGCTGCCATAGAATATGTGGACCTCAAGTCGGCGTTCGCTGGGAGGATCCGCACGGGGGCCTACTTCAACCGGACTCACAAAGACCCCATCAACTGCCTGGTGGATTGCGGTCGCAGGGTTGCGACGAGGACCCAGAACGCTCTGGCCAAGAAACCGTTCTTAAAAATCAACACCGCATTCTGCGGAGAGTTCACCAAGATGGCGGGCAGTCAGGAGTTCTGGGAGTATAAACATTTCAACACCAAGAATGTGGTGATTGATTTGGATGCGGACTTGGCCGAGTGGTTCATGCTCCACGTCATGGTGCCGCTATTGGAGCAGCTGGAAGAATTTCAGGTTTGTACACCCCGCTGAATTTAATTTAATTTTCTCTAATATATCTATGTTTATTACAGGAGCGTGAGTCTGGCTGGGCCCTTGCAAGCGTGGTAAGCCTCAATGTTAATACCAACAAATATACGCCGCTGCTGGGATCCTCGTACATTGAGCTGCCGCCGCAGATAAAATTAAGACATGCCTGCGTCAATGTACGAAACAGCGATGAGGCTTGCTTCGCTTGGGCGGTCACCTCAGCGCTACATCCTGCCCCCAGAGATACCGAGAGGATGTCGTCCTATCCGTGGTATGAGAGCGTCCTGAACCTGGAGGGGGTCACGATGCCCATGCAAGGGTCTCAGATAGAGAAATTCGAGCGGCAGAATTCTCTATCCATCAACGTGTACATCTTGAATAAAAACAGAGGTAAATTTACAGTTAATCCGTCACGCCTCGCCCGGGATAAGGGCGATAGACACGTAAATCTCCTGCTTATTCAGGATGTATACGTTGATGAGGCCGATGATGAAGACGATGATATAAACGCCGTCCCCGTCCGGTATCATTATGTGTGGGTGAAAAACCCCTCCAGGCTGCTCTCATCCCAGCTGAGCAAAGAGGGCAGGCAGAAGTTCTTCTGCGATAGATGTCTGCATTATTTTAGAACTCAGGGCAAGCTTTCAGTAGTGTAGGAACACCGATACGGGGTCAATTTCCCCATAAGAAATACATGGGCCGATTTCTCGCTACTTTCCGCCATTTTGTTTTTTCAATTCATCGAGACGGAAGAGCCCTATTTGTACAATGCGTTGCCTATGGGCCAAGAGGACTTATTGACGTGTATGTTGGGTTGCCTAGGTGTGGTTTTGGCAGCGCACCAATTTGAATTATGCTGAGTTGGTTGTGTACGTTGGGCAACGTACAATTGAGCGAATTAATCGTAGATATATTAACACTATTCTGAATTTTTGAAAAGCACGCGAGTTTTATTTATTTATTAATTATTATTATTATTAATTATCATTATTATTTAATGTAATGATGGGATATTCGTATGTGGGGCCTTCACTGCTACCGGCAAAGGCAGGCCCCCGCTAGGACTCCATCCATACGCATCCACCCTGCGAACGCCGGCTTCAGGTCGCGCCCCTCCACATCTAAATTTGTTTACAAGTCGCCGAGCTGGAGGCTGATGTGCCCCGAAAGCCGCGTCGCCGCAAGGAAAGAGCCCATCTAACGAGCAATACATGTACTATAAAAATACAGGTAATAACCGAGAATACCAACTGTCATACCAACTTAAACTTTCATAATACCTGTAATTTGATAATATACGGGTACCGATTGAGGAATAAATTTCGTGTCAATATACGAGGCCGTAAAATATTAAATCGTGTGCGAGTGTAAATTCAACATGGAGTCCGGCGTAACATGTACAGGGGGATCGGGGTAACAACGTGTACCGAGAGTTCAAAAATAAATCAAATATTATACACTGCGCGACAAAAGTCTGGGTTCACTAACAATTTTTCCGATTTTTCGTCCTATTTTTTTTTTTTCAAATAAACCAAAATGTTAATGTTTGTTTATCAAAAAACAAGTTTAATGACGTAGTCGCCAAATGCATAGCCGTACAATTTTTAATATAGTGCATGTTTTCCTTCTAACGTGCCTTATTCAGATTTTTGAGATTTGGTTAACAATTAAGTTGGTGTTGTCATGGATTTGTTTATCATGCTTCAAATGTTGCTGGCAAGTGTCAGTGTGTGCTGAAATTTAGTTTTGTGATCAAAATGCCGATATCTCCAGTAAGATGTGCACGGATAATTGCCCACATTGAAGAAGGACATAGCCAGAGAGAAGCAGGCCGTAGGTATGGAGTTTCTCAAAACGGGGTCCGAAGGATTTGGCAGAGGTATGAGGAAGATGGTCTACTAACAGCCAGAGCACGGTCAGGAAGACCAAGAAAAACTAATGCTCAAGATGACCGATTTATGTTGTTACAATCTTTGAGAAATCGCACTGAAACTGCAACAATTAGAGCTAATGAGCTGGCTGCAGTCAGAAATGTTCAAATATCGGCACGTACAGTTCAGCGACGACTTCGAGAAAATAATCTAAAGTCTTATCGGGCTGCCACTGGTCCAAAACTTATGGTTCGTCACAAACAAAACCGACTGAATTTTGCTAGAACTTATCAGAACTGGGGGGCTGCCGAGTGGCGACATGTCTTATGGACTGATGAATCCCGTTTTACGTTGGATGCTCCAGACGGTCGTACACGGGTATGGAGGAGACCAGGAGAACGATACGCAGCATGTACCATGGCTCCTAGATCCAATTTTTTCGGAGGCTCTGTAATGGTATGGGGAGGGATTTCTGTCGAGGCTCGTACAGAACTCCATATTTGTGATAGAGCAGCCCTTAACGCAGATAGGTACATTAGGGATATTGTAGAGGAACATGTTGTACCATACAGTCACTTTATTGGAGAAAACTTTCAATTAATGCAGGATAATGCTCGCCCACATGTGGCGAACATTACCCTCCAATATTTTAACGAAGTCGGAATTAGGTGTTTGGATTGGCCTGCTTGTTCACCAGATCTGAACCCTATTGAGCACGTGTGGGACCAACTGGGAAGAGCCATTCGAGCTCGCCCTGATCGCCCTCGGACCTTAAGAGACCTTGCAGCATGTTTGGTTGAAGAGTGGGACAGACTGCCGCAAGAAAACATTGCAACGTTGATTAACAGCATGTCTAGACGTCTGGACTGTGTTATTAGGGCTCGTGGTGGAAACACCAGATATTGAAAGTTTCGTTCGTACCCATAGTTCGTGTTTTTCACTTTTTTTTATAAACACTATATTTCTTTAGTATCCTAAAATGTAAGTAAATAAAGATTAATTATTAATTTATCACCAAAGGTGGTTTTTCATTTTTGTTTTTTGATAAACAAACATTAACATTTTGGTTTATTTGAAAAAAAAAAAAATAGGACGAAAAATCGGAAAAATTGTTAGTGAACCCAGACTTTTGTCGCGGAGTGTATTAAGGTAAACGGGTAAAAAGTACATAGTCTAATTGTTTTTCTCGATAAGTATGGAATAGACGTCGGAGGTGTGTAACGTAATAAAATAATATTAACTCTAGGTGACACTATAATGTTTAAAAATACATTTAGTTATTACTTCATTTGCTAATGCCTGGCGAAAACTTGTAGGCGTTTTTTATCAACTAAAAATTGTCTTTTTTCAAACAAACAAAAATAATAAGAGGGAAAAATTTGATAACAGGTTCCACAAACGCAGCAACTCTCGAAACACAAATGAGGATTGAGTAACCATAAATTCACGACGTAATGTTCCGACTTGATTGACATTTGAAGTAACATAACCTCAATATCAGTTTAAATTAGTTTTCAACCAAATGATTTTCACTGTTGCCATGTGTAAATTACAGTGTTGGCGATTTGTTGTTTTATTAATTAACCGAATATAAATTAAATTGATTACGCCTGTTCATATCTAATAAATTATACTATCGTAACATAACTTAATTTTAAATTAATTAACCATGAGCCACGCATCAAGTGTGAGTGCGATGGACACCCCAGCAAATGTCTGCATCAAACGAGGACAGCGCACCTGAAAACAGTAAGGAACCTAAAAAAAAAAATCGCCACAGAGGCCGGAAAAACATCGAAACGGGTTAGAACTTAAAAACCGCACTAAATCTAACACAGACACAGACATCTGAAATACCCACATACAAAACCGCACTCACACACGCACACACAGCCGCACAAACTAAAGCACACACAAGCACACACAGAATACAGATGAGATCACAACCACCAAATGAATACAACTCCTACAAACACCACTATGAAATAAGCACGAATGCCACCATCACACGCATACAACTTGCACGCTTATAGGAAACGCACTGGAGTTGAAACGGAAATCCCAGACGAAGATATTGGCAAGCAACTCACTAACAAGAAATATATTTATAGATACTGCAAAAGGCATCATAGCAAGAGCAACAGACATACCGACATCGATGATAAGAATTATAACTGGAGACATCGACTCATTCGAAAGAATGACACATGACGGAGGACTGTATTACCTAAATAGGTTCTACAGGTTCAGACCAGGCAAACAGGCTTCGGAGAAGGTGTTTTGTGGTAAGATCTATGCGCGGGGCGGTGTTTTTGCCTGTATTTAGTATGTCATAGTATTCATCTTCTATTATGTTTGGCGGTTCCTTATTGTCTGTGTTTTGGTTAAAATGTCTATCGTACCAGTCATTCATGTTTGTGGACTTATCGTTGTTACATCTAGGGTCGTCGATGGGGGTGAAAGCAGATGTAAAGAGGTTTGCGAAGGGGTATGCCTTCCGTTCGTCTGTCGTATGTTTTTTATTATCTTGTAGGAGTGTAGGTGTACGTGACGGTCTTTTTGTATTTTGTCAGTCGTTTAATTTTAGCCCTATAGGTTGTTCCTTGGTCTCTCTCAATTTCTTGGCATACTTCGAGCCATTTATGTGACTTTTATTGCTGTGTCCTTGTCTGTATGGTTTTGTTTAGTCTATTCATTATTGTTTTGTGTTTCTGTCCCCTGTCAGAGTGTATGCTCTGCACATTTGTCACTTGTACTTGATTAGTGTAAGTATGTACTAAGGTAGTCTGTGTTTGTAAAATGTTTCGTTTGTTTGGGGGCGTATGTTTTGTTATAGAGCTAGTGAGTTTTTTCTGAAATTCCATTAGGTGTTGTAGTTCTATGTCTTCTCTTTCGATTACGTTCAGGTATGTCAGCATGTATGTATTTACTGTGCTTTTCAAAAATTCAGAATAATGTTAATATATCTACGATATTAATTCGCTCACATGTACGTTGAGCAACGTACACAACCAACTCAGCATAATTCAAATTGGTGCGCGGCCAAAACTACACCTAGGCAACCCAACATATACGTCAATAAGTCGGTGGCTGTCCGGCGGTCCTTAGCCCCGCGATCTATGGTATCAATTTGATCCGCAGTGAATAGACTGCCAATTAAAATCGCAGATCGCCAATTAACCTGTAATTAAAGGACCTACAATTGACGTAATTATTTCATTGTTATCCTGCAATTGTGATTAAATTACTCGCAATAAATCTATTGTTACCGCTCGCGGTGATTAAACTACCAATTAAATTCGCGGATCGTCAATTAACCTGCAATTAAAGTATCTGTAATTACAGTAATGTACCTGTAATTAATGTAATACATCTGCTATTATTCCATTGTTATCCTGCAATTGTGATTAAATTACTCGCAATGTCCATAATCAACCCATTGTTACCGCCCGCGGTAATTGATTAATCCGCGAATCAAACCTCGGATTAAATTAATCGAAAACTAACCTAACCTGCGTTAGAATCGGTGTTGCCTAACTACTTCTTTGCCATAATTTAATTTCAGTTCTTGAAATATGGCATCTAATAGTATGATGACCAATAGCGACGCATTATGTTACCACTAAATTACATATTGTATTAGAAATTGTTTCGATTAATTGGATTCGTCTGTCAGGATAATGCACTCAACATAAATCTCTCAAAATCCGTATATCCGAATTTGAATATTTAAGTACTTTCTTGCGCTGAATAAATTTTCTCAAAACAGTACTAACATTTGAAATGATCCATGCGCCAGCAATTTTGGATACAAAACCGTTGCATTTTAGCAACGCATTTGATACTGTCGTTTTAAAACTGAACATATCCTATGTTCAGAGATAAAGAAAACGCGCGGAATATAATCTGTCACAATTGAAACGTTTATTTCAGAAAAACGCCGACAGACACTTCTATGGATTTTGATTTTTTTACGGAATCATAATCTCATACTGTGAACACATTTTTTTTTGCATTATCCCTTCAACTACCATTACATTTTATGGGATAATATTTACAGTGAGTATTGCGTTTGGTGCAGAAACCTATTAAGCGACATCACTTGGTGTGTTTCTGTAGTACCTAAACCTAATTTCTTAATTTTTGTCCTGTTGCACCACCTGTTTTCTCTGATTAAACATCTGGAAGGGGTGTTTCTAATAACCGAAGAATCCAATTCAAAGTTTCATCTTATAAAACAATTTGAATTTAAAAAGCTAGCCAAAGTTGTTGTTGGGCACTTTATTGAGGGTTTTGCGTAAAAGTACAAGGACGTTTCTGAACTCCCAACAGTTAGAGCGTACCCATCTGGAAAATTACCTATCAGTAACCAAAAAAATGATAACCTGAAGAAGCTAAGTAGCTAAGTTTCTACCCTAACATCTGCTACTAGAATACTACGCAAGCGGGATGCAACTTAGACAAGGAATATAAAGATGAGTAGGTTTATAAACTGAAAGCATATAAGAGTTTTTTTTTCTACTGTGGAATTAATTTTTATACTGTTTTAATACTACTTCTTAATATGGGAAAAACTCCGTCTTATTCTGTGTTCAAGTACAAAAAATATTGCTTATAACATTATCTTTTCTTATTAACAATCTTGATACCACAACAAAATTAGGAAATATTATTAAAAATTAATTAGATTAATATTAAAAATGTTCGTTTCTACAGTATACACGCAGTTTAGTGCACAAACCCGTCAACTGTAACGTTTTTAAATTTCCTTAACAAGTAAAGGATAAATATTATAATGTTATTACAGGCAATGTTCACTTTGAAGGGGCGTTAATTAATTCTCAAAAAAATTTCAAGCTAAAATCTATATTATAGCGTTGCGCCGACTCGAATAATTGTATTCGCTCATCTCGAGTTAGACGTGTATTCGAGATATTAATAGCGGCAACTCGAGTTGGCTGGTGTTCAATCACGGGCGGTCGGCGATCCAATGAACTTGACTTGAATATCTTTTAATAAAAGCATAATGTAGTCGACTCAAATTAAAAACGGCATTTGTTAATTCTAAACAAAATATAATAGTATTATTCATAACATAATATATTAGACAACGTTTAAGGCAATAATATATAAAAGATAGAACACAAATATAAAAACTCTATAATAATGAATCTCTACATATTGACGACGGACATATAAGATGTTTACCATCTGGGCGAACTTTCCCAGTCTTCCACCCTGGCAGTAAGCGGCGAGTATCGTACGTGGCTCTGCATAATGAGGGGAACAGTTAGAATGCACCGTTACTCTTTTCCGGGGGAATTCCGCGATTTCGCAGCCCCAACCTCCCTACCCTGTTACGGTACATGGGCACTTGCGGGGGTGGGGTTCTAGCCAATGAGCGGGCAGTTCTGGGTTTTTGGAAACCCATGACGGGGTGATGGACCACAGACAAGCTCTCTTAGTTTCCAGCCACCACAGAGTACAGACGTACGGAGTAAGTGCTCTTGGGTATCGTATTTTTTTATCTCTTGTTGCGGAGATCATTACCGGGTTATACCTTAGCCGCGAGGAACCCAGTCCAACGACGTCATTATTTAATTGTATAGCATAACATTAGAGAAGTGTGGATTTCGCAAGGTCAAGTTGATTGTTACTGCCTACATTAGTGTTTATTTTTCCCCTAGATCCCTTAACGCATATACACACGACCCTGAGCTAGAGTTGCCGCTGGAGGAGGTGTTAAAACTTGTTTTCAAGCTGCCAAACTGCCTCCGACCGCGAAGACGTTAGTGGACCCGCCGCCTCCGCCATTAAGACAGACCCGCACAGCACCGTCCGACGTTAATATCTATATAAGGAAACCAAAATACAATTTCTTATAACATAAAAATAATAATTTAAAGTTAATGAAAACAATTCAAAATAAATATAACAATAAATAATAATTCTTACTTTTCACTACTACTATTTAGGAAATTACTGAATTAGAATCAAGCAATCGACTATTAAGGAACAATGTTTGGTCAAGTTTCTTCGGGTAAAGTCTATTTCTGTCTTGATTTGTTAATTGTCCGGCTTTTGAGAAAACGCTCTCAGACGGAACTGAAGTAGCAGGAATGCATAAGTATTTGATGACCATTTTATATAAATCTGGAAAGAAATTTTGATGCAGTTTCCAAAAATCTGCCGGATGATGTTTTCTGTCCAGTAGCGGAAGGTCTAAGTATTACCTCACGGCTACCACAGATTCCGAAACTGAAGCAGCTGAAGAAACATTCTCACCCATGCCATATTGAAGTTTTCCCATATTTCATCATCGGATTCAACATTTTCAGAATTCGGGGAGCAGGAGCAAGATTTTTGATCTCATCAATTAGTTCAGTTTCAGTCCTTTGAATTAACTCATCTATAAGCGACTGCATGGTACTTTCTGCATTACCTTCAATGCTAAATCCCATTTTTTTGAATCGCGGATCAAGGAAACAAGATTTTGCTCAATACTATTCGTTTCCAAATGTCCTAACCGTCTGTCAAGTACATCTAACAATTTTGATTGTAGACTATTGCCTGTTTGTGTTAATAATATTTTATTTCGTATTGCACTTGTTAATCCTCTAACTAACGGAATGATACCGGACAACGTAGTATACATTTCTCCTGACAGTTCGTTCGTCATTTTGTCCAAAGGTTTTAAAAGACTAAAGTAATCTGTCCACTCATAAGTTTTGTGGTGGTGATTCTAATAAACCCAATGTAGCCGATAATGGTGATCGAATATCCATTAATTATTGAATCGTGATTAATGCAGAGTTCCATCTTCCTGGAACATCTTGCTTCAATTTTAACTGTTTAAGACCCATTTTTTGTTGCATTTCATTTAATTTCTAACTGGCTACGTTACTCATTTTAAAATGCATAACTATACATCTGCATTTTTTTAAGAGTTCAGAAAATTCTGAGTAACTTTTTATGCAGTCTTGGACTGCCAAATTCAAAGTATGCGCTACGCAATAGTAATTTTGTTGGCGTAAATATGCAGCTACTACACAAATCCCCTGAAGGAATGAATAGCTGCGGCCAGCTGCGGCACGCGACTTGGAAATCAAGTATACAAACACAGGTGCTGACTCAGTTTGGCCAACTCGAATAATCATTCTCTAGTTGGAATATTTACGAGTCGTAATTTCTCGAGTCATAGGATTATTCGACTCGGCACAACGCTAATTAATATCAAAGATATAATGGTTTTCTTTATTGAACGTTGACACTCACTTGCAAGTGATCTTATATTTTATTTGTAATATAATTGTAATTTGTTTTGTAGTTACCGATTTTGTGTTTTGGTCCAGACTTTCACTTTAGACTTTCACTCCTTTATTGAGGGTTTTGCGTCCTCAATCCTCAATGTTTATCTTAAAAAAAGTACAAGGACGTTTCTGAACTCCCAACAGTTAGAGTGTACCCTTCTGGAAAATGACCTATCAATAACCAAAAAAATGATAACCTGAAGAAGCTAAGTAGCTAAGTTTCTACCCTAACATCTGCTAGTAGAATACTACGCAAGCGGGGTGCAACATAGACAGGGAATATAAAGATGAGTAGGTCTATAGACTGAAAGCAAATAAGAGTTTTTTTTTCTACTGTGGAATTAATTTTTAATACTGTTTTAATACTACTTCTTGTAACGCTCCGATATTATTTTATTATATAATTTTATTATTCGTCGTTTTTATCGTGAAATTATTATATAATTTCTTGATTATTTTGGCTCGTGATTTATTATATAATGTTTTAGTTATTTTTGGCTCGTTGTCACTCCGCACTCGAGTTACCCTCGAATTAGTACTTGAGGAAGCGCGGGTTCAACCCCGAGGTGTTCAGGGAAGGCCGCCAGCTTTTCTACAGTGGAGATGGGCGGGGTTATTTTTTTTTGTGTTTCAAAAAAAGGGAAAAAAATAAAGGAAACAACTCCGACAGTTGCTTCCACTTGTGGGCTCCAATTATTTTTTTTCTCAAGGAAAGGTCCCTGTGAGGAAAACAATAAACTCTCCAGAAAAACGTATTTAAGCTATTTTAATGAGAACTAGATAAATTAAGTATTAACAAGAATACCCTGTGGGAGGAACTCCCAGTACGCGGCGTAACTCGCGTGCCTGACGTGCCGGTGAGAATAATACGAGTTAAAGCGCATTGGTAGCCCGCCGACGACCGGATTCCGATAGCTATCGTTATGGTGGCGAATCAAGGTTTCCGCATCAAAACAGTGTGCGGGGCGGTCGTCCCACGATTACGCAGCGTCTCACAATTTAAAAATAGGGTGAAATTGGGTGAAGCCCATCATAGCGCAAGAGAAACATTTAATGTAAATAAAAGAAAATAATCCTATCTGTTTTATCCGGACGGCCTCGAAATTTCCTGGTGCGGTCCTGTCCTCGTCCGCGTCGATGGTCACCTGTAGCGCTGTGTCCGCGTAGCGGAGCGTGTGACGCCGCAGTCGGTTCTCCAGGGACGGCACTGCTCCGGAGCCCGTCCACACGTGGCGGTCCTGTGACTCTCCCCCACACCGGATGGCGAGGGTGTATGATCGCCCAATGCCCACTACGTCGCCCCGTACTCTCGACGAAGATTAAAGTATAAATTCCGGGTAGATAAGATCCGACCCGTGGCAATTACGAACCAAGGAATAATTACGAATGCCAGCGATTATAAATGCCAGCGATTACGAGCCTAAAATAACAATGCCCTATTTAACACATTCACTCTCACTCATTACAAATATCGCGGGGGGGAAAAGAGGATTTTTGTACACACCTGAGATGGAAAGCGGCTCGAAGAAAGAAAGTGTCTGCACGTGGCCTTCGAAAAAATTCCGACAAAGTCGCCGTAGTTTTCGGACGTATTATGCTATTATTACCAGCACGCCGAACTACGTTAGTCAATCCGATATGAAGATCCGGAAACTTCCGTTGAAACTTCTACCACTCACAGGGTACCGATATTTCAAATTTCACAATCGGAGGTATGGGCACGATGCAGGTCACCAGAATGAATCTGCTCTCCGGCCTTCCCAGCATCTGTGCGCGTTATCAAGCGACACAATCATGTCCAAAAAAAACTAGCCATTTGGGCGGCCTACGGTATTGCCACCGCTCGGTCGCATTTCGCAAAAATAAACCGTTACATCGTGATTTATTATATAATGTTTTAATTATTTTTGGCTCGTGATTTGTGATCGTATTTAGTAATTACACGTCGTGACGTTTAATTTAAGTACCGTGATTACTCTCAAGGTACTTTGCTATTGGTAATGTGTTAATTAACGTACACTAATAATGGATTAATACAAGAAAGCACCAATTTAAGGATTTGTTTTGTTTATTTAATAATAGACACGCTGAAATTGTAAAACACAGGGAAATAAAACACAGGTTGATGATGATGTAAATTAATTTATATAATTGTAACATACAGGAAAATAAAACGCAGGTTAACGATTATGACATGAATTGATTTATTTTCTAGATTTTGTTGACCTTTTAATGAATTTGTAAATTCTCTTATTTATTCAATTGATAATTTGAAAATGGTTATTACTACGAAGTTTATTTACGAGAGTTTGTTATACATGCACGTGCTTCTCTTAGACCACTTATTACCATGCTCTTTCACTCCATTTAACTACGGGAAAGTGATATGATAAAAAATAGAACTATTTAAAGATGTTGAAATATCCCCAATAATTCATGAATGATTACTAGAGGTATCTCGCGATCTTCCCGAATTTCATGGTTGTGTCGGTATCCACACAATAATGTAATTATTGGAGCCCCATTGTCTACGTTGATTGAGGTAAATTAGTAATTCTACCCACGACCACAGCAAGCACCAATGTCACAAGTAGTCATCACCGTCAGACATGTTACAAGTTGTATCAAATAACAGTTCTGCTACCTCAATCGGAAATGTTTATGTAATATTATAATATATTATTATTAGGAACATTGGAGGTTATTAATAACTTCTCTTGTGATTATACCAAGCTTCATTCTCTCGTTTATCATTTTCTCTGTTTATACGGGGTTTTAATAATTCCACTTATTTCTTGTTTACGATATTTATCCATAAATTGTCATTATGTCTTCAAATTATTTAGATTTAATCCAGCCTATTTTATCTGTTCGATTCTAAATTACTCTGCCCAATAATAGGTACGTTATGTGCTTGTTTTATGATTTGAAATAAAGAAACCAGTATTTTTATACATTATGTTTTTAAATTATTATGATTTAATCCAACTTATTTATTTATACAATTATAAATCACTCTGCCCAATAATATGCACGTTATGTGCTCATTTATGATTTAAAATGAAGAAGCCATCATTTTTATGAATTATTTTGATTTGAATATGATGATGTATGTCGGAGGGTAACACTGAATGCCTTGATTAGTTGTTATAGTTATGGTGAATACAGCCACGTTAGTTTGCGATCGCGGGCGCGATGTATGATGAGTTTATATGTTTAAATGTTATGATGCTGACGACGATTTGATTCTAGTGGAGGAGGTGATTCCACAATAACAGGTGTGTGAACGAAGTGCGCGGGTGGGCGTCAATTACACCTGTTATTGCTTCCTCTTGTGATTCGTAAACACGAATAGCGTTCGAGCCGCCTTTGTTTACTGATAGGAATAGGTAATCGGTGTTTGGCTTTTCTAGGTAACTTGTGGTTGGTTAAATACACTATTTTCCGTCAATTTGAATCTAGTGCGGGAATTTGATTTCACAATAACAGGTGTGTGAACGAAGTGCGCGGGTGGGCGTCAATTACACCTGTTATTGCTTCCTCTAGTGATTCGTAAACACGAATAGCGTTCGAGCCGCCTTTGTTTACTGATAGGAATAGGTAATCGGTGTTTGGCTTTTCAAGGTAACTTGTGGTTGGTTAAATACACTATTTTCCGTCAATTTGAATCTAGTGCGGGAATTTGATTTCACAATAACAGGTGTGTGAACGAAGTGCGCGGGTGGGCGTCAATTACACCTGTTATTGCTTCCTCTAGTGATTCGTAAACACGAATAGCGTACGAGCCGCCTTTGTTTACTGACAGGAATAGGTAATCGGTGTTTGGTATTTATAGGTAACTTAGGGTTGATTGAAAGGAATAAGCACTCCCGTGAATTTATAATGAGACTGGTTTAACAACTTTATATTATCGTTAATAATAATAAAAAAAATACTCTGTACCTAGAATTGTACGTTTTTCGATTTATTCAAATTTTTATTCTACTTCGCGTTTTTTTTACAACGTTATATGCAATCGTTAATTTAATTATAACCCGACGTGAATTTATATACTCAAAACCGCGAATGTCGTGTGCGTTGCCCGTGGCCGACGCAACTTTCTTACTGATCTCGCTCGTGTGTGGCTTGGCTTAAATAGGTTTTTTTCAGCTTCAAATCTCCACTCCCGTCACATATCTACTGCTAAATATTCGCCCCCATCTCTTAGTTACCATGGTGATTATTAATCTTGAGTGTGCGTGTGGTATTAATGCGTTTTTAGCGCAGATTTTTACACTTAACTTAAAGAGTTGCCATTCGAGGTGATTTTTACGTGCCTGGCGCTTGCTCGTTTCTAAGGGGCGCTGATACCCAAATTGTTTATGTGACACCACGACATGGAATCTTCCAGAACCGTGCATATGCAGGCCTCGGCTCTTGAGATATTTGGCGACGCACTGGCGCGACTTGCGATGGCTATTTATCACATTTCACCCTGGGATTATTTGTAAATGAATTAATTTAATAATTTGGTTGTATTCATAATTTTTTAAATATGAGTCACTTTATTGCGTAAATGCGTATTATACTGGGCGTATATTTGGGCCTATTACATTCTTAATATGGGAAAAACTCCGTTTTGTTTCTTATTCTGAGTTCAAGTAAAAAAAATATTGCTTATAACATTATCTTTTCTTATTAACAATCATGATACCACAACAAAATTAGGAAATATTATTAAACAATAATTAGATTAATATTAAAAATGTTCGTTTCTACAGTAAACACGCATTTTACTGCACAAACCCGTCAACTGTAACGTTTTTAAATTTCCTTAACAAGTAAAGGATAAATATTATAATTTAATTACAGGAAATATTTACTTTGAAGGGGCGCTAACTAATTCTCAAAAAATGTTCAAGCTAAAATCTACACTGGCGAGCAAAAAAATAGAGGTCACTTTAAAATTATGACTTATTTTTGGATTTTTTTGTTTTAACTCTATGTTTTCAAATTGTAAACAATTGTACTGTATTTTGCACACTAAATTAAAAAAGCAATGTTGAATCGTAAAGCATATTTATTGTTTTTATTGCCTATTTTGGAAATATCACAAATTTACAGTTCAGACGAAGATCGAATTTTTGTTCCTAGGACTAATATGGAACAAAAAATAATGAAAAAAAAACTTATCACTAATAACGAGTATTACCCCCTCTTACATTAATGACTGCTTACAGTCGACGAGGAACACTTTGAATTAAATTAACGATCACATTTTGGTCGATATTATTCCATTCCTGCAACAGCTACTGTCTTAGCTACTGAGCAGTTCTTGGAGCAGGTGAATGCTTTGTGATACGTCGTCCCAACTCATCCCATACATGTTCTATAGGATTCATATCCGGACTGACAGCTGGGCAATCGAACCGCGAAATTCCCACTTCATCCAGATAATCTCTGACAACTCTGGCTACGTGAGGTCTAACATTATCTTGCATAAAAATGCCGCGCTCGCCCATAGTTGTCATGAAGGGCATAACATGATCTTCGAGAACCTCTGTAATGTATCTGTGAGCTGTCAGGGAGCCATTCTCTATAAAGACCAACTCTGTATGTGCTTCGGTAGAAATTCCTGCCCAAGCCATAACCGACCCACCGCCAAATGGAAGTCGCTCATCAATAAAAACTGAAGCGTATCTTTCTCCACGTCTTCTCCACACTTTTCGACGTCCGTCTGTTCCATCGAGGCAAAACCGCGACTCATCTGAAAACAGTACCCTGCTCCAGTCCTCATTATTCCATGCCCTTTGATTTCGAGCAAAAGCCAATCTTGCAACACGATGTCGGCGTTGTAAAGGTGGACCTGTAGCCATCTTTCTACAAGACACTCCAGCAGCCCGAAGCATTTTCCTAACGCTCCATTCACTAACATTTACATCTCTAACATCATGGAGTTGATTTCGTAGATAAACTGTAGAAGCTGTTCAAATCGGCAAACTTGTAGACCCCTAAAAACGGTCATCTCTAATCGTGGTGACTTTTTTCGCCCGGATCCTGGTCTTCTGGTAATCAGGCCAGTATCCAAGTAATGCTGATACACTTTTTGTATAGCACAAAAGCCATCAATCCTTGCAGTTTCACGTTTTCCTGGCCCATCTTCAATGGACGCTATAATTCTTGCCACAGTAATAGGGCCTAAAGGCATCATGACCTGTTAAGTACAGTACACCGTGTGAATGACAAGTTTCGCAGAGAAAAATCAACACTAAGTAAGAAAACCACAACGAAACGTAGGTTTTCAATTACAGCGAAATGGATGTTGTTTCATAAAAGTCTGTAACACGGTGATAGTAACTGACAGATAGATAACATTTGTCAGGAAATGTATTATTAAACGCCTACTTTGGTTCACAATTTGCAAACATAAAGTTGAAACAAAAAAATTCCAACAATAAGTCATAATTTTATTAATTAAAGTGAACTCTATTTTTTGCTCGCCAGTGTATATTAATATCAAAGATTAAATGTTTTCCTTTATTTCCCGAATATTTGACAACGTGCACTTGACGGGTTTCTGAAATAAACGATTCCATTGTAGTTGGAAGGAACGTTGACACTCACTTGCAAGTGTTCTTATATTTTATTTGGTTTTGTAGTTACCGATATTGTGTTTTAGTTCAGACTTTCACTTCAGAGTCACTTCACGTGGTGAAAGAAATGCTCAGCTCATTTTGAAATTTTAAATGAAGTGAGCTTTAGCTGCATTTTATGGTAAAAACAAAGCACCTTATTTGTTAAATAATCTGGATGGTTCTTTTTTTCTTTTTTTTTTCTTTTTCAAAAGTTACTTACAAAACTATTAAACATTAAACGATGACATCTTCTCAGAGTTATTATTGGAGGTGTGGGACATATTTAACTTTGACAAATATGCTAAAGTTTTCCATCAGTGAGCTAAACACTTCAGTTCACTTTATTGATTTAAAATCACCACAGTTATAGCGCCATAATTGAAAGGTGTTGGATAACAATATGTTTCTACTCATATATGTGAAAGTAGCAATTTTCCACGGCTTACTATACATGAAAGTGGTAGTTTTTCACTCTAGACATGAAAATATATTTACATCTAGAGATGAAAAAAACACGGAAGCATGAATTCATTTCTATGAAAACGACTTTACAAATATTCATTCCGGTAATTTGCATTGTGACAGGGACAATTATTTTTTAATTAAATTGAACTTGAAAGTTCTATCTAATATTTTATAAACTGCATTATCGAAGAAAAAATAGCATTTCCTATTCGAGATGAAATACGTTAGCGCGGCTCTCGTGCTCAACTGTCCACTTACGACAAAAAGGACAAATCGGTATTTTCATCTCTTGTTTAAAAAAATACTTTTTTTAGATTAACTGATTTCAATCAAATACAGAGTGAGCTGGAATGGTTGTCATTGTGGTAAGTTTACCGTAATGCAGAGAATCAATTTTATTTACACACCTCTGTCAGAATGACGGCAATGTATCAAAGCGTTTTTTTAATATGCAACATACAAGTAAAATTAATTCTCTGTGATTAATTCTTCTAGGCAAATATAACAGTTTACAGTAATATTTAGAAATAGAATATGGATATATATTTAGTATAAAATAAGTAGTATATTTTAGGATAGTTTTATGGTTACCTGTTGGATATTGTCACTCATTGTCACTAACATCCAGTGCCATCCAGGTACTAATTTTTGTAACATGAAAAATTACCGATAAAACGGCTAGGTAAAAATGAAATACTCTTATTTTAAGTGGGCACTTAAGTATTGGCATTTTTGAATGACTAATAATAAGTCATTTTTCATATCGTCTTTTTGAGGTTAAAATCATGGAATTTAATTTTTTATCTGAGAGAGAGTAAGAAAGATAGGTGTACACTGCACACATCTCTACAAAATATGTTTCAAATTAAACAGGGAAGCCAGAAACATATTTATATATAGGATGTTCCATTTAAAAAATAAAAGTTGATAGCTACTTCCGGTACAACCGGAAATATATTTTTATATTATAGAAAGTTGAGAGTATTTTACCTGAAGAGAATGGAATCAGCCATGTTTGGATTAATTTTATGAAATTTATATTTTATCGGGAACCACATAAATTTCTAATGGTCCATTATCGTGCGACACCCTGTATACTTATGTTTGTATTTGTTTTTTTTCATGTTTTTCATTCGTATATTTCATTCTGCTTTTGATTTGTTTTTCATATTATGTCTGTACTACGAGCCCTAACAACTTAATGTTCGGACGGCACCTATTTGAATACATATTTACTGATTGTTGTTCTGTAAATTGTTTATATTTGTTTTAATTCATGAATTAGGAATACTACATTATTAAGGGACGCTTTTGTTGAAAAAATATTTGTTTTATATCAACAAGAAATGAAAAGATAGAAAAAAATTAAAAAAAGGAACTAATTCTATTGACAACTTAATGCTCGGCCGACGACCGTTTAAATTATTAATACGGTGTCACATCACCTTTTGCCTTTATGATCGCTCGTATTCTAGCTAGCATGGTTTCCAGCAAAGACCTGCAGTAATTTGGCGTGAAAGATCTCCACATTTATGTCAGTTTCGTCTCCAAAGCATGTTCGTTTTGTTGAGAATTGTTCCTCAAGTGACTTTTCATGCTGCCACAAGGTCTCAATAATATTTAAGTCCGGACTGTGAGAGGGCTAAGACAGAACTTTTATTCCGAGATCTGAAAACCATTTGTTTGTCGTCTTATGCCTGCCATACAGGCTCCGGAAAATCGTTAAGGAAAAACTGTTCAGACCTGACCTTAACGATTTCCGGATCGTGTGTGGGCAAAAACTGAACAGTTTTAACTGAACTGAACGGACTGTTCAGGCCGTCAAGTATAATTGAAATCGCAAACGATAAATCTGTATAGATCTGGACGGTTCAGATAAAACTGAACGTGTGTCAGTTCTGACAGTTCTGAGTGTGAAGTCTGTCAGTTCCGTTCAGTTGTGAGGAAGCCTTAGAGCAACAAACATGTCTCGTGAGAATTTGGAAGAGTTTTTAAAACCCTATGAATCCGCACCTTGCCTTTGGCTAATGAAAAGCAAAGAATATCACGACAGAATTGCATCATCTGACGTCGCCATGGCTGTCAAAGCTGAGACGCGATGCGATCGAGATCGGAGCGTGTGTGTGCGGTTTGCAGACCGGCGGCTCCGGAAATCCTGACAGATTTATCTGAACAGTTTTTCCTTAACCATTTTCCGGAACGTGTATGGCAGGCATTAGCTATATGGCTTGATGCACCATCTTGCTGGAATATGAAATTCCCATCTGGAGACAGCTTATGTACGCTGGGAATAAGACCATTATTCAGAATTGGCTGATATTTAACAGCATTAATTTTACTATCTATTGTTTCCATTTTTCCCAAACCTTTTCCAGACATACACCCTTAAATCAATACCCCTTTTGGAAACTTCACAGTCCTTTTTATATAATCCGCTTTAAAAACTTCCGTTTTATCTCGAATAATACTTTTTCTACAATCTCCTACAGAGATGTGGAATTTGGAATCATCGCTAAATATGACTTTGGACCAATCTTCTACTGTCCAAAACAATTTAAACTTAGCCCAATCTATACAATTGTTCTTCTGTTTGTTTGTTAACCGGTGGTTTTCTGTAGGTTTCAATAAAATACAATAAAGTGAATTAAACAAAGTAAAGTAATTTAATATTTCATTTGAGCCGTTTATTTTGAAAGTGGCTTAAGTCCATTTTCATCTTTTATCAAGTTGGCACTTGTGACATTTATAATTTATGCTAAACTGTCAAAAAAATAAATCGGTATTGAAATATACTTAGTACATTTGAAAATTTTATATCACGTACATTTTCAAAATAATATAAATACTGAAAATCCTAATTTTTAAAGTGACCTAAGTCCACTTTTTATTGACGATGTCAAAAAGTGCGGCCCAAAATGTTGAAAGCAGTGATGAAGGTAATTTAAATTACGTTTTGATATTAAATTGAAATTTAAAAAATAATATTTAATTTAAAGAAATTATTAAACCCATGGTAAAGGATAAAATAACAAGATTTCTTGATTCTGAAAGTGAAGAGGAATTAAACTCATATAACAGATTTAAAAAAAGAAGGAGAATTTTAGAAGTTCATTCTTCAACAGAGGAAGAGGAAGTAATTGAGAATGAGAATTTACAAAACAGCACCTTCAAAGAAGGATTCAGAGAACACAGAAGTGGTACTTATATTCAGAAAATTCGTAAAATTAAACGGAATTCAGGGAAAAGATACGATACACAATCGGGAAAAATTATTCCTGCCAAAGTTTTTCAAAATGAAGATTGCCAATGCCGAAAAGACTGCTTGAAAAATTTAAATGAAACAGAAAAAAACGTATTTTCGAAATGTTTTGGAACTTAGGAGACTTTAATAAGCAAAATATATTGCTATACGAAGCGACCGGACGCAGTGTTGTAAAAAGAAGACGTCAGAGAAACGGAAAAGGTTCATGTAGAAATGAGAGTTTTACGTATTGGTTAAATTCTAAAACAGGCAAAGTAGCTGTTTGTAAAAAAATATTTTTAGATACTTTTCAAATAAGCGAAGGACGATTGAAACGTGTATTAAAATCTAAAAACGTTGGCAACGATTTACATGGGCGTTTGCCTGGATCGTCGAGAAAAATATGTGATGAAGCAAATATGATTGTTCAAAACCATATTAACAGTTTCCCGAAATTTGAATCCCATTATACTAGGGACCATAATCCCGACAGAAAATATCTTCATCCTGAACTGACTATAAAAAAAATGTTTAATTTTTATGAGCTTCACTGTGAAGAAAATAATTTAAAAGCAGTTAATGAATGGACTTATAGAAAAATATTCAAAAAGGATTTTAATCTACATTTCCACCAACCACGCAAAGACACATGTCAAAGATGTGATCTATTAAATATTAAAGTCAAAGCATCAGAAAACCATGAAGAACAGAAAAAACTTATGGAAGAACATGATATTCATTTGAAGCTAGCAGAATCGGCTAGAAATGCATTAAAACAAGATCAAGAGCGAGTATCAAGTAATCCATCTCATTATTTTGGCTTTTCATTCGATTTGCAGAAAGCGTTACCATTCCCAAAGTTAACTAGTTCAGTAGCTTATTATAAATGTAACATGTATATTTTAAATTTAGGCATACACAATTTCCACAACGATAATGTATACATGTACGTTTGGGATAAAACAAAAGCTTCTAGAGGTTCCCAAGAAGTGGCTTCATGCCTCTTGAGACACCTAAAAACCCTGAAATGTGAACAACACATCATTGCATATAGTGACATGTGTGGAGGACAAAGCAGAAACATCAAAATATCTTTAATGTGGTTAAAAATTCTATCGATGGGAAATGATGTGGAAATCATAGACCACAAATTTTTAATATCAGGGCATTCATTTTTACCAAATGACAGAGATTTTGGCGTTATAGAAATGTCGTTAAAAAGAAATCAGTTATTGTATGTGCCACAAAATTATTATAATATAATTAAAAAATGTAGAAAAGGTAATACTTTCATACTAAATGAAATGAAACAAGAGGATTTTATATCAAAAAGACTCTTGGAAGAAGCAGTTAACAAAAGATCCAAAAATACCAACGGAGAAAAAATAAACTGGCTTCAAATATGCTGGATGCGATTTTTAAGAAATGAACCATATAAAATTTAATACAAAACAACCATGGATTAGAACGCAGAATTTAAAATTCTTGATTTATTGCCACGTCGGGGTAGACCTAAAAAAATTGGGAATATTGTATTGCCATCGTTATATAAAAGTATAAGAAGCATCACATCACTAAAATACCGAGACATGATGGACTTATTGCGGTATATACCTCCGGAACACCATAACTACTTCTAATCACTCCCGCATACTATGAATGTTAACGAATAACTTGTTACTAAATTTATTTCAATTATCTAAAAATATAATTTAAATGTTGTTTTTTCTATTTTTTAAGCTATATGTAACGGACTTAAGCTCTTTCACTTTTTGTAACAAAACAATTTTTTATTTTGAAAGTGACCTAAGTCCTTTTAAGGTAAGCAAGGTCATATTGTACACTTAATAATAGCGACTTTTTAATAGGATGTATAAAATTAAATCCCTTAAATGCGATTTAACATTGTGTGACGTACCTGAAGGGCAGTCGGCGCGTTAGGCCGTGGAGCGAGTGGAGGGTCCCTTTGAAGTAGTGACGAGGGCCAGGCTCTCGGTGTCAGAGAGTGGGGGGGTTAAAAAAGGCTCCACGTAATTTTACCTCGTTGCTACTTCGTCGCAAGGGAGGCTCCACTCTACCTGCGTGGGTGGACGGCAGACAGTCAGCGAAGCTCAGAAATCACGAACTGTCACAACGCTGACCGTTTGACGCCAACACCACCAGGTGTAAATCTCGCAGTGAGAATAGAAAACTGTAAAACTGTAACTGAAATAAACCGAATAGAAAACTGTAAAGAGAAAACGTGGGGGGAGCAAAAAATAACAGCTGTGAGCTTGGTATGGTAAGATGGCGTTTATTCGCACACACAAATCAAGACGGACACCGTGTCCTGCGCTCCTGAAAACAAATACCTCCGAGCGCCACCCTTTCGCGCAGGGTCTACTCTATTCGGCCGAATAAAATAAGCTCCTAATCGCGCGATTTAAAGGGCAGAGGGAGCGACCTTTCTCGTACACTAGCGCAAAACACGTACGATACAGAACACGTTTACGCAATTTACACACAAAACAATAATCGGCAAAGATGGCTCAATCGAGCACACAAAAAGAATTATATTATTGGAATTTTTATATCTGGCCTGCGTTCCGGGTGGTCGTCGCCGGTGACTGCTACAGCTCCAGAAGGGCCGACGGCTCGCGTCGTGGACCTGAAGCTCGCTTGCGACCTCCAGCCAGGAATGTTCCGGCCGAGCTGCTTACCCCGCTGCTAGACGCTCCGGTGTTATGAGCGTGTTCTCTGCCCTCCAGTCGATGCCTCAATCCCCCTCAAGGGTGGTTAGTTGAGAACCGTTGATTATTCCCGTAAAACGGATGGTGAAATACCTTATCTGCAACGGTTCTTCTGACACGATCTATCTTGGGCACGAGTCAATGTAGTTCTGCCCGTGGTGGCGCTTTACGCCGGTGAATTTAAAAATCGCTCACCGGGGAGACGCGTCACCACAACAAAAAAAATGCAAGCATGGTTGCCTACCGTGTAGGTCTACACGCTAGTTAATTTATTAAAAGCCGTTTCTGCCGAACGCTATTTTTGGACCGTTACAAATTCCCCCCCAACAAAATTAAAAACTCCGGGAAGCGGATGTTTTTTTCAAACCCCCAAAAAGAAAAATAAACTCATAAAAATGACGAAAGAAAGATAGTACTAGTGGGAGTAACAATGTCCCGACACACTCGATGCGTAACCTCAATCATATTCATTAAATCCCCCAAAGGGCTAAGCTAAACAGCTAAACTAGGGAGTCGTCGACAAATTCCGCAAGGCGGCATGTCACTCAAGGACAAAACACGAACGATCCCATAGAATACGAAAGTTTACTTACACCGTATGGTTTTAGACAAGTGACAGCCACTAATTACAATCAATTAAACTAACAAAACTAACACAACTAACCTAATGAGCTCAGAAGTTAACAAGGCATCATCGGTCCGCTCCTCGGCCGACTTAAACCCAGGAATTCATAAAAAAAAAAAAAATGAAGGGTAGTGTACGCGGGGCTCCAACGAACTTCCCAGAGCAAGGCTTGCGATTCCGGGGCACCCAAAGCCCAGTAGACGGACGGACCCAACCCGAAGTTGTAGGGAATAGCGGCGCGAACCCCAACTATTCCAAACCCGTCTCATCCCCCCAGTACCCGAGATCCCGGAACCACCTTACTCTGTTCCGATCGCCGGACGCGTACACGCCCGTGGAACAAGGTGATGAATTCCCTTCGTAGAGCATTGTGTCCCGACAACCCGATACGAACAACCTCCCGTCTCCCAGGGTGGAGTTGCCCCACCTCAGTCCCTCTCCACCAGTAGTTACCGAAATAACTACTCCGGAGTCGTTGGGAGCTGAGGATCACGCCCGCAATTATCCACTCAGGGGTCAGGTCAGCGACCCGCATCGCCCGTCAAGCCACAACCTCTACCACCACAACACATACGGAAAACAAGAAGATAAGAGTTACTCTTGTTTCGTAGATAACTCAAAAAGAAAAAGTACTAAACTACACTTAACCAGAAAAATCTAACAAACACCTAGTTCGAAAGCGAATGATCATCGTCCAGAGCAGGTTTCAAATCTTTCACATGCCATGTCCCTCCTGGATCACCAAAATCATTGGTTAGATCATACGTCCACAAAGACCTCTTATGGGCCACTACAAAAGGACCAACAAACTTAGGAGCTAACTTCGCGTTAAAATAGTTTAGAGCATTCGACAAAACATGATTTCTACGCCACACTCGATCACCAACCTTGTACTGTACATGCCTTCTACGGAAATTATACGATTTCGCATTTTTCTGATACGCTTTCACCAAACGTCCCGCTATCTCTTCTCGTAATGCGTCGAACTTATCAGGATCGCGTGGTTTGTCCCTGATGGGGTCCTCTAACAATTCGTCAACCTCCGGAGGTCCACCAAAGGTATTGCCATACAATACGTGCTCTCGCCCAAAATTGGCGAAGTAAGGCGTATGGCCAATCACCTCGTGTTTTGCCGTCCGAATGGCACAACCAATCTTTGGAAGACTCGCGTCCCACACGCGGTGGTTATTGCTCACATACTATGCGATCATAGTCTTAAGGACCCGGTTAATGCGTTCCGCCGGATTAGCCTGCGGATGATACCGAGCAGTATACAATACCCGAGTGCGATAGGAGTCGCACATCTTAGTGAACTCTTTACTACGAAATTGAACACCGTTGTCTGAGATGATGTATTGAGGGGTTCCAAATACAAGGAAAACTTGTTCTTCTATGGCTTTCGTGACAGCTGAAGCAGTAGCTCGTCTCAACGGGAAAAACATACTAAACTTGGTGAAGGTGTCGGCCACAACCAAAATATAACAATTACCCTTGGTTGAACGCGGCAAAGGTCCCACCAAATCAGTACACAAAATTTGCCAGGGTCTCGTCGCTCGAGCCCTAGGCGCCAAAAAGCCAGGTGGAGCCTTTTGTTCAACCTTGTGTGCCGAACACACCTCACACTCACGAACATACCGAGCTATATCTGCCTTCATCTTCGGCCAGTAATATCGTGTCTTAAGCCTTTGACAGGTCTTATACACGCCCCCATGACCAGCAGTTGGCAAATCATGGTTTTCCGAAATAAGGGCACGCCGACGCGGTTTCGCTACTACTATCTTCCACGAGTCTTGGGGTTCCCCAAGGTCCCCAAACCTGGGAGGCAAAAACTTATATACGACCCCAGCGTCGACTTTCCAAAGAGGATACTTCCGCGGTCTCTTCGCGATCGCGTCACGCATCTTAACTAACCACGCGTCGCCTTCGGAATGATTAACGACGTTTACAGCGTCTAAAACCGGTACTGAACGCGATAACGCATCAGGAACCACGTGGTCCTTCCCCTTACGATGAATGATATCGAAGTTAAATTGTTGGAGCCGTACACTCCAACGCGCTAAACGACCAGAAGGACTCTGTAAACGGTTAAGCCACAGCAAGGAATAGTGATCGGTGATCACGGTGAACTTAGCACCCTCAATGTAAGGTCGAAATTTCTCTACAGCCCATACTACGGCCAAACATTCCTTCTCCGTAGCACTATAACGTCTCTCCGGTCCTTTCAATGAACAACTATTGTAACTTATTACCTTCTCTCCCTCATCAGTAACTTGCGTCAGTACGGCGCCTAGCCCAAAATCGCTAGCGTCGGTCTGAATGACGAAAGGTAAAGTAAAATCAGGACAAGACAAAATAGGAGCGCTAACAAGACAATCTTTAATAGTGTTGAATGCCGATTCACAGTCTTCCGACCACATAAATTTAGTATCTTTTCTGACCAATGCCGACATTGGTGCAGTGACTGTGGAAAAATTCGGAATAAACCTACGGTACCAACTAGCCATACCGATTACTCTACGTACACCTGTGACATTAATGGGTGCTGGCATGTTAACGATCGCTGAAACCTTTTCTGGATCGACATGTAACCCTCCCTGATCAACAACATAACCCAAGTAGCGTAACTGTGGCCTGCAGAAATGACATTTATCGCGGCGCAGCGTTAAACCTGCTTCTGTCAGACAACTCAAAACAGTTTCCAAAACTCTAATGTGCTCCTCGAACGTCGAAGTTACGACCACGATGTCGTCTAAATATGCAAAACATGACGGCTCGAGATCAGCACCTATCACTCTATCAATGAGTCGCTGAAAAGTGGCTGGCGCATTATGAAGGCCAAATGGCATGCGTCGAAATTGATATAGACCACGGTTCGGAACGGTAAATGCTGTTAGCTGCCTCGATTTTTCCTGAACAGGGATCTGCCAGTAAGCCGATCGAATGTCCAAACTCGACAAATATTTCGCGTCCCTTAACCGATCTAATATATGAGAAATATACGGCAGAGGATACGCGTCTCTTTCGGTTACACTATTGACTCGCCTAAAATCTACACAAAAACGGTATGTGTCATCCTTCTTTTTCACCATCACAATTGGTGAAGACCACGGCGATTTAGAAGGTTCAACTACCCCTAAACTTAACATTGAATCTAATTCCGCGTTTACGTGACGTTGTAATGTGGGAGACATCGGATAGTAGCGCTGCTTAATTGGTGTAGCTTTAGTGCTGATGACATGCTCTACCAAATTGGTACACCCGAGAGTATCACTCATCTTCTCGAAAGCACTGGTTAATGATGACTGAAGTTGGACGTGTTGGTGTGAGGTTAACCCATCACTGGTGTTTAACGCATCTACAGCCATATCTTCCAAACCCGAAAACTCCCAATGACCACTACGTAGGTCTGGAATAATTCCTAACCGTTTCCAAAAATCGGTTCCCAATATCAACGGCCTCGTAATTTCCGGAATTACTAATACATCCAACGTTCTCGTCACGCCTTCAACCATCATCGGAAGTGTAGCCATTCCAATTACCTCGCAACTACGTCCATTCGCCACCGTACAATATTTCACCGACGAAGGTTTCAACCGTACCGCTAAATTTTTGAACATCTGCCACCCTGGACCGCCAAGTATGGTCTGGTTTGCTCCTGAATCTAATAACCCCAACAACGATACCCCATAAACTACTACATTTAAATATGGACGCTCATCGCCCCGCGAACTAGACAACACAAAATCTAAACAAATACGTGTACGTTCACTAAGTCCCTTAAAATTATCTGCCGAAATTCCCAAAACCTCGGAGCAACTCGTTCGACTCAAGTTCTCCTCGACCGGTTTAACGAATTTGATGGAGTGCAATTTGGGCACCTCGGTTTTGTTACTCCCACTTTCCCACAACCAAAACAATATAAGCGTCTCGGCGCGCGACAATCCTGACTTGAATGTCCCGGTCGTTGACAATTATAACAACGCGACTGAGAGGGCGGACGAATATTTGTAGGAGTGACTTCGTGACAAGACACACTCGGCACAGCCTCCACATACGCCAAGTCTGGCTCTAACACACGACCTTTCCCTGGTGGGGGTGTGTACGAATCGTTAGCGACCGTACTAGCCTCCAGCCTACGTCCTAATCTAAGTAGATCAGCAAAAGTAACAATGTCTAGTGACCACAAAGCCATTCTGTATCTAGGATGTAGATTTTTGGTTACGGTTCTGAGCTGAATATCTTCAGGGAGAGGATTCGGCAATCGCATGAACAGATTTTTCATCACAGAAACATAGAGACTGATGGTCTCATTAGGTCCCTGTGTGCGAGATTTGATTTCTTCGAAGAGACGTTCTTCGTAATCAGGAGATTGGAAGGCCTCTCTCAACCCTAGGACTAACTCATCCCAGTTCCCAAAAGATCTACGGTTCGCTCGATACCAAATAAGGGCGTTCCCCGTGAACAAATCTAATGCCGACGCAAACAATAATGCCGAAGATACGTTACGCGCAACGCGCAGTTCTTCTACTCGCTCCAAAAATGAGGACAACGAAACTTTGCCCTGCTCTCCACCAAAAGTGAGATTCCAAAACCTAACCGCGACAGGTTTTACATCTGTAGAAGCCAGATGATCTTGTTCAGTGTCTGAATCAGAATCTGAACTTGAACTATTCGATTCAGCAACTACTCGCGATGAATGAGCGACAGCTTGAATCACGGACAAATTAAGCAACGAACTCTGAGTTGCAGTGGTTTTGCGCTTAGCTAATTTAGCCCCGGAACGCATAGCACCGGCGCACGCTGCTAATCGTACTAAAAGTCTGGAGACCTTACCTCGTTCTTCGTCAGTCGTAACGACACAACGATTAATTCGCCCGTGTGCGTGTCCACACTTAGTGGCGAGCTTCAAATAGGTCGAAGAGGTAGTAGGCTCCTCGAAGTCCTTTACTAACCCCTCGATCTCCGTCAACTTCAATTCTAGTGCCGCAAGGTCGTCAGTTATTTTAAAGGGATTAGGCACCGGCGCATAGGAGGCAGAAGACTCCAATCTAATTAGAGTTCGTAAGGTGGTACGCTGCGCATCAGCAGTAGTTACCCCTGTAACTCCTCGACGTTCAAGCTCATACACCCGCTCATCGGCTGATAGCCTATTAACTTCTACTTTGAAATCCATCACAACTAATGGACTAGTGAACAAAAAGAAAAGATTCAAATTTCAATTCAAATTGAAAGAAAAATATACGGTATACGTGTACCGAAAAAGAACAAAAATTTAAACTAACTTATCGTAATTATTACGATTACTATAAAAATCCAAAAAAAATTTTACCTAGTCGTAGTGAGCTCGAACCCACAAAATCATACGCAAAAAAAACAAAATATAAATCAACCAATCAACCAAATATGTATGATTCGTGGTCGCCCGTTCACTATCTCACCAAGTTTCTACAAAAACCAACAATAACCAATAATAAATTTATGGTTTTTCGTAACCAGCGAATAATGAACTAATTTCTACACTATAGTAGAAACTATACCAACAAACACTGAAAACAGGCCAGAAAATTCCCTAAATTAAAAATATTTAAATTTAAAGTTAACGTCAAAGTCAAAATATTTTCTTGTGTGTATTCTAAATTACCCACAAAACTCACAGAAATTCTCAACAACTGACAAAACAACCACCCCAAATTTTCTCAATATACTAAGTGCTGAAGGCTGATTAAAAATTTGAAATACTGTCAAATTTTCCAACTCCCAGTTCAGTTTCCTTGGCGTAAACTTAAGGCCTACCACAAAAATATATTCCCAATCAAAAGGGCACAAAAATAAACCAAAGGGCCAAAAAGTTTTCGCGAAGGGCTGAAGGGTCAAAATGAAAATTAGTGCCAAAACTACTAAAACTGTTTCAATTTTATGCGTTTTAGTAAAATTGAAAAAGGGCACAAAAATTTTCTAAAGGGCAAAAAGGGCCAAAATGAAAATTGAAAAAGGGCTGCAAAATTAATTAAATGAGGTCTATTTAAAATGAAAAACAAAATCCTGAAGGGCTAGAAAAAAATTTACAAAGGGCTGACAAAACCCTTAAGCCTCAAAAGATGTTAATGAGCTAAATAAATAAAGATACCAACGATAGCTATTGTTGCTATTGCCCCACGTTGGGCTCCAAAAACGTGTGACGTACCTGAAGGGCAGTCGGCGCGTTAGGCCGTGGAGCGAGTGGAGGGTCCCTTTGAAGTAGTGACGAGGGCCAGGCTCTCGGTGTCAGAGAGTGGGGGGGTTAAAAAAGGCTCCACGTAATTTTACCTCGTTGCTACTTCGTCGCAAGGGAGGCTCCACTCTACCTGCGTGGGTGGACGGCAGACAGTCAGCGAAGCTCAGAAATCACGAACTGTCACAACGCTGACCGTTTGACGCCAACACCACCAGGTGTAAATCTCGCAGTGAGAATAGAAAACTGTGAAACTGTAACTGAAATAAACCGAATAGAAAACTGTAAAGAGAAAACGTGGGGGGAGCAAAAAATAACAGCTGTGAGCTTGGTATGGTAAGATGGCGTTTATTCGCACACACAAATCAAGACGGACACCGTGTCCTGCGCTCCTGAAAACAAATACCTCCGAGCGCCACCCTTTCGCGCAGGGTCTACTCTATTCGGCCGAATAAAATAAGCTCCTAATCGCGCGATTTAAAGGGCAGAGGGAGCGACCTTTCTCGTACACTAGCGCAAAACACGTACGATACAGAACACGTTTACGCAATTTACACACAAAACAATAATCGGCAAAGATGGCTCAATCGGGCACACAAAAAGAATTATATTATTGGAATTTTTATATCTGGCCTGCGTTCCGGGTGGTCGTCGCCGGTGACTGCTACAGCTCCAGAAGGGCCGACGGCTCGCGTCGTGGACCTGAAGCTCGCTTGCGACCTCCAGCCAGGAATGTTCCGGCCGAGCTGCTTACCCCGCTGCTAGACGCTCCGGTGTTATGAGCGTGTTCTCTGCCCTCCAGTCGATGCCTCAATCCCCCTCAAGGGTGGTTAGTTGAGAACCGTTGATTATTCCCGTAAAACGGATGGTGAAATACCTTATCTGCAACGGTTCTTCTGACACGATCTATCTTGGGCACGAGTCAATGTAGTTCTGCCCGTGGTGGCGCTTTACGCCGGTGAATTTAAAAATCGCTCACCGGGGAGACGCGTCACCACAACAAAAAAAATGCAAGCATGGTTGCCTACCGTGTAGGTCTACACGCTAGTTAATTTATTAAAAGCCGTTTCTGCCGAACGCTATTTTTGGACCGTTACAATTGCAAGTCAACCATATATCTTACGTATATTTTTAATTTTGTAAAAACGCAAAACCTTAAGTATTTCGAATTAAAGAAAAATGGACTTAAGTCACTTTCAAAATGAACGGCTCATTTATTATGTGCCTTATAAAAATTGAGCTCTGACTTATGGATCCATTGCCAACAATATTCTCGTGAAATATTTGCCCCCGTTTCCCCATTAAATAGGTCGTTATCTCCCTTGCAGTGACTCTTTGCTGACTTTTACATATTTTCCCAAGATGCTTCTTCTTTCTACCTGTCATTTTACTGGGTTGACCGGAATTTTATCCCCAAATTTTGTATCTGGCTCTATCTCCATAGCCCCGGATAATATCTCCTACCGTTGACTTCGCTTAATTCAAATTATCTCCGATGGTCTTCAAGCTTTTTCCTTCAACGTTTTGTTTCACAACAATTGGACAAATTTCGTTTGAGGTGGCTTTACCACGACTCATTTTCATGAACACACATAAAAGAAAGCAGTAAATCGATGCTTATCACTTTAATAACTATCATTTTAACAGTATTAACCCCAAAATATTTATTATTTTTTATTATTTTTTATTTAAAAAGGAGATTTCTGAACTTTAAGTTGCCAGTAAAATTGGTTCACTTTTTCATTTTTTCCTTCTTAAAGAGGTAAATATAGACAAATAATATTTACTTTTGAGCATAAGTGGTGCTTAATAATGCATTTTTATGAGATGATAAATATAATAAGTAAGTAGCAACTTTTAGCAAAATAATCTGTATGTTATAGTTAAAATGGGTATCGTCCGAACTTTAAGTTGTTAGGGCTCGAACATTTTTTCTTTTATATTGATGTAAAAGATGTATTAGTCCATTTTTGTCATAATTGGTGATAATAAAATTTTAATTCGCCTGCGCGACCTCTAATTATAAATTTATTTTACCACAATTGTGCACAAAGTATCATTATACAGGATGTCCCAACTAAATTTTGCTTCCCGCCCCATATATTCGTTCTTGTTAAATTAAAATCAAAATCCTGAAACAAGTCGATTTTGGATTGGACTGGACTGTTTTTAAGATAGTAGTAATTTCTTACACTCCATTCCATCCATTCCACAGAGCTATCATATGATGTGCGACTTGGCCCGCTTTCCAATTTCAGATTTTTAGGGTGACTCTCACCCCCAGTTGGGGGTAGCTGTGACAGGATTGACTACTGTCTTAAACGATCTAAAGTTCACGTGTTTCAGGAATTTTACATTATTTTAACACAAACGAATATTAGGAGGGGGCGCAAACTTTATGGGGACACCATGAATATAGTAATACAAAGTAACAAAGTAACACCCCCTTACTTACCTCAAAGTAAGAGGGCGTGATCAATAAAAATAACACATAATAATTGCTAAATATATATATGTATATACTTTATATATCTACTTTATTTTATATCATCTAATTCATGCATATTGTAAAAATACATATGTACCACGTACTGTTCTGTCTATTAGTAGAATAACAACAAACATTTTTTTTTTATTTATTAAATAACTTTTTAACCTTTAGGTGTTAGGTTTAGGTCTCATAAAAATTGTAGAATTGCCAAATGTTAAACATAATTGCAACATTAAGTAGCTATTGCCGTAGGCAAAGCCAAATTTGCCATTGCAAATAGCCGACAGAATACAGTTTGCAATTCATATAATATGCAAACAAAACTTACATATGTATTTCAAAATTCCCGATAGTTCCTCATACAACGGATGTCAGCTCATTTGCCTAAATTTACCATTTCCATGTCTGCAGATGGCCAAGGGCAGCAAGTAATTCATTTTACATAAGCATTATATTGCTAATTTGTAAAAGTGGTTTAAATTGTTTTGATTAACAAAAGACAATCTACCGGTCGTTATAGCACAATGACACTTCATTCTTACCAGCCAAGTGATCACATGGAAACATGAAATCTGCGACCGCCGCACCATCTTATTTCGGATGTACGAAGTTGGCGGCACGTTTTAGTAATAACTTAGTGGTTGATGTATATAATATGTAAAATAAATATTTAATTTTGAAACTATTTCCCCCTTTGTATGTAACTATTACTGTCTTCACGTACCCCATGCAATAATAATCCATGCACTTGCTAGAAGACCAATTACAGGTTTCTGTAATATAATACTATCCCATTTCTAAAGTATTCTTTACATTACAGTATGAATGTTTCACAATAAGCTGACAACAAAAATTCAAATTGATGTAGAAATCTATTTCATATACTTTATATGAATGTTTAGGGCAGTTAACGTGACGGAATTTCCGTGTCACGCCGTCGAAGCCAGCGCAGGTGGCGCGACCGAGGTGATTTCACAAATAAAATACAGGCGGACCCGAATCCTCGGCTCGTGCCGAGTCGCGCAACGCCGTGTTTTTTTTACGTCTGACGCGTTGTGCTCTGCTTGAAATCGCGGCTCGCGTCTTGAATTAGTCGAGTTACTGTATCTACTCAATTATTATTTGGTGCCAAAATTATTCACAAGTTTTTCATTGACTACCATAAAAAATTATAGGTTCAAGAACAACTTCACATATCTCAGAGATCGTTATTCTACTTTTCAGTATTTGTGAAGGATTCTCTGGATATCATTGTTCAATAAATAAAAAGAGATAATTTTTGGAAGGATAAAATGGAACAAAAACCGGAGAAGTTTTTTAAAAATTTGCGTACTTCCAGAAAAAAATTTTATTACGAATGTGGATAATATTGCCAAATGACTTCAATGACATTTTATTGTTCTTCTTTACATCATGAATGCAGTGGCACAGTGGACGTGACTACAAAAAGGTAAACTGATTTACAATGTAAGTAGTAATTTTATATGTAAATGTTCAATGTTTCAAGTCACTAAAGTCATTTTTTTATACATGAAAATTATTTATCCATGATACCAGTTGTTTAAATTATATTATTTATTTATTGAAGTACTTACTGGTAGGTTTAAGAAATAAGTTTGTCTGTTTCTTGTTTATTTAATTTATTTCCTATTTCCTATTCCAATTACTTGACGCGACCTCCCCGTCCCCCAATTGGGACAGCCAATTATATCAAATGAGCTTGAAATTTTTATTATATCTTTCCATATGAAATTAAAAATAAAGGATTAGGTAACCAAATTAACAAACATGGGTAACAAATGGGAAACTTTTTTGGAATGCATTTTAGAGGAAAAAGTCCTGCATTATCTTAAAATTATAACAGTTTTTTTTTTAACTGAAAACATAAAAATTTAAATATTGAATGAATTTTTGTTTTGAAAAAGTGCTTAATTATTTTCTTAAATTAAATATAGTGCACATTATTACCTTCTACGGGTTATTTTATCTTTCCCTTGCCCTTGTGTGACCTGAAATTCACACTTCTAATAAAATATATAAATCGGGTTATCTGGTTTTCCAGTTTAATTTTTGTAATATGTTTGTCACTAAAGTGTGATTTGTACTGGTAAAATACCGTTAACTAACCCAGAAATGGTAAAAATTTGTTCTTATTGTAGGGAATAATTACAGAACATGCAGAGAAGCAGCTAATGAAAGTAATGTAAATCATCCTGACAAAATAATCAGTCGCAAAACGATTGCGCAAGTACTTAGTAAGTTTAAACAATACTCGCCTATTTTAGATCTACTAGAAAAATATTACATTTTTCAGCATTTATTCAATTTTTAATATTTAATTTTTTCAGTTTTAAAATAATGCTATGATCAATTTGAAATAATGCGACTTTTCTTGCCTAACGACTTTTTCCTCTAAAATGCATACTAAACAAGTTGTCCATTTGTTACCTATTATTCTGATCACGCTGTATATTGACACAAAAATGTTTTTGGGACGCATCTTCCTTGTCTGCTTCTTGACGTTCGTTACTAACTTTACCACGAGGAGCTAAAAATGCCGATCGACAGTCTCGCAGCCAAACCTTTACGGATGCTGGCGGATTGAAGTTCCTTTGAAGTTGCTGTCGATTATTGTCTCTGCCTCTCCTGTCATCTTTGGTTTCTTGTGGTTCCTTGTAGATTTCGTGTTTTCGGTGTCCTGTATTCTGGCTTTTCTATTTTTCACTGCTGTCCAGTTCTCTTGTTCGCCTCCTTTTTCGCTTTTCCATTCTCGTTTTCTGTTGATTTGTTTATTTCTTTTAGACGTTCACTGTGTGTAACTGTTTTCTTCTCGGTGTTAATTTGGTTGCCTTCATTAGTGTTCTGCGAGATCGTCTGTTTAGAGTGGGTGATTGTATTTGCGTTTTTTTTTTTTTTATAAGTAGGTTTGTTGTTCCAGTTTATTTGGGTTGTTATTGTTACTTAGTTTAATTTAATAATTTGTGTTAATGTCAAAATATAATATTTAGATGTTGAAAATCAAAGAATACAAGGAACGTACAAATTTTTATAAATAAAAATAATATGAGGCTTATGTTGCACGTTGAATGGATTACGGCTACTATTGTGGACCGGTTGAATAAAATACGTAATGGATTACGTTTATTAAACGGCGTGCGTGGTTCGTAGGTGCTTATGTTGAACGTTTGGAGCTGATTAAAATAAATGTGAATACATACATTGAAACGGGGGATACATACATTGTAACGAGGTAGGTGGTAAGTTTTCGTCTTTCGGGGAATCTTTGTGTAGTTCTCACATGCTAAGTATATGCACAACAATTAGCCTGCTTTAGCTGGTCGCATTTTCACTATAGGCGATTTACATCAAGGCGGCAGCTCCACGGTGGCGCATTTACGTACTAGCCATGGGGGGTATTTAACGCTTCCAGTCATGTGTTCCTATGTGTTTCTTGTGCTAAAGTGTGCGATTTGTATCAAATCCGTCGACTTCTGCCGTTTATCGTACAGTTATCAATGTGGTGGTTATGGTTTAACATCAACAATAGCAAAATATAAAAGGGTTTGTACCGTATTCTACGCTAGTTTCCACCGATTCCCGGCCGCAGGTAAAAGGTGTGCCATTCGTATCCAGATCGTCGATTGATACGCGCATTATAACTGTACGATGAATACTGCAAGGTATACGATGGATACGCAACTCGGTATTTTCAAGAGAAAATTCAAACCTTCTCTCATTCGAAAATAGTTTTCAGGAAGAAAATGCTTGGAATACTTATGTAAACACTTTAATGAACACGACTGTACATGCTTTTTCATGCCCATTCTTAATTTGAGCTTCCATGCTCTTTGTATATCCATCACCTCGGTGTTTGCCAGCTTCGTTACATATTTCACGTTCATTTTGCCTGCAGGCGGGAATCGATGCGAACTGACGTTAAGATGTTTGTTGCTGTCAGCGTTGGAGGAATACGGTGCAAACCTTTTTATATTTTGCCATTGTTGATGTTAAACCATAACCACCAGATTGATAACTGTACGATAAACTGCAGAAGTCGACGAATTTTATACGAATCGCACACTTTAGCACAACAAACAGATAGGAACACATTTAACTATAAGCGCAAGGTGACCAGACGTCCCGATTTTGGCGGGACAGTCCCGATTTTTAGAAATTTGTCCCGCGTCCAGCGACGTTTCAAAAATGTCCCGACTTTTGAAAGATTGGGTTTTTTTTCGGGGTGATCTTTTATTCGCTAAGTTATCAGCATATATATTTCACCAATATCTGTATTTGGTAGCAGCGCTGCAGCGGCCAAAATACAAAAGACTACTTTAAAAACATGCCTCGTATTTATTATATTTGTAAATATGACATTATGTATCATATTATTAAAAAAAATGTAATATAATATTATACAGGGTGTCTGCTAAACAACGCCGCTAGCGATAACTCCTTTGTTTATTGGCCGCTTTCAATAAAACGAAAACAAAACTAAATGGCTCCACATGTCTACAAAGGGGCCCTATTTTGTTTTGCAAAATCTAGCAGACTATCGCTGTAATGAAAGTTGATTTTGCAAAAAAAAAAACTTAGGGCCCCTTTGTAGAACATGTGAGTGTGAGAAACGAAGGGCTGCTAAAGCCTTTTGGCCTGCGGGACACACGCTATTTTTCCGCCTACCTACAATTTCTGACATTTTTGCTCTATAATCAACCGAATTTCGTTTCAAGTACGGCTGCACTTTGATGAGTTTTTTTATGTCAATATTTTGTTTTATTTTAAGAACCGCCTTCAACATTGAATGTTCAGCCACAATGTGGCACTATTTCCATCTTTCTGCTATATACGCCAGTACTGTATTTTCTGTAATGTTTATTTGACTTTTTGGCCGTTTCGAAGTATAATAGTATATTATTCAACGAGCGCGTAATAGCCATTGCGCGCGAGTCGAATACTATACTTTATCTACAACTAACTTAATAGTGCACCTAAATTGTGAATATAATTTTTATGGCCACTGTCATTATTTATAACATTCTTGCAATTGTGGAAATTAATGACTGGTGTTGAATTTCCAACGAAATAATAATTTTTCCCGCGCAAAAACTTTGGCTTTTTTTGGCCGATGACCCTTAGCTTGACGCTTTAAAAATGACTGCAACTTAATATAATTTTCCAGATGAATATTGTGGTAAATATTCAGTGTGCTTCTTAGCATAGAGTAAAAAGCCCATAAAGACGACAACTTATACGTTTTTGCCAATTAGGTGAAGTAAACCAGGAGGACGTTTTCAGAAAACGAAGACATTTCTTGTCTTCGTTTGCCAAATCATGAAGTTCATATATGCCGCATCATCTTTATTTTTCGATTTTTCCCGCTACAACTTTTCAGTAGCATTTTTCGCCAGCTCCAATATCTCTGGGGACATTGAAGAGATTTCACTTTCATAGGACATGTCTCAATGAATTTAACACGATGAAAGAACTTCGAAACGCAAAACACAAGTGACATTGACAGTGACAGCGATTGTTTGTCATGGAATATTATTCAATTATGCTGTCATCATTACTCAATTTATGAAAGTAAGACATGCCGTTATTTGTCAAAAATATATAAGTAATGTAAATGTTACTTAATAGTTGTAGATATAACTTATTATATTGGAGTACATACCGAGTCCAAGATTTTATTGGTTAATTAGGTTAGCGGTAACGGCAGCTGCAACTTCCCTTATATCGAGTGGTGTAACCCAAGTTTTCATCGCTGCTAACATCCATTGCACTTAATACACTTTTTAATTGAAGAGTGGTTACAATATATTTGTCACTGTCACATTTGTTTATGAAAAGTATGCTGCCATCTATAGGAAAATTTCTGAAATACTTTAGAGGCCCTAGAGCCTCTAAACCTCACTTTCCGCCCGATATTTCGACCGAAAAATGAACTTTCAGAGCAGGTAGGCGGAAAAAGAACTTTTACGTTCTAGAACATAAAAGTTCTTCGCAGCTAGATAACAAAAAAAGCTCACTTTCTCAACGGAAAAGTCAACGTAAATGTCAACTTTTGATGACAGTTTTCGAAAAATGTAATTTCAGGAATGAAACTAGTTCATTCAAACAAGAAAGGTTTTATTATCCTACACCTGAGAGTGCATAAACATATGTCCCTTACCTCATAACTCCACATGATGGATCCACACATTTCAATACAATAAATGTTCATGTACTTTTATGGTTTTCACCTTAAGATGAGAGACCAGTCCACGTTGGGTTCGAAACCAAACACTTCCAGTTCGGCAGGGCAACTGTGAGAGCAGAGACTTAACCGCAAACAACAAACAAACTGCAACAGAAGACAATTCAGAAACTGAAACAAACGAGGAAAGAGCAATAATAAAGGTAACAGATATAATACTACAGATTATTAAACCACTAGAAGAAAAAATAGACAAACTAACCAAAGAAAATAAAAAACTTATGGTAGCAATTGAAAACCCCACAGAGATAGTAAATACAAATACACGCACAGTAATAAATAAACGAAGTAACAATAACAACGCAAACAAAAAGAATGTTTGTTGTATTAAAAATTCAACTTTTATTGATGTTTGTAGAAAATAGTTATTTATGATTTAAGTGTTAAAAGTGAGATTTTATTTTGTGAGTGGGGAAACCCCACGAACAATATAAAATCGCTTTTAGCACACATATCATGCAATATTTTTTTTCTAAAAACACCTTTAAAAGCACAATAAAGTTCTTAAAAATTTCAACATTTCAGTCAGTCTGTGGAATTTATAAAACAAATTAATCTAGTTTTCATATTGTATGACATACGTGTCAAACAAGAAATTATTTCTTAAATCATCATTATGAATTCTAATATTGAAGAAAGTGAAATACCGAAAGGAATTGAAGAATGTGCTACCAGGACGACTTTAAATTTGTTACCTACCAAATCGAGGCAACAATATGAATTGGCGTACAATCGCTTTGAGGAATGGTATGAACGCAAGAATGTTGCCGGTAAATATACAAAATATTTCGAGGAAAAATCTAAAATTTGGAAGCCTTCGACGCTTTGGGCAAATTTTTCAATGGTAAAAAGTATGCTAAATATCAACAGTAATCATGATATAAGTAAGTTTTACAAACTTATCGCATTTTTAAAGCGCAAAGGTGAAGGCTACCGTCCAAAAAAAAATCAAAAGTTTTCACACGACAGGATATTGATAAATTTATCGCAGATGCACCAGATGACAAATACTTGTTCAAATGATATATAAATGTTCAGATGATGATGTTCAAAGTAGCTGCAATTACGGGCACTCTAAGGGCATGTCGTCGCGAAGAACTCTGCCAAATGAATTTAATCTTATTTGAATAGTTCTGAAGTAACCACGGCATCATTACAAGGGATAAACATTAATAATTGTTCAAATTTCACTATTAATATCAGTATATTGTTACGAAATAAACAATAGTCCCCGTTAATTATCACGCACAATACTTGAGCTAGGACAAGCATTCGTCTCCGCGTGTCACTCCCTTGACCGACCATGCGCGAATGAATGCGTGTGCGCTCTCCTCCGCGCTCCTGCCCGCGTTCCGGCAGCGCGCCAAATTCAAATATATTTCATTTTATCTAACACGGCCAAACTGACATCATTCCGCTCTCGGAATGTTTGCAATAAAAGAGTAGTAAATATGGTTATTACAAACAAAATTCTTTATTAAAGCATGGTACAATTTGGTTTTCTTATTTTCTATAAATCTTGTATCGAGCTCACATACTGTGGTCACACCGTGTTTTCCTGTTGTTCGTCAGCATCGGCTGCAATGATAAATTCGTGTTACTCACCTACTCTACATTCTTGATTAACCTTAAACGATTCGTATGACTTCCGGAGCCAGGGACAATATACCTTATTCATTAATGATGATGAACGTGATTCATCCAAGTCCGTATAACTCCCAGAGTTCAGTAACGGCAGTACTCATTCATTAACAATGATGAACATGGTTCATCCAGGTCCGTATAACTCCCAGAGTTCAGTGACGGCACTACTAATTTATTAACAATGATGAACATGGTTCATCCAGGTCCGTATAACTCCCAGAGTTCAGTGACGGCACAACTCATTCATTAACAATGATGAACATGGTTCATCCAGGTCCGTATAACTCCCAGAGTTCAGTGACGGCACTACTCATTCATTAACAATCTAACACGGCCAGAGAAAAAGAGAAAACAACAGGCAATCGGGATACTTACAAGTATCAGGATGTATCAATTGCATAAAATCATCTGGGGTCCAGTCGGTGGGCCAGTGGCGAAATTGGTCCTTTGCACATTTAAGAGTTTTATGAGCCCCAACTTTACGCAGTGAATATCGGTCATTGGCCAAAACAGCTTTTATGATGTATGGCCCAACAAATTCACAACTAAACTTTTCTGCTCTTTTTTCCTCGGTTCAACAGTACAGCGTCGCCCAACTTGTAAGATTGGTTATCTCTTCTTTTTTTGTTTAAGGCAGCTACTTGTTTTTCCGCGTTGTCTTTTAGTCTCACGAGTACTTTGGAGTAATTAACCGGAGCGTTGTTCAACTCAGAGGTTGGCAAGGATTGACACCAGCTTAAATGGGGAATTCCCAGTTGACTTTTGTCTTGTGGTATTAATAATTAATTGTACTTTCCACAATTTGCTCGGCCAATCTGACAACTTGTTTGTCTCAACTCTTAACAAATTTGTAACGGTTCGCATGTATCGTTCAACTTCTCCATTTCAGCGATGTACTCCCGGGGTCGTTACGTGCAGCTCGATTCCAAAATGTTCAACAAACATCTTGAACACTTTTGCAGTGAAGTTTGTTCCAGCATCATGAATGATTTTACTGGGGGTTCCAAATATACTTATAAAAGTAGCGAAGTTTCGTTTAGTTTCTTCTGAAGTCAGTGTAGTTTGAGGATAAAGGAGGCAGAATTTGGAAAAAGCGTCGACTATGACAAGAATGTATTTTTGTTTATCCTGGCTCTCGGGCAAGGGACCGAGACAATCAGCATGAACTGTATGGAATGGCTCGCCCGGTTTAGGGATTGAGGTAAGGAAACCTTGTCTTGGACCTGCCTTGTTCTTTCGAACAACACATAACAGGCAATGCTCAATATATTTCTTTACATAACGGGTCATATTTGGAAACCAAAAGTACAGCTGGATGGAAGCAAGTGTTTTTTCCCAACCTATGTGGCTTTGGTCATCATGGAAAATTTTTAGAAGATTGTATCTATTGTTGTTTGGTACGAAAATCAACACATAAACGGTCCGTTCCGTTTTTCTTCTGAGTTAAAATTATCGGGCTGGCAAACGGAGAATTACTTTCTCCTACAATTTTGTTTTTGACGAGATCTTTAACTATTTCACGTGTTTTTGTACGTTCGAATTCGGACATTCGGTACGGGTGGCAATACGGCGTTTTATTCTCGGTCAGTGTGATACTTAATTCACCAGTATTAACAGCAGTGACAGCATTGCCAGTGTTTAGTACTTTGGTTGGGTGGTTTATTTATTATTTGCATATTGTTGGTTCGGATAAATTTCGCCTTTTTGCGCCCATGGTCGGCCAATTGTCGGGAACTGACGAGAGCGCAGGCCCGATCTTAAGCCTGCTCGAAAAGTGTGGACACGCCAGAGTCGTTCGAAAACCGTGCCACGGAACCCGTGCCGTCATCCCCTGAGCAGCCTACCAGAGGGTAAGTCAGAACCCCATTTCGCCGACCACTTTAACGCCCACGCCGCGTTCACAGCAAGAAATTTTATCATCATAGTTGAAATCAATATACAGTCCATTTAAACCCACCCGATTTATAAACATTTGGTCCATCGAAACCGGATTTTATCAGTTAATTAGGTTTAATTAACGTTTCGAAAAACATTGAAAAGCACGTGTCGCACGCTGTTTTACGAGCGCCAGGCGAGATATCGTTCTTGCACTGACTATCGCATTCTTTAGTATGGTGCGCGTCTATTCATTGAATACCATCGCATTTATAGCTTCTAGCGATATTTCTTTGGGAAATGTCGCAGTTTAAGATTTCGGTTAGTGAAGCGATGCGTTTGGCTATAAATGTCACAAAGCGCCTTCAACGCATTGCGACGGTAGGGCACAATGCGATTATGGATCCCGCCCTATTTTTTGATTTTGAAGCGCGCCATGAGGTGGCTCTAACGGCCTTCAATGAATTTCATTCTCAATATGGGCGTGTGACGGTTGCTAGCGAGGCATCCTCGGAACTTGATGCGCTGGAGGATGCGGTTATGGCAATTGACGATGTTATGTTCGACATAAAGTCGAAATACTCGCAGCTTAAAAAAGCGACTCCGGCTGCAGAACCCCCCTCTCGTCCCTCATCGCCAATTAGTAATGCAAGGTTACCTCAAATCAATCTTCCGTCGTTTAGAGGGGACATTCGAGCCTTCATCGAATTATTTCGTGATTTGATTGATAAGAACAACGCGTTGTCACAAATTGAGAAATTCCATTATTTGCAAGCCACATTAGGTTGTGAGGCGGCTGCCTTGATACGTGGTCTCTCATTGACAGCGGCCAATTACAAAATAGCTCTTGACACTCTCACAGCAAGATTTTTGGACTAAAGGTTAATTGCACACAAACACTTGAATGTAATTAATTCGTTGAAACCGGTGGTAAATTCCAAGAGTTGTGCTAAAGCGTTACGTCACACGGTGGATACCTTTTTGGAAAATTTTCAGGCGTTTAACGCACTCAATATGTCAGCCGCAGAAACACTGGATTTTTTGTGGTTTGACATGTTGCTGCAATGAATCGACTCCCGGACAAGGGAACGATTTGAGCTTTCCGTGGATAATCAATCGATACCATCTGTTCAGACCTTAATTACCTTTTTGCAAACTCAGTGTCGGGCCATTGAGATGACCTTTAATGAAGCTAATATGGTGGATACAAATCCAAAACCCATGGGTAACAGTCGTACCCATGCACGGTATACATTGTTAACTAACCTCGATTCGCCTTGTCTTGTGTGCCCTGCGTGCAAGGGCTCTCATTACCTAGCTCAGTGTAAACTTTTTGTAGATAAAACTCCCTCAGAGCTATTTCGGCTTGCTAAATCGTTAAAACGTTGTTTAAATTGCCTTCGCGCGATTCACTTGTCGAAGAATTGCCCGTCATCGAATAGTTGCAAAGTTTGTCATGTTAAACATCGCACGATGTTACACTTTCCCGTGGCAGAATCTAGGCCGTCCACAACCTCGCTTCCCTCCTCAACGCCCTTGAACGCGTTAACGAACTCATCAACTTCGATCACCAAGGTCTTATTATCTACTGCCATTGTGAATGGACTAGACGCACGCGGTAATCATCAAACACTGCGTGTACTTCTCGATTGTGGTAGTCAAGCTAACTTTATCACGGAACGCGCCTTGCAGAAGTTAGGACTACATTATTCCCCCGCCAATGTTCCCTCTATTCAAGGCCTAACAGAAATGCCTTCACATGTTCCAAAAGGCTGTACATCATGTACGATCATGCCCAAGGAGTCATCAGAACATCGAATCCTAATCGAGGCCATCGTGTTGAAACAAATTTGCAGTGAAATGCCGGCAAGTTACATACCAGATCAGAATTGGGAACATATCATAAATTTGAAACTTGCCGATCCAGACTTCCGCACGCCCAGGCATATCGATTGTTATTGGGAGCTGAAGTCTTCCCGTCGTTGCTGTTAGATGGTCGTCTTAAAGGGAATAATGAGTCGCAACCAATTGCCCTCAATACCTTGTTTGGTTGGGTTCTCATGGGTAAAATTGGATATAAGCCCATAAACGAGCTACATTCGTTGTGTCTGACTACTTGTAAGCCTTTAAATTCGACATTAACCAAATTTTGGGAATTAGAAATGATTCCGACAAAGACACTAGACTCTCCGGAAAACAATTTGGCGGAGAAAATATTCGCGAACACTCATTCAAGGGAGAATTCTGGACGATTCTCCGTTCCATTGCCTTTTCAAACAAATAATCCTACCTTTGTCGATTCTAAATCTATTGCCGTTCGGAGATTTTTAGCTTTGGAACGCCGACTTAACAGTCACCCGACTCTTCGTAAGATGTACGTCGAATTTATGGAGGATTATCGGGACTCCGGTCATATGCAGCAGATAGATGGTGTTATTGATCGTTCCGACGCGTACCTCATTCCACATAGTCTCACCACCAAATTGAGAGTGGTGTTCGACGCGTCGGCCAAGTCATCCAACGGGCGTTCGTTGAATGACACCCTCTTAATCGGTCCTAAACTACAAACCGACCTTATCTCCATACTTTGTAGGTTTAGATTGCATTCGGTCGTTTTTACTGCGGACATTAAACAAATGTATCGGCAAATTCTCATAAACCCAGAAGATAGAAAATATCAGCAGATTATATGGCGATTTTCGCCGTCAGATGATCTAGCAGTGTATCAACTCAACACTGTAACCTATGGGGTATCGTCAGCGCCATTTCTCGCACTTCGGACCATTCGAGAATTGGCCAAACTTGGACGTACCAAATTTCCTGTCGCCTCGCGTGTGGCCATCACGGATATCTATGTAGACGATCTTGTCACAGGTTGTAGTTCGTTACAAGAAGCCCACTCATTGAAGCGTCAGGCCATTGAGTTATTTAAGTCCGGAGGATTTGAGCTTCGCAAATGGTCCAGTAATTGTCCGGACCTATTGAGTGATGTGTCTTTGGGAACCACTCCCATCTCTTTAGATAATTCAGATCAGTCCTCAGTGAAAATCCTTGGATTGCACTGGCAACCAGACAATGACTGCTTTTTCTTTAAGCTGGAACCACTCGAAAGAGTGTGTACTAAAAGAGCAATTTTATCTGAAATTGCTCGAATTTTTGATCCATTAGGGTTCCTCGCTCCACTCACCTTTTTCGCCAAACATTTAATTCAGCAGCTATGGACATTGAACCTCGGTTGGGACGAAGAGCCACCTAGGGCAATTGTTTCCCGCTGGTCCCAATTTAAAACAGAACTTCCTCACATTGCCTCGCTTCGCATTAGTCGGTACATAGCCATCAATGAGCCACTCTCCTACCAACTACATGGATTCTGTGATGCTTCAGAACGAGGATATGCTGCAGTTATATATTTTCGAGTTGTCGCGTCGGAGAAGGTTTTGACATATCTTGTGTGCGGAAAGTCAAAGGTCGCGCCGTTGCAAAGAATTTCAGTGCCTCGCCTCGAACTTTGTGCTGCAGTTTTACTCGCTGATCTCATCGCGTATGTAATCGACATGTACCGCGGCACTCTCGTTGTTAATCGCATTTTTGCATGGTCAGATTCCACCGTTACTCTGGCGTGGATCCAATCATCCCCTCATCGCTGGAAAACATTCATTAGCAATCGTGTTACCCACATCCAGGAGAGAGTGCCCATCAACAGTTGGCGCCACGTCTCCACACTAGTCAACCCGGCGGACTGCGCCTCCCGCGGTCTGCTCCCTCAAGAGTTAGTCGAGTGCTCCCTATGGTGGGACGGCCCCGAATGGTTACTACAATCCGAGGAATCCTGGCCCTGCCCTGTAGCACCACAACTAAGTGAGGGATGCGAAGAAGAGAAAATTGTTGCTCTAGCTATTGAAAGATCTAGTAATTTATTTGATTCTTTATTGACTAGATTTTCGTCGTTTCGTAAAATTCAAGGAATTGTTGCCTATTGTCTGCGATTTATTCGTAATATTAAGACAAAGGAAAACCGGACAAAGGGGCCCTTATCTGCACTGGAATTGTATCAAGCAACCTCATCTCTGGTCAAGTTTGTTCAATCATCGGTTTTTCCAGAGGACATCTCTCGGTTGAAAACAGGTAAACTACTTAGCAAGCATCTTCGCAAATTGGCTCCATTTCTTGATGATGCTGGGATTGTCAGGGTGGGCGGACGCCTGAGGCATGCAAACCTCACTTACGACCGCAAGCATCCTATGCTCTTACCCCGAGCTGGTCGACTGACCGAGTTAATCATCGATCAGGTCCACAGAGACAATCTTCACCCAGGACCTCAAACAGTTCAGTTTCTTCTTTTGCAACAATTCTGGATACTGTCTTGTCGCCAGGCTGTCAAAAGCAGAATTTCTCGATGTTATCGTTGTTTCAGAACGAATCCCCGGTCAATTCTCCCAATCATGGGCGATTTACCTTCGGCTCGAGTATCGCAGCTCAAACCTTTTCTCCATTCGGGGGTCGACTTCGCCGGCCCATTCGTCATTACAATGGGTAGACATCGTGGGGCAAAAACATCTAAGGCATACATTTGTATCTTCGTGTGTATATCATCAAAGGCTGTTCACATTGAGCTAGTATCAGATCTATCTTCGGAAGCCTTCCTTGCAGCTTGGCGCCGATTCATTGCGCGTCGGGGCCGCTGTAGCGATATGTATAGCGATTGTGGCACTAATTTCGTCGGTGCTAGCAAATCGTTGCTAGCCAATGCAGAACTGTCTGCTGGTTCCCTCGGCGTTCAATGGCACTTTAACCCCCCTTCCGCGCCACATTTTGGAGGGCTGTGGGAGGCCGGAGTCAAGTCGATAAAGACGCACTTAGTCCGCGTGATCGGAGAACAAATCCTCACCTATGAAGAGTTCAACACCGTTTTAGTTCAAATTGAAGCGGTGCTGAACTCTCGTCCTCTTAGCGCGATGAGCACGGATCCAAATGATCTGACGGCCCTCACCCCTGGGCATTTTTTGACGTTAAGCCCATTGACCGCGCCTCCAGACCATGACTTGTCCGAGCTAAAGCCGAATCGGTTGTCTCGTTGGCAATTGTTGCAGCGCTGTCAGCAGGAATTTTGGCGCAGATGGCATGTTGAATACCTTCATACGCTGCAGCAGAGAAACAAATGGAACCAGGCTTCTCCTACCTTCGCTGCAGGTGATATGGTTATAATAAGGCGGGATTCTGTTCCTCCCCTTCAATGGGATTTAGGTCGAATTGTGCAGTTGCACCCTCGACCCGATGGGTGGCACGCGTAGCTACAGTAGGCATAATGCAGCGACCAATCGTCAAACTGTGCCCTTTGCCTGGCACACAGCGCGATTAAAATAGGATTTAGTACTTTAGTTATTAGATTAATTTGTTATAGTTACGTTATCATAATATAGTTTAATTTTGGAAAATTCGTAACTTCATAGGAATTTTGGTGGGCGGAATGTTTAGTACTTTGATTGGGTGGTTTATTTATTATTTGCATATTGTTTGTTCGGATAAATTTCGCCTTTTTGCGCCCATGGTCGGCCAATTGTCGGGAACTGACGAGAGCGCAGGCCCGATCTTAAGCCTGCTCGAAAAGAGTGGACACGCCAGAGTCGTTCGAAAACCGTGCCACGGAACCCGTGCCGTCATCCCCTGAGCAACCTACCAGAGGGTAAGTCAGAACCCCATTTCGCCGACCACTTTAACGCCCACGCCGCGCTCACAGCAAGAAATTTTATCATCATAGTTGAAATCAATATACAGTCCATTTAAACCCACCCGATTTATAAACAGCCAGTTACAAACAAATCATTAAACTTTGAAAGTAAATCCCGTAATTTTTGCTCGTCTGCATAATTCAAATCAGTAATTACTCTCATAGACGTGTTTTTAACAGAAACAACATTAATCAACGAGGCATCCGGAACAATCTTCTGAACCATCCTATTTTTAATCAAACTAACATTATGATCATATATGTTTTCTCCGACAATAATGTCGTAGGTGGAATGATTTGGGGGTATAATGACAAGATCGAGTAGCAATTCAACGTCAGGGAACTTTACTAAAGCCTTGGTAAGCCAAGATGATTCGTGCACGGTACCATCAAACCACTGTAATGTAGTAGTGCGAGGGATTTTAACAAGGTTCAGCCGATCCACCAACGCCTTATTGATCAATGAACACGTTGTGCCAGTATCGATTAGACATTGGTCTTTAAATTGCAAATCTCAACAATTTGAGTTTTTAAACCTCTAGTGTGAGTAACTAAAGATTGAAGCAACACATTTTCAGATTTCTTAGAGTCGGGTTGAGCACTGCGCTGTCGATTTTGTAGCAAGAAACAATTTTCCAGAGTATGCCCTGGGTTTTTGCAGTACCTGCAAAAGTGGCTTTTCTAGGATTAGCGCTCCTATTTTCGGCCTTACACTCACGCGCAACGTGACCAACTCGACCGCAAGAAAAACATGTGATTTGTTTGAAATTAGGAGGTGCAAGTGACACGACCACCGGTGCAGCCCTATTCCGCGGATTAGAATCACCCACACCAGGATGCGACCTAGCAACATGAGTGTGTACATAATTTGACAGAAATGCGATCAGATCACTAACGGACGACGTATTACAATTATAGGCGGCAGTTCTGATGACAGGGTCGTGCAATTATTATGGAATGTGCAATTATTTCAATTAAATCGGGCTCAGACCAATTAGCTCGCAAACACTTTAATTTCTCTAGCTTCACCCGTGCATATTCCACGTAACTATGAGCATCCGAACTTCGATAACATACGGCGTCATGTAAGAGTTTCCCTAAATTCTTTTGTTTGGGAAATGAAATTGAAAAATCCGACTTGAATCCCTCCCACGTGTCGTCCATAGGCTGCCATGCAGCAAACCACCTCTGCGCGGATCTCAACAAGAATGGGCCGGCTCTACTTACAGTTTCCCGGTCTGACCAACCAAACTCATTTTTGTATCCTTCGATCTTTGACAACCAAGTACCACTATCTGTGCTGTCCGGATCGAATCTTGGCAAAGACAAGGCAACCGGTGATTGTGTAAATTGAGGGGAAGGATTCGTAGCCGGCACGGACGTCTGTCTTCGTAGATCCATCAAAATGGCTGCTATTGCTCCCAACGACTCGTTCAGTCCGCCTTGCTCTGGCTCTGTCATGATTGCAGGTACATACAACTAGTATCTCGAAACTGCACGCTACCCCACACCTGATGTTACGAAATAAACAATAGTCCCCGTTAATTATCACGCACAATACTTCAGCTAGGACAAGCATTCGTCTCCGCGTGTCGCTCCCTTGACCGACCATGCGCGAATGAATGCGTGTGCGCTCTCCTCCGCGCTCCTGCCCGCGTTCCGGCAGCGCGCCAAATTCAAATATATTTCATTTTATCTAACAATATCAAAATAGTTTGCACCTACTTAACTCTGTTATATTATTTCTTATTTTTGATTAAATAAATGTCATTTTGATTATTGGCTGCTTACTTTTAACACTAGCATTAAAAGTGGAGCACTTTTAACACGCTTATGTCATTTCTCTATATTGCTAAAGCTAAAGCTATGAACGCTAGAATAATAATGTAATTGCACATGCACGGAGCGGAGCGCAGCCACCTTATCTCCAAGGATGCTTCCTCAGCAGTCATTTATTTTTCTGACATTTTTGTTAATTTTTTCTCTTAAGCATGGGTAGAATTTTCTGAAAATATATAATACAAGTATCATGAACATTATGTAAATTAAAATCGTGTAAACACTAATATTATCGTAATGAAATGTCGCGGGTTCGACTGCTTGAAGCTGCTGCCTGGTATGTTGAAGTTGAACGTCGATCTTCTTCAGATCGTTTAAGTTGATGTCATCCAGTTGAATCGGGATAATTGGCGTATCCATTCTGTTGTTGTTGTCGTCTTGATTTATTTTAATATTGGGAAGATTAATGTGCTTAATCTGGGTTTTGATGTTTCGATAAGTTTTTAATATTGTTTTATCGATGTGTAACTCACATGAGTTAGGAATTGTCACGATGTAGATGCCGTGTAGAACTAATTTATCGTCGTTGTTTTCACATTTGCTTGATACTGTTGTTTTATTTTTAGTAATTATTAACCACTTATTATTTGAAAGTTTTTGAGTTTTTATTGATTTTATCTGCGTTTTAGTTATTTCACAGTTGTCATATTGATTAGCAAAAGGAACACGTTCCTTTTATTGACAATTTTTTCTTTATTTTTCAATTGTTTTACATTATTTTTTTCATAAGTTAGTGATAATTTTTCTTTATGTTTTTGTAAGTAATCGCTATACATTTGTTTGTCATATAGCAAATCAAAGGGGTCTCTCAGTTCCGTGTGTCCTAGTGTTAGTTCTAAAGGTGATAAATTTGTACTCGAAGGTATTGAATTATTGTATGCAATGACCGCGTATTTTATTAGTTGATTGATTGGGTCATTATGTTTGGTTTTTAATAGTCTTAGGTGTTCTCCTATAGTTAAATGAAATCTTTCTATTAATCCGTTAGATTCAGGGTGATTAGCTGTGCTAAAATATATTTTAATTTTGTGTGCTTCTAGTAATTCTTTCATTATGTGGTTATAGAATTCTGGTCCTTGATCGGTTGTTATGGTTTCGGGCGTTCCGTAGTATGAAAAGTATGTAATTACTGCGTTTAAGATGTCTGTGGAATTTTTTTATTTTAGTTCAATTGCTTGTCCTAATTTAGTGAAAGCGTCAACGAAAGTTAAGAATTTTGTATTTTCTACCGTGTATACATCCATGTGTATTTTTTCAAAGGGTCGATGTGGTGTGTCAGTTAACATAATTTCTATTCTGGGGGGATTTCTTTCGTATTTACTTTTTTTACATACGTCACAATTAGCTATGTAATTTGTAACGTGTTCTTGCATTAGTTGGAAATAATATTTTCTTTGTATTAGTTTGAGTGTTTCCGTGACTCCTCGATGATTGGTCTTACCTTCATGTTGATATTTTATTGCTTCTTGTATTAGGTCGGCTTCGTGTAAAAGTTCTCTTCGTTCGGTGCAATATATTATATCTGGTCCTTTTTCATTAAATAATTTATTTACAATTTTATTGAATGCCTTAAACAAATTTTCTGTTTAAAAATGGAAAAAGTATTTTTTATTTTCGGGTGTGAATTCTTTTAAGAATTTTATAATTTCTTGATCATTGTTTTCTTTGGAGATATGGATGTGGTATCTTTTTATTTTTCCTAAAGTTTCTATCTTTATTGGTTTTGGTTGTATGTATACTTCATAGAAGAAATATTGATTCTGTTTTGAATCAATTATGTCTGATGATATTTTTATACCTGATGATTCTTGATTTTCACTTACTGAATGTGCTGTAGAATCGTCTTCTAATTCTTGTATTAATTCTTCTATTTCTTCTGGGGGTACGTTGGGAATTGGTGCGCTTTGAAGATCTTCTATTATTTTGTCAATTTCATTTTCATCGTAGTTATTAATAATGGATTCCGTTTCTACTGCATTCAATTGAATTCTTGAAAGGGCGTCTGCGTTTGTGTTTATACTACCTTTCTTATATACCATTTCGTAATCGTATTCTTCTAATCTTATCTTCCATTTTTGTAACTTTGAATTTGGTTTTTGTAATTTTGATAACCAAACTAGGGGTCGATGATCTGAATATATTGTGAATTTACGTCCATATAGATAGGGTCTAAAATACTTAACTGCCCAAACTACTGCTAGAAGTTCTTTTTCTATGGTACTGTACTTTTGTTCTGATTCGTTAAGTGTTCGTGAAGCGTAACTTACTGGTCTATCGGATCCGATTGGTCCTTGTGATAGGATAGCTCCTACTGCTACATTAGATGCGTCTGTAGTTACTATAAATTGCTTATTAAAATCTGTGACGTACCTGAAGGGCAGTCGGCGCGTTAGGCCGTGGAGCGAGTGGAGGGTCCCTTTGAAGTAGTGACGAGGGCCAGGCTCTCGGTGTCAGAGAGTGGGGGGGTTAAAAAAAGGCTCCACGTAATTTTACCTCGTTGCTACTTCGTCGCAAGGGAGGCTCCACTCTACCTGCGTGGGTGGACGGCAGACAGTCAGCGAAGCTCAGAAATCACGAACTGTCACAACGCTGACCGTTTGACGCCAACACCACCAGGTGTAAATCTCGCAGTGAGAATAGAAAACTGTAAAACTGTAACTGAAATAAACCGAATAGAAAACTGTAGAGAGAAAACGTGGGGGGAGCAAAAAAATAATAACAGGTGCGAGTTTGGTATGGTAAGATGGCGTTTATTCGCACACACAAATGACAGACACCGTGTCCTGCGCTCCTGAAAACAAATACCTCCGAGCGCCACCCTTTCGCGCAGGGTTTACTCTATTCGGCCGAATAAAATAAGCTCCTAATCGCGCGATTTAAAGGGCAGAGGGAGCGACCTTTCTCGTACACTAGCGCAAAACACGTACGATACGAGACACGTTTACGCAATTTACACACAAAACAATAATCCGCAAAAATGGCTCAATCGAGCACACAAAAGAATTATATTATTGGAATTTTTTTTCTGGCCTGCGTTCCGGGTGGTCGTCGCTGGTGACTGCTACAGCTCTGGAAGCCGACGGCTCGCGTCGTAGACTTGAAGCTCGCTCGCGGCCTCCAGCCAGGAATGTTCCGGCCGAGCTGCCTACCCCGCTGCTAGACGCCTAGAAACGCACGGCCTTAATCAAAATGGCCGGACACGTGGCTTCACGAAGAGGAGAGGAGATAACTACTTACTCCGGTGTTATGAGCGTGTTCTCTGCCCTCCAGTCGATGCCTCAATCCCCCTCAAGGGTGGTTAGTTGAGAACCGTTGATTATTCCCGTAAAACGGATGGTGAAATACCTTATCTGCAACGGTTCTTCTGGCACGATCTATCTTGGGCACGAGTCAATGTAGTTCTGCGTCGTGGTGGCGCTTTACGCCGGTGAATTTAAAAATCGCTCACCGGGGAGACGCGTCACCACAACAAAAAAATGCAAGCATGGTTGCCTACCGTGCAGGTCTACACGCCAGTTAATTTATTAAAAAGCCGTTTCTGCCGACGCTATTTTTGGACCGTTACAAATTCCCCCCCAACAAAATTAAAAACTCCGGGAAGCGGATGTTTTTTTTCAAACCCCCAAAAAGAAAAATAAACTCATAAAAATGACGAAAGAAAGATAGTACTAGTGGGAGTAACAATGTCCCGACACACTCGATGCGTAACCTCGATCATATTCATTAAATCCCCCAAAGGGCTAAGCTAAATAGCTAAACTAGGGAGTCGTCGAAAAATTCCGCAATGCAGCATGTCACTCAAGGACAAAACACGAACGATCCCATAGAATATGAAAGTTTACTTACACCGTATGGCTTTAGACAAGTGACAGCCACTAATTACAATCAATCAAACTAACAAAACTAACACAACTAACCTAATACTAAACTACACTTAACCAGAAAAATCTAACAAACACCTAGTTCGAAAGCGAATGATCATCGTCCAGAGCAGGTTTCAAATCTTTCACATGCCATGTCCCTCCTGGATCACCAAAATCATTGGTTAGATCATACGTCCACAAAGACCTCTTATGGGCCACTACAAAAGGACCAACAAACTTAGGAGCTAACTTCGCGTTAAAATAGTTTAGAGCATTCGACAAAACATGATTTCTACGCCACACTCGATCACCAACCTTGTACTGTACATGCCTTCTACGGAAATTATACGATTTCGCATTTTTCTGATACGCTTTCACCAAACGTCCCGCTATCTCTTCTCGTAATGCGTCGAACTTATCAGGATCGCGTGGTTTGTCCCTGATGGGGTCCTCCAACAATTCGTCAACATCCGGAGGTTCACCAAAGGTACTGCCATACAATACGTGCTCTCGCCCAAAATTGGCGAAGTAAGGCGTATGGCCAATCACCTCGTGTTTTGCCGTCCGAATGGCACAACCAATCTTTGGAAGACTCGCGTCCCACACGCGGTGGTTATTGCTCACATACAATGCGATCATAGTCTTAAGGACCCGGTTAATGCGTTCCGCCGGATTAGCCTGCGGATGATACCGAGCAGTATACAATACCCGAGTGCGATAGGAGTCGCACATCTTAGTGAACTCTTTACTACGAAATTGAACACCGTTGTCTGAGATGATGTATTGAGGGGTTCCAAATACAAGGAAAACTTGTTCTTCTATGGCTTTCGTGACAGCTGAAGCAGTAGCTCGTCTCAACGGGAAAAACATACTAAACTTTGTGAAGGTGTCGGCCACAACCAAAATATAACAATTACCCTTGGTTGAACGCGGCAAAGGTCCCACCAAATCAGTACACAAAACTTGCCAGGGTCTCGTCGCTCGAGCCCTAGGCGCCAAAAAGCCAGGTGGAGCCTTTTGTTCAACCTTGTGTGCCGAACACACCTCACACTCACGAACATACCGAGCTATATCTGCCTTCATCTTCGGCCAGTAATATCGTGTCTTAAGCCTTTGACAGGTCTTATACACGCCCCCATGACCAGCAGTTGGCAAATCATGGTTTTCCGAGATAAGGGCACGCCGACGCGGTTTCGCTACTACTATCTTCCACGAGTCTTGGGGTTCCTCAAGGTCCCCAAACCTGGGAGGCAAAAACTTATATACGACCCCAGCGTCGACTTTCCAAAGAGGATACTTCCGCGGTCTCTTCGCGATCGCGCCACGCATCTTAACTAACCACGCGTCGCCTTCGGAATGATTAACGACGTTTACAGCGTCTAAAACCGGTACTGAACGCGATAACGCATCAGGAACCACGTGGTCCTTCCCCTTACGATGAATGATATCGAAGTTAAATTGTTGGAGCCGTACACTCCAACGCGCTAAACGACCAGAAGGACTCTGTAAACGGTTAAGCCACAGCAAGGAATAGTGATCGGTGATCACGGTGAACTTAGCACCCTCAATGTAAGGTCGAAATTTCTCTACAGCCCATACTACGGCCAAACATTCCTTCTCCGTAGCACTATAACGTCTCTCCGGTCCTTTCAATGAACAACTATTGTAACTTATTACCTTCTCTCCCTCATCAGTAACTTGTGTCAGTACGGCGCCTAGCCCAAAATCGCTAGCGTCGGTCTGAATGACGAAAGGTAAAGTAAAATCAGGACAAGACAAAATAGGAGCGCTAACAAGACAATCTTTAATAGTGTTGAATGCCGATTCACAGTCTTCCGACCACATAAATTTAGTATCTTTTCTGACCAATGCCGACATTGGTGCAGTGACTGTGGAAAAATTCGGAATAAACCTACGGTACCAACTAGCCATACCGATTACTCTACGTACACCTGTGACATTAATGGGTGCTGGCATGTTAACGATCGCTGAAACCTTTTCTGGATCGACATGTAACCCTCCCTGATCAACAACATAACCCAAGTAGCGTAACTGTGGCCTGCAGAAATGACATTTATCGCGACGCAGCGTTAAACCTGCTTCTGTCAGACGACTCAAAACAGTTTCCAAAACTCTAATGTGCTCCTCGAACGTCGAAGTTACGACCACGATGTCGTCTAAATATGCAAAACATGACGGCTCGAGATCAGCACCTATCACTCTATCAATGAGTCGCTGAAAAGTGGCTGGCGCATTATGAAGGCCAAATGGCATGCGTCGAAATTGATATAGACCACGGTTCGGAACGGTAAATGCGGTTAGCTGCCTCGATTCTTCCTGAACAGGGATCTGCCAGTAAGCCGATCGAATGTCCAAACTCGACAAATATTTCGCGTCCCTTAACCGATCTAATATATGAGAAATATACGGCAGAGGATACGCGTCTCTTTCGGTTACACTATTGACTCGCCTAAAATCTACACAAAAACGGTATGTGTCATCCTTCTTTTTCACCATCACAATTGGTGAAGACCACGGCGATTTAGAAGGTTCAACTACCCCTAAACTTAACATTGAATCTAATTCCGCGTTTACGTGACGTTGTAGTGTGGGAGACATCGGATAGTAGCGCTGCTTAATTGGTGTAGCTTTAGTGCTGATGACATGCTCTACCAAATTGGTACACCCGAGAGTATCACTCATCTTCTCGAAAGCACTGGTTAATGATGACTGAAGTTGGACGTGTTGGTGTGAGGTTAACCCATCACTGGTGTTCAACGCATCTACAGCCATATCTTCCAAACCCGAAAACTCCCAATGACCACTACGTAGGTCTGGAATAATTCCTAACCGTTTCCAAAATTCGGTTCCCAAAATCAACGGTCTCGTAATTTCCGGAATTACTAATACATCCAACGTTCTCGTCACGCCTTCAACCATCATCGGAAGTGTAGCCATTCCAATTACCTCGCAACTACGTCCATTCGCCACCGTACAATATTTCACCGACGAAGGTTTCAACCGTACCGCTAAATTTTTGAACATCTGCCACCCTGGACCGCCAAGTATGGTCTGGTTTGCTCCTGAATCTAATAACCCCAACAACGATACCCCATAAACTACTACATTTAAATATGGACGCTCATCGCCCCGCGAACTAGACAACACAAAATCTAAACAAATACGGGTACGTTCACTAAGTCCCTTAAAATTATCTGTCGAAATTCCCAAAACCTCGGAGCAACTCGTTCGACTCAAGTTCTCCTCGACCGGTTTAACGAATTTGATGGAGTGCAATTTGGGCACCTCGGTTTTGTTACTCCCACTTTCCCACAACCAAAACAATATAAGCGTCTCGGCGCGCGACAATCCTGACTTGAATGTCCCGGTCGTTGACAATTATAACAACGCGACTGAGAGGGCGGACGAATATTTGTAGGAGTGACTTCGTGACAAGACACACTCGGCACAGCTTCCACATACGCCAAGTCTGGCTCTAACACACGACCTTTCCCTGGTGGGGGTGTGTACGAATCGTTAGCGACCGTACTAGCCTCCAGCCTACGTCCTAATCTAAGTAGATCAGCAAAAGTAACAATGTCTAGTGACCACAAAGCCATTCTGTATCTAGGATGTAGATTTTTGGTTACGGTTCTGAGCTGAATATCTTCAGGGAGAGGATTAGGCAATCGCATGAACAGATTTTTCATCACAGAAACATAGAGACTGATGGTCTCATTAGGTCCCTGTGTGCGAGATTTGATTTCTTCGAAGAGACGTTCTTCGTAATCAGGAGATTGGAAGGCCTCTCTCAACCCTAGGACTAACTCATCCCAGTTCCCAAAAGATCTACGGTTCGCTCGATACCAAATAAGGGCATTCCCCGTGAACAAATCTAATGCTGACGCAAACAATAATGCCGAAGATACGTTACGCGCAACGCGCAGTTCTTCTACTCGCTCCAAAAATGAGGACAACGAAACTTTGCCCTGCTCTCCACCAAAAGTGAGATTCCAAAACCTAACCGCGACAGGTTTTACATCTGTAGAAGCCAGATGATCTTGTTCATTGTCTGAATCAGAATCTGAACTTGAACTATTCGATTCAGCAACTACTCGCGATGAATGAGCGACAGCTTGAATTACGGACAAATTAAGCAACGAACTCTGAGTTGCAGTGGTTTTGCGCTTAGCTAATTTAGCCCCGGAACGCATAGTACCGGCGCACGCTGCTAATCGTACTAAAAGTCTGGAGACCTTACCTCGTTCTTCGTCAGTCGTAACGACACAACGATTAATTCGCTCGTGTGCGTGTCCACACTTAGTGGCGAGCTTCAAATAGGTCGAAGAGGTAGTAGGCTCCTCGAAGTCCTTTACTAACCCCTCGATCTCCGTCAATTTCAATTCTAGTGCCGCAAGGTCGTCAGTTATCTTAAATCGATTAGGCACCGGCGCATAGGAGGCAGAAGACTCCAATCTAATTAGAGTTCGTAAGGTGCTACGCTGCGCATCAGCAGTAGTTACCCCTGTAACTCCTCGACGTTCAAGCTCATACACCCGCTCATCGGCTGATAGCCTATTAACTTCTACTTTGAAATCCATCACCACTAATGGACTAGTGAACAAAAAGAAAAGATTCAAATTTCAATTCAAATTGAAAGAAAAATATACGGTATACGTGTACCGAAAAAGAACAAAAATTTAAACTAACTTATCGTAATTATTACGATTACTATAAATATCCAAAAAAAAAATTTACCTAGTCGTAGTGAGCTCGAACCCACAAAATCATACGCCAAAAATCAAAATATAAATCAACCAATCAACCAGATATGTATGATTCGTGGTCGCCCGTTCACTATCTCACCAAGTTTCTACAAAAACCAACAATAACCAATAATAAATTTATGGTTTTTCGTAACCAGCGAATAATAAACTAATTTCTACACTATAGTAGAAACTATACCAACAAACACTGAAAACAGGCCAGAAAATTCCCTAAATTAAAAATATTTAAATTTAAAGTTAACGTTAAAGTCAAAATATTTTCTTGTGTGTATTCTATATTACCCACAAAACTCACAGAAATTCTCAACAACTGACAAAACAACCACCCCAAATTTTCTCAATATACTAAGTGCTGAAGGCTGTTTAAAAATTTGAAATACTGTCAAATTTTCCAACTCCCAGTTCAGTTTCCTTGGCGCAAACTTAAGGCCTACCACAAAAATATATTCCCAATCAAAAGGGCACAAAAATAAACCTAAGGGCCAAAAAGTTTTCGCGAAGGGCTGAAGGGTCAAAATGAAAATTAGTGCCAAAACTACTAAAACGCATAAAATTGAAAAAGGGCACAAAAATTTTCTAAAGGGCAAAAAGGGCCAAAACAAAAATTGAAAAAGGGCTGCAAAATTAATTAAATGAGGTCTATTTAAAATGAAAAACAAAATCCTGAAGGGCTAGAAAAATTTACAAAGGGCTGACAAAACCCTTAAGCCTCAAAAGATGTTAATGAGCTAAATAAATAAAGATACCAACGATAGCTATTGTTGCTATTGCCCCACGTTGGGCTCCAAAAACGTGTGACGTACCTGAAGGGCAGTCGGCGCGTTAGGCCGTGGAGCGAGTGGAGGGTCCCTTTGAAGTAGTGACGAGGGCCAGGCTCTCGGTGTCAGAGAGTGGGGGGGTTAAAAAAAGGCTCCACGTAATTTTACCTCGTTGCTACTTCGTCGCAAGGGAGGCTCCACTCTACCTGCGTGGGTGGACGGCAGACAGTCAGCGAAGCTCAGAAATCACGAACTGTCACAACGCTGACCGTTTGACGCCAACACCACCAGGTGTAAATCTCGCAGTGAGAATAGAAAACTGTAAAACTGTAACTGAAATAAACCGAATAGAAAACTGTAGAGAGAAAACGTGGGGGGAGCAAAAAAATAATAACAGGTGCGAGTTTGGTATGGTAAGATGGCGTTTATTCGCACACACAAATGACAGACACCGTGTCCTGCGCTCCTGAAAACAAATACCTCCGAGCGCCACCCTTTCGCGCAGGGTTTACTCTATTCGGCCGAATAAAATAAGCTCCTAATCGCGCGATTTAAAGGGCAGAGGGAGCGACCTTTCTCGTACACTAGCGCAAAACACGTACGATACGAGACACGTTTACGCAATTTACACACAAAACAATAATCCGCAAAAATGGCTCAATCGAGCACACAAAAGAATTATATTATTGAAATTTTTTTTCTGGCCTGCGTACCGGGTGGTCGTCGCTGGTGACTGCTACAGCTCTGGAAGCCGACGGCTCGCGTCGTAGACTTGAAGCTCGCTCGCGGCCTCCAGCCAGGAATGTTCCGGCCGAGCTGCCTACCCCGCTGCTAGACGCCTAGAAACGCACGGCCTTAATCAAAATGGCCGGACACGTGGCTTCACGAAGAGGAGAGGAGATAACTACTTACTCCGGTGTTATGAGCGTGTTCTCTGCCCTCCAGTCGATGCCTCAATCCCCCTCAAGGGTGGTTAGTTGAGAACCGTTGATTATTCCCGTAAAACGGATGGTGAAATACCTTATCTGCAACGGTTCTTCTGGCACGATCTATCTTGGGCACGAGTCAATGTAGTTCTGCGTCGTGGTGGCGCTTTACGCCGGTGAATTTAAAAATCGCTCACCGGGGAGACGCGTCACCACAACAAAAAAATGCAAGCATGGTTGCCTACCGTGCAGGTCTACACGCCAGTTAATTTATTAAAAAGCCGTTTCTGCCGACGCTATTTTTGGACCGTTACAAATCTGGGTACTGCAAAATTGGGGCTTTTGTTAAAATTGATTTACATCTATTGAATGATTCCATAAATTCTGAATTATGTTCGATTTTGTGACCTTTTTTTAAACATTGTGTCAGTGGTTTAGTGACTTTGGCATAATCTTTAATAAATTTCCTGTAATATCCGGTTAATCCTAAGAATCCTTTTAGTTCTTTGGTTGTTTTTGGAGTGGGATATCTGATTACTGCGTCGATTTTGTTCGGGTTTGGTTTTACTCCGTCTGGTGTTATTATATGTCCTAGGAATTGTACTTCTTGTTGCAAGAATTCGGATTTGTCCATTTGAATTTTTAAGTTAGCTGTCCTTAGTCTGTCGAATACTAATTTTAATTTTTCTAAGTGCTCTTGTAGTGATGTTGAGAATACTACAATGTCGTCCAGGTAAACAATGCATGCCTCGTTTTGTATTCCTCGAAGGATGTTGTCCATGACTCTCTGCAAGGTCGCTGGAGCGTTCCTAAGTCCAAAGGGCATTCTTTTATATTCATAATGTCCTCTAGGCGTAGAAAATGCCGTTTTTGGAATGTCTCTGGGGTGCATTTCTATCTGGTGGTATCCTGATGCCTGGTCTAATGTGGAGAAGTATTTGCATTTTCCTAATTTGTCCAAAATATCCGATATGTGTGGTAATGGATATTTGTCTTCTGTGCACTTATCGTTTAGCTGTCTATAGTCAATGACCATTCTGTATTTGGGTTTTCCGGTTGCGTCAATTTTCTTTGGAACAATGATGACTGGGCTACTCCATGGGCTATGGGATGGTTGAATAATGTCGTTTTCCATTAATTCATTAATTTGTCGGTTCGCTTCTTCTTGTTGGGCGTGAGGCATTCTGTATGCCTTTTTATATACTGGTACATCATCGTTGGTCTTGATCTCATGTTTTACAACGTTTGTGAAGCTTAAAGGTAATTTATTGGAATGGAATACATCTCGGTATTCATAGCATATTTTTCGAATTGCATAATTTTCTTCTTTGTTCAGGTGTTGTAATCTTAAATTTTTCAGGTTTTCTTTTAGTATTTTGTCGCTTTCTGGATTTTCTTTGGGTGGAATTTCGTTTAATTCTTGAGTTTCAATTTCCGTAACATTTAATGGTTGAATATTTATTTCGCGTACCGTGTCGTTACTGTTGGTAATTGTTAATAAAGTTTCGCGAATTTTTATTGTAACTAAACATTGCGGGATTTCAATACCGTCGTCTAATTTTGTGTACTCAATTATTCCATGATTTAATTGTGAATTTACAGGGACTTTTATTAGTCGTTGCTATCTGGGTTCTAATTTAAATGATTTTGATTTTGGGATTTCAAAATAGATGGGTATTGGGCCATTTTGAGTGTATAATACATTTCTTTTTAAATCGATGTTGGCTTTCAAATGTTTTAATAGGTCCATGCCGATTAAACCATCGTAGTTATCATTGAATTCGAAAACATGAAAAGTAAAGTTACTTTTTGTCTTAAAAATTTTAGGTAATGGGATGTGAACTACGTATCTATGAGTTGTTGTCTGATGAGCGGATTTAATTTTAAATGGTTGCTCTTGAATGAAATTGGTGTAATATTTTTTTACTGTTCTTGGGCTCATTAATGTTTTTGATGATCCTGTATCTATCATGAATTTTAAATTAACATGGGGGATTTTAATAAATGGTAATTCGGGGTTATTTAAAGTTGTAAGGTGTATTATGTTTGATTGTGGGAAGGGCCTGCTATGTGAAAATTTTCGTATTCATCATCGCGGTGGTCCGTTGTGTTATAATTTTCGTTTTCTTGATAGTAATTTTCTTGATAGTAATTTTCTTGATAGTTATTTTCTTGATCTTGATCTTCGTAATTTTGGTGCTAATTATATGTCTCCTCTTGAAGTTCGTCATCTATCTCTTGATGAAATAACTCTTGTGATACAAAATTTCGATTGCCAGTTGGTTTAAATATATTGTTTTGTTTAAATACGGTTCTTCTGGTGTTACCAGATGAGGTACCCATTGGTTCGGGTTTATAGTTTGATTTAGGTTGTTTATTTTGGTTATAATTCGTGTTATAATTATTGAACGGTCTCGGGGGTTGGAAGTAATGTGGTCTGGGTGCTTGAAAGTAATTTGGTCTGGGGTTTTGAAAGTTATTTGGTCTAAATGTATTTTGATAATTTTGGCGTGTATTTTGTTGAAGGGGGTTATTGAATGGATTTGATTTTACGATTGCCAATGATTTGTTATGCGTTGGATTTGTATTATGATTATTTTATTGGTATTGCGCATAATACTATGCTGAGCATACGAGAAATTTTCCTCCTGTATTACAAATGCAATAGCTTGTTCTAATGTATTAGGATTTTTTAATCTAATTGGCAAATTGTTTTGTAGGCCTCTTAAGAATACATTTAATCCTTGGTTAGAATACAGATTTGTTTTAATTTGTCTTGCGTTCGGATCGGGTTCCGTTAGTTGAATATTTGTTAAGGTTGGGATTTATCATGGACAAAATCAAGCGAATTCGGCACTTACCCGTTCACACCCAGCGCGTTTGTTAATCAATTAAATGCATTATATTATACCACAAATTAATCATAAATGTTCGAGAATTGTGCAGATATACGTTATAACGCATTTGTGTGTTTAGTTTTTTGGTAATAAATTGATGAAATACGTTATTTTTGTCCGACATAATTTTCAAAGTTAGGACGGGAAATATAAGTTAAATTCAAATTTCCAATACATCTGCATAACATATAAGGGTTATGCAGAGGTAAGGTCGTAATTTGAACCAAATTTACATTCCGATGTGCATGCTGGATGTGAACGCAATAACTGGGCAAATTAAATTGTAACGGCCATATTTGAAATAGAAATTAGAGAATACTGTAGTAAATAGTTACTTTCCAGTGGGTTTTTTGTTCAGCCATTGTGTCCTAGGTGGCGCAATTGCATTGCTGAATTACTATTAAGCTAGCGCTTCCAATACCACCTGCACAACTTAGATTTTAGGTGGCATTGGCGGTTGGCGGTACTGTGTGGCGCACTTCATTTTTATTGTGAAAGATTTTGCTAAACGTCTATTTTTTGAATAAACGTTTTATAATAGACAATTGATTATTCCAAGTGATTTTTTCGTCGAATACTTAAAAATAATTCAACGATTTTGTTTCAACGGTTTGCGGACACATCGTAAATGGGAATGCTTGTTAGGGTACACGTAGGTACATACTAACACTAGTGCAAACTAAGGCTATCATTTTATGGCCTATGCAATGACTGCATAGTTGCAGTCTGAGTCCCGATAAATTACATATGAGACGAACCGCTATTGCAGTCAATGTCCCCTCAGGGCATTCGTGAAGGACTGCTATAGCAGTCGCTATCTGCAAACGTGTTATTCATTACTTACAATTCTACTAAACATGCTGATAATATACATTAATGAAGCATTCCTTTATTTAAGATCGTTCTAAATATATTGTTGTGAGTCTTCAAAAGAATGTTTGTATCGATTTGCTATTTACCATGTTTTATTGTCTATCAATAATATACTCAATAGGAGGTACATCGTCGAATTGAAGGGAAATATTTTTTGGCTGGAAAACATGGTGATCGCTGTAAGTCGGTGCTATGACTTGATGCTGCTACCGTGGGTGTCTTGGCACACCACAAGTTAACGTCACTGGTATTTAAATTTTCATTTAGATTCACCCTAAGGGATTAAATAATAAACCTCAAACCATTATTTTCAGAGCTCGGATTTATATGCACGAAAAACTTTCTAACTACCATACGTATCGATATTCGCAGGTTTTGATTTATTTATGAAATAATACAACCTAATGTAAATATGATTAATAATAAACAAATTTATAAATCAAAACTAAATAAATATTTTTATTGGTAATTACAAACATTTCATTTACTGTCCTCTAATTTATTATTAATTACTTATAATTTATTAACATTAGCAAGTTGTACACCTGGACGCCTAAATTTATGTCAACATAATAATCTGGATAGTGATTGGACATTCTGACTTTTTTCTGACTTTCACACAGTATCTACATGTTAATTCCCTCTAATTACCTACCGTAAACATTTAACATGTTTATTATTAGAAATAACACAATAACAACTGAATGTAAAAAAAATATATAAACTGAATATAAAAGCTTCATTTTTGTCTATTACATTATTCAATCTTCCCAGCATTGATGCTACTTAAACTTCTGTATAGTTTGGAGTTAATTCTTTCCACCCTTCTTGAATTCTTTCTCATAGCTGTTCAACATTTTCCTGTTCAACAGGAATTATTGCCTCTATTCATTTTGTTTACAATCAAACCCCACACATTTTCGATGTGGTTCAAATCCGGACTGTGTGAAGGCCAAGGCAGAACTCGCATATCTTGATACTGCATCCAATTGAAATCATTATATGTAGCTGTATGAATAGGACAATTGTCATGCAGATATATAAAATCATTTTTGGGAAAGACAGTCACTGATGGTAGCATGATATTCTTCAATATACCACGGGAGACCTCTGCATTATTTCTACCTATTAGATGCATTAAAACTCCAGCTATTTTTTGAGTATAATGTTCAACAATACGAGAGTTTGGGTATCTATAATCTCTAATATGACCTTTATATTATAATTCAAAACTCTTCTTGTGTTTGAAATTAACACCATGCCAGAAATCTAATAGTTCCAGATAATATTCCAACACGAATTTTACTTTTTGCTCTTTTTTACGTTGAGTCAAAGGCAGTTTCTTAGCTGCAGGATAATTTTCTAAATTGAATCCTTCCTTGATGCAGTGATGGGGTGTTCTTCGCCTTTATAATATTCCTCCATCCTTCTCGGGGATGTTGGTGGTGACGTACTTGTCATCTTCGGGCGGTGGGGTGATTTTGGTGACAAGTGGGGGTCGCGTCTTCGCGGTGGTGACTCAGTGACTTCTCAATGAGTGTACTTACTCATTATAATCTTCGATTGTACACTGCTGAAAATTATATTCATCGTTATCTGAAGGCTCTCCATTTCTACGAGTATCTTCATTTGTTTTATCCATTCTCTGGCTAGAAGATGAAGATGGCTCTTCGTCATCAAAGAACATTGTGATATTTGGATTAATTTCCACAGGTCCGGTTTCCACAACTGTACCTAGTATTTCTTCCAAAATACCGGTAGCAAGTCGTTTATTTGCAAGTCTAGTTAGTGTTTTTTTGGATCTAGTTGTTCGTTTATAACGTCTCGAAAACAATTTTTGTTGTATGTCGAGGTTTTACCCATATTGAACAATAGGTGCACTCAAAAAATAAACACAAAACAAAAACAACTCAAAAATACACTACAGTTCTGCGAGAGTTTGTTCACTGATATATATATACACACACTCTACTAAATATATATATATATATACAAGGGGAAATATGAAGACACTCGAAAAATAAACAAAATACCGGGCAACGCAAAAATACACTATAGTTCTGAGGGGTTCGTTCACTGATATATACACTATACTATATATATATATACAAGGGGAAATATGAACACATTGTTCGGGGTTCAAAAACTGCAGCACTTTCACAAGAAATCCAAAACTGTCTAAGCAATAACTCCAGCATAGATTAGACACCATATACACTCCAGCACTCGTAAAACGTAATCGGAGTACGAATCGTAATCCGCAATCGGAGCGACGGTATCGACAACATTTTTCGGAAATTTGTTTACCTTTATGACGTCGGATTTATTTTCTCCCGTTTCCTTGGGAGTAGCGGCGCAAAAAAATCAGACATTATGCTCGGATGTCTGGAGTATGCCTCAGTGAAATGGGAAGACAGTGCGCTCAACCGTTTCGAAAAAAATAATCAAATAAAAAATTGAGTGTTTTGCCTTTTATTCGTTAATGATCAATAACTCCGAAACGTAGGGCCTAAGCTCTTTGAAAAATATGTGTTGGAAAGTCCGTAAAAAGGCGAATCTTTTAGTTCCATTTAAACGAAAGAGACCAATCATACGGCCGCGAAAAAAAAAATATCTGAAAATTTATCTATTTTAAAAATTGAAAAAAACGTTTCATCTCGAAAACCTGATGATGAGCAGCGACGAATTTTCTTCTATCGAAAGCGCCATCGAAAGGCGCAAAATAAACTGCTCTTGGTATTTTTCCTTGAGATGGACGGATGTGCCTGATTCCGCATTTCGTTCAATTTCCATTCCAGTCCAGTTTGGCCGACACCGACAAATGTTTACAGGGTATGAGTGAGTGAGTCAGCCACTGGTGGCTGGCTGTTTTTTTTTTCATGACCTTGGTGATAGAATATATGTATAACGCGCCTAGCGCAGATGTACGCACGAAAGTTATATGTATGTATAGGTATACTAGTTATCACCAGAGAGCGCCACTTCCTCGACAATATTCGTCTGTCCTTTACTATAGGTCATTCTTTGTTCACAAAATCGCAACCTTAACAATAAACTGAAGATGTCTTGACATCTGTTACCAAAATTTATTGCGGTTTCGTTTCTTTCTTGTTTAATTTGTAATAGGTCTCCTATCAAACAATTTTCATCTCTCTGGTCAGCAAAGAATTGTAATAGTAATTGTTTAATTGCAAGCAAATTATTTAATTTACCTCTACTACCAACTAAATTTAAAGCTCTACCTGTTAATTTACCGATTATTGCTCGTAATAAAAATTCATTCTGCGGGTTATCAGCGTTCGCTCTATCTGTGAACGTTTGGATAATGTATTCGCTTGATTGAATAAATATTGCTAGTGCTGCCGGATTTCCGTCGAAATACGGGATTGAGTCTAAGTGGAATTTTTGAATATGTGGCAGTGCCATCTCTACTTGAATTATTTCTCTTTGTATTGGACTTCTACTTCTTTCTCGTCTCATTAACTTCAAAGCTTATTCTAATATTTAACTTGAAAGCTTATTTTAATATTTATTTATTATTATTATTTTAATTATTATTAATTAAAGGAAATCAATCTTCGTGTGGAAGGATTTTTAATTATTAAGGAGTGGACTTACAGTGCTAATGCGATTTGCATGTTTTTTTTTTCTCGACTGCGGGTTCCTGAAGGTATCGATGCTAGATTTCTTCGGGCTCTCCATCTCGTCGGTGGCGTCCTGAAGGTGTCGATGCTAGACTCCCTCGGCGTGCCCTCGATGAATTTTCTTGTCTTGGCGACCTGCGGGTTCCTGGAGGTGTCGATGTTAGACTCCTCGGCGTTCCCTCGATGGTGGTCAGGTGTTTGTGGGGCGTGGATCGTCAAACAAACCGATGAATCGGACCGGAATTAGCGATTTAACGACTAACAATGCTAAAGCTATGAACGCTAGAATAATAATGTAATTGCATATGCACGGAGCGGAGCGCAGCCACCTTATCTCCAAGGATGCTTCCTCAGCAGAAACGCATCCGTGCAGCGGTATCACGTCATCGTAACAGGCCATCAGCCGCAGCCTTTCAGCCTGAATTTAGTCATATGGAGTTGATAACGTTGTGTTATAGGCGGGATAGCTGATTACAAAGTGGAAGGGTAGGGGATTTCTCTTTGGAGTTTAGAGGGACTTTATTGTATATTAATGGGTCTAGATTCTGGAAAGGAGATTTGGACATGAATTTATCTGCAAGGTATATAAGGCGTGAGGTAATCGGTATCACTGTAGTTTGTTCATAGAGTTGCTGGTTGGGTATGTTGTGGAGGGGATTTCTTGGATGCCTTAGTTTCGTTATACTCCGAAGGGCTCTCTCTCTATGATTTCCAATTTCTTTTTGGTCGATTCCTTGACGTTGATCAGTAATATGGTGGCGTAGTTTAGAAGTGGGCGGCAGATCATTTTGTAGATTTGAACTGACGTTTGCAGGTTAATACCATTTTGGCCGCAAACCAGCGACCGAAAATATTTCATTCTTGATACGAAGGTACATTTAAGTTGTATTAGATGTGGGTTGAACGACATTTTTGAATCAATTTTGACTCCAGGGTTAATTTATTAATTTTCGAATTTAAATTTAACAATACATTACTTACTTGCCATTAATATTGAAGGTACAATTAGTACAATTTTGAAATATAACGGGGTGACTTAGATTATTCACCCCTATCGCTGAATTGTTAATACTTTCTGCCGCCCTCAGTGAACTGCACTGTGCTGTATTAGTGATATTCGTTGCTTATGTTAAGCAGAGTTGTGTCTGTTGTGCTGCTTTCCAGGATCCAGAATTTTACGAGCAGTATCTAGTTTATTATTCAGAGAATCATCTATGTATCCCTCAGCGACATTAGACGACCGCCATCCTCCTTGACGTTTCAAGGCACTTAAATTGCCCCCAGCATCCAGCAATAATGCACGAGGAGTACACACCAACTCGTATTCACTTGATATTTTAAAATCATATTAAATTTTTCGTTGTTAATCGAACGTCACATTGACAACGTAATAAAAATTTCACGGCAATTTGATTATTTTTTTTATATACATTGTAGTTTGTAATGTTCTTGCAATCGAATAAAAAATTATGTATGATATTGGGACGACAAACATATTTCGGACTCATTGCTGTTGCTGCAATTTCCAGCATTTACTACTATTCTCTCTTTTGTCAAATGCTTTTCCCTTTATATCAAGTAGTAGTTTCCCTTTATGTCAAAATAATTTCACTATTTGTCAATTGTAGTAAGTAATGAAATACGTTTCCTAATAATAAGAGCCATGCATTCTGGTTCGTCTAGTTCAATTCTATTCAATAGACCTGGCACCTCTCGTGGTAGTTTTGAATCTAATTCAAAACCATGGCTATAAAATTGTATATCTCCCAGCCTATAGCTCATTTTTAAATCCGATAGAGGAACTATTTTCTAAGTGGAAAAATGGGATAAAGAGGGCAGAATAAACCAATGATGAATAAACTATATGCGGATATTCATGCAACATCAGAAAACAACACTGAGGAGCATTATCTTCATTATGTGAGCATTATGTGAAAAACTACATTCTCTCATAGCTTAATAGTTTGTTAGTTATTCGATCACACGTGTGAAAAGCATTTGGTAAATAGTGAAAACCATTTTGCTGTTGCCTCGTCCAGCAATTTCCAGCAAATCATCCGAAATATTTCGTTTTTCGTCCTTATAACATAAAATACTATTTCATATTGACAAATACGAGGGTGTTTTGAAAAGTTCGAGAAATGAAAGAAAAAATTAAAAAAATATGTATTTGAAATATGTTTAATTTTTCAACATAAACTCCCTTAAGTTGAATGCACTTCATCCAACGATGTTCCAAAGCCATCTGCCATCACGAAAGTGCGATTCTTGAAGTCCTCCAAAATAGTCGTCACATCTGCTTTTACTTCTCCTTCCCTGAAAAATCGTTTTCCCCGTGAAAACTTTTAGCCATGGAAATAGATGGAAGTCAGAAGGAGCCAATGAGGCGAATAAGGTGGATGTTGCAACTGATCGTACTTCAGTTCATTCAATTTTCCCATTGCTACCACACTTGTATGGGGACGTGTGTTGTCATGATGAAAACTAATCTTCTTCTTATGGCAAGCCAGGTCTTTTTTCATAATTTTTTTATCCACTTGGCCTAGAAGTTTAGCGTAATATTCACCGTTTATTGTTGGGCCCTTGGGAAGATAGTCAATTAGTAATATTCCCTTAGCATCCCAAAGGACTGGGGCCATAACTCTTCCAGCTGACTTCACGGATATTGCCTTCTTTGGTGGTGGAGAACCCCTACGTCTCCATTGTTTAGATTGTTGCTTGGTCTGAGAGGTATAATAGTGTACCCAAGTTTCATCTGTTGTATTAAATCGTCGGACGAAATCGGTTTTATTTGAGTTTAAACGGTGTAGAGTCTCTTGACAAATTCTCATTCTCTGAAGGTTTTGATCCAATGTCAATATGCGCGGCACTTTCTTTGCCGAAGGCTTTCTTGCCGAAATCTTTTTCTCCGTAATTCTGCAGTTAGGATATGAAATGTTCTTTCATCTCAGATACCTATATCCTTAGCAATTTCGGAGACTTTTAATCGACGATCCTGTATAACCATATCGTAAACTTTTTCGACGATTTTAGCCGTTGTGGCAGTTTTTGATTGTCCACTGCGCGGATCATCTTTGTTGTCTCACGACAATGTTTAAATTCCGTCACAAACTTATGCACAGTTGTAAATGATGAAGCATAGTCTCCTAACGAATCCTGTATATCTTTATGAATTTCTGTTGCCTTCCAACCCTTTTTTTACAAAATATTTGATAACAGCACGCGTTTCAGTTTTCCATCTTTTAAAACTCGCAAAATAAGCTTTACTCAAAGGAGCACCAAATTGATACTACTTGACAGAACAATGTAAAATTTGACATTTGTACACATGACAGTTGGTGTCATCTATTGCATATATTTTATTCGAACTGATGCTGCCATCTGTGTTTTATTTCGCGAACTTTTCAAAGCAGCCTCGTATATGGAGAAAGGCAAGCGATGCCCTCATCAGTTTTTATGTTCAGTTTTGTTTCATGTTGTGCTGCTCTCTTATGTAATTATTTTTATCATAGATTGAAGTATTGTTCATCTAAAATTAAAATATCAAACTTTTGCAAGGCCCAAATCATCGATTGTTGTAATGGTAAAAACTTTTATAAAATTCAATTTAAAATAAAGTCGGATATAAAACTTTGATATGCTAAAAACAAAGTATAATGACTAAAAGTATATTATGATGCAAGTGCATAAGAAAGCCTTTCAAGCATACTCGAGCACCACACGAAGCGTCTAGCATACACGTGTATACTTGCACCACAATGTAGAAATAAAGAGAAAATTAAAAACGGTATAGGCTGTTCGCAAACTATAGGTGCACCACCTGTTTATTTCTGTTCGCAAAGCTATAAATATCCCTAGATTTCAATCAATAGCAACTGAAGACGATTCAATTTGGTACAACTAAAACAATTTAATTGTCGAATTGACGCATGAGGTTAGTAGTTGAAAAAAACTAAATTGCACATTGCACAAAAAGTAAGAAACTTAGTCCGCAATTCGGCGAAGAAGCAAGTGTGCTGGAAAAGCCTTCTGTTTCGCATTTATTCCTATTATATGTTCATAATTTTTCATAGTTTGCGGAAAAAAGTAATTGTCAAGTCACGTCAGATTGAGGGTATTTTGACAATAATTTTAATTTTCATGTCAACAAATGTCAGTGGTACAAATCTACAAAATAAAATAGCACCAAAAGTACTATCAGAATGAAGTTCATTCCCGCACTGCTTTTGTTAAAATTGGCGCTGGAATAGTAGTGTCAGTCTAATTGCGAAACCGAGAATAGTATATTCTGTAACAATATTAGAATGAAAATTCGATACGAGTGGAAGAATCAGAACACGACAGTTGGCGAGCGTGAGGAACCACTGTTGGATCTGTATTTTCTCCACGTGCAGAAACTATGAATCAATAACAATTAAATTTGAACAAAACAAGTTAAAACAACTAGGACGCCGCATTTACATTTGACAGTGACAGATATGAAATTCATGGCAATGTATGTATTTCGTTCAGCATAATTATTGAATATTCATTCTGTCACTTGTAATAGAATGAAAATAGATGCAAAGCACGTAAGAAGCAAGTGTTCCAGTATAAATATTCTATCTCAAAAATGAGAATTTTTACTTTCTATTATTAAATATGATTTCTGAATTATTACATTCACTAATCGTCGTGGAGAAAAACAGTTTCAATATCAACAACTGTTATTTGTGATATCGACATTTTAATTATTGGCAAAATAGCGTCAATAATATCCCTTTTACAATGCAAAAGTTTCTCTTAGTTGAAAATTCGTAACCCTGGATCAAAATCACTACAGTGACTAGATTTAGTTACCATGTTAAAAAAAACCTGATTCACATATTTGAATATGCGTTATGACACACGTTATACTCAACATGTTATTTTAACATACAGTTTCTGGTTATCTATAACGTTCTAATACTCTTATTAACGTTGATCGCTTTCTGACTTATGTCCGATACCTAATAAATAGAAAAATGTATGATGTCACAGAACGTTATTACTAACGTGTATGCGCCATAGACCGGATATACTTACTTATACTGTTATTTCATTCACCATTAAAATTATGAAAAAAGTGCGATCCTGCCAGGATTCGAACCTGGAATCTTCTGATCCGTAGTCAGACGCGTTATCCGTTGCGCCACAGGACCTTGTTGGAATACAGAACTACCAGCATATATATACAACTACAGTAGTTACTGGCTTTGCCGCACCATAACAGAAGCAGCACTTCACGGCGGGCTCTGCATCAGCAGCATACCAGAACCACCAGAAACGGGGTGGAATGGGAAAATGGGAAGGAGCGGCCGTGAGGTGCGCGGCGCACGATCAGCTGTTTCAGTTTTTTGAATTTCGCGATCGTGTGCGGCCGCGTCTGTACTACTGCCCGCGTCGACGGATCGATCCTCCATCCATCTATCTATCAGGCAACCGAAAGACGTACAGACGAACGAACAAACTGACAGGCGGAAAGGGCGGAAGAAAGATGGGGTCCAAGCATCTGGCCAGAGGTACTGCACTTCGCGTTCTCGGGCCGCACACGCGGCGATCAATTAACAAGCGGTCGGCGGTGCGGCTGCTCTTTCATCAGCCGCAAAGTAGGTTGATTCCTAAAATAGAATCGAGTCAATACTGCGGTGACGTCACCGGTTGCAAATAAATAATAATATGCATAATACGCACACGTACAACGTATATACAGGGTGAACACTTGTAGAGCGCGCGCCGTTACAACCTCCACGTGACCGTGAGAGAGAATATTTAAAATTATATTGGTGTTTTAAAAAAATTCAAACCTTTTGGAAAAAATTAAACAGTTCGTTAAAAGTTAAAAAAAAATATCCATACGTAATAAAATACCTACTGAAAATTCGAAAATATTTATTTCCACTCAGATTCACGTAGCGCAACTACCGCTATTTCAGGACTAAATATTTAATTCTGAATTAAACATCCGTCCCGGAGCGAAATTATAAGTTCGGGACTAAATGTTTAATTCCGGATTAAATATCCATCCAAGAACCAAATTGACAGTCATGAGAAAATATAATGAGTCCGCAATTAAATATTTAGTCCTGATCTTGCGTTGATTAGCAGGTAAGTAAAGTGGAACTAGCTCTAGTTCTCGACTAAAAATATATAATTTCACCCTTAATATTTACTCCCGGCTATTGGTTTAGTTCCGGTCTAGAGGGGATTTAGTTGGGCTTCGAGAATCGCTTGAGAAAGTTGTACAAAATTTGACCAATCTTCGAAAAATGTCTAATCTTGAGGCATAAAAAAACGTCAAAGCAAAATACATTTATGTTCAAATAAGTAGTATTTTTTAGATTTCTACAAAAAAAAATGAAAAATTCATTTTTTTCGGAGTTCTGTAAAATTTCTGTTTATCTTTCATAAAATTCAAATAATGTGAAAATATAATTTACTTCTTGCTGTGCTTACATGTTACCGGATGTTAGCGATCCACCTGGCTAGTTTCATTTTATTGCCGGCTGGTTGGAGTATTTCACTAATTGAAGTGTTTAACTAGGTTATTAATTTCCTAAGCCGAGAGATTGGCCCCTTCCATACAATTAAACTGTCAACAAAAATATATTTGAAAAATAAACAGTCCTATGCTGTAATAAAATGGAATTAGCACATAGGCCATCGGTATACAGTTGAAATAGCCTACCTCCTACCTGGTCACCTGGATCCTTCCTCGTGTTTTCTTCGTTCTTCGTTAGTGGATAGATTTTATCAGATGTTTGTAGGAGATTTGTGGATTTAAGTTTTAGTTGTAATTGGTAACATAGATGAATTGTGAGCACTAGTTTAGTTACTACTATCTGTTTACAAGTTATAATACAATATACACTTCCGGACAAAATTAAGGGACCACTAGTAAAATTCAAAATAAATTTAAAAGCAGATAACGAAATTTAATGAAACGAATAAATATATAAATCCAAGTGTTTCCTTACAGTTTAGAGGTATTAAAACTAACAAACTTTACTTTTATGGACTTGAAGAAATAAAGTTAAAAATTAGACATAAAAGCCAATGGTCTTCTTATGAACTGAAATCCTAATTTGTAATAAAAAGTAACATTATTAATAGTGTGTATGCCCTCCTCTTGCAGCACTACAAGCTTATAATCTTCTTCTCATGCTTGAGATTAAGGTTCGTATTCTTTCTAGAGGTATATGTTCCCATTCTTGAACAAGCATGTTAGAAAGCTCATCAAGAGTTACGGCGGTCTCGGTGCGTTTTTTTTTTGCCCAACTGAACCAACCCAACTGAAGTCAGGGCTTTTGGAAGGCCACTCTAAATATTAGATATTTGCATCTTTCAATGCAGTTGTGACAATGTTAACTGTATGAGGTTTGCCATTGTCTTGCATAAAAATGAATTAATTGCCGAACTTTTCGGCAAATTTTAAACATGCTGTTAGCGACCCACTTCGTATCAAAACCAATTCTGTACGACCATTAAATTGTATCCCACCCCAAACCATTACAGACCCCCACCATATTTGTCAAATTCTCGAATGGTATATGGTGCAAATCGCTCAGGTGGTCGTCGTAAGACAAGAACGCGGCGATCATTCTCAAAACTAAACGAAGTTCCACTGCCCCTCGTCCCAACCTTGATGATTTTGACAAAAGTTTAAGCGATTTCTTTTGTGCGTAGCTGTGAGATTAGACCGGTTGCTGGTTTTCTAGCAGACAAATTGACTTCTTTCAGTCTTCTTCTTACTGTTTTGGTTTAATTTCGATCAGTGGCTAACCGAAGATCATTGTCTTAATTCACTAGATGCTAGATGTTACAAACCGCTTTCTGAAACCCTGAAGTTCGATAAAACGATATTCTCTGCGTGTTGTTTTTTTTTTCTTTCGGCACCTTGTCCGCATCTACTTTTGAAACCACCAGTCGCTCTAACCGTGCTGCGACCATCTGTACCACAGATTTGTTGGTATTTAGAATTCCAGCAACGTCACTTCGTGAATATCCTTCACGAAGAAGAATAATCATTTGGGATACTTCTCTTGGTCTGCAATGGCGTCTAGGCATATTTAATTAACTGAATGCAAACAAATTCACTAATTTTTGAAACACAAAGCACGCTTTAATAATTAAATGATTAAAAAAGGTGAGTCAACAATTAGAGCTTTTTGTTAACTTTTCGTTTCCTAGCAGATAATGTCCTGATATTGTTATTCGTTTCATGGCAAACTATTCGAATAGTGCTTAATAATCGTCAATTTATGACATGTGAAAGTCTATTCACAACAACTTGTAAATTGGAAAAGTTATTTCAAGTTTATTTTGTGGTCCCTTAATTTTGTCCAGAAGTGTATATAGAAGATTAGATTGATTAGATATTTGGATGCCTGCACAAAGTTATCGGCAGGCCCACAATTATAATGGATTTCTTTTAAAATTGAAATAATATAAGTTATATGTAATCTACGAATATTTCCATGAATGAATTAATGTAAGTTGTATATGAAATTAATTGTAAATAAAAATAAACTTAAAATAATGGGTATCTTCGTAGAGGACATTCCGCAGTAAATACTTCGTACGTGAGTTTATCGCGCTAACATTGAGTCATCGCTATTCCCGTGGCGATTACTGCACCCGCGCCTACGGTTCGCATCCAGCTACAACTATAACATTAATATACCACATAACATAATTTAATTTAAATAAATTGATTATTCATGACGTCGTCGACCTCCAAATTGCGCAATTCACTTGAACGGTTTCCCGTAATATTTGCAGGGTCCAAGATGCCATCCCAGGCCAAGGACAAGATCCGGCTGTACTCTAACCGCTTCTGCCCTTATGCCCAGAGGGTGCACCTGGTGCTGGACGCCAAAAAACTGCAGTAAGTATTCAATCCGAAGCAGACGCGTATGGGTGTTTGCATATTAAGTATTCTGTATGAGCCGAAATAGCTCAGTTGGGAGAGGGTTAGACTGAAGATCTAAAGGTCCCTGGTTCGATCCCTGGTTTCGGCAGTCCCTTTTTTATAATCGCACAGAACATAATATTCTATAGAATTATACAGAATGCAATAATTATTTTACATATAAATTGTATTTCTGATATTGCTATTAAATTTTAAGTTGCAATGATTTACTCGTAGCTCTGAGATTTGGGTGGGGTCTATCTGGAATAATAAAATTAAAAAGGGATACCTATATTAATATGTTTTTTTTTTCTGAAATTGGATACCTCCGTGAAATAATACGAGAAAAACAAATAAATACATTTGTAGATAATAAATCTACAGATGTATGCAATTCAAATTTGAAGTTGTGTTTGGTTCTCAAGTGCAAATGAAAATAGATTTCATTGAGGCCAGATTGCTTTGAATGGCAGCCAAAACTAGTAAGCTTACTCATAAACTATAGAGAGGTAGTAAACAAGAAAATTGTCTTTAAAGAGACATTAAAAAAAATCTATGTGATATGATAACATGAACAAAGACAAAACAATAAAAAAATGAAAAAAATTAAATATTTTATTTATAGATTTTTTTTAAATGAAACTCTTGGTGAAGTTCACAACTTACAAAATTATGAAACTTAACTAAGTGTTTTATTTCTATTAATTTAAACATATTTCACCAAGTATTAACCACCAATTCATATAATCTACAAGATAATTTGTATTTGTTGAAATAATTTTCTCGCTTATTGCCAATTTTAAAATTACTCGTCGATTAGTACGGAAAATCGGCATTTGCATGTTCACTCCTGACTCATAGAAACCGTCACGATCATTAATTATGAACAAAACTGCATAAATTTAAAAATTTCTCTCATTCGCAATCGATGCCCAACACCGGTTTTGCTCCATGACTGTTGATATTTACATCGATTGCACAATTTCGCAGCCAGATATGCTATTTCAGTTGGTGATTTGTTTTTCTTATGCGTGCTTGCGCTATAAATACCATCCGCAGGACCGTTTTGTTTATAGGACTCGGTTTTGGAGGCAAAGTGATTTATCCGAGGAGTTGATGTTGCGTGAACTGAATTAGGAATGACTGTGCAAGGATGGAATGAATGGCGTTTCGAAAGCTGCAACAATGACAACGTTGCGAAACTGTCTTGTTAGTATGTGTTCTGCGTAGTTTGAACTCTGAATATTTTTTACGTAAAAGGATCGTGAAAGAGGTCGTAAAGTAAGTGTAAAGTGAATACACTTTATTCACTTAAATGTTGAGATTTGGATAATATTTGGGATTTTACTGAAATTAAAGAGGGAGAGTTTGAATTTTTTTAAATTTGTTTATTAATGTAATTATTATTCTTATTTTTATTTATGGTAAGGGATAAATAAATATTAATTATATCAAACTAATAGTAATAATTTTATAATGAATTTATTTTAAAGATGAGCGTACCTATTTACTGCACCCAAATGCGTGAATGTAGAAATAAATGACTGGGAGAATCAGCCTTAATCCAGAAAACTGCAATTAAAATATTGTTATCTTACATGAGCTAATTATGTTCTTACACATAAGTATGCTGAAACAGATTACAAAAATAGTTTTGAGCAAAGTCGATTCCGCTTAATTGGGACACATCGAGACACATTGCTTTTTGCCCCAATTAAGCGAATTTTACGTCAAATGAAACAATGTTTTTTTTTAAACTTTAATATAAACTTTATAGAATAAATAATAATATATTCTAAAGTAAAATATTTAAACAAAAACAAACTTTGTCGAAAATTCTTGAAAATAATCAAAAGGAACCTATATCTTCATTTTTTTAATTGCTTAAAATTTAGGGAACTTCTAGGTTTGAAACCGCTAACAACAACGCAGTTGTGTATAGTGTATAGTGTTGAATTTTATAACTCGCCAACGGTTAGTAACAAACTGTGTTAAGCTAGTTTTTTTTTCAATCGTAGCCTTAACTTGACGCCATATTTAATACACAAATTTTCGCCATTTTACCTCGCTTTTTACCTATTAATAATAATAATCACTTACATAATATACTGTATTTTCATTGGTCAGGATCCGCAGGCTATATATTGAACTCGATCCGAAGATGGCATTGGCTCCAAATGATTTCCCCACATATAAAGAGTATTCTTTTAGTATTGTATATTAACTATAATTGGAAGGACTTACCGGGGGAGCATCTCCGCTTTCCCCCGCCAATTGATCTCTCGCCAACTGGATTCCCAGCAGTCACGGCTACGACCATTATTCTCTACGGCTATTCCAGGAACGAATCCCGCCTTTATGTGCACGAAGCATATTTGCAAAGGACCCAGGAACGAATCCCGCCTTTATTTGCACGAAGCATATTTGCAAAGGACCCAGGAACGAATCCCGCCTTTATTTGCACGAAGCATATTTGCAAAGGACCCAGGAACGAATCCCGCCTTTATCTGCACGAAGCATATTTGCAAAGGACCCAGGAACGAATCCCGCCTTTATCTGCACAACGCATATTTGCAAAGGACCCAGGAACGAATCCCGCCTTTATCTGCACGAAGCATATTTGCAGAGAACACAGGAACGAATCCCGCCTTTATCTGCACGAAGCATATTTGCAAAGGACCCAGGAACGAATCCCGCCTTTATCTGCACGAAACATATTTGCAAAGGACCCAGGAACGAATCCCGCCTTTATCTGTACGAAGCATATTTGCAAAGGACCCAGGAACGAATCCCGCCTTTATTTGCATAGGACTCAGGAACGAATCCCGCCTTTATCTGCACGAAGCATATTTGCAAAGGACCCAGGAACGAATCCCGCCTTTATGTGCTCGTAGTATATTTGCAAAGGACCCAGGAACGCTTCCCGCTTTTATGTACACGTAGTATATTTGCAAAGGACTTAGGAACGCATCCCGCCTTTATGTGCACGTAGCATATTTACAAAGGACCCAGGAACGCATCCCGCCTTTATGTGCAAGAAGCATATTTACAAAGGACCCAGGAACGGGGGGATCCCTGCATTCCAACGCATTCCAACACCTAATCCATAACCGTCCACATTGCAACGCACACCAAAACATTAGACCACACATCCTTTCCCCACAATCAGCACCCTTGCACCCACACTCCATAAAGGCACATAACTCAATGTGCCCTTCGTTACTCGTTCTAAAGCTGAGCGTCTCGCTCCGGCTTATATAAACAAACACCTCCCGCCTCCAATATTAATAATCAATTATTAGTCAATAATACAATTTGATACCTAACAACTGTATTGCTTGCAAAAGGGAAATTTTTGAACTAATCTCTCAGACTGTGGAATTTATTAAATTTAATGTCCCAATGTCCCAATTAAACGAAGTAACAAGTAATTTACTGTTAGTTCCATAGTTTGGTTCCCGCTTCTTGAGATTAGGCCCAAATGGGCGGCTGCCCCGATTAACCGGCGGCACAATTAAGCAATCAATAGTATTATGTGTTTGAAGAATTTGCATATACAGTCTGCTTGATTTATTGCGACACAGCAAATATCTCTAAAAGTTAAATAAAAAAGTTTTAGTACTTTTTGTCGTCTATTTAATCCTAATATCAGAAGAACAATTGAAAATCAAATAGACACGTGAAAGCTATAAGCTTCATTTTTTCAATGGATCAGTCTATGAATCAGTTGCTATGAATTGCAATTTAAAGTGTCTCTTTAAAGTTACCTCCGTTGTTTGCAATACATTCTTCAGATTTCTTTATTAAATTTCGTCGTGCTTTTTGCAACATGGGTGGTGTTATTTGGCCATATGCCCTACGAATACGATTTTTCAGATCGTCTGGATTTTCTGGATGTCATAAACTTATTGCTTTAAAAATCCACAAATAAAAAAATCTAAAATAGACAGATCTGGCGATCTTGTTGGCCAGTTTCTAGGGCCACCATTTGCAATCAATTTCACACCAAACTTTCTTTCCGAAATATCTTTGACAATTTTTGCATTATGGGGAGGAGCTCCATCTTGCTGGAACCACATATCACGACGTATTTCTAGGGGGATATTATCCAAATAATCTTCGAATTCTGTCACAAGAAAGTTGGCATATCGCACCGCATTCAACGTTCCTTAACAAAAAAGGGACCTATTATAGTATTACCTAATATACCAAGCCACACATTAACTGCAAATCTGTGTTGGAATCTGCATTCCCGAATTTGACGTGTATTCTCAGTATCCCAGGAATAGACGTTTTTTTGGTTGGAGATTCCGTTGTTGTTGAAATTTGATTCATCGCTCCAAAGAATTAAATTTAATAAATATTGATTATTGTTAAGCCAATTACAAAATATTATCCTCTTGTAAGAATCACCTTGTACCAATTTAATTTTATACGGTCTCATTTAATGTTTTCTTAATAGAATATTTTCTTTAGAATAGAAAATATGTTATACAGACTTGTTCCGAAGGCAGCCCCTGCTTCAGTTATTGAATTTCGTGGATGTGCTCAAAAATATTCCAATATCAAAACTTCATTATTTTCTTCACGTTCATTTCTTGCCATTCGTAATCTATTATTAAAACAGCCATTTCTCCGTAAATTTTGTTCAAGTGTTGCAAAAGTGCGATAATGTGGTCTTCTTTCTGGATACATGTTTCCATAAGTGATTCTATCATCTCTAGAATTATCGTTGCATCTAACGACCTTCAGCATATCAATTTTTTATTATTAGTATAATAATTATCACCCCTCTCTAAAGATGTGAATCAACAATACGCAGGACTGGAAGTTACTAAGCCACTTTGACATTAAAGCGATAGCAAATTGTTTTACGTCAGCGTGCAGTTGTAATTCATGGCAACTGACAAATTTCATTTATTTGCTATTTTCGCGTCATTTGTAAAATAAAGGGGTACTTATGTGGTATCATTATAAAGATAATGTTATTGCCTATTAGAAATAACCAAAATATATAGGGTGTTCTATTAAAAAAATGAAGCTTATAGCTTGTATGTGTTTATTTGATTTTCAATTGTTCTTCTGACATTAGGATTAAATAGACTACAAAAAGTACTAAAACTTTTTTCTTAAACTTTTTTTTATATATACTAATAACTGAGATATTTGCTGTCACAATAAATCAAACAGACTGTATAATTAGTAATAGCTCTCTAACTTTTAATATTCAAGCATGTATTCTTGCAATAAATATTCAATGTCTAACCGAACCCAATTGTGTATAAAAGTGAATACACCACGACAAATTCAAATGCTTCCCCTAGCTATCAAGATTAATTTATATTAGATTTCCGTATTATAAAAATTCAAAGAAGACTTTCATTTAATCGTATACATATTTCTCATTTTTGACAAAACCATAATCATTTTGTCAATCAAGATCAAAATGTATATCTCTTCAACTTATCTTCATTGAAACAAGCGATATTGCTTAGTAACGAATCATAAAAGGGAGTTTTTTTACAGCACTTAGACTTGTGTGCAATACAATTAAGCACACAAAATATTTTCTATTTTAAATCAAACTTGATGAATTTCCTAGGAACATAAAAATTTGACAATTTTGTTAATGTCCAAATGCCGCGACATTTATGACATTTATGACACTGTTGCTACCCAATTAAAATTGACCAGAATTATCCAACTCAAATATTGTGAAAAGTAGTCAGAGACTTGTGCTTAATTTAATTGCACAGAAGTGTACATGTAAAGTGTCTGTGCGAGTTGAATTTTGAAAAAAAGAAAAACATTTTTGCAAATATCATAAAAAAAACGTTTTTTACAAACCTGGTAGCCAAAAAGCGTAAAACGTATGGAATAAACTATCAATGCCGGTTAGTGGATTTCAGAGAAAAATCACTGAGAACTCTCAATTTTTCTTAAAAGCTTAAATATAAATTTTCATTCAGTTAAGCCGTCTGTACGGTATAGAGGGCACACACAAATACACACAGTCAGGCAGACACTTCGAATAAGAAAACTTTGAAACAGATATTTTCTATTAAATTAAAGTATATTATGTATACAGGCTGGAAATTAAGTAGCGGATAAATTCGGTAACTCCGTTAACGTGTACGAGAGAGAAAAATCTAAAAGGGAGATAGCGATATAAATTACTGCGCATATGAAAATATTTTTTTCAGTTTATAAAAAACAAAATCTTAAAAGTTGTGACGTCATTAATGTTTTTTTAAATGACAGCCTGTATTTTTTATTTTTTATATCGGTAGAGTTTTTTAATCTGTTTTCAACCGTACAACATATTGAATATGTTACATAAGAAAAAAAAATAAGAAAAACGAGCTTAAAGTTAAAAAAGTAATGATCTCCCATCGCCACCTATATTCAACAACTCAGTGTGTAAGACCTCCGATACCCAATTATTTAATAATTAAATATATTTTATTTGGAATCATAAATTCTTTTAATTTATGACATTTGTTTTGGCTCATGATTAATCTATTTTATGTTTATTTTGTGTGACCGAATAATGGCAGTACTTCTTTACGTTATGTTTGATATTAAATCATAATCAACTTCAACTTCTTTTAGAGGTAATGCGTGGGTTAGCAACATTAATATTAATAAAATGAAGACACATATTTATGGATTAAGTGCAATTTATTCACTTTAAAGGATTTCGCAACAAAAATTAAACATCAATTTTGAATTTAATGACTTTCTTTATTGACTCAAAAAAGTATTAGTTACTTTTGGATAAAGTATGTATATTTTAGCAAGTTCACATGTGATACAATTGTCATGCAACTATATGACACATGTTCCCATAGCATAGATAATGGTAGTGTCTGTGTCCACCAATATTATCCGCACATCAGTTGGAAATTTCTAGTAACGTGAATGACACATTGATCAATTCTACGTGCCCGCAAAACTGCTCAATGTATGTCACCACTTTATGAAATATGTCACCGTTTGTGCCTTTCAATGCCACATTACATTTATTACTTCAGGATTCACTAACTAGGTTTTGATAAATACAATTTTGTTAAATATATCTTGTAAATTGTTTGTATGACTTATATGAATTAATTTGCAATATGATTAATTACAACTCGTTTATACCCATTACACAAAACAGCCAATAATTTGCCCCGTATTGGCCAGATATTATTGAAATTATATTTGAATATTGTATACTTATTCCCTGGAGAGTATTATACTTTCTATACTATATTTTAAATTTATAATGACAGTATTTTATTAAATAGGAAATTCAAATGATTTTATTTATTTCATTTTAATTGATATTTTTATTACTTTTGGTAGCTTGTGAGCGAAATTGTTAATCATATCTACCACAGTAAATACAAGTAGAGATAGTAATATTCTCCCGTCTGAATGAGAATGAAATCGGAAAGATTACCTTATCAACTTCCACGCCCTCGCATCAAAGCGTAGGGCAGAAGTTAATAAAGCTCTCTAAGAACTGCATATATGGTAACGACGTCGCTTTACAGCAGGGCGCCTACAAAATATTGAGAGGGAATATGATTTTGCTAACGCAAATTATAAATAATTTACGGGCTATTTGGATTTGATAATTTTTGAAGGGAATATTTAATCATATCTACTATGGTAAATACAATTGGAGATAATAACATTCTCACGTCTGAATGAGACTGAAACCGGAAAGATTACCTTATCCACTTCTATGTCCTCGCATCAAAGCGTAGGACAGAAGTTAATAAAGCTCTCTAAGAACTGCATATATTGTAACGACCTCGCTTTTCAGCAGGGCGCCTCCAATACATTGAGAGGGAATATGAATTTGGTAACGCAAATTATAAATAATTTACGGGGTATTTGTTTTTGGTAACTTTTGAAGGAATGCGCTGATTATTTCTACTCAATTTTGAAATAATTAATATTATTTTGAAAACAGTAACTTTTAAATAAATCGTAAATGTTAGGCACTGTAAGGAATTCTCCTGGTAATCGAAGAGATTCGCCTTACACTAAATAAGCCGAAGTCGCTCGTAGGTCCTCTCTCCACGCCACTCTAATCCCAAGTAAAACTGAGTAGAGAGTTTGAGCTCTATTGAGTTTAGAGAGTAGAGCTGTTTTTAATTGGCGATGAACCGCTCTACCATCCCATTAGCTTGTGGATGATAAACCGTTGTGTGGAAATGGTTTGTTCCAAGTAAAATGCACAATTGGTTAAATAGCCGTGACTCAAACTCTCGACCTTGATCAGTGCTAATGCGTTGAGGTACACCAAAACGAGAAACCCATTCGTTGTAGAAGACTTTCGCAACTGTTGCTGCTTCTTGATCTAACATTGGAAAAGCTTCTGGCCAACACATGTTAAACAGTATCTATGTCCATCTGACGATGGCATCACAACAATATCTGTATGCACATATCCATCTGCAAGACGGAGGAATAAATGAAACTAAAGGCGTTGATGTGTGTCGTCCAACTTTTGCTCGTTGACACTGCATGCAGCCGCGGTGTAACGGGGCCCTGGCAGTGAAAAATGTCTAAAGTCCAAGCCTAAATCCTTCTTCATAATCTCAATCAGCTCTTTCTCCTCTTGCCGAGGTACTACTAAAGCATCGTAATCTATACTCCCGAAGATAAAATTTACACGACATAAAGCATCCGCTACCACATTATTCCTTCCGGATATATATTGAATATTGTCGAAAATTGCGAAATAAAATCTAGATAACAGAATTGTGTAGCTGTACATTTTTATAATTTTTGGCAGAACGCTTACGTGATCGGTTTATGGTCCGTAAAAATTATAAAATGTTTGCCTTCTATCATATGTCGAGAGTATTTAACGGCTTTATAAAATGCAAGTTATTGCAATTGCAATTCATATGTTTAGTGTATAGGAGTGAGGAGTGTCACGGAAGTATTAGTGAAAATAGTATAAATTAATAAAGAGAATCTCTGTAAATAAAGAAAGTAGTTAAGTGTAGTAAGCGAGGACATAATAAAATAAGAGCAAATTAAGAAGTGGAAATAAAGAGTGAGCTAACCGTTGGATACGACAATAATAAATTGTAGAACTCACAGGTAGTATTGAGTGAGGTTATAAACATAGAACATTATAAACTCAACTAGACTGGAAGAACGCACATACGTGAGTCAGCGACCTATTCAACCAAATTTACATACGAGTAAATGAATAGCATAGAAGATAAACATAAAAGAACATTGCAAGACACCAGTTTTGAATATCCAAGCGAGCAAGTAACGGCAAAGAAAAGCAAGTTGGCAGAGAGATCTCAAATCAAGACAACGGTAGCAAATAAGGTGGAAATGGAGGAGTTAATGAAATAACTCCAGAGAATTGGAAGCGACATGAGGAACGGCTTCAAATATAGTAACGCAAAAATTGTAAAAATGAAAGAAAAATTAGAAGGAAATAAAAGAAATAAAATAAAGGAAATAAAAAACTCCAAAAGAAAGAAATTGAAACACGTATATGGGCATTACATAAATGTCTGTACTGGTGTCGTTTATGGGCCAAGTGGTGACAGTGACAATGAACGAATTTAGTCTACAAACTTACAAACTTGAAATTGTAAACAAATCTTGACGTGTAAGGCCGGAGTCAAATTTAAAACTACATCTGCTAATGAGTACGAAGCACACAACATCGCAATGCTCCGTATGTCGAGTTTGGTCCAAAATCCACAACCTTTAGAAAAACCGACTCCTTTATATAGTAAATGTTTACATTGTAAAATGTCAACAGACGGTACCGCCAATATAATTTATGAGGTCTATGGGGTCTAACGCTCGAAACTTTAAGAGAGTTTAAGTTAAGTGAGTTTATGTCACACCCGGTGACATAAATTTCATCATAAATAAATTATCACCATTTTTTTTTATTTCTTAAAAATCTAAACATCAAAGTACTCATGTTAATGTAAGTATATCAGAATATTTTGTGTATAATTTTATAATACTTATTAAACATTACCTATAAGCAGAAAAACAGTTCATATTAAATGAAATGAAATGAAATGAGATGTGCTTAAATAATTAAACACTTGTTTATTTCCATTATTTATTAATCATTTTCAGACACGCGTTTCGGGGAATTTCTCTCCATTATCAAAAGAAGGAATGAAAACAAAGAAGGGTTAAAGATTACAATATAACACTTGGTATAAAACTGTTTTCTATTCATTTTTATAACAAGTTTACATTTGTTATCTTCAACACTTTGTTATATTAAGAAATTAACATAATAATATAATATTTTCTGCTGCTATAGCTAAACACCGTCGCCAAGGAGCGATCTACCACACATAGAAATCTTGCCTTTATGAATTTTGCTCTATTCATATCGGGTTCTTTAACGTGCATGTACAACTTAACAGTTCACGGGATTGCCTGCTTCACTTCCCCTCCAAAAAAAAACGTACTTTGATGTTAGAGAATTTCAATTGCTTAAAAGTGCTCGGGTCCACGGGGTTTGAACCTGCGACCCTTGGCACGTGCGCTAACCTCTCGGGCACCGATTAAATTATATGCATATGTTATTAATATAATATTAATTGTAATGAATAATGATACTCCCAGAGAAAATATTACTTTCCCTACTCAATTATAACGGGTAAATAATTATGGTCTTTATAAAAAAAAATCAATTAGTGTTTTTATATGTTTCATCGAACACCTCCTAATTATACAACCATAATTCCACTGATGTCAGTTGAATTATGTACCCTATAACTTACGCGTGAGTTATACATGATTCATAACTCACGCTCACGGAAATCTTAAAATTCATAAATAAACGATTATTTGTCCTACTCCTTATTTACATTAACATTAATATTCAATGTAACTCAGTAAATTTGCCCTCAGTTCCAGCCACATTGATCACTTGATGTATAATTACCTGGCATGTTCAAATTAATTTGTAGAATAGAAATGTCAACTGTCATCACAAATATAATGTATTTTAACGAAAGTCTGGAAGTATTGATTAAAAATATGTATGGAACTTGTGTGTTATAGGCTTACCCGTTTTTTTCTCGTGACATATTTTCTTTGTAACATACTTGTACCATAAACAGCTATTGTGCTCCTTTTGGTACAAAGTATAAATTTTTTGTTGTCCTTAAACCATATCGTATATTTAATACCCCCAGCAGAATTTTGAATTGTTTTGGTTATTTTTAGTTACAAAAAGTATGTGTATTCTTGATTTAAAAAAGCCATAGTGATGAAGTTTTACGTGACCCTCACAACTTTTACAGGCTCCGAGCAAAGTAAGACATTTTACTGACGAGTCGAGTATTTTTTTTTTCTGAAACCCCCAATTATAATAAAAATTAATATTTATTAATTTAATAAATTGTATGGGAGATTTTCTGCGTGCCTACCTATCAAGTACTGTGTTTCTATGTTTCTAACGTGACAGATAGTTTTCCTTAGCAGAGAAACACTTTCCCTGACTAGTCAAGTGAATTCAACTTTTGCGCCGTATTTGCATATTGCAGTTTATAAAATATTAGATATTAGAGAACTTTCCAGTTCAAAACTTTCTAGTTAATTTTAAGTCAAATAAACTGCCACTGTCGCAATGCAAATTAATTAAATTAATGTTCATAAGGCCGTTTCCATAGCAATGAATCTATTCATTCGCTTAAATTTTCCATGTTTATTTTCATGTTTCATATGTTTAATACAGTTTTTAAATTTAACATAAAACAGATCTCACTTTTTGCAAACTAACGCCACTGTAATATATTTTAACCATCAACACTCTCTCTTTGTTTGAGAAATTATTCATATTGAATACAAAATTGCACCCTTCCTCACAATGTCAACAAATAATGGTCTGTATAACGTTAACGCATTTTTTTCAGCGGGCACGTATGTCTAACTATCGCACCGATAAAATAAAATACTAAAATTTGTGTGATAATAATATGCGTAATTTAAATAAAGTATAATTAATCTACTACATATTTGAAGGGATTGATGATTCATTCTTTGAATTAAAATACAACATTTGTTTATTTCCATTATTTGTCAATCAATTGCCGGAAATTTCTCCCCATTATCAAATTAATAACAAAGAACAAAGAAGGGTTGTAGATGACAATACAATGTAATCTACAACCCTTCCTCGTTCTAAAATATTTATTTCATAGTGGGGAGAAATTCCCCGAAAATCGTGTCAGGCAATTGATTAATAAATAATGGATATAATCAAATGTATTATTTTATTTTTTAAATGTATTAAATAAACTAGGGTATGCCTTGCTATGAATAACCCCAATAGTAAAATGTAAAATAGTAATGTATGTATGTATGTATGTATGTATGTACATACAATCCCGGCTATAGGTTATGATAGGGCCCATAAAAAATCAGAGCCGGGCCTGGACAAACGAAACCTATTGAACTGTCCCAAGTCATAAATTATCATCTCTTCTGGGAGGGCCGGCAGCTAAGTGCAGACAGTTTAATACGACCGCGGCATGTTCGCCCAGATACAAAGAATTTCGGGATTGTGCCTAGTGGCCAGTCTCCCGTATGCCTATACTTAGAAGACCTGCCTTTTATAGTGCTATCTTTTTCTTACACATTTGATTAATTTAATCAGATTGTTATTTATTGAAGCGATAATTGATGACGTGCACCCAAAGATCCAGCGGTCAGACTATAAACATATTCATTTAATTGTCGATAAATTTTGGTTAAAAAAAGTGAAGGTTCCACCGAGATTTGAACTCGGATCGCTGGATTCAGAGTCCAGAGTGCTAACCATTACACCATGGAACCGATTGGCGTCCGCTGCTACACACGAAGTGGAATGTAATTTTGTTCAATTGTTCCATGCAGTAGTATTTATATTAAATAATTACCTTTTGTTAGCTTAGTGTGTACAAATAACGAATTAATATAAACCTACATGCTACAGTAGTTTTCTACTACACATAAAATGATTCTTCTAAGAATATAAATTACGTGTATACAAAATTGAAACACATCTCAATTATCTTTACATTAACATAAAATTGCATATTTATAATTAAACACAAAAACAATTATTTCTTAATTTGACATGTAGACATCACTACATCAATAAAATGACAAATATATGCATTACTTTATATTAATTTAAAAATTAAGTTGCACTTATTAATAGTTAATAATATACATTTTATAATGTAATCCATATTTTATTACCAGTAAAATCAATTTAAACGAAAAGTTTGGTATAATGTACTTACGGGTCATGCTTTTTTTAATCTTTATTCCAACTAATTTCGTTTACATGTATATACCATCTTCACTGAAGTATACCTATCCTAAATATGACCTTATCGCTTCTTATTCATCTATACGAATACAACATTACCAGTACGTACATTATCGCAAACTCTTTGCTTAAATAACTATACATTTCACAGCATGGATGGTAAATACTAATAACCCGGGTACATTAAATGATAACTTGGTAGTGAAAATGTACCATTAGTCCAGTTTATCTGCAGAGATAAGGGTACTCGAGTTATTATTATTTAATCTATCCTTCACGTGCATGTTACACGTTATTTGCTACGTAAATATATTTTAATATTAACAAATACGTAGATTGTTAAACATATTTAGCAACATAAACATTATGTTTTTAATGGAACTTATCTAAATATAAAATACAGAGTATAAATATGTAATACCAATAAATATTAATTTCCACTTCGAAATTTTAAATGTACAAAGTTTTAATGCAAAATATGCAAATGCGAAATGCATAAATAAGCAGGTAGAAAATAGATAATGCACATCACTAGCACCTTAAGCAGTTTTTTTTTTATTAGTTACTGCGTGAATGCGACAAAGCAAAAAACCTAGGTTCCACCGAGATTTGAACTCGGATCGCTGGATTCAAAGTCCAGAGTGCTAACCATTACACCATGGAACCTGCCAACGAAATTTACGATTACGCTTAGTTAAAAACATCATCACATTCATTTGCATTTCAAATTATTCATTTTTATGAATGCGTGACCTATTTTATGCGGACCACGTATGTTATAGAATAATATTGACCTGATATTATTGCAACGTTAATTTGAATTGTTCTAAGGTCTACCTTCACATTTTTACGTGGCACAAATTGCTGAATACTACAGATTTTAATTAATTAAATAACATATTTTTCCCATTTTAATTTTTCTACAGGGTGTCTCAAAATTGATACCCGTGCTTTTGGGATTTGATTCAGGCGCCTAAATGAAATTGAAAATTAAGAGTGGAAAATTTTTCGTTTGTCCCTCGTTATAGAGTTCTTGACATTATTGACATTTAATATTATGACAAATTTATTTATTTTCACAAAACTCCGAGTATAATATCACAGATTTTAATTTTCAATCTGATCTTTCGAAATACACCTTTTTTTTATTTTACTTTATACATAAAGTTTGAATGATATTGCGGTCTTCGGCTTTTTATAAATAAAAAAACTTGTTTGCGAATCTTATTTCAAATAAACATACGCCATGAATTTTACCAGTATTGTGTCTATTCATTTCCAAAGTTCAGGAATAGCATTATATCATGCCTTGTAACCTACAAACTATTCTCGGCATCGACATCTCCATAAATATGATAACGTCAAATGATAAAATATGGATTTTTATATAGAAATTTTTATGTTTAAAACTCAAAATTTCTTTCAAGGTCTCTTTTCTTTCAGTTCTTTAAACTCAAAGTTTGAAGTATATATTTGGATGTATTATTGCAATAGTAATACATAACACATACAATATACAATAAACCACAAACAGTAAAAAATGTGCAATGTCGAATGAATTTTTATATTCATAAAATTGCAGAATTTGCAGAAGTATCAAACAGAATCTATTGTATGCAACACAGCGTACAGTATTAAGTTATATGATTTCAACAAGAGGTGGCGTTTATACGCTTCTCTCACCTTAAGTTATTTATTTTGTTAATACGTGGATAGACCAGAAAGTCATCAATTATTTCGCCCGTAGAATTTACGTGGGGCATATTTCATATGGAAATAAATTTATATATGCACTATCACGATAGTATATACATAATACAATAATGGGTGATATTAATAATTAATACGTTTATTATTTATTGCCTATTTAAAACGGATTTTTTTTATTGGTACCGTCAAGTAGAAAATGAATTGATATATACTTAAAACCAAATTTACGTTGGGAAAAATTTCATTTCCCATTTTTTAGAATTAGCTGTATATCTAGAGATCATCAATTAACATTTTCCGGAATTGAAGCACAACTTGTACTGATTTTAAGAGATATTAGGTGCTTTCCTTTCAGCATTTAAGTGACTGTGAATAGAAGTGAGTCTGAGCTGAGAATCTCACTTCACAATTGTGGTTGAAAGGAACGTTGCGACTCACTTAAAAATCGGTCTTATGTTTTGCTTTTTTTTATTGTTACCGATTTTGTGTTTTTGTTTCTGCCGTGCATGATACGGTTTGCGAATGAATTAGGCGTTAAATGTAGAATACTTTCTAATATTGGAATAAATTTAATGGCGAGAGAACCATGGACCCCATACAAATGACACAAAAGTAACCCCCACTCCCTAACTGAGTGCAGGATCTCATTTTGATCACCCCGCAAATCGGCTCAGATCGGTAAGGGGGAGGTAAAAAAAACAGTTCAGCCGGAAGTCACGATCAGAAGGTTCCAATACCATTTTTCAAATATGAATTTTCCCAGTTTAGCCGGAAGTCACGACCAGAAGGTTCCATTCAGATTTGTTTAAAACTTTAATAATAGTTCTCTCAATTTAATTTCAATTTCATACCTTTTCATATATTTTTTATATGGTAATATGGTTTAACAATATGGAATCTTCCCTAGTTCAGCCATCTTCCCTTGTTTCATACATCCAATGTGAGCATTAATTAATTTATGTTATGTCCTCTACTTTTCGTTAATTTAATAACTTTGAACATAGTGAATCCTCCCATTCAATTCTAGTACAAGCTAAATTAAATTTGTATTCAAATATGAAATAAATAAGTGATTTATTAAATATTACAGTTTGCCTCAAATGGTACAGTTGATATTCAAGAGAAGCAATTTGCATGGCAGAATTTCCCTTGGGGTTAAACTCATCGGCTCAATTGTACCTTTGTACGTTTGTTATCTAATTCTCTACGCCTATGCAGCCCTCAAATGTATCCCGATGCTTTAATTTTTTAACATAATCATTGGACCCTGGTCCTATTACGACAAGGTCATGCCGTGGCTACATCAGATTTTTTTATAAATTTGTCAGTTTTGGACTATACTCAGAGATTGTTAATTTTTGTTTTGCTGTACTGCAGTTCTACATACTTGTAAGGTTTCACATTCCCAATTATTTGAGAAATTAGATATTTGACTCGATAAAATCTTATAATTTATTATATTAGTTTTGGCTCATAATTTATTTATTTTATTTTTATTTTGTGTGATCGTATAATGATAGTACTTCTTTATGTTGTGTTTACTTTTATTTGCTCAAACATTTTTTTTTTTATAAAAGATACATTTCAGCAAGTTCACACGTCAAAGAAATCGACACCTGTGTGCCCATGGTGATTTCTTTGTTGTATGTTCCCATATCGTAGAAAATGTTAATGTTTGTGTCCATCAACATAGTCAGCCACATCAGTTGGATATTTCTAGTAACGTCAATGCCTTCACATATTGATCAATTATACGTTCCCGCAAATCCACTCAATATGTCACCACTTCATGAAACAAGGCACAATTTGTGTGCAATGCTCAGTCAATCTATTACTTTAGGATTCATGAACTAGGTTTTTAGATACAGTTTTGTTAACAATTTATGAATTTTCGACCATTTATTATTTACCTGAATTTAATATTCTTCTTCTTGGAGTGCCATGCTTGAAACGGGCATAGGCAATTTCCCCACATACGTCAGTGTTATAGTGCTATATCGTAGTTACAGTGACGTATGGCACCTTGGCACCTACAGTTATACGTCGGCTGCGAACGACTTGTTTGGAGAAACTATCTTGGCATATTACTCTCAGTGGTTTGTTATTGCCTTCTGAGAGGAGACGAGCGGATTTTCAGATAAATTTTACTCTGAGCCCGGGATCGAACGCGGGTCTGCTGCTTGAGAGGCTGCCACTTTAGCCGTTTCACCTAGCGTTGTGCCGAGTCGAATAATCCTATGACTCGAGAAATTACGACTCGTAAATATTCCAACTCGAATGATTATTCGAGTTGGTCAACCCGAGTCAGCAAGCAACTGTGTTTGTTTACTTGATTTCCAAGTCGCGTGCCGCAGCTTGCCGCAGCTATTCATTCGTTCAGGGGATTTGTGCCGTTGCAGTCGTTTGCTACTGACGTGCCGACGTGTCTGGGCCAACAATTGTTACTAACAATGCCGCCAATATTAAAAAAGCAGTAGCTGAATATTTACTCCAACAAAATCATTATTGCGTAGCGCATACTTTAAATTTGGCAGTCCAAGACTGCATAAAAAGTAACTCAGAATTTTCTGAACTCTTAAAAAATGCAAACGTATAGTTATGCATTTTAAAATGAGTAACGTAGCCAATTATAAATTAAATGAAATGCAACAACAAATGGGTCTTCCACAGTTAAAATTCAAGCAAGATGTTCCAACAAGATGGAACTCTGCATTAATCATGATTCAAAGATTAATGGCTACTCGATCACCATTATCCGCTACATTGGGTTTATTAGAATCGCCACCACAAAACTTGAATGCAAATTAGTGGACAATTATAACAGATTGAATTAGTCTTTTAAAACCTTTGGAAAGACGAACCAACTGTCATGTGAAATGTATACTACATTGTCCCGTGTCATTCCATTAGTTAGAGGTTTAAAAAGTGCAATACGAAATAAAATATTAGTAACACAAACAGGCAATAGTCTACAATCAAAATTGTTAGATGTACTTGACAGGCGGTTAGGACATTTGGAAACGAATAGTATTGTAGCAAAATCTTGTTTCCTTGATCCGTGATTCAAAACAATGGGATTTAGCATTGAAGGTAACGCAGAAAGTGCAATGCAGTCGATTATAGATGAGTTAATTCAAACGACTGAAGCTGAACCAATTAGTGAGATCAAAAATCTGGTTCATGCTCCCCCGAATTTCCCCGAATTTCTGAAAATGTTGAATCCGATGATGAATTATGGGAAAACTTCAATATGGCAATGGGTGAGAATGTCTCTTCAACTGTTCTACTTTCGGAATCTGTGGTAGCCGTGAAACAATACTTAGTCCTTCCGCTACGAGACAGAAAACATAATCCGTTAGATTTTTGGAAACTGCATCAAAATTTCTTTCCAGATTTATATAAAATGGCCATCAAATACTTATGCATTCCTGTTACTTCAGTTCCGTCTGAGAGAATTTTGTCAAAAGCTAGACAATTAACAAATCAAGACAGAAATAGACTTCACCCGAAGAAACTTGACCAAATATTGTTCCTTAATAGTCGATTGCGTGATTCTAATTCAGTTATTTCCTAAATAGTAGTAGCGAAGAGTAAAAATTATTATTTATTGTTATATTTATTTTGAATTGTCTTAAGTAACTTTTAATTATTATGTTTATGTTATAAGAAATTGTATTTTGGTTTCCTTATACAGATATGCAGACCATTCATTATTATAGAGTTTTTATATTTGTGTTATATATTTTTTTATATTATTGCCTTAAACGTTGTCTAATATATTATGTTATGAATAATCTATTAAATTTTGTTTAGAATTAATAAATGCCGTTTTTAATTTGAGTCGACTACATTATGCTTCAGTTAAAAGCAACGATGCGGGATATACAGGCGTTTTATAGGTAAACCACAAAAAAATGCCGCACGTCAATTGAACCGTGATTGAACACGAGCCAATTCGAGTTGCCGCTATTAATATCTCAAGTTATTCGAATACATTTATAACTCGAGATGAGCGAATACATTTATTCGAGTCGGCGCAACGCTAGTTTCACCACACTTGTCATGTAGATAATTTAATATTATCTAATTTAATTTATTAACTAATTTATACTCATTACCTTTTCTGACTTTATTACCCTTTTAATATTGAAATTATCTAAACTGAATTTACTCTAATTGATTTCATTTCTACTTACTTACCCACGATTAATATTATATTTTCTACCCTGTTTACCAAGATGTTGTCGAAATTATTCTTTTAATTTTTGTATTAATTTCCTAAAGAGGATCATTTTTGTTATTTTTCTTTATTTATTGATGTTATTGACATTTTAATAATTCATTATTTTAATTGATAATACCTTTATTAAGTTCATTTTATATTTCCCACTAAAGTGTCACCGAGTATTTAATAAAATTTCGTAGTAACATATGTATTATTAAGTTAATTTTATCTCTCCCTGCCACCGGCACACATTAAAGCATCACCAAGTATTTAATAAAATTTACTTGTTGGTACTAAAATATTTGTTATTACTAAGATACTAAGTTCATTTCATGTTTCCCACAGCACACCATAAAGTGTCGCCGAGTATTTAATAAAATTTTGTAGTAACATGTATTATTAAGTTCATTTTATCTTTCCCTCTAGCACGCATTAAAGCGTCAACCAGTATTTAATTAAATTTACTTATTCGTAGTACTATGATTATTATCAAGTTCATTTTATCTTTTTCACTAGCACGCCTTAAAGCCTCGCCGAGTATTTAATAAAATGTACTTATTCGTAGTAATATATTTGGTAATTACTTATTCAGAAATATAACTTTTATTTAACTTTATTCACGATAACTCGAATAATACTCTTTTTACTGATACTTGTGTCGACTTAAACTTGTGCTGCTAACGTGATGTAAGCTTGGTCGCTCTGGATCAACTAACTCATCCGCTTTGAAAACGATCGCAGTTTTTTAAATCATCCCACTCTTTTCATATAATTTCCACTGTAATTCCCCTGTTTATTAACTTTAGGTAATTTTCCCGAATTTATGCCAGTCTATACTCAAGTCCCCTTTCAATATAAATAATTCTTACCCTAGGTTAAATCAAACACTTGGTTAAAGTTTCACTGTATTAATAGAGTAAACCTCTACAATTGTTTTGGCCTCACGACCATTCTCAAGAGTACAGAGACACTCGAGTGTCTCTGTACTCTTGAGAATGGTCGTGAGGCCGAAACAATTGTAGAGGTTTGTTCTATTAATACTGTAAAACTTTAACCAAGTGTTTGATTTAACCTAATCATAATGTTTCACCAAGTAGTATACATGCATAGTTTCAATTTAATTAATTCTTACTTTTATATGACCCCCAAGTTCAAGTACATAATATTTATATACAATTTGCTAGGAACCCCAAGCATCGATAAACGACCCTCTTTTTCAAGTACACTTAAGTAATCAGCTTCGCTCTGCTTGAACATTTTTGACCTGCACTCTTGTATATTATTTTCACCTATCATATAAATGATAGGTGAAAATGAAAATTACTCCAATTGTCCCAATTGGAGATAATGATACAGAAAAATGATAAAATTATCATTTATTTCTCGTATTTTATAATTAACTAATTCATACTAAATATTCATATTTTTGTCAACTTGGGCCCTTACATACTTGTACTAATTTATTGGTTCATAATTATTTTATAAGTAAGTTTTTTGTACTTCACAATAAAATTTGTAGATTCAGATTCACGAGATGTGTTTGCTAACTTTATTCAAAATAAATATAAGAAAACGTATGAAATTCATAATTTATTATTTCTTATTTTCTTTTCATCAGGTATGAGACGGTTTATATAAACAAGGCGAGCAAACCTGACTGGTTCCAGCAGAAGAGTAAGCACGGGAAAGTGCCTGCTCTCGAGCTCGAAAACGGTGATGTCCTTAACGAGAGCTTGATAATCGGCAACTACCTGGATGAGAAGTACCCGCAGAACACTCTCCATCCCAAGGATGTGCTGCAGAAAGCCAAGGACTGTCTTCTAATAGATCAATTCAACAAAGTATGCACACATAATTTTTTTGATAAATTCAAATGATAAACAGAACGTTACATACCGGGCTTTTTTTTCGTTTTTACACATATGATTGACAATGTATAACTGGTTGCCTGCATCTACCCGCAAGGAATTTCCTATGTGTAATTCTAAAAAAAAAAAAACTCATTAGCGGTCGGTGCACGCAACCTATCAATTTTGGCATATGTTACACAGAGAGGTTATGTTTTTATTCAAGACAATACACGAGAGTATTCGTAATGTATCAAGATCAGCTGATATGTCAACAAATGATTATTTTCTTTGGGGTTACCTGAAAAGTAAAATTTTTAATGACGTACAAATACATAACGTAGATGAATTGAAAGGCCGTATACGTACTGCATGTAATGGCATAAATCCACAATACATTACGAATACTCTGCGTGTCTTCAGAAACCCTGTCGTGTATTGCCTTGAATAAAAACATAACCTCTATGTGTAACATATGCCAAAATTGACAGGTTGCTTGCACCGACGCCGCTAATGAGTTGATTTTTTTTTTTTAGAATTACACATAGGAAATTCCTTGCTGGTAGATGCAGGAAACCAGTTATACATTGTCCATCATATGTGTAATAAGGGAAAAAAAGCCCGGTATGTACTCTGCACATTTGCATTTAAACAAGCAGTTGCTAAAAATTTTGCCCCAATCACAACAACATAAACTGTCTGTAGTTAATTCATTTTGATATTGAAGAGATCAAGTTAATTCCCAGATTGACACGCAGGGTGCACCAAGTAGAGGTGATTTATCATTGCACCCCAATTTTTCTTTTGTAGTCTCAATTGTAAGCTCTATTTCCCTATTTTGTAGATCATAGCTTCGATGAATAAGGTGCTTTTGACTTCCGGCCGGTGCCTTGAGGACCACGAAGACACCATCAAGGAAGGCTTAGAAACATTTGAGGCCGAGCTTGGAGCCCGCGGTCACTACTTTGGCGGGCACAAACCAGGAATGGTCGATTACATGATCTGGCCGTGGGTGGAGAGGGCGGACCTCTTGAAGTTATTCGGAAACAAGTTGTCAATCAAGAAAGAAAAATATAAGAGATTGGTAACTGACATGTCATTTACATTATACTATACTCTGGACAGAATATTATAGGAGTGACTCGTAGTGGATTCTAGAGTTGTAGCGGGAGGTAAGGGGGTGGGGACGCAAATTCTATAGGCGCCGCTCGCCGGGGTAATTATTTTGTCCATAAGTAGTTTTATTAGTTGTAAAATAACAGAAAACTTAAATCTTCGTTGCCAAGGAATATTTATCAATTTAAAAATAAAATAAAATATGTAAAAACATCAATAATAACTAATTCCTACAGCTCATGGATAGAACGGAAATACGATTATATATTCTGATTTATCTTAAAAATTGCGGATTTTAAAAAAATTCTAATTACACACAATAGTTGAAGTGAACGATGGATCATGCGTATTTATCAATAAATAACTCTTCGCATGTAATAAAACATTCAGAATCGTGCGGGAAAGTACATACCATTGAACTGTTAATACAAATTAGCGTAAATTGTCAAATTGGTATTTGATCATTTTTTTAGAGTTAATGATTTTTTTTCTTTGGAACAAAATTATCTTTCTAATGCTTTTAAATAATTGAAAGCAAATTAAGTGTCTATTCTCCCAACAAATTATAATTTTTTTCAAAATCTATTTTGTTATTGCTTATAATTATGTCTTTAAAAAAAATAATTTTTTGCGTAATTACCGTGCGTAATTACAATTTTTTTTAAAATGCGCTATTTTTAAGAAAAATCACCTAAATTTCAAATCTTAAAAAATCCATAACTTTTTTCTAGGTAAACGGCAAAAAATGTTTTTTGCGGGAAAAGTCTGCTTTTAATTCGCTCTAAAAAGCCTAAAATTTTCATTCTTGGGTAATTTTTTACACAAAAAAAAATTGTCGAAAAGCAATGGAAATGCTCATATATATGGAATGTAGAATGAACACCATTCTACACTCCGCCGATGGATGCCGTCCGAAGAAGTATTACAGTCACACACTTATAACGTGGAAGCATATAATATATCGGGATTTTCTGGCGGTAAAGCGCTTAACAATCTCTTAAAGTGGTGTTACACAGGCGCAACATGCACTGAGTTACAGTAAGAATATCCGTGTTTCAAACGGCATCTCCTTTATGCATTAAGGTCAGCATGATCCAGACTTAGTTTGCTTCTTGCTTCATATCGACTGTGCACCGATTCTACTGATATACACTCCTACAATATTCGCATCAAGGTATAATAGGGATAATATGGTTAGTTAGAGACTCACAGAAGTGCACACAACAGCGGATAGCGAAATCCCCAACTTTATACCGGGAAATTTGAATCGACCCCAAAAATTGTTCATGCACTGCAGTGGAACACACCCAATGAGTAGTAGCAACTTTGAATGAAATGTTTTTACTGTACACTATTTTTGATTTTAAATCTGTCCATCCTTTCAGATGGAGTGGAAAAAGCTGATGACTGAGGACAAAGCGGTGAAGAAGACTTACTTGGATACCGATATGCACATCAAGTTCCTGCAGTCGCACCGGGCAGGTATCCCCGAGTACGACCTGCACTAGATCATGTGCACAGCATCGGATGGTGTGCACAATGTGGGTGGCTCTTGCGAAGGCCACACACGTTCAGTTTTTGGCAGAAATTGAAATTATAATTCAAGAATTATTTGAACCAACTGAAAACTTGAGCGATCCTCACTAAACTCAAGCTGCCTCTGCAGCCCACTTAATCGGCCTCGCAGCTTTCTGTGCACGCATGTCGTTCAATACACTAACCGTATAGAAGTTATTAAAACTGATAATGCATTTATTGATTTGTAAAATATCCCGCGTATCTTTATCGCGTATTGTGGTTGTGGTTTCCTAATCGTTTATTTGAATGCCTCATTATTGTGTACATTTACTTTATACATTTATACATGTGTATATTATAGAGTATTTATTGATATATTGTGTAATATAATTTAATTTGGATACCGTTTTTAATTTAGATATTTACATAAAAACTACATGAGGTAACAATGAGTGCAATGAAAGAATGAAAGAATACCTTCGCAGTACTCGAAGAGATGATATCTAATTAAAAAAGATGTGTAGGTGTTTGTGCCTTTGCAGGTAAATAATCAAAAGTTGGAAATATTGTTCTAAATTCATTAAAACATATGTGTTTAGTTTCTGAGATAAAAATAGAAACAAAATGAAAAATGTCATATCAGTTTCACACAAACTACTACACAAAAACTATATAGAATTAAGTAATTCACTCAAACTGTTGAAGCACTTATTTAATGCTGTTCTAGCGATTGCTATAAGAATTTTTCAATTCTCTCTGCAGAACAAAGTGCATTTTATTTGTTTTTAGAAAATTATCGGTCCTTCCGCTTGTGTATAAAATATTTAAAGACATAGTCGAACCACCGTATGTAATTACCTTAAATTTTCATGCTTGGGAAATTTTTTACCCAAAAAAAAAGTTGTCGAAAAGTAATGGAAATGCTAGGAATGGAAAAATATACAGGGTCCTGCAACAGTGCGTCGGGCTTTCCTAGCGCCTTTCCCGTGAGAGATAGAAAAAAATGTTTGGTGCAAAAAGTTATTGGTTTAAAAATTTAAAAATCTTTATGTCGTAAAATTATTTTCAAACATACAGGGTGTCTCAATTTTGCACAACAAACATTTTTTTTAATGGAACACCCTGTATTTATTCAAGTTTTCTGATGACTTTTTCAACTTCTACATTGTTGTCCATTTAGTTTTGGATTATGTTACAGTGTTGCCAATTTACAATTTTTTTCTCCAAATATCATGCATAAGCATGTTCAACTTTAAAAAATCCTAGCGACCTCGTTTTTTACGGTAAGAATAAGTTTTAGCAATAATCTCAGTGTGGTTAATAGGTAACATTTTGGTAATGCCCAATTTGAATTTAGTAATACAGGGTGTTCAGAAAAAAATGCCAAACTTTGCAAATTTCAAAGCGGTATAACCCATTTTTTTATGGAATGCCCCCTATTTTATGTCATTATTCGATAGGTAGTTTTCTTCTCTTCAATTTTATGGGGCATATCTTATGTCTGAACCCCATAGTTATTGGGATATTCAATATTTTTCACAAAAGTAACCATTTAATTACATTTCTGTGCACTGAAGTAGGTCTTGCTGAGAGTTTCAACAAGACGAGGCACCTGCGCATTATGTATTTTGTACTCTGTATATGTGTTTTTGCTTGTGAGCAAAACGTGGGACAAAAATTTATATTTCCAATTCCATTGAAATGTCTTGCGATTTTTTGAATAATTGGTCAGTGATTCGATCTGCTTCTTGACGGTCTCTTTTGAGTACTTCAAGGATTCTTGTAATGTGTTCTCCTACAGCAGTCAAATCCATGGTCTTTGCTTACAAGGTGTAAACTACTGGTTCCAACACTGCTGAGTATTTTTCTATTGTAACTAAGGCAACGATAAACACTGGTTTTGTAACCGCTGAATTAATCTGAAATGCAGATTTTCTTGAAGCATAGTTTCCTTCTGTGGATAATTTTTCTAGCGCTTTTAAAAGCTCTGGGAAATTTTGAGAAAATTTTCGGATTGATTTATATTTTTCCGGCCATCTCGTCTCACACATTCGTGATAGATTGGGAGCGCAATTCCTACAAGCAGTCGATTCTCTGAAAACGTTTTTTGTCTCCTTTATAGTGGCAATAGTATTTTTAATTTCCGGTATCTCGTTTGAATCATTCACTTCAAGATTTAGTTTGTGGCTCGAGCAATGAAAATATAATGCTGGAGAATATTTCTTCCTTAAAATTGCTTGTACACCGCCCTCTTTGCCTGCCATTGTAGAGCAGCCATCGAAACCCAATCCTACGCAATATTCTGGTGATAGATTACAGCTAATCAAAAAAATTGTCAATTGCTTCAGTGAATGATAAGGCATCTTGTGCCTTTAGGTCCACAAAATCTACATATTCTTCTCGGATTATCCCCTTGCATTCATCGTAGAACCGCAAGCCAATTGATAGCTGTTCTTTCCCAACTATGTCCGTTGTTTCATCAGCTAATACCGCGTAAGCCAGCGGTTTTTTTTTAATATCACTTATTAAACTCTCCCTAATAACTTCGCCACATAAAGAAATTAATTCATATTGTGTTTTTGGCGACGTACAAACTGTATTACGGCAACACTTTTCCAGGTGTTGTTCCAGGCTAGAGTGTAGAGTCCTGCTAGAGTCTAGTCTATCTCGTGCATTATGAAATAAAGTATACATCTGTCGTACAATATCAGAACTGTTTCGCCGTGCTTTTTGCACTCGAAGATGCCAGGGTGAGGTTTTAATAATGTTATAGGTATTTCTGTGCAGCTGCCCCCCCCCCCCCCCCCCCAAACACTTGTAACACACCGCAACGCACAGTTCGCTGGGTAACTTTCAACGAATGGTGTCTTCGAAAGAACGCAAAACTCATTCACTCATATCATTTTCGAAAATGTTCTACTAGCCTATTCAGTCGAAGATAAAGTAGAGTATTCTACTCGCAATAATGCCTATTATTATTGACTCGTGGTATAATCTGCTATTGTTTCATTTTTACTCGCGCCTTATAAACAATAAGGCGCGAGTAAACTTGGCCCAATTAATATTTCCCATATTTTTATTTTGACATAGGTTGTTATACATCGTTGTAAAGAGAAAAAATAAGTCTATTTAAGCGTGTATAAATCAAATATGACAGCCAGTTAAAATTCGAAAGTTGCTATTAATATCTCGGAAACCGCTATCTTGACTTTTGTTTTGACTTGATTCTTAAGTTTGCGCGGTCGATCCAAGTAACTTTCTTTAGGATTTTTTTTTTCGCATCTTTAATAATCATGAAAATACTGGTTTTAGAAAATCGCGATTTTTAGTTTTTTTAGAATAATTTCCAAACTGCTCGGAATTAAAAAAAAAATCCCATTTACAATACCCATTTAACCAGATCTCTAGATTTGAAAATAAGAAAGATGTCCATGCAATCCCCTGTATAGAACACCCTGTATTCTATTGACTAATATTTATTTTCAATGAAAGGAGAAAACGAAATAAATAAAAATAAAAATGGCGAACATGTGTTTAGATAGAATATCTCAATAAAGGTTACTTTTGTTAAAAATATAATGTTGTGATTTTATTAGTTTAACAAAAAAGTTGATCATGTATAAATTTTCTTTTAATTTTTAAAGTATTACTTACCGATAGCAAAATTATTATTTATTTTGTAGCAATCGAAAAATTATTTATTTATGAAGGAGATACAAATCATTACAGTTTCCTTTATACAGGGTGTCCTGAAACTTCCGCTAGAGTTTCAGGCTTCAGCAGTAGAACCATGTATCTTGATAACAAAGAAATGTCTTCTGTTTCCATCTTTTTCTAGTGAGCTACTATGTAACTCCAATCGTGCGAATACGTGACTGTCGAAGGCAATCACGAACGAATAGAAATTAGCGTTGCGCCAACTCGAATAAATGTATTCGCCCATCTCGAGTTATACATGTATTCGAATAACTCGAGATATTAATAGCGGCAACTCGAGTTGGCTCGTGTTCAATCGCGAGCGGTCGGCTATCCAAACATATCTATATAAGGAAACCAAAATACAATGTCTTATAACTAAGGTTACCAGACGTCCCGATTTTGGCGGGACAGTCCCGATTTTTAGAAATTTGTCCCGCGTCCCGCGACATTTGAGAAATGTCCCTATTTTTGAAAGATTGTTTTTTTTTCGGAGTGATCTTTTATTCGCTATTTTAAAGTAATCAGTTTATATATTTCGTCTATATTTGTATTTGGTAAGTAGCGCTGCATCGGCCAAAATACAAAACGGTACTTTAAAAACATGCCTCGTATTTATTATATTTGTAAATTTGACATTATGTTTCATGTTGTTAAAAAAATTGTAATATATTATACAGGGTGTCTCCTAAAAATCGCCGCTAGCGATAACTCCTTTATTTATTGGCCGATTTCAATAAAACGAAAACAAAACTAAATGGCTCCACATGTCTACAAAGGGGCGATATTTTTTTGGTTGCAAAATTTAGCAGACTATCGCTGAAATGAAAGTTGATTTTGCAAAAATTAGGGCCCCTTTGCAGAACATGTGGAGACATTTAATTTTGTTTTTGTTTTATAGAAATCGGGCAATAAATAGTTAGGGAGTTATAGAGTTATTGGCCAGCGGCGTTTTTTAGGAGACACCGTGTATATTTTGCGTTTTGCGTGTTACTTAAAAGTTAATTAAAATAATTCAAAATAAAAATAACAATAAATAATAATTCTTACTTTTCGCTACTACTACTTAAGAAATAACTGAATTAGAATCACGCAATCGACTATTAAGGAACAATATTTGGTCAAGTTTCATCGGGTGAAGTCTATTTCTGTCTTGATTTGTTAATTGTCCAGCTTTTGAGAAAACTCTCTCAGACGGAACTGAAGTAGCTGGAATGCATAAGTATTTGATGGCTATTTTATATAAATCTAGTAAGAAATTTTGATGCAGTTTCCAAAAATCTAACGGATTATGTTTTCGGTCCATAGCGGACTTTCCTTAGCGGAAGGTCTAAGTATTGTTTCACGGCTACCACAGATTCCAAAACTGGAGCAGTTGAAGAAACATTCACACCCATTGCCATATTGAAGTTTTCCCATAATTCATCATCGGATTCAACATTTTCAGAATTCTGGGGAGAAGGAGCCAGATTTTTGATCTCACAAATTGGTTCAGTTTCACTCGTTTGAATTAACTCATCTATAATCGACTTCATAGCACTTTCTGCGTTACCTTCAATGCTAAATCCCATTTTTTTGAATCGCGGATGAAGGAAAAAAGATTTTGCTACAATACTATTCGTTTCCAAATGTTCTAACCGCCTGACAAGTACATCTAACAATTTTGATTGTAGACAATTTGAATGGTGATCGAATATCCATTAATCTTTGAATCATGATTAATGCAGAGTTCCATCTTGCTTCAATTTTAACTGTGGAAGACCCATTTGTTGTTGCATTTTATTTTATTTATAACTGGCTACGTTATTCATTTTAAAATGCATAACTATACGTCTGCATTTTTTTAAGAGTTCAGAAAATTCTGAGTTACTTTTTATGCAGTATTAGACTGTCAAATTCAAAGTATACGCTAAGCAATAGTGATTTTGTTGGCGTAAATATTCAGCTACTGCTTTTTTGATATTGGCGGCATTGTCAGTAACAATTGTTGGCCCAAACACGTCGGCACGTCAGGAGCACACGACTGCAACGGCACAAATCCCCTGAACGAATGAATAGTTGCGGCCAGACTTGGAAATCAAGTAAACAAACACAGGTGCTGACTCGGGTTGGTCAACTCGAATAATCATTCGAGTTGGAATATTTACGAGTCGTAATTTCTCGAGTCATAGACCGCGCGCTGCGCTTTTTCCAATTAGCCTGTCTTTGTTGTTCACGGGCTAAACATTTTTGTGTTTTTTTTTAAGTATTTAGTTTTTAATTTTTCCGACAACGTAATTTGTTTAATTATAAGGAAAAGTAAAATGTGTAAGTAAAACGCGTAAACTTTTTCCAATGGCATATACGTGGGATTCCCCGTCCTGACCGATGTCTGCACACACCCATATAGCATATAAGGTGGTCTGCATACCCTTACTGCAAGAAGCTGTTGATTCCTCGGCCTGCCTGTTTTGGAGGAATGCTGTGATCCATCTCGATCGTGTTAGTTGAGTCAACACGTCACGCCGCATCATTATTGATAAGTCTATAAAATCGTTAATTATTATAGAAGAAAGAAGAATTATAGAAATAAAAGGATTGTTGACACTTTTATTGTTATATTGTGATATTAATAGGTAATTACTTATTTTTGTACAGAGAGTGAACGCGATTTTAAAAGTAACGGCCAATATTGGAATATAATTATAAATTACTTGGAAGTATTTCCAAATACACTTCCGGACAAAATTAAGGGACCACTTGTAAAATTCAGAATAAATTTAAAACCAGATAACGAAATTTAATGAAACGAATAAATATATAAATCTAAGTGTTCCCTTACAGTTTAGTTGACTTAAAAGAGCTATTAAAATTAATAAACATTACTTTTACAGACTTGAAGAAATAAAGTTAAAAATTAGACAAAAATACCAATGGTCTTATTATGAACTGAAATCGTAATTTGTAATAAAAAGTTACATTATTAATTGTGTGTATGCTCTCCTCTTGCAGCACTACAAGCTTCTAATCTTCTCGGCATGCTTGAGATTAAAGATCGTATTCTTTCTTGGAGTATCTGCTCCCATTCTTGAACAAGCATGTTAGAGAGGTCATCACGAGCTACAGGTGGTATCGGTGCGTTTTTATTTTTTTTGCCAATTGATCCCAGATATGCTCAATTCAATTGAGGTCAGGGCTTTTGGAAAGCCACTCCAAACATTGGATATTTGCATCTCTCAACGCAGTTGTGACAATGTAAGTTGTTTGAGGTTTGCCATTGTCTTGCATAAAAATGAATCCATTGCCGAAATTTTCTGCAAATTGTTGAACATGGGGTACAATAATCTCCTCCTATATCTTCTTGTTGTTAGCGGCCCACTTGGATTGGAATTGGATCCCACCCCAAACCATTACAGACCCCCACCATAGTTGGTGCAAATCGCTCAGGTGGTCTTTCTTAGACAAGAACACGGCGATCATTCTTGTATAGGAGGAATCTGGACTCATCCGAAAACAAAACGGAGTTCCACTGCCCCTCGTCCTAACCTTGATGATTTTGACAAAAGTTTAAGCGATTTATTTTGTGCGTAGCTGTGAGATTATACCGGTTGATGGTTTTCTAGTGGACAAATTGACTTCTTTCGGTCTTCTTCTTACTGTTTTGGTTAAAATTTCTGTTCCAATGGCTAATCGAAGATATATTTTTTAACTCACTAGATGCTAGATGTTACAAACCGCTTTGTAAAACCCTGAAGTTTGATAAAACGATATTCTCTGCGTGTTGTTTTTTTCTTTCAGCACCTTGTCCGCATCTTCTTTTGAAACTACCAGTCCCTCTGAACCGTGCTGCGTCCATCTGTACCACAGATTTGTTGGTATTTAGAATTCCAGCAACTTCACTTCGTAAATATCCTTCACGAAGAAGAATAATCATTTGGGATACTTATTTTGGTCTGCAATGGCATCTAGGCATATTTAATTAACTTAATGCAATCAAATTCACCGATTTTTGAAACACAAAACACTCTAGATTATTTAAATCAGTTGAAAAGGTGAGTTAACAATTAGAGCTTTTTGGTAACTTTTCGTTTCCTAGCAGATAATGTCCTGATATTGTTAATTGTTTCATGGCAAACTATTTGAGTAGTGCTTAATAAATGTCAATTTATGAGATGTGAAATTCTATTCACAACAACTTGTAAATTGGAAAAGTTATTTCAAGTTTATTTGGTGGTCCCTTAATTTTGTCCGGAAGTGTATGTTGAAATCGATATTTGAACATTTTGAAGGGATAATGCCGAAATTAAACAGCATTGGGAGAATTTAATCGATCAATTAAATAGCTTAGGCTATGGTAAATGAACAGTTGAGAAATGGCAATTGGTATGTGTATTGAATGTTTAAAATACTATACTAAACTGTTGTAATTTTTATTTTTTAATTTGTATTCATAAAGACGTCATTAACGTCGTTATAACAAACAATCTAAACAACCGTTTATGTGCAATGCTACAATATTTTATAGCAACGGACGTTAAATTTTTTGTTTTATAGCAACGGACGTTAAAAACCGCCACAGCGGACTTTTCTGTTTAACGAGATAGAGAGAATGAGATACGAGAGGACGATATAACTAGAAGAACGAGATTGCGAATTAATTATTATTTAGTTAATAATAATAATCTAAACACATACAAATTATTTATCTTTCTTTACAATACTGAAATTAAACGTACATTTATTAAAGTGTCCACTAAGCGTAATTCTTCCGTCGTCACATATATCATTCATAATCGTTTGTTCATTGCTATTAGAGACGATTCCAGATGATGTAGATGGAATGTCATCAGCAGTTTTATTCGCCGAATTTGTAATTTTCTTTGCAATTTCCATTTTCTGGTACTCCGATTCCTCAATATATCGATATCTGACATTTTGTCAAATTTAATTTGTCAACAACAACACTGTTGTTATGGTTGGAAATAACATATTTCAATATTATTTTCAAATCAATATGTGTACAAATTAAAAAAAAAGTTGTATGTTACACGTACGCTAAATGGTCTTTATGGACTTGGCCGGTTAAATGGCTCGGCTAACGCCTCGCCATTTAATCTTCCGGCCGCGTCCATAAACACCTATTTAGCGTACTTGTAACATAAATAACTATTATAGGCAATTGGCCGTTAGAAATCAAAAGCCACAAATTTACAATTGCAAAAAATTTAAATTGGAGGTGGGGCACCTCAAATAGCGTTCTTGAGTGACATTGAAGAACGATTAATGGCACTCATGGGGTGGAAATCTATAACCAGTGACAGTACGAGCCCTAACAACTTAAAGTTCGGACGATACCCATTTTAACTATAACTTACAGATTATTTTGCTAAAAGTTGCTACTTACTTATTATATTTATGATCTCATAAAAATGCATTATTAAGCACCACTTATGCCAAAAAATAAATATTATTTGTCTATATTTACCTCTTTAAGAAGGAAAAAAATGAAAACCTGAACCAATTTTACTGGCAACTTGTGAAACAGTACGATGAAGGGAAAAGCTTGAAAACCATCGGCGATAATTTGAATTTAGCGAAGTCAACGGTAGGAGACATTATCAAGGGCTATGGAGATAGAGCCAGATACAAAATTTCAGGTAAAAGTTCCGGTCAACCCAGAAAAATGACAGGCAGAAAGAAGTAGCATCTTGTGAAAATATGTAAAAGTCAGCGAAGAGTCACGGTAAGGGAGATAACGGCCTATTTATTGGGGAAACGGGGGCTAATATTTCACGAGAATATTGTTGGCAATGGATCCATAAGTCAGAGCTCAGTTTTTATAAGGCACATAATAAATTAAATATTAAATAACATTACTTTGTTTAATTCACGTTATTTTATTTTACTGAAACCTAAAGAAAATCATCGATTAACAAACAAACAGAAGAACAATTGTATAGATAAGTTTAAAATGTCTTGGACAGTTAGAAGACTGTTCCAAAGTCATATTTAGCGATGAATCCAAATTCCACGTCTCTGTAGGTGATTGCAGAAAAAGAATTATTCGAGATACAGCAGAAGTTTTTAAAGCGGATTGTATAAAAAGGACTGTGAAGTTTCTAAAAGGGGTGGTTGATTTAAGGGTGTACGTCTGGAAAAGGTTTGGGAAAAATGGAAACAATAGATGGTAAAGTTAATGCTCTTAAATATCAAACAATTCGGGATAATGGTCTACTTCCCAGCGCACATAAGCTCTGTCCAGATGGGAATTTCATATTCCAGTAAGATGGTACATCAAGCCAGACAGCTAAGACGACAAAAAATGGTTTTTAGATCATGGAATGAAAGTTCTGTCTTAGCCCTCTAACAGCCCGGACAAGGGACTTGATGAACAATTCTCAACAAAACGTACATGCTTTGGAGACAAATCTGACATAAATATGGAGATCTTTCACGCCAAATTACTGCAAGTCTTTGCTGGAAACCATGCCAGCTAGAATACGAGCAATCATAAAGACGAAACGTGATGTGACACCGTATTAATAATTTAAACGTTCGTCGGCCGAACATTAAGTTGTCAATTGAATTTGTTCCTTTTTAAATTTTTTTCTATCTTTTCATTTCTTGTTGAGATAATTTTTTTTTTTTTACAAAAGCCTCCCTTAATAAAGTAGCATTTCTAATTCTTGAATAAAAAAAGTATATAAACAATTTACAGAACACAATCAGTAAATATGTATAAAAATTGGTGCCGTGCGAACATTAAGTTGTTAGGGCTCGTAATAAAGAGTTGGGACTTGTAAGAAGCCAAGTGCAATGTAACATATATATTGTAGTATTTTATATTACAACATTTTAAGAACCCCAAAATATGGACCAACCGTTAACATCCCAGACTGTGGGTTTGTCCGTTCCCCTTTTGGTACCAATTTGTTGAAAACAAAATACTGATAAAACTACCGAACATAAAGAGGAAAAAAGGAAAAGGGAAACAAACAAACCCTTTACGAAAAGGAAGATTTCTCTCGGTACTGACAAAAGCCAAAAAATTGTCAGTAGAGCAATATGCATGCTGAAAATATAAGAGTACTACAAAATATTAACAATAATTTTACACAGTTAACATATGCAGTTACGGATATCCGTGATGATATCAGTGGCGTAGCTAGAGCGGGCGGTGAGTTGGGGGTGACACCCTTCCGAGATTGAGAAACAAAATCAGGTATCAGAAGCAGAAATCCTCCTCGAGATACCAAGGTTGAGAAGACATTTAACAGTAGCCAATGTTACAGTGTCTAATTGGGTATCCGTAGACTTTTTGAAATTCATCGTAGAATGGGATTTTACAGAATCCCTTCCAAATCTTATCGTCGCACTAAAGTTTTTTATGACAATTTGCGTATCTGTTGCTTCGTGCGAGAGGAGCTTTAGTAAATTAAAATTAATCAAAAACTACTTACGGCCAACAATGAGCAACACGAGGCTAAACAATCTTGCAATGTTGACGATTGAACACAAGGCAACACAAGTATTTGTAACGATCCCAAAATGATGGATCTTTTTGGTTCGGACTTTGTGGAGCGCGGTTGGCAACGCTGTGTGGCCGTATTCCACATGTAGTTGGCTCAGCGGACCGCATGGTGCATAGCTAATTTGAGTGACGCGATGGTTTAGGTTTTTACACCGACACCGTTTGTAGGGATTAAATCGTGGACGCCCATGCATACTCCGCTAGGAGGATTAAACGCTAAAGTACGAAGCTGTGCGAAAGAATTAATTACGCTCGACCCAATAACAACGGGTGAGTAACAAGAGAGAACGAAACATAACGCCGGGAAATTCTAAAAACAAAGCAATAACTTATCTTATTTTCGTAACTTATTTTATTAATCTTCATTAGTTCAATGCACTCCTCAAGTTTCACAGTTTAAATTTAGGGATTTTTACTTGGTAACTTCAGTTTAAATTTTATATTTTTCTTTGTGTGTATACATTTTTGTTGTACGGCGTTTTTGTAGTGTGTGTGTTCTTCGCGCCATTGTAAAAGAGGTATTTCCGTAGTTAAACTTAAGTAGTTTACATTACGCGATTCGTGTCTGCGAAATTTGGCCAAGTGCGGTGGATACGGTGTAATTACTTTCAGAGTGGAGGTATTTTCTTCCAGGTGACAGCGGGATACCTTGTCCGTCTTTTTGTGTAAATAAACGCAAGGTTTTGACGTCACAAAACTCCGTCCAAAACTCACATTTCCTCAAATTTTATTAATTTTGTTTTTCATTTCAAATTTAACTTCTTTTTTTCTTCATAGTAATATCAATTCTCACTTTGGGACATTTCACCCCACTGGTGATCTATCGGGCAATTAGAATGGTTCAAGCCTACTTCTTAGCACTCTCCTCTCTTAACTGCAGTTCCACTTTTCGTTGCAGATATTCTTCTTCGTTAATAAAATATGCATAAATTGGATCCATAATTTAGTCTGACAAGAAACACACCTATTTTCGCTAATTACACTTTGATTTACTTCAAAGTAAATTTGAATCAGCACTTAATAAACGGTCACCAACATTGTAAACCTAAAACTCAATAACTAAATCCGCCAAAAACAGATGTGGACCGACGATAGTAGCTCATAATTTCCGTGACCCGAGTATATCAGAATGGCCATAGAGAATTTGTACGTTGGTGCGACATAAAAATTTCCTCTCTTTTCTATTTCTTTGCTATCTCTATTAAATGACATGGTTAAGCTGCAAGTAACTTTTTTGTCATGAAAGATGAAGACAGAAAATGTCCTTCGCAGGTTAGGTTTCTCGTACGGCGTGGTTAAAGTTGTTCTTCAACATCAAATTATAAAGAATTATAAAGAATCTTTAAAGAAAACGGATATGAAAACGGATTTAGTGAATTTAATGAAATAAATATAACATTTTTAAGAAATTATTCCCTGATATTAAAATATATAATAATATAATATATACCGCGCGTTTTTTTATCTCTGAACATAGGCCATGTTCAGTTTTAAAACGACAGTATCAATTGCAACCAGTTATGCAACCAACATTACATGCGCCTGCAACTCGATCATTTAAAATGTCAGAACTGTTGACAGAATATGTATTCTACGCAAAAATTATCCTAAGACACCAATCCCATTATACCTATTGAAATAGGAATCATCAACTATTAATCCTGAAATAGTAACTCATTTTTGAAAGAGCCCTATTTCTTTCTTGCGTTGAATAAACTTTCTGTCAATAGTTTTGACATTTCTCGCTATTCCTGTCCTTGCCGCATATGGGACAGGAGAGACGAGGACCGACGCTGCCGCCCCCGATCCCCTCGGCGTCGGCGCCTGTGGCCCCACAGGGCACCGACTCGTACCCACGCAGATGCCGCAGGAAGGCCTTCTCGGTGGTGCACGTGTAATTTTGGTTGCATGCAATTGTTATGCAACCAAAATTACATGCACATGTAACTTAATCATTTGAAATGTCAAAACTATTGATAGAAAATTTATTCAACGCAAGAAAGTGTTTAAATAGGGCACTTTCACAAATGAGTTACTATTTCGGGATTAACAGTTCATGATTCCTATTTGAACAGGAATGATGGGATTGGTGTCTCAGGATAATTCTTGCGTTGAATACATTTTCTGTCAACAGTTTTGACATTTCAAATAATCGAGTTGCAGGCGCGTGTAATGTTGGTTGCGTAACTGGTTGCAATTGATACTGTCGTTTTAAAACTGAACATAGGCCTATGTTCAGAAATTTAAAAAACGCGCGGTATAACAATCTTTATTAAGGCTATCGACCCCAGAAGGGGTCTTTCCGCCCCAATATAATAATATAATAATAGTAATAATAATAATAATAACAATAATAATAACTACTACTCCTCTACCTATGGCGTAATTGGTTACTATTATTTGAAAGAGAATTCTGACCCAATTACATAATATAATGTATCGTAAATAAAGTGGTTTACTCATAAATTAACAGGCATCGAAAAAAAATCTCGCGCTGCTTCATCGTAAAAGTATTTGTAGCCAGCCGGCTATACAAATTAAACACATGGCAACATCTTAATTATTTTTAGCTCACGCACACCCAAATTACGCTAGTAGCGAATGCAAAACATATTACAGAGCATTTTAAAATCGAATCCTGGCGGATTTATCAACAACTAGGGCCCAGTTTTCGAGCCAAAACCCCACTCTTGTTAGAAATCTGATAATTAATCATTTTTTCCCTGTCAGATCATTTTTGTTGGTGTTCATGTGTAAAACTTGAATGAAACCACAGGCTTCTTAGTTAAAAATAAAAATGGAACGAAGTATAGGAACATCACTTTGAAATTGAAAGTTTGAATTTGCCCATTGGTTGGTACTGAAGAAGACTGTTCTATTATAGGAAACTGTAACTAACAGCGCCTAGCGTAACTTTCCATCGACTTAGTCCCGGTCTACTCACCTCAAAGAATATACTATACTGATTCACCTGATTCACTGATATACTGATGACTTCACCTCCTATATACTGATTCACCTCCAAGTTGCCTCCAAGTAAAGTGTCTGTTACTTACGTGACAGCTAACCCTACTTGATAGATTTTATCAGAATGCTGTATTTTTACCAATTATGTCCTATAAAGTGTCCTGTAAGTAGTTTATGGACAGAAATTGTTCGCTTCTGTCCAGTAAGTACTTACAGGATACTCTATTATTACACTAAATGTGTAACTTCTAAACTGTTGCTACCCAAAAACTAAAATGAATACAATCGAACTGTTGATGCAATAGACTTATGAAATTTTCAATTTCATTAACCCCTTGGAACTTTCACGAACTTGAGAAATAATAACTTAAGATGATTGTGTGCGTGATAGAATTGTGAATGCTGAATCCAAATATGTAATCCGCAATGCGGTGAGATGTTTAGTTATTGAAAAAATAAATTAATACAAATCGCAAAATGTCATATTCATTTTACTGCTACTACAAAAACTTAAAAAAAAATACAATCGAACTGTTGACGCGAAAAAATGCATTTAATGGCGCTCTATCGATTGCAATTCGAATTTTTCACTACATTGAAAATTCTGTATGGTGACTTTTATATCAAAACTCATCAATCATCATACTTGTTGGAAACGTATTATGTACAGTCCTGCTCAGATATATGTAGTACAACCTAAATTTTCTTTTATGTCACGATTTTAAAATTTTACTGTTTGAAGACGAACTTACGTAGCCTATTGTATTTTAAAAAATAAAATAAAATATCAGATAAGGCTGGAACATATTCATGTTTCCATTGTTTGTCAATGCACTGAATTATGAGTTAAAGATTAAAAAAAAACTGAATGAATTGAAAAGTCTATTTGATGTTTAGTTAATTATTAAATGAACAGCTGATTTTTATATTGAAAGGTAAAACCACAACATAAATATTTATTGAAAAAAGTTAGTACTGCATTTATCTAACTAAGACCGTCTTGTATATTGAAGTATGTAATATAAATATAAATTTTTATTATAATGCGGTTTTGTAAATATATTAAACACAAATAATTACATCGATTCTGTTTAAGTGATTAATGATATTTAATTGTTTTGAAATGCACTTGAGTGTGATAGAAATTGCCGCCCCCAGAATCGCAGAATCAGTTTCACACGATGGAAAAATGCGAGCTGAATAATATAAAAAGAATATATATGTATATATAAATGTGTGTGTGTGTATTATTTTAAACTTGTAAACAGCGCTTTTCCGATAATGTCTGAACGTCTGTTTACAAGAAAACAGGGTGAAAGTCCCGCCCGCGGCCGAAGGAACGCTGCTGGACGCGTTTCCAGGACCACGGGCGAAGGTCCAGAGCAATAGCCGGTGGTGAGTAAATTAATCTCGATCAGAGGTTACGCCAAATTTGTCGTGAAACGCAAACGTATGTGTGCAGATGGACCTGGTGAAGATCTGGGGCAATCTGCTAGCCAGCGGCGGCGGCCCCGTGTGCACCATACCGACCACCTATTTCATGCAGGGGGTGCAGGTCTTCGCCTACGCCAATGACGCCAGCTCCTCGTCCCTGGAGTCCGACGAAACTGCTTCTGCGGGGCCACAGGTCGCCGCAGGTACCGGCAACACGGATGAGGATGATGACGGTGATGGCGACGAGGATGAGGATGAGGATTCTAGGCCGTCGACGTCGGTGTGTGGTGGCGGGGGCGATGACGAGGACGCCGACACCTTGACCGAGGCAGAAGCAGCGCCCAAGAAGCGCCGCAGGCGCATACAAAGGATAAGGTGATTGATAATTAAATGCGCAAAACAAAATATTTAAAACTAATGATTGCTTCCTTCGTGTCAGATACTCTCGTGAGGAGTACAAGTGCACGATGTGCACGTACACGTGCACCACCGAGAAGGCCTTCCTGCGGCATCTGCGTGGGTGCGAGTCGGTGCCCTGTGGGGCCACAGGCGCCGACGCCGAGGGGATCGGGGGCGGCAGCGTCGGTCCTCGTCTCTCCTGTCCCATATGCGGCAAGGACAGGAATAGCGAGCAATCGATTCTCGTTCACATGAAGAAACATAGAGATGATAAGCATTTCTGCTGCGATCTCTGCAAGTTCAGGACATTGCAGCTTAAAAAGGTACAATGTTCAGTTTAAAAACGATAGTATCACTTGCATTGCTAAAATGCAAGGGTTATGCAACCAAAATTACAAGCCTGTGGAAGCCTGTGGATGTATACAGGGCTTTGTAATGGTTCGGCCTACATGTAGTGCAATTCATACGTTGCGTTCCTTAGTTCTTGTATTTACGTATCAAAAAAAGTAATGTAGGTAATTATGAAAATTTTCGAAATCGATTTTTTTTAGGGAATATCTATTTTCAAGAAGTTTTCTTATTTAGAACAAATACAGGGAGTCTAAAAACCGGATATTACCGGATATTTTACCCACGTACTGATGGAAAAAAACAAAACAAGACTGCCAACATGGATCCGCAATTCAGCGGTTTCTGAAATATAATAAAACGCTAAAAATCAAACATTTGGGTGCGTTCAACGCACATTTAGCAGTTTTTCGTTTAAAGCAGACATATCCCGCCTACTTGGCTAGATTCGAAAATTCTCTGAATAAAGCTAACTCCCTACCAATTTCATGATCTGCCGTTAAGCTAGCGCTGTACCGATACTACCTTAACAGCTAGTCTTGTATAGTTGGATTTTTTTTAATGTGAAAAAATCTTGTTATTTAAAAAAATTAATGTTAATGTAAAATCTAATAACTTTGGTGACTTTTATCTTGTTACGAACTTTCAAGTATGGAAAACTTTTGCATTGTAAAAAGGGTTATTGTACGAGGTTATGTTGCATTGTCAATGTCATAAATAATAGTTGTTAATGTGAAAATATCTCGTGACTCTGTTGTTTCGAATCTTGCCAAATAGTTTTGCATCTATGTTTGCTTAGAAAGATTGGCCGAGTTGAGTTAATTGAAATAGTATCAATTAAATTGATATTTCAGTAGGAGTAAATGTCTATTTTAAATCTGTATTACCAATCCTCCAGTTAGGTCATAACAAAATAAACTAGTCAGTACGAATCGCACTTATGAAATATTCGTAATGGCTACTCACATTAAAAGGGCGACTACATAGTTAACAACCAATAGATGGCGCCATAAGGTAAATGTTTGGAATTGATGTTCGTGGAATCGGGTAACACATTAAGAATTTAGTTACAGGAATATTAAATGGTTTATTATTACGTAGTTTTTAACATACATTTTATTTGATGAAATAAATGGTTTTATGAATTTAATTTCGAAATTGGCAATGTGGATCATCAGAAAATACTTGCTATACATACAGTACTGTAGACTGTAGACATACAGTATTGTTTTAAAAATGGTATTAGGTACTAAAGGAATATATTTTTAATGACTGGGAATCTTAAACCTACTTGAAAACTGCATAATTTTCTTGTACATCAATCCCAAAAAAATATCTTATTTCTGATGACAAACTAGTAAACTTACAGATTGCTGTAAATATATAATTGCCATTAGTTCACCACTTCACCACAAAAGACGTCGTGTGTATTCACCGAAAAAACCGCCGATTTTTGCCATTTAACTACCCATGACGAATATAACTCATAATAAAGCAGGCGTGGCAATAGTTGATGAAAGCCGCCAAGTTTTTTTTTTAATTCATGAGACTATTACGTTGTTCCTAATTTCTTAATATTGACGTTGACTGCCTAATCGGTTCAGGGAGTGATGTGAGACTTACCTATAGTGCATGCTAATTCCAACTAATTATGAGAAGCAACACTAATGTCAACACTGTAACAAATAATTCGGATGGAAGTAAACATTTCTCTAGGGAGAGTTAGAACATGCGTTTAGAAATTATTTGCATTAAAATAACAAATTATGTTGAAAAAGTTTTGTACACATCTAATTTTCTCTCGGAATTTATCGCTTTGCTTACAAGCATATAAAAAAGGTAAAATATGGTATTCAATAATACAACAAAATAGAAAAAAAAATTAATAACATTATTCACACAATTGCATCCCTTGCGATGCCTTTTTGCCTCATATTCTTGTTTAGCTTTCAAAATATACGGCGGATCAATGCATTGCAAATTTCTACCAATTATGTTTCGTATTGTTTCAGGAGCAATGCAATATATGTAAAAAAAATACCAGTGTTGGCAACATTTCCTTTCTCCAGAGTAATTCGTCTTTTAAAATTCTTTCAATAAATATAGGGATTTTATCATTTATATAAACAACAAAGTAACAAATATCTCTATTAGTGATGTTTAATTTCCCTTGAATTTGACAGAAGTACACGTGACTTCTTTTTAATTGTACCGTGTCATCTTTAATTTCCAAACAGGAACCTTTTTTCGTCAGAACTATGTCTTTCAAGCACTTATCTTCTATAGATTTGGCAGAGTACAGGCACTTCACCTCAATAATAGAACTATCTCCCACGAGACCTATAAAAATAATGTTAGGGTGTTGTATGAATTAATAATAAAAAGTTTACCATCTGGAGATGCAGCAAGATACCCATGTTCACTATCTATCCAAAGACCAGTCTTCTTTACTTCTTTACAATTTTGTGGCAAGAAGTTTGAGGACGCCGTTTTATTACCCGGCCAAAATTACTTGCTGTTAGCCGATATTTTTTATAACTCAAATATCGGTCATTAGAAAATTGGCCAACAGTTTCGTCTGCAATTTTTGTGATGTCACCTTTCTCAACCTAAAACCAATCAAGCAATTTGAAACATAAAATATACATATGCACAAATAGCTAGGTATAAAGCTCGATAAAAATATATTTGTTAACCTGCATATTTTGCAATAAGCGATCTACTTCTTCAGAAATTCACTTTTCATCTTCCTCTGGTTGTTCAGCATGAAGTCCGTAGTCGGGATCTTTATAGCATTGTTTTGCCTTATTACCTCGTGCCTCAAATGCCTCTTGCGCCTCTTGCGGTAATAATTCTTTAAATATTTTTTTCCGGACTTTGCTTTTTTCTTCCTTTTGTTGCTATGAATAAATAACATGAAGTATTTTCCAGGACTCCGTTTTGTATAATTTTTCCATGGAATTAGGTGCCAGTCAAAACCATGATTGTACCTCAATCCTGAAAGGTGAACTCTTGCTTGGTAAGATCCCCTTTGTACAAGATTTAATCTTTTCCCCAAATTAAACCGCGCTACAATGTTCATCAGCCTTTCTACTCGCGTAGCATTGTAGCATTGTACAACATTATTGTAATTTACATGACACTAGTATATGCATATATAAACTCATTAAATATATTAATAAATGTTAATAATAATTATATAATAGATGAATACATTTAAAATAGTGTGAATAAACAATAAAAAATGTAAAGAAAAACAATACTATTCTTTACTTATAATACAAATAACTATACAATTTGCCACGTCCAATTATTAATAAAACTATGCGCTTGTCAATCCATATGCAAATTGAAGGAAGCTATATCCTACAAAACAAAACAGTAAAGAAATTCTTTAAAAAAAACTCCAAATATATAATAATGCCTGTATAGATAACCAAATGCAGACATTTAACGAGGAGTTAATGTATGACAGGTTTTGATTTTGCAAGGCCTAAATGTCGCAATCTGTTTTTTTGATATTTAACTAATGCTAGTTTTTTCACAGGATCATTAATTTTATGAAGTTATTTTCCTTGCAGTATGTTGTTGATGTTCTGTATCCACACCACAACATAAAATGGGATCAGAAGACTTAAAATTAGGTCAGCCAAATTGTAAATATGACAGTGACGAAAATTTGGAATAATTGTACAAGAAATTTTATGTGTAAAAAATGATACTATATTAAAATGAGTGCAAATCTTCGGTATGTAAAACCGCATAATTTGCAAACATTGATTAACGTATTTGAAGAAGTTAAGAGTTGGATCGCAGAAAATATCCACGTGTAAATTGCCTACATTCAATATAGGAGTGAATGGGTTCGGACGTATCGGAAACCAGGTCCTGTTTACATATGTGCTACATCCTCGAAATTTTCTCAACATATTGTGGCCCAAATATCCTGATATGTACATATTTATATTGTCCGCCAGAAAACTGGGGTTGTTTATAAATGTGAACTCATCAGAGACATTTGGGGACACGATCTCAGTTGGCGTAGGAACTTTAATCGTTATTAAGTTTTGTACAGAATTTAGTGCCCCTCTACAACCATATTCCTCACAATTAGCAAATGAAGAATGGCGAGTCATAAGATTATTAATAATCAAAGCTTTATAAGAATCTCTGAAGGCAGCAGGTGTTGGATTTATATTCCGAGCACCATGACTTCGGACACCACCAAAAAAATTTTCAACGGGGTCCTGATTCAAATTTCTCGGACAAAGATATTTAATTCCCTTAGCGTGTAATTTGTTCCGGATGCTTTGCATACCTTTTAATGTGGTTATCCAATTTGCAATGCACCCTGTTCCACCCTGGAACATATTCGCCTTGTGGTCTAATAAATCTTATTGTCTTCAAAACTTGAATTGCTTCGGAATAAAATTCAACATGCTGGGTTTCAAGGGGTTATGGCACATCGTAAAGGTTTAACACCACTTACTGTCGAACCATTTACACTGTCAAATAGTTTGTCAAAAAATAACATAAACTCCGACGTACCAAGCATTATCTCTGTCGCATATCCCTGCTTATCTAAAAAAAAGTATGAAAATTACTTCAATGTCGTATGAAAAAAATAATTCACTTACCAAGTGTAGAAAAAAAAACGTAGCATGGTGGATGTTCTCGCCGAAAAGACCTGGGCTGCCAGCACGCACGCTCTAATGCAGCAATGTCGTCTGATCATTGTGCTTTACTTGATCTGTATTTATCTGTATTTATCTGTATTTATTGTTGACGATTCAAACGGCAAACGGATTCAAAAGGTACATACAATCTGTCTGTATCGTCTGTATGCTACCGGCCGTTATTCACAAACAATGGAAATTATGATGAATGTGGATCACTGGATTATTCAGCACATATAATGTGTCAATAATGGCGGACAGAGTTCTTTAAAAAATTACAGCGACCCTGTAAGCGACTACAGATTTTGGCGCCATCTATTTTCTATAGGTCCGTACCCACACGAAACGTGGTCAATTTAAATCGTATAGAGTGCGCAGGGTATGGTAATGATAATTCTCCATAAAAAATTATAGGGAATATTACACTTAAAAATGGTGATAAAAATGAGTACCGGGTGTTGAATCGTCAGATGTAATATAATTACATTATTCAATTATTGGCTGGTTATGCTGGCAATTATTGGTGGTATTGGCTGTACTGTGTGGTACACTTCATTCTTATTGTGACTCGCTTTGTTGACGTTTTATCTGAGACCTCATTAGATAGATAGATAAATTTCTTAATTGCATAGCAATTGGGTCATAATACATATAATCCATAAATCGGTACTAATACAGTTTTGTCCTATTATTCAATAGTATAGTACGCCTTTCTTAACTTCATGTTATTTTATTTCATTTTTAAATGTTTTGAATTTTTCTGCTTGGAGGTCCGTTGGCAGCCGGTTGAAGATGGTTGGTTATTCCAATGTTGCTGTCTGTAGGGTGTTTTTCAGCCTGACGAATGGAACAGTGAAGGATTCACAGTGTCTCGTATTGTGTATATGAATGTCTGATTGCTTGATTGACTTGGAATATCTCTTTTTTACATCGATCAACTTTTTGTAATAGTCGGCATCATGGGATTTTTTTTTATTATCGATTTTTCAAAAATACTTCTTTACGGTATTAATTTGTGCTTGTCTAAAATCCTTATCAGCCCGTATTAGATGTACCGAGTGATTTTTACTTATCCAGAAAATCTCGTTTTTCAAAATGATGAAAATCGAAATAATTCTAATTTTCGGAAATCACGCAAGACAACAATGAGATTTCTTTTATTGCGTGTTAGTTTTAGAATACTGAATAATTTAAAGGTCCAATCCTGATCGTCAGAAATTGATTTTCCAAAAAAACTCGGTATTTGTTAAATATTAATTCTCCTCATTTAGACCACTCTAAAAGAACACCTATTGGGTGTTTGTAGAATTAAAGCATTAACAGGAATAGATTCATGTTTTTAAAAGCTATTTAAATAAATATTAATTATAATTTAAAAATATTTCTCCTAAAAAGCACCTTGCATCAAACGTAGAAAGTATGAACATTAGTGATATAACATTTATGTAAATAATAAAAATTCTGAAGAAATAATTAATACTTATTCCGTATTTTTTTGTCGAATGACGCATCTTTAAAGATTTTATTCGATCCGAAAAGCAAATTTAAAGTTTAGTTTTGGTAAATGAAATCTCAAAAAGATGAAGAAAAAAAAACGTTAAAAATCTAATTTTTGCAAAAGTTACAGAAAACAAAAAAAAACTTATGAAGTCTAAATGATTTAGTAATTCGACAATCCGGTTAGTCATTATGGTCCGCCATTACGACAGTAGTATTCTCCTTGTTTAGGCTCAACTCATTTGCTGTGAACAACTCCCATGCTTGTTGTTTCGGGGTGATTTGGAGCTTTGAATATCCTGCTAGCCAGCTTGGTCACATATTAGGTTATGTCATCTGCGTAGAGAATATCCTTGAGCAATTCCCCTGAGGACGGATCCCGCATCATTTGATTTTCCTTTAACTGGGTAATTTAACACGTAATCTGGGTTCTGTTTCCACAGTAAGAAGTTAACAGCATCAGGGCCACTCCTCTAATACCATAATATTCCAACTTTGAGAGCAATAGTTGGTGAGATATGCAGTCGAATGCTCTGTTCAAATCTCTATAGAGCTCCAAAGTTACGTTTATTTCCTAAAGCACCAGTAACCGCATCAATTAAAGTTTGCACTGCATCTTTTGCGCCCCTATTCTTCCTAAATCCGTATTGCTGGTTACTTAGAATTTGAGTTTTCTCAAAAGATTCTATTAATCTCTTGACGAGTAGTGACTAGACTACTTGTTGAAATAGCAGATAGGGTGGTGAAAATGGTAGGATGGTAGCATATAGGGTGGTAATGATGATTAAGAGATAATATGGCACTCTGGGGCGTCCCATAGCGCCCAGTGTACCGATCGGGCACGTAATGAGAGTTGTAAATGTTTATAAGAAAATACATTCAAGTAGCCTGTGCTCTACATCTGTAGAAAGACGTTGTTAGTTATTAGTTGCACGTTGCCATTAAAAATTGGAAATATGTTTCTAAATTAATACTTCTCATATGTATCTATATTGTTTCCAAAATAAGTTAATAAACTGTTTCACATCAAGTCAACTGAAATAGTTAGAAAAATATAAGTAAGACAATAGACTATGGAAACAAAAATACAGGACTATAGAAACATTTATTTTATGTGTAGTCTTTACTCTGCTGTGAATCTCTGCTTATATTTAAACATGCAAGAAGTAAATCAAAGAATGCACTATAATTTTATAATAAATCTTGAATGTATTCGATAGTTCTGAAACTGTTTTCATATTGATTAAATTTTATGGTATTTTCTTCCATCTTAATATTTATTTTGAAATATACAAGGTTGGGCAAATGTATCGGAACACCTGATTTCTGTCTAAACTTTATTATTATTATTACTCTTAAAACAAACATTAGTAGTTTTTCTCTCTATTCAGTGGCGTACTTTGTTTACCAACAGCTAACCTACTTTTCGAGATATGACGCCATTCACAGTTTTTTTAATGGATGACTCTGCATATTTTACATTTTCAAATAGACACTTTTTCAACAATTATAATGATATAGGGTATGGTGGCTATGCGATTGGTGGTTTTTAAAGTACTAAATAAAATACAGATAAGCAAATAATAATTATTTAATGAAAATAAAATTTGTTGTTTATTAAGAACTTGAATATTAAAAAAAAACAAATGTTCAAAGTCGGGACCTTTAGGAATCTGACAATATCCTAATCGATCAACGAATGACTATGAAAAATTAATCATGATTAAAACAAATCAAAAGTCAATGATTAACATTTTTTTTTTATAATTCATGATTTATTAAATTTACATGATTTTTTTATATTTCTGATCGATATTTGTCAGTTTAGATATGATTTAAATCAATTGATTTACGTCACGGTGTATACCATGTTTTTTATGCATTCTTGAATTTGGACCATGTGATGGACCGAAAATGCAAGAAAAATTGACTTACTTACAATTATCTACTTTAAAGCATGCTAACTCTATAGTTACATTATATTTTTAATTGTTTACCTATTAGCATGCACAAACAGTGCAAAAAAAGTGCTTAATTAAAAAAAACAATTTCGATTTAAATCAATGATTTATTTTGTAAAGTTTCGACATACCCAATTATTTCATTAATTAGATATTTAATTCGTAATCATAAATTCTTATATTTTATGATATTTGTTTTGGCTGATGATTTATTTTATTTTTATTTTGTGTGATCGTATAATGTCAGTACTTATTTACGATATGTTTGATTTTAAATCATTATCGTGATAACTTCAAATTCGTTTAGAGGTAATGTGTGGGTTAGTAACAATAACATTAATAAAATAAAGATACATATTTGTGGATTTATTCACTTTCAAGGATTTTTGCAATACAATTAAACACCAAATTTAAATTTATTGAGTTTCTTTATTTACTCAGAAGTTATTACTTTATTTACTCAAAAAGTATTAGTTGTTTTTGGATAAAAGATGCATTTCAGCAGGTTACACATCAAAGAAATCGACACCTCTGTGCCCATGGTGATTTCTTTGTTGTATGTTCCCACAGCATAGAAAATGTTAACAGAAAATGTGTCCATAACATAGTCAGTCACATCAGTTGGATATTTCTAGTGATGTCAATGACTTCACACATTGCTCAATCATAGACAAACTTCTCAATGTATGTCACCACTTCATGCAATATTGCACAGGTTGTGTCGCAATGCCATTTTGCATATATTACTTTAGGATTCATTAACTAGGTTTTGAAATACAGATTTGTTAACAATTTATGAATTTACGACCATTTATTATCTACTAGAATTAATATTATTTAATTTAATTGATCATATGAATTTTATTCATTACCTTTCTGAATTTATGACCATTTTAATATTGGCATGAACTAACCTGAATTTAATATATAATTTGATTCATTTATATTTAATTTGTACTCTTTACCTTTTCTGAATTTATTACTCTTTTAATATTGAAATTACCTTGTAACTGAATTTACTCTCATTGATTTAATTTCTACTTCATTGCCCACGATTAATATTATATTATATACCCTGTTTACCAAGATGTTTTAAAAATGTTTCTTTTAATTTTTATACTTATTCCCTGAAGAGTATTATTCTTGTTATTTTTCTTAATTTATTGATTTTACTGATATTTCAACAATTCATTCTTTTAACTTATAAAACTTCTATCAAGTTCATTTTATCTTTCCCACAATGCGCCTTGGCGTCACCGGGTATTTAATAAAATTTCGTAGCAACATTTTATTTATTTTGTTTACTTTATCTTTCCCACAATGCGCCTTGGCGTCACCGGGTATTTAATAAAATTTCGTAGTAACATTTTGTTTTATTTTCTTTATTTTATCTTTATTCAATATAACTTGAATAATACTCGTTTTACTGATACTTTCGTCGATTTTAACTTGTATATCTAAAGTGACGTTAGTTTTGACGCTCTGGATCATCTAATCTTTCCGCTTTGAAAACGTGCATTTTTATACTTAATCTTCCCACTCTTTTCCTACATATATTCCCATAATCTTTCATATATCTTTTACCCCCGACTCCCCAGATCTCATCCCCGTCTATACGCACGTCCCCTTTCAAGATAAACAATTCTTACGCTTATTTCACCCCCAAGTTAAAGTTCATAAGTGAAATGTTTTTAAATTCCCCATTAATCTCAATTAGTTTTATGCATTTCCCTTGTTATTATTTTACATAATTCCATATTAAGAGGCATCTTTACCCAAACGCGGTATAGGGAATTGCATGTAAACTACAGCCTAGATAATTCATGAACGGGTCAACATAATTACGAATTAAAAGAATGACATGCTTAGTCGAATTGTGGAATTTTCTTCTGTATTTATCTAAATAAGATAGGGTACATATAATCAAAATTCCCACAGGGTATTTGGAGCTAATGTTGTTGCGAACGACCTTCTTTTTTTTTTGTTCCAATATCATGAATTATAATGGAGTATTCTTGTCTGCACATAAATCCGATTAGCTGATCAGAAATAAGTCACTTTTGATTTATTTCTTAAAACTACTTTGTCTAATTGTAGATTAAATGTCTAAACTTTCTATATCAGTTCTCCGATTGTAATTGTGTTATCCCGTTCATGAATTATTTGGCTATCGCTTATTAATAATACCGTATACTAGCTGGGGTAAAGAGGCCTCTTAAATATTTATATCTTGGGCCCTTACAAAACTAATAATAATTTAGTATTTGAGTAGTGAAATATCGATTGACACAATTGAAATTTGAATTTCATGAAGATAGCTTTTAATGCCATTTTCATGAGTAATGAGTTAAATGTCTCTTTAAATAATTCTTTATTCTTGTCTTTTCATGTGTTTGGAAGCCACAAATATTGTACTTTGTAGTGTAATTAAAAGTGTATTAAGTGCAATGGATTTCAGCAGCGATATTAAGACTTGCTTACACCACTCGAAATATGGAAGGGTAATCTTGTACACTTGGTAGCCCGCGCGCGCATCACCCGAAAACATTGGAAAGGAAACGTTTTCACTATTGCCAAACTCTTTAAGAGCGCGGTTTTTCGAGCGTAAAAGTGTTTTTCAACTTAAAAGGTGTTAATAATCACTTTCACGTTATATTTTCTGTACCACAAATTATCAAAATAAATACTACGTGTCACTATATATGTAGTTAGTTTTTCGATTATTTACGTTTTTCTATGAAATTTCATTAAATCTTCGATTTTTGCCGTTTTTCATCTTCATGGATTGTCTTTGCAAATATTTGCACAATTTTAAAGCTTGACTTAAATATAGACCTGATTCTACGTGACACTATATAGTTTTTAATTAAAATTACCAATTGTTTACCATATTATTTAAATACTTTGATTCAGAGAAATTAAATTTATCCATTCCAAAAATATATCCTGAAACATTGTAAAATACTGTATCTAATAAGATATAGTACTTATTAATTAACAGATGTTTTTATGGTTTTATTAATTATTTAAAATGTACCTTAATTGAATTTCCCGCCGTGAAAATAGTTAAAAATTAGCTCCAAGCAGTTCATGTGTTCGCTACGAGATGGAGCAATGACATAATTGCAATGCCATGTTGCCAACAATTCCTAACAGAAGTTTGAAATATGCGAATCAAGTGTCAAGGTCATTTTTTGCTGCTGTTTTTCAGCTCTCTCGGGGCTCTGCGGTATGAACGAACGCCGTCTTTATTTTGCGGACTTCGCATTTAAACCGTAAAGTATCGTAATTCTTATAATTTTTAATGCAGGACATTCTAAATCTTTGCAACGCGAATGATGATTAAAACAGTGATAAGGCCCATTAATTAAATCATCACCATGGGCATTATTGTAAATGGGTTTTTTTGTGCTCTTTTCTGTAATAAGGAAATTAGTTTGTTAATTAATATTTTTCTAGCAGCTAAGGAAACATTTTTTTTGTCATTTTTTAAAGAGTATAATCTCTTCCCATATTTTTTTATGGTATGGTTAACACATTCAATTTTTGTGACATCCTTCCCATACACACAAATCTCGCAATACGCAAAAGAACTACACAGTGCTTAAGTAAATTGTCACATGAAGATATAAGAGTCTAACTAAATATAAAAAATATAAAATATGCAATAATAATTGTCATAGGCAGGAATTAGTCATACACAAAATACAGACACAATAGTTGTCACAGGGTCAAAGTAGAAAATAGTCACGGGGGAGACAGAAGTTTATAAAACACACACAAAACCAAAACGCACAATAAACAAAGCAGAAACACACGAAGAAAGCACAACGATAATTGAATAGGATTTTCAAATTAAATACGCACCCGAATGTAAAGAAACCAAAATGAATCTATTTGCACGTGGGGTGTTGTTGAAATTTCTAGGGCGAAATGCACGCACTTATAATACTTTAAGAAGGGATAAGTATCTATACAAAATTTGGGTCCTGAGGAGATAAGCAGATAAGTTCTTGGGTCGTTAATGACTGGCACCTTAATACTACCTCTGTTCCATAATAAGTGAGCCATTTGAGTTAGAGAACTAACTTAGTCTTCTTTCAAACTTATTGACACTTAGTTCTTTTTTTTATTTCTATTTTGATATTCTTAATATACGCCAAATTCCTAATCATATGTGATATGGACGTCAAAATATTTGACAGTTTAATCTGTGAAAAGCAACAAATAAAATTCGAATTTTTAAGCGAAAGTGTTCTGACGCCGGAAGTTCAAACGATGAGAAGATCAAATTTAATCAACCAAAAACGAACAGCTATTGTTCAGTTTTTACTGAAACATCAGAAGAGACATACATTAGACATACATACATACATATTAGACATACATTAGAAAATATGTTTATAAGTTTACAAACAGTTACGAAATCGATTATTAACATATTAGCAAGGCAATGGGAAAATTTCCTACTATTCGTTTATACTAAAATTTTAAAGTTATTGTGAAAAAAATATATATAGTTCTTCTTAGAAACGAAAATGGCTCATTTATTTTGTAAAAAATAAACATCGGTAATGGCTTACTTATTATAGAAAGAAATTAAAATCTGTAATGGCTCACTTATTAAGGAAAAAAATAAAATCTGTAATGGCTCACTTATTATGGAACAGAGGTAGTAGTTTTTTGGACACTTGAAGAGGTCACCAAGAGCTTGCTTATATTGACACCAAACATTTGATTTTAAGTCAAAAATAAAAGTATTTAAAATAAATATGGTCTCAGTTTACTTATAGTTCTATTAGGGTGAAATTTAAGGAAACTCGTTTTCCGATGTTATTTCCCTATGTTCCGCGATCAATAATCCCTCGTCACGACAATGGAATTGGCTGTGTCAGCCTTCTATTTATTTTAAAATAAAAGTGATCTTGCTCCTGCTAATAAGCTTACAGTAATCTTAATAGGACTCTAATTTGGTCACATAAATTACAAAACTTGTAAAAGGATTTAGTGAATTTAATTAAATAAATATAACATTTTTAAGAAATTATTCCCTGACATTAAGAGGCCTCTTTCTTTACCCCAGCTAGTATACGGCATTATTAATAAGCGACAGCCAAATTATTCATGAACGGGTTAACATAATTACAATCGGAGAACTGATATAGAAAGTTAGACATTTATCTACAATTATACAAAGTTTTAAGAAATAAATTAAAGGTGACTTATTTCTGATCACCTAATCGGATTTATGTGCAGACAAGAATACTCCATTATAATTCAAGATATTGGAACAAAAAAAAGAAGGTGGTTCGCAACGATATTAGCTCCAAATAAACCGAGGGAATTTCCATTATACATATGTACCCTGTCGTAATTAAATAAATGCAGAAGAAAATTTGACAAATCTGCAAAACATGCCATTCTTTTAATAAACACAAAAAATCACCGTTTTATTATTTCCTACAACTACTTGGCTCAATTGTAGATAAATGTCTAAACTTTCTAAATCAGGTCTCCGATTGCAATTATGTTGACCCTTTCATAAATTATCTTGGCTGTCGTTTACATGCAATTCCCCATACCGCCTTTGGGTAAAGACGGCTCTTAAAACATATAATATAATATAATATAATTATAATTATAATAATAATAATAATAATAATAATAATATTAATAATAATAATAATAATAATAATAATAATAATCCCTACTACTCCTCTACCTATGCCGTAATTGGTTATTGTCATTGTTTGAAAGAGAATTCTGACCCAATTACACAATATAATGTATCGGAAATAAAGTGTTCACTCATAAATTAGCAGACATCGAAAAAAAGTCTCGCGCAATTCATCGTAAAATTATTTCTGGCCCGTCGGTGTCGCAAAAAACACATCATTGCCCGAAAGAAATACAAATTAAACACATGGCAACATCTCACACTTTTTGCACGCAAATTTCGTTAGTAAGGAATGCAAAACATATTACAGAGCGCTTTTAAATCAAATCCTGGCGGATTTATCAACAACCAGAGACCAGTTTTCGCGCCAAACCCCCGCTCCTAAAAGTATCATTAGTACATTATTTCGTTTGGAACATAAATCGTTCAATTTACATTAATTTGATACACTTTCTCAACAAATAAATGCACGCTGATGTAGGACAGTATTCCAGCAATGTCAAAAAACTCATCGCTGTAAGTATACTCTGATTTTTCTAAACTGGCGTTCACGTCATCAAAATAATAATCATAATAATGATGGCACAATTTTACAAGGTTGCCAGCTGTCCCGGGTATTTAAAAATGGCTGCAATCGGCTGTTGCGCCCGTGCAATCTTGTGCGACAGTGCGCGGTTCGTATCAAATTCGTCGACTTCTCTGCCGTATATCATACAGATATAAATCTTGTGGTTATGGTTTAACATCTACAATGACAAAATATGCATTGTAATAATCGATCAAATGTAACAAGTTAAACGTCCAAGAAGTTTGGATATACACACATGTATGAGCATGGTTAGTGAAAAAGATGTGGCATCGTCGTCGAAAAAATATCACGGCCGCCAACATAACATGATTTTTTTATATGATTGGCAGGCGAAAATTGTTTCCGCGGTTAATACACCGAAGTAGTTAAACTGTGGGGATTCCAACGCAGGTCAGGTTAGTTTTCGATTAATTTAATCCGCGGTTTTTATTGGCGGATTAATCAATTACCGCGGGCAGTAACAATGGGTTGATTGCGGATATCGCGAGTTATTTAATCACAATTGCAGGATAACAATGGAATAATTGCAGATGCATTACTTTAATTACAGGTGCATTACTGCAATTACAGGTACTTTAATTGCAGGGTAATTGACGATCCGCAAATTTAATGGGCAGTCTAATCACCGCGAGCGGTAACAATAGATTGATTGCGAGTAATTTAATAACAATTGCAGGATAACAATGGAATAATTACATCAATTGTAGGTACTTTAACTACAGGCTAATTGGCGATCTGCGAATTTAATTGGCAGTCTAATCACCGCGGATCAAATTGATATCATAGTTCGCAGGACTGAGGATCGCCACACAGTCGCCGCCCCCCGACCCCGCCGCCCCCGCGCCACCCCCAGACCACCCACGAGGCCAGACGCCGCCGCCCCCGCGCCGCCCCCACCCGCCCCCCGGGGCCCGTCGCCTCACTGTCACACCGCCCCCGATGTGGCCGTGCGGTGAGTTGAACCAGCGATCTGATAAGGCCGAGCGTGTAATGCGATACACGATTCGGCAGGAAGTGATCATTCAAACCTCCATAAGTATGATAAACTTAAGTTAATGAGCGTCAAAGGTCAAACATCTTCGCGCTAGACTGGCCATAAAAACATTTCCCCCGATTTTAAGGGCCGATAGAAAAAAGTCGTATTTAATATAGGCGAGATTAGATATTTAACTGCGGAGATCAACGGATGTCAATTATATCAATAGCGTAATTAGACAGGATGTATTTACCTTAAATTAATTAACTACAAAAAGCTACAGGTACACAAACAGCCTTTCTGTGCTGGGAGGTAAAAAACACCATATTTATCCGCCAATAATTAGGTTTTATACGTATGCAATATAGATAAGGAATATGCAAGACAGGGGACAGACACATTGTAGGATTTATGTGTATACACTAGTAGTTGACCTGAGACCTGAGGCTTGCGGAACGTAACTCCACGGTTACAAAGTTACAATTGCAAGAAATTACCCAGAGTCTAAGTAAATGCATATACACTTTAAATAAACGCCGATACAATCAAATCAACTTCGAACTACTTAGCAATTCGTTGTTTTATTAATCAGCCGAGCATAAACTAAATTGATTACACCTGTTCATAGACAATAAATTATACTATCGCAACATAAATTTATTTACAATTAATTAAAACGAATTAAAAGGACAGCGATGGCAACATACTAATAGACAAAAACGCAATAAAGAACACATGGAAGCCGTATATCGAACAACTATTCCAAGACGAAAGACCAGAAATTCAGCATATACAGCCAGAAACAGGCCCAAGCATTCTGAAAGACGAAGTACGAAATGCCATAAAACAAGTTAAAGACGGTAAAAGTCCAGGACCAGACGGAGTCCACGCGGAATATTTAAAACTACTAGACGACGAAGGAATTAAATGGCTAACCGACATCCTTAATAATATCTATAACACAGGTGTAATACCACAACAGTGGTTGGAATCAGATTTCGTAACACTCCTAAAAAGACATCGGCAAAAAGATGCGATGAATATAGAACAATAAGCCTAATGAGCCACCTATTGAAAGTGTTTCTAAAAATAATACATAAAAGAATATACAATAAAGTGGAAGGACAACTGGGACCCACACAATGTGGATTTAGAGCCGCATTCGGGACAAGGGAAGCTCTCTTTAGTGTTCAAGTATTGGTACAGAGATGCAGAGACATGAATTGTGATGTATACGCGTGTTTCGTTGATTACAAAAGGTCTTTGACAGAGTCCAACACCAAAAACTGATACAAATTCTGGAAAATACAGGAATAGACGACAAAGACCTCAGAATAATTACAAATCTATACTGGAACCAAACGACAAGCGTAAGAATCGGAGACGATAGCACAGAAAGAATAAAAAATTTACGCGGTGGGAGGCAGGGATGTGTACTGTCTCCTCTGCTATTTAACATCTATTCTGAAGTCATATTTCGGGAAGCCCTAGTAAATACACAAGAAGGAATTTGTTTAAACGGGAAACGTATAAACAACATCAGATACGCAGATGATACCATGATCATGGCCGACAACATAGAAGACTTACAACTAATAATGAATAGCTTAATAAGCACTAGCCACTGACATGGGCCAGATATCAACATAGACAAGACCAAATTCATGATTATAAGTAAGAACAACCCACAACACCACCAACAGCAACTGGAGCTGGAGCAGGGGAACATCGAAAGAGTTAAAAAATATGTATATCTAGGCACCGTTATTAATGAGCAATGGGACCAGACACAGGAAATAAAAAAGCAGGATTGAAAACAGCAAAAATATATTCATTAAAATGACCTCAGCCTTTAAAAGTCGTAATGTAACTATTGATACCAAAATGAGACTCTAACGCTGCTCCGTATTCTCTGTGTTATTTTATGGAATGGAAGCTTGGACGCTCACGGTTGCTAACACAAAATGCTAACGACACCCCTCAGCCAACAGAGCAAAAGAATAGAAATAAACTCAATAAAATTCAAATAAAAATATTAAATTCAATATAAACACAATAAACAATCCTACTTTTTCACCAAAAATAAAATTAAATCACAATTACCTAGCGCTAAAGATAAACTGCAGCGTTTATGCAAAACGGACTAACTACAAATATTGTGAAGCAAAATATTGTGGGGTAGAAATATATATATATATAGAAGAAGAAACCTGCCGAGCCATAAAAATTAGAATAAAAGAACACCTATGCTTCTAAAACAGCTCAAATTTTGGTCGCCACTTACCACAACCACTATTAGAAGCGTGCACAAAATTGATAAAATGCTAAATATAGATCTTAATGGCTAAACGAACAAACATAATTAAATTCCAGCTGATAACACGGGAGTAATATGATACGCGTTGTGAGCGCAAACTATAAACATGACAATTTTCATCATTATGAATATAAGAAACTAGTCAGCTCATCAGATGTCAGATGTGCCATAAAAAATAGTCGGTGAGCCTGGAAATTAAGCCAGACATGATAAATATGGCAATTTTATCATTGCGAGGGTCATAAATTCAATACTAATAGGCAGATGCAGCCGAAAATTGAGGATTAGGTATCGGGAAAATATGTCAGGCGGCAAACGGAGCAGAGCGATTTATGGATGGCAGATGCTAACCAAAAATGGCCGCGGTAATTTAATTGGAGTGGAAGCCATCCATCACCTGACACATATGGGCAATAAAAACTGTACCCTTCACCGATAATTTAATCAGCCCAGGAAGATATAAATACGGCAAAAAGCCATTAACATGTCATTTGCCCATAGTGTAATTCGAGCAGCCATAACGACGCATAAAAACTATACCCTTAGCCGGTAAAATAATCGGCCCAGGAAGCTATAATTTAGATAAGACATCGTAAAAATATGAATTCCACCTCGTTCACTGACATATTTATGTCCGTTATATATGGGCACCTGACATGCTATCAGAGAGGCCCAGCAAGTCGAGACGTGTTTACCCCCACCACCACCACCGAAGCTTACTTAAACGCGAGGATTCTAGACACCGCTCCATTTCCAACAACACAGTTTCGGCGAGTAGAGTTATCTCACAGTCTGCGAGTGTGCTACAACAAAGTGTTCCTTAATTTAAGCTTACCGTCCAACATACAGCTATAATCCAGCGCCCGCCCAGTTTCGAATAGGTAAGTGATCATTTATATTAAATTAAATATACGCGGACCCCCGTTTAAATAAAATTATTCGTGTAGCTGTGTAAACTTAATCAATTTGAATGCATTATCCTGGATATATAGCAGATGCCTCACATCGTAATTTAATGCAGCTTTTGAATCAGCATGAATTAATAGATTGTATTTTATTGCTCACAGATATGGACTTCGTAAGTAAGCTGAATAAGATTGGGGCCAAAGAGCCAAAAGCTTTCATCAAAATCGGTGAGCTGCAGCAGGACGCTCGCTATCGCATCATCGAAGGCAGGAAAATAACCACCAAATTTGGCGAGAAGCAAACGGTCGACCTTGAGCAGGGAATACTATTCCTACCGAAGCGCTTCAACAACATCAGCAGCGATGAGTTTGGGGAGGCGGTCGCACGAGGCCTCTACATCAGCAGGGGATCGAACAATGGACTGTCGTTTGAGAGTGATTAAGAGAGATCTGCGAGCTAGGACGCTGTTGCTAAAGCATAAAATCGAGGAGGTTAAAAGGATGGTCGAGATGCGCGAACTCACGAAACAAATGGCAACGCTAAAATTTTGTGATTAAAATCAAATATTTCTGTATATATCTAACTAACCAACACAATAAATAAAGAAATAATAAGAATAATATATACTTATTTCAACACTAAATTATCTATCCTATATTGCAAGAGAGAGAGAGAGAGAGCGCGCGAGAGAGCTAGGAGGTTAAGAGGAAAACACATGACAACACAGTAAAAGTATTAAAAAATAAGTCCTGCATTTATCGAATGCGTTAGCCTATTAGCGGCAGTGTAAAGACAGGGGCTATTATAATGATGTGAAAAATGAGCACGCCCGATGTGATGGATAATAGGTTCGCATAAACAAGCACTTCGAGTACAAATAATGTTAGAGGGCATTTACATGTATAGTGATGCTGTATTGTCAACATTTGAATGTTTCAAACAAATGACTCTAATGAAGTGTTTTATCAACCTACAATAAATAGAGAAATAATACGATTTATTACTCATGCATATCCTCGAGTAGCTAGGAAACTGGATCTGTAATTCGAGCCTGCTTAATTACAGTATTAACTCTAATCGCCCGCTAGGTCATAGGTGCATTGATTTGTACACCTGTCAGAACTTGTAGCTGGCAGGGCGCTCCTCCCCACCACATGAGTTTCGGGGGGCTATCTTTAAACTTGATTTCTGCATACATTAGGGTAGTTCTCAGGCAGCAACGACGAAGCATGCATCCACCCAAGAGCACTAACACTCGCAGTCCTCCGCATATTAAGAGAAGTAAGTACACCGCTTCTAGCCAAATAATTATGAATAAATCATATATTTTATTGCTCCCAGATATGGACTTCGTAACTAGCCTGAATAAGATTGGGATGGTAAAAGCTTTAATCAAAATCAGCGAGCTGCAGCAGGATTTATTATTAAAAATAGTATTGTATATGTTTGCATGATTTTTCTTTATTTAATATGTTCTGTTCTCTCTATACACTATGGAGGGGTGAATAAAAATAAAGTTTTACATTGTATTATTATTTTTTATTACCATATAAAATATCAACTACATACTCGTGACGGAGTGGCGGAGGGGCTTCGGGAGGAGCGGAGGGGCGGAAGGGCTGGTTGTGTTGGTGGAGGGGCTTCGGGACGGTACGGAGGATATATATATATATATATATATATATATATATATATATATATATATATATATATATATATATATATATATATAAGAGAGACTGGCACAGAGATATCAGTTGCATTCGAACCATCAGCATGTATAAGTGTAATAGATGTGAGTCTTCTTTCCGGTGGCTGCGTGGATTGAAAAGACACAAGACTACTAATTCTGCCAGATTATTGAAGTGTTTGCACTGTGAGAGAACATTTACAAGAAGCGATAATCTCAAACGGCATGAAACTAAACATCAAACAAATGCCACGATGAGACAACCTAAGACCGAAAAGGATGCTTTGAATGGCTCAGGGAGAACCTGTAATGACCAGCATACGTTAAAAGGAGGTGGTGAGCTAGAGTCTCATCCGCGGTGTGAGAGGTTTGGTACGATGAAGGTCGTCAAGCAGCAACAATCGCTCGAGGTGATCAATATGGATCAATGGACAGGGGTGTTGGATTCGGGCCGAGCTTCACTAAACACAGCAAATTGCCACCCAATACAATCAGTTCGCTAGTATGCGGACCCTCCTGAAGCCCCTCCGCTACCACCAACATCACCAGCCCCTCCGCCCCTCCGTACACTCCACCAGCCCCTCCGCCCCTCACGAAGCACCTCGGCCCTTTATATTCTTAAAATGTAGTAACGTGTGAGACGCTGTGATTCACATGTGAGACGCTGTGATTCACATGTGAGACGCTGTGAGACAGCTGTAAGACACCTCTGAGACAGCTGTGAGACACCTGTGAGACACCTTAGAGACAGCTGTGAGACAGCTGTGAGACACCTGTGAGATACCCGTGACACACCTGTTGGTGGTGGTATATATATATATATATATATATATATATATATATATATATATATAAGAGAGACTGGCACAGTGGCTACCACAGAGATATCAGGTGCATTCGATCCATCAGCATGTATAAGTGTAATAGATGTGAGTCTTCTTTCCGGTGGCTGCGTGGATTGAAAAGACACAAGACTACTAATTCTGCCAGATTATTGAAGTGTTTGCACTGTGAGAGAACATTTACAAGAAGCGATAATCTCAAACGGCATGAAACTAAACATCAAACAAATGCCACGATGAGACAACCTAAGACCGAAAAGGATGCTTTGAATGGCTCAGGGAGAACCTGTAATGACCAGCAAACGATAAAAGGAGGTGGTGAGCTAGAGTCTCATCCGCGGTGTGAGAGGTTTGGTACGATGAAGGTCGTCAAGCAGCAACAATCGCTCGAGGTGATCAATATGGATCAATGGACAGGGGTGCTGGATTCGAGCCGAGCTTCACTAGACACAGCAAATTGCCACCCAATACAATCAGTTCGCTAGTATGCGGACCCTCCTGAAGCCCCTCCGCTACCACCAACATCACCAGCCCCTCCGCCCCTCCGTACACTCCACCAGCCCCTCCGCCCCTCACGAAGCACCCCGGCCCTTTATATTCTTAAAATGTAGTAACGTGTGAGACGCTGTGATTCACATGTGAGACGCTGTGATTCACATGTGAGAAGCTGTGAGACAGCTGTAAGACACCTCTGAGACAGCTGTGAGACACCTGTGAGACACCTGTGAGACAGCTGTCAGACAGCTGTGAGACACCTGTGAGATACCCGTGACACACCTGTTGGTGGTGGTATATATATATATATATATATATATATATATATATATATATATATATATATATATATATATATATAAGAGAGACTGGCACAGTGGCTATCACAGAGATATCAGGTGCATTCGATCCATCAGCATGTATAAGTGTAATAGATGTGAGTCTTCTTTCCGGTGGCTGCGTGGATTGAAAAGACACAAGACTACTAATTCTGCCAGATTATTGAAGTGTTTGCACTGTGAGAGAACATTTACAAGAAGCGATAATCTCAAACGGCATGAAACTAAACATCAAACATATGCCACGATGAGACAACCTAAGACCGAAAAGGATGCTTTGAATAGCTCAGGGAGAACCTGTAATGACCAGCAAACGTTAAAAGGAGGTGGTGAGCTAGAGTCTCATCCGCGGTGTGAGAGGTTTGGTACGATGAAGGTCGTCAAGCAGCAACAATCGCTCGAGGTGATCAATATGGATCAATGGACAGGGGTGCTGGATTCGAGCCGAGCTTCACTAGACACAGCAAATTGCTACCCAATACAATCAGGGCGCTAGTATGCGGACCCTCCCGAAGCCCCTCCGTACCCTCCACCAGCCCCTCCTGAAGCCCCTCCGCTACCACCAACATCACCAGCCCCTCCGCCCCTCCCGAAGCCCCACCAGCCCCTCCGCCCCTCCCGAAGCACCCACGCCCTTTATATTCTTAAAATGTAGTAACGTGTGAGACGCTGTGATACACATGTGAGACGCTGTGAGACAGCTGTCAGACACCTCTGAGACAGCTGTGAGACACCGGTGAGATACCCGTGACACACCTGTTGGTGGTGGTATATATATATATATATATATCCTCCGTACCGTCCCGAAGCCCCTCCACCAACACAACCAGCCCGCCCCTCCGCTCCTCCCGAAGCCCCTCCGCCACTCCGTCACGAGTATGTAGTTGATATTTTATATGGTAATAAAAAATAATAATACAATGTAAAACTTTATTTTTATTCACCCCTCCATAGTGTATAGAGAGAACAGAACATATTAAATAAAGAAAAATCATGCAAACATATACAATACTATTTTTAATAATAAATCCTGCTGCAGCTCGCTGATTTTGATTAAAGCTTTTACCATCCCAATCTTATTCAGGCTAGTTACGAAGTCCATATCTGGGAGCAATAAAATATATGATTTATTCATAATTATTTGGCTAGAAGCGGTGTACTTACTTCTCTTAATATGCGGAGGACTGCGAGTGTTAGTGCTCTTGGGTGGATGCATGCTTCGTCGTTGCTGCCTGAGAACTACCCTAATGTATGCAGAAATCAAGCTTAAAGATAGCCCCCCGAAACTCATGTGGTGGGGAGGAGCGCCCTGCCAGCTACAAGTTCTGACAGGTGTACAAATCAATGCACCTATGACCTAGCGGGCGATTAGAGTTAATACTGTAATTAAGCAGGCTCGAATTACAGATCCAGTTTCCTAGCTACTCGAGGATATGCATGAGTAATAAATCGTATTATTTCTCTATTTATTGTAGGTTGATAAAACACTTCATTAGAGTCATTTGTTTGAAACATTCAAATGTTGACAATACAGCATCACTATACATGTAAATGCCCTCTAACATTATTTGTACTCGAAGTGCTTGTTTATGCGAACCTATTATCCATCACATCGGGCGTGCTCATTTTTCACATCATTATAATAGCCCCTGTCTTTACACTGCCGCTAATAGGCTAACGCATTCGATAAATGCAGGACTTATTTTTTAATACTTTTACTGTGTTGTCATGTGTTTTCCTCTTAACCTCCTAGCTCTCTCGCGCTCTCTCTCTCTCTCTATCTTGCAATATAGGATAGATAATTTAGTGTTGAAATAAGTATATATTATTCTTATTATTTCTTTATTTATTGTGTTGGTTAGTTAGATATATACAGAAATATTTGATTTTAATCACAAAATTTTAGCGTTGCCATTTGTTTCGTGAGTTCGCGCATCTCGACCATCCTTTTAACCTCCTCGATTTTATGCTTTAGCAACAGCGTCCTAGCTCGCAGATCTCTCTTAATCACTCTCAAACGACAGTCCATTGTTCGATCCCCTGCTGATGTAGAGGCCTCGTGCGACCGCCTCCCCAAACTCATCGCTGCTGATGTTGTTGAAGCGCTTCGGTAGGAATAGTATTCCCTGCTCAAGGTCAACCGTTTGCTTCTCGCCAAATTTGGTGGTTATTTTCCTGCCTTCGATGATGCGATAGCGAGCGTCCTGCTGCAGCTCACCGATTTTGATGAAAGCATTTGGCTCTTTGGCCCCAATCTTATTCAGCTTACTTACGAAGTCCATATCTGTGAGCAATAAAATACAATCTATTAATTCATGCTGATTCAAAAGCTGCATTAAATTACGATGTGAGGCATCTGCTATATATCCAGGATAATGCATTCAAATTGATTAAGTTTACACAGCTACACGAATAATTTTATTTAAACGGGGGTCCGCGTATATTTAATTTAATATAAATGATCACTTACCTATTCGAAGCTGGGCGGGCGCTGGATTATAGCTGTATGTTGGACGGTAAGCTTAAATTAAGGAACACTTTGTTGTAGCACACTCGCAGACTGTGAGATAACTCTACTCGCCGAAACTGTGTTGTTGGAAATGGAGCGGTGTCTAGAATCCTCGCGTTTAAGTAAGCTTCGGTGGTGGTGGTGGGGGTAAACACGTCTCGACTTGCTGGGCCTGTCTGATAGCATGTCAGGTGCCCATATATAACGGACATAAATATGTCAGTGAACGAGGTAGAATTCATATTTTTACGATGTCTTATCTAAATTATAGCTTCCTGGGCCGATTATTTTACCGGCTAAGGGTATAGTTTTTATGCGTCGTTATGGCTGCTCGAATTACACTATGGGCAAATGACATGTTAATGGCTTTTTGCCGTATTTATATCTTCCTGGGCTGATTAAATTATCGGTGAAGGGTACAGTTTTTATTGCCCATATGTGTCAGGTGATGGATGGTTTCCACTCCAATTAAATTACCGCGGCCATGTCTGGTTAGCATCTGCCATCCATAAATCGCTCTGCTCCGTTTACCGCCTGACATATTTTCCCGATACCTAATCCTCAATTTTCGGCTGCATCTGCCTATTAGTATTGAATTTATGACCCTCGCAATGATAAAATTGCCATATTTATCATGTCTGGCTTAATTTCCAGGCTCACCGACTATTTTTTATGGCACATCTGACATCTGATGAGCTGACTAGTTTCTTATATTCATAATGATGAAAATTGTCATGTTTATAGTTTGCGCTCACAACGCGTATCATATTACTCCCGTGTTATCAGCTGGAATTTAATTATGTTTGTTCGTTTAGCCATTAAGATCTATATTTAGCATTTTATCAATTTTGTGCACGCTTCTAATAGTGTATGTTATGTAAGAGTTTTATATCTGCGTTGTGGTCGAAAATGTGGTTGTGGTAAGTGGCGACCAAAATTTGAGCTGTTTTAGAAGCATAGGTGTTCTTTTATTCTAATTTTTATGGCTCGGCAGGTTTCTTCTTCTATATATATATATATTTCTACCCCACAATATTTTGCTTCACAATATTTGCAGTTAGTCCGTTTTGCATAAACGCTGCAGTTTATCTTTAGCGCTAGGTAATTGTGATTTAATTTTATTTTTGGTGAAAAAGTAGGATTGTTTATTGTGTTTATATTGAATTTAATATTTTTATTTGAATTTTATTGAGTTTATTTCTATTCTTTTGCTCTGTTGGCTGAGGGGTGTCGTTAGCATTTTGTGTTAGCAACCGTGAGCGTCCAAGCTTCCATTCCATAAAATAACACAGAGAATACGGAGCAGCGTTAGAGTCTCATTTTGGTATCAATAGTTACATTACGACTTTTAAAGGCTGAGGTCATTTTAATGAATATATTTTTGCTGTTTTCAATCCTGCTTTTTTATTTCCTGTGTCTGGTCCCATTGCTCATTAATAACGGTGCCTAGATATACATATATTTTAACTCTTTCGATGTTCCCCTGCTCCAGCTCCAGTTGCTGTTGGTGGTGTTGTGGGTTGTTCTTACTTATAATCATGAATTTGGTCTTGTCTATGTTGATATCTGGCCCATGTCAGTGGCTAGTGCTTATTAAGCTATTCATTATTAGTTGTAAGTCTTCTATGTTGTCGGCCATGATCATGGTATCATCTGCGTATCTGATGTTGTTTATACGTTTCCCGTTTAAACAAATTCCTTCTTGTGTATTTACTAGGGCTTCCCGAAATATGACTTCAGAATAGATGTTAAATAGCAGAGAAGACAGTACACATCCCTGCCTCCCACCGCGTAAATTTTTTATTCTTTCTGTGCTATCGTCTCCGATTCTTACGCTTGTCGTTTGGTTCCAGTATAGATTTGTAATTATTCTGAGGTCTTTGTCGTCTATTCCTGTATTTTCCAGAATTTGTATCAGTTTTTGGTGTTGGACTCTGTCAAAGACCTTTTGTAATCAACGAAACACGCGTATACATCACAATTCATGTCTCTGCATCTCTGTACCAATACTTGAACACTAAAGAGAGCTTCCCTTGTCCCGAATGCGGCTCTAAATCCACATTGTGTGGGTCCCAGTTGTCCTTCCACTTTATTGTATATTCTTTTATGTATTATTTTTAGAAACACTTTCAATAGGTGGCTCATTAGGCTTATTGTTCTATATTCATCGCATCTTTTTGCCGATGTCTTTTTAGGAGTGTTACGAAATCTGATTCCAACCACTGTTGTGGTATTACACCTGTGTTATAGATATTATTAAGGATGTCGGTTAGCCATTTAATTCCTTCGTCGTCTAGTAGTTTTAAATATTCCGCGTGGACTCCGTCTGGTCCTGGACTTTTACCGTCTTTAACTTGTTTTATGGCATTTCGTACTTCGTCTTTCAGAATGCTTGGGCCTGTTTCTGGCTGTATATGCTGAATTTCTGGTCTTTCGTCTTGGAATAGTTGTTCGATATACGGCTTCCATGTGTTCTTTATTGCGTTTTTGTCTATTAGTATGTTGCCATCGCTGTCCTTTTAATTCGTTTTAATTAATTGTAAATAAATTTATGTTGCGATAGTATAATTTATTGTCTATGAACAGGTGTAATCAATTTAGTTTATGCTCGGCTGATTAATAAAACAACGAATTGCTAAGTAGTTCGAAGTTGATTTGATTGTATCGGCGTTTATTTAAAGTGTATATGCATTTACTTAGACTCTGGGTAATTTCTTGCAATTGTAACTTTGTAACCGTGGAGTTACGTTCCGCAAGCCTCAGGTCTCAGGTCAACTACTAGTGTATACACATAAATCCTACAATGTGTCTGTCCCCTGTCTTGCATATTCCTTATCTATATTGCATACGTATAAAACCTAATTATTGGCGGATAAATATGGTGTTTTTTACCTCCCAGCACAGAAAGGCTGTTTGTGTACCTGTAGCTTTTTGTAGTTAATTAATTTAAGGTAAATACATCCTGTCTAATTACGCTATTGATATAATTGACATCCGTTGATCTCCGCAGTTAAATATCTAATCTCGCCTATATTAAATACGACTTTTTTCTATCGGCCCTTAAAATCGGGGGAAATGTTTTTATGGCCAGTCTAGCGCGAAGATGTTTGACCTTTGACGCTCATTAACTTAAGTTTATCATACTTATGGAGGTTTGAATGATCACTTCCTGCCGAATCGTGTATCGCATTACACGCTCGGCCTTATCAGATCGCTGGTTCAACTCGCCGCACGGCCACATCGGGGGCGGTGTGACAGTGAGGCGACGGGCCCCGGGGGGCGGGTGGGGGCGGCGCGGGGGCGGCGGCGTCTGGCCTCGTGGGTGGTCTGGGGGTGGCGCGGGGGCGGCGGGGTCGGGGGGCGGCGACTGTGTGGCGATCCTCAGTCCTGCGAACTATGATATCAATTTGATCCGCGGTGATTAGACTGCCAATTAAATTCGCAGATCGCCAATTAGCCTGTAGTTAAAGTACCTACAATTGATGTAATTATTCCATTGTTATCCTGCAATTGTTATTAAATTACTCGCAATCAATCTATTGTTACCGCTCGCGGTGATTAGACTGCCCATTAAATTTGCGGATCGTCAATTACCCTGCAATTAAAGTACCTGTAATTGCAGTAATGCACCTGTAATTAAAGTAATGCATCTGCAATTATTCCATTGTTATCCTGCAATTGTGATTAAATAACTCGCGATATCCGCAATCAACCCATTGTTACTGCCCGCGGTAATTGATTAATCCGCCAATTAAAACCGCGGATTAAATTAATCGAAAACTAACCTGACCTGCGTTGGAATCCCCACAGTTTAACTACTCACCGACAACCTATTTATTACCACCGGTTATCAGTGTTATGTAATAAATGATCCTCAGATTAATTTCTATTCTTCAACTATTATTATGCATATTCTCGAAAACAATCATGTTGGTACGAAAAAACCTCCACACATAGCTGTTTGATGACGTGAACGTCAGTTTAGAAAATATAGAGTATACTATAGTTTTCTCAAAACAAAACAAAAAAATCACCGTTGCACGGTATAACATTACCATTACCGTTTATTATAAGGTACGAAAAGTACTTATGGCAACAGTGAAAACGTTCCCTTTCCACTGTTTTCGCGTGATGCGCGCGCGGGCTACCAAGTGTTCAAGATTACCAGATTACCTATAGAAGTTGCCAATACCGCTTCCGCTAACCTAATTAATCAACAGATTACAGAAAATATTATACTTGCGTAATAACAAAGAAGCAAGACCGTCAATAGTGCTACATTGTGGTCTGAACATTCAATGTTGTAGTGGGTTCTTAAAAATTAAAGAGAATATTGACATGAATCAATTCAGCAAAGTGCTGCCGTACCTGAAACGAAATTCTGTTGATTATGGAGCAAATTAATCAAATATTGTACGTAGGCGGAAACATATTGTGTCCCGCAGGCCGAAAGGCTTTATCAGCCCTTAGTTTAAGCACAGCGGGGTGTTAAAGCCTATTTTCCTTCCTTGGTGCACAGTATACTAAAAAGATTTGTAAATAGCAGTCATTGGAACTACCGCGGTACTTTTTAGACTACCGATTACCGTACCGCGGTACTTTTTAAAAACAGTATCGACTACCGTGCCGCGGTACTTTTTTTCAAAATTACCGCAAATGTTCGGTACGGTAGCGATAGTTTTTTCCAAATATTTTCGTTTTCGGCAATATTTCTCAGGAAAACAAAGTGATTATCTTAAGCAGATAGATACCTAGAAGCCGAAAGTGCAATAAATGTCTTAATAAGGGTTGGGATTCTTTTTCAATAACAGGATTAGAGGGGTCGTAAATTAACCTAAAATACCACCGTAATTACACAAAAGTACAGTTCCCGTACAGGTGTTTACCTTTGTAGTGCGCCCGTCTTTTCCCTTGAAGGAAAATGCGCCATTGTTACTTGTTACTTTATTGAGGCGATATTGTTTTACGTTGATTCCGGTCGGCCAGCTAACGAAAGATCATCGAATAGGTAGTAACTTAAAGGTTTTATAATGCATAAAGGGTAATTTTAAATGATTGTGGATTTGTCACGACATGTGTACTCCCATAAAATTCTTCCACCGCTTTTCACCACAGTTAGTAAATCATTATGAATTATTTGGTTCATTGCGGTATCATCTGTCTAGGCAGAGTGTTAGAAGATAAAGGTTGTGGCATTGACTAGTTCTATTGTGTAAATTTATAATGGAGCCGTAGATCAGTGAAGAAGTATCCACCAGTTTACCATGGCCAGCACATAACCATTATTTTCAGCGGTTTAACAATAAAATAAATTTGTATTACACTCAAATAAATCTCTTGCTGCGCGAAATCAGCAGGAAACTTTAAAGCATATTTCTTTAAGCACCGACGTAGTTGATAAAAAAAAACAATTTTCATAATTTCCAATGTCGCATAGTGCGATATATTGACCCCTATTAGCCCTATTTTGAAACCCATTTTCTCTAAAAGTATTGGCCCAATTATTAAAAATTGCACACCGTTGAAAAGTGAATTTACAGAGCTAAAAAATGATTTTGCTTGACTTGACCATGTTCCAATGTAATATTATAGGAGTAACTCTCGCCCCCGCTGGAGGGTACCTGTGACAGGATTTACTACTATCGCAAAAATGGTCCGCCTCCAATCTAAACTTGACGTGTTTCAGGATTATTATTATACAGGGTGAGTTAATAGGACGGGCAGGCTCGATTACACCTACACCGTTAATTATATCAAAATGGACCAAACGGCACTACAAACTAGAGGCCAAAGTGCAGTTTGAAAAATTATTTTGCCATATACAGGGTGTTCCATTTTTACAGGGCAGCCCAGGACCTAGTTTTTTTAAATGGCACCCCCTGTATAAATTTACATATTTGAATTTGCTCTCGTTTGGGCTTTATAAATCCGTTTAGTTTTTAGAATTCTCTTTAACCGTTCAGAAGTTGTTTATATTTTTCTAAAATTGAATGCATTTACAGGCACTTATTAAAAAAATCGCAGAGCGCTTGTTTTGTAGGATATCGGGTTGGGACTTTGCCAGATTCTAAACAACTGTCTGGGGTATCTTCTGGCGGCAAGATCGTTGATTTGCGTTGTGGCATCAACTTGCTGTGGGACATTAATTTTGGTAAACTTTGAAGGGCCGTAACTTGATTTTTTCAAATGGCACACCTTATATTTCATTACTTACTCGTATAGAGCATCTTATTTTACATCTGTTTTGCCCCTTGTATTTGTTCTTTAAAGTTTATAGTTTGTGAAATAATTTGAATTTTCTGAAAAATGAACCCAGAACTCATCGATATAAACTTAACGTGCATTGAATATCAATTTTTTGTGTCTCTAAATTGTGTGGAAATGGCTTGACCACAGATTACTGGGATCAAAAAAAGACGATTTAAGAAAACTTATCTATATACAAATGCGTTTGGTTTAGCCAGTATTCAGCTTCAAAGTAAATTTAAAAAAAACTAAATTTGCTTATAAAAAGAAAACGTTTACATTGATTTGGATGTTGTTTGGTATGACACTTTATACGGGTATAACTCATATTTTGACATAATATTGTTATTATCAGTAGACCGGTTGTGTATAAAACAAGTGAGGCCCAACTAATACATTCATATTTTTTAATGACAAAAGCAAATAAATTTAACAAAATTAAATCGGACGCAGGCATTTATTATTAAAGTTTTTTTGTATCTTTATAGTTTTTGATATCTGTTACAGTTTCGACACAAAAAAATAAAATATGAGTGACTGCGCTACACTCGTTTTTAATTTATTTGGTTTTGTCATTAAAAAATATGAATGTATTAATGTTGGGCCTCACTTGTTTTATACACAACCGGTCTACTGATAATAACAATATTATGTTAAAATATGAGTTATACCCGTATAAATTGTCATACCAAATAATATCTAAATCAATGTAAACGTTCTCTTGTTATAAGCAAATTTTGTTTTTATAAAATTAATTTTGAAGCCGAATTCTGACTAAACTAAACGCATTTGTATATAGATAAGTTTTGTTAAATCGTCTTTTTTTTATCCCAGTAATCTGTGGTTACGCCATTTCCACACAATTTAGAGACACCCTATATATATATACATAGTTGACATATGCAAAAATATTATAATATTAACATCGTAAAAATTTTTATTATTTCAAAAAGTTTCTGCATTATTTCAAACTCGGTAAACAATGATCGAAGTAAAATTTTCGGCTTGCAACCATAAATAGTAACGGTTTGAGAGTAAAATATCCTTGTTTTTTAAGATATGTGAAAATGTTATTTGGAAAAGTTACTTAAAATTGCCAGAAAGTTCAAAATACCAAATTAGAACATTAGTATTTTCACAAATATTTCTGCCGCGCATTAACTCCCAACTTTCACGATGATAATAGAGATGTGAATGACTATTATATATTATTGTAACTATTTTAATCCACAATTATTGATAAAACCCATTGGTCTTTCAAGAAATGGACTACAGTAAACTTACACGATCAACTTAATTATTCCCCAGCTACATTTTTCTGATATACAACATATTTCACAGTTTTGTTGAGTATAATTACACAAATTATTAATTATTATTCACTGTTACATTAAACAATTCAAAGACATTTGGTTAGTTGAGAAGAGACCTATTTCATTTCTTATTTTTCTTCGAAATATTACAAAAGTTGATTGACAGTTAATTATTATGTATGACAATTTAATTGTTCTTTTTAAATAATATTAATTATCTAGGAAAGTTTTACGCGTTTTTCTTGAATTTTTATAACTTAATCAGGTATTTTATTTATATAAATTAATTAATTAATAATACATATCATTGTAATATAATATTCATGCTTAAAAATTTATAATCAGTTTAATTCGAAAAAGTTTTCATTTACTTACGCAATACTTTTTTTCAATATTGACACAAAATCGTAGAAAGGGGATCTTTGTTCAAATTGACTTTGTCTGGCCCCACATCTGGCGAAATCTTTGCAAAAGATCAACGAAATCAAACAAGTGTGGGATAATAAAGCGTCGACAGGAATTGAAGATATGCAGATTATAATATGATATTGATGTGCAAACATTTATAATTAGTTCAACTTGAAATAGTTTTCATTTACTTAGGCAATACTTTTTGTCAATATTAACACAAAATCCTAGAAAGATGATATATATTCTAACTGACGTTATATTATTATAATCTAATTAAAAGAAAATTATAAACTTCGTAAGTTCAAATATGTTCATACAATAATTTTAGTTGGGAGAAATCAATTATCGAACCCAGATACAGGTTTAATTTTGTATATGCATAAATATGACGACAATTCAAGATTGATAAATATGTAAGTTATTTATTCTTATTAAATAAAATTGTAAAAAAAAAACGATTTAAAATATTTATTGGGTAATTTAATACTAATTACAATTAAAATAATGACCGTAATGTAGGCAGAATTTACATATTTCTATCGCAAAACGAGCCGTACAGAGTCCAGGCTGAATTAAGGTATTTCTTCCGCAAAATAAGCCGGCAACATTTTATACCTGCTATCTCTCCACGGTGCAGACCGTGCCATCGTGACCGAGGAAGAACAATTTCAGAAGCGAAATACGTACAAACAGTACTTACCCCCAAGAGAGCTGAGCATATCGGAAAAGAAAAATCCTTCTCGCACGGCGGGCACTGTCAAAAGAAATCCGTACCAACGTACATAAACCATATCAACTATTTCATTATGAGAAAAATTCATTAAGAAAATGCGCTAAGAAAAATAAAACGTATCGTACAATAAATGTCACTTTGACATTGGCATGACAGAATTAAGTGATTTTCATGGCTCGCTAAGTTTATATCGATGAGTTCTGTGTGAATTTTTAAGAAATTCAGAATTATCTCTTTTAACTTTTAACTATTAAACTATTTTAAGAAAAAAGTACAAGGGTCAAAAAATATGTAAACTGAGACCCTGAATAGGACTAAGTACTGAAATATAGGGTGTGCCATTTAAAAAATAAAGTTATGGCACTTCAAAGTTTACCAAAAATAATGTGTCACAGCAAGGTGATGCCACAATGCAGATAGGCGGTCTTGCCGCCAGAAGATACCTGAATCAGTTGTTTAGGCTCAGGCAAAGTCCCTATATGATATCCCAGAAACTAAGTGCCCTGCGATTTTTTTAATGTGCCTGCAAACGTATTAATTTTTAGAAAAACGTGAACAACTTCAAAACGGTTAAAGCGAATTGCAAAAACTAAACGGATTTATAAAGCCCAAAAAAAGGGCAAATTCAAATATGTAAATTTATACAGGGGGTGCCATTTAAAAAAACTAGGTCGAAGGCTGCCCTGCAAAAATGGAACACCCTGTATATGTCAAAATAATTTTACAAACTGCAGTTTGGCATCCCGTTTGCAGTGTATTTTGGTTCATTTCGATATCATTAACGGTGTAGGTGTAATCGAGCCTGCCCGTCCTATTGACTCACCCTGTATACCAACAGAAACGGAGATTTTGGGTGGGCAAATTATAGCTGGGACACCTATGTATATTTATTGTGACATTTGTTACAGTAAAAACATGCCCCTTACAAAAAAAAAAAGGTAATTCGAAGATCGAATGTTGCAAAAAACGTCCCAATGATATAGTTAAGATAAAAGAGATTAAATTAATTAAAAGAAATGACAAAAAAAAACGAATGAAAACTACCGCTACAGATTTCGTGGTAACAGACTTCAGCTACCGCAGTACTTATTCACAAATGTACTGAAATGTACCTAATACCGTAATGCAGTACTTTTATAGGGAAGTAACGCTACCGCGGTAGTTTTCTGGACTACCGCTCTAAAACTGTGGATATAACTTCATATCTTTCAATATTTCATATCATACATAAAAGATTGCTTTGTCTCTGCATATGTAACTTTGAAAAAAATTTAAACTAGTTTGTGAAATCTTATTTTTGTAGTTGATCCAGCATAGGAGAATGCACACTGGCGAGAAGCCTCACCTATGCCCATACTGCACTTATCGTTCAGCCAGGCGGGACAACTTGAGGTCGCATGTCCGAAGAGTCCACAAGAAAGAAAACCTCACATGTGACACATTCACACCGCGGAGTATGCTGCTGGTCCCCACCAAGCCAAAGCCAGGTGCCGATTAGACTGCCGCAGGCGTCCTATACGCAATCAAAGTCTGACTAGTGATACATGTATTCAATCGGTGTTTTCGAAAAACACACGAGGGTTGGTCGGTTTTTAGATATTTACAATGGTTTTTAGGTTTAAGAAACGTTGGGATTTGTTGATTTGGGTTTTTGAGGCGTAACACAAGTTTTCGTTAAAAGTAGATTTTTATAGACATTGTTGAATGAATTGTTTAGGGTAGGGGATTAAGTGGTTTTTCTAAAAGCCTGACTTGCATGTATTATGTAACATGTCAATCGTTATAAGTTAAACGTTGATTTGGATCACAATCTGGTCAAATAGTTATTAACTTGTAAGTAATAAATGTCGTTTTCTACTTGTTGAAGAAAGGACGGTTTGTGGAGCGATCGATTTTGCTCGTCATGGTGCTGAACGAGATTTAATGCCAAAAAAGAAGACTGTTTTTTACATAAACCCTTGTATGCTTTATAGATGTGATTTTAACCATATTATTCAATGTGATATATTAAATCCCAGTGACTGTAGTACATGTTACTATTAACAATAAAAGTCAATGATTGTTTAAGTGTTTATTCAACAATTAAATAACTCGCACGCCCTGTCATTATCAAAATAGTCTTTGAGCAATTGTACATTTGATTCCAAAGGTTTCGGAGTAACGCCCATATCTGCAATAGCGTAAAGGGAGGGCCCCTCAGCGACGGTTCCAAGAACAGACTGAAGGGCGTGAAAGTTTGTATAAACTAATCAACGAGTTAATAAATGAGTATTAAGACTTTCACCGCCAATCAGTATATTACCATGGTAACTATTAATAATTAAATTAAGGTATGAGAAGAACATTGAACGAGCAAACAGGTTGCCGATTCAAAGCTCATAAGGAACGTCACAGTACTGTATCTCATTCATATCAAGCATTCGTACAATTATCACACACAATACCATTATTACAAGTTTAAAAAACGTATCCATTGTTAATCTAGTTTCCCGAACTCCTACAAACACTATTTTCACTTTTTATATCACAATATACAAATTAATAAGAATGGCACATGCCAACACATTTTCAACACGTTCAACCAAGTTAATTTAATTAAACACCCATGAATTTAACTCAATCAGCCAACATAAATTTAAAAAATTTAACCACAGTAAAAAAATGAGCATAAGTTATAATTATAATAGAATCGATATAAAATTAATTATACAACAAAAAAAAAAAAAAAAAAACCGATGCCATATGAATTTAGATAGCGTTTGTAGGAACTCTGATGGCAATTATTTTACAAATATTTATTCATCAACTTCAGATAGATACATATAATACAGTAAATAACAATATATTATAATGGAGTTATTATAAAATCATTGGTTGTTGCAATGAAGGCAGTTCCTCTTAGCCAGTTGCTTCCACTCCACTGTTAATATAGATTTGCATACTGGGGCGGCTTTGTGACTGCCTCAACTTCGGCGGGCTTAGAGGGCTCAAGCTGGGCGGACTGCCTCACATCTCGGTCCTTATCGGCCTGCAGCCTACGTAGCACCGTCTCTAGGCTGTCGTAGTGTTGGTTTTCTGGATCGGAGAAGTATTCTGCAACCAGTGCAACACGAAAATGAGGTGATGTTTTTAAGTCAAGTTTTGTGTATGAATTTTAATCGACTTCAACAAGCGACTTGGATAAAAATTCTGAGAATTTTATGACAGTTGTACTGAGGGAGGTGTCAAATGAATTTTATAACAAATTAAAAATACACCCACAATTTCAGGCTCACAATTTGCATTGAACAGTGCTGCCTGTCAATAATTATAATCACAAATTAAAAATAGCGTATGATATTATACGCTATATTATAATATTTATATGTTCCCTCTTGCCTACTTATTTTTACCCTATAATAGCCAACTTTGGCGAGAATGTATCGTGACCGCTGTGGAAGAGGTGGAAGATTATCAACATGTTAACAATTTTGAAGTAACTTGCCAACAAAAGTTTACTCCACACTTAAAATATTCACACTTACCGTTATTAATCATGTGCTTGGCTATTGTGACTGCGACTACAAGCCTCACATTGGCTACAGGATCCCAACTGAGGTCTAAGAGATGAGGCATGACCTCAGAGGCAAACTGCTCTGGCTGCAGGGCATTGGACTGTAGCAGCTCAGCGCTAAGCAGGACAAAAGTCTGACGGAACTTCCACTTCTTCGAGAGTGCAAATTTTTCGGCAAACTTGATGAGAAGTCGTGGCGAAAGGCCCGGCTCACTGCTGATGTGTCTCAGCAGCTCGGCAACCAGCTGCAGGGCTACCTGCCTGACGGTGGACACCTTGTCGCAAAGCAACTTCTGTGCAATATAGGTGATATGCTTGGAGGCTTCGGCCGGCGGGAACAACTGGACAGCAAGCAGAAGCTGATCGGCCAGCTCGTACCGGAACCGCCAGTTCAGCTCGTGATTGTTCTGGAGGAAGTATGAGAGACGGGGCAGGTAAAAAGCTCGCTTTGCTGGACTAATCAACTGGAAATTAATAGAAATTGCAGATTTAAAAAATAATTCAAAAACTACCTGCCTGACTACAATATTGAAATTAGATGCATCTCAGAAAAACCGTAGCATTACAAATTTACAAAACATTGCCGCTTATATTACTTATATTCAAAATGTAATTATCTACTACTTACACTTAGGAAATGAGCGAGATGCTTGAGCACTCCTATCCGGACCTCATCGAGGTCCTTGATGAAGCCATTGAAGATGGGGGTCAGATTGTTAGAGGCCATGTCAGGACCGAGGATGAGTGCCAACTCATGCAGACTGCTAGCAAGAGTCCTCCTAACCTTGTATTGCATATTGGCGGCGAGTGTCTCTACTGTGTCCTTGAGCAGATGCCAGTTATTGCTGCCGAGGGTGAGGGCGACGGCCGGTAGCGAGTAGGCACAGTGATAGGCAATGTAGTCGTCAGTGATGAGGGCCACGTTCGGGTCAGTCATCGAGATGAAGTGGTCGATGAGGAGCTGCGGTACAATGTGCTGCGGGGGCTCCTTTGGCTCGACCGGCTCAGAGCTCCCGCCCCCTTCAGGCTTCACCTCGACGTTGCCTATTGAAAAACTTTTGTTAGCAATGGGACCTAATAAGGTTAGTGTGGACACATTACCTCCAACCACTGAAGCATACGTTTTATTGAGAACGACGGTTTCGTTTAGCTTTTGATCTTCGGAATCTAATGCTCCCATTTCCTGTAAAGAAAGAGCTTCTGATTAGTACACGTCCCTCGGTGTTTTCATTTGTTAGTACTAAAGAAACTCAACAGTTGCACATATACTATTTAAAAGCTAACTAAAAATATCAAAACCCACAATGATTATCTTTAAGAAACTTCATAGATAGCGCACACAATAGTTGTACACACATGCACATAAGATTTGTGAAGATCTTGCTATTTTGATGTCTCACATACTCATAACATACATTTCACTTTCTATGCTGTTATGCCACATTTGTATTGAATCATTAGTCTTAAGCCTTGTAGTTGTAGTAATGTATTCAATTGAAAAAAACAGAAACGAAACTGTAAAATTGATGAGCCAAAAACACCAAGAGCAGAATTCCTCAGCTTTACAAATATTTTTGTTTAACGTTAATTAATAACAAATGAAAACATTTGCGAATGCACATTGTGCACCACATAAATACCATGCAGACTAAAAGCTAGCCACGGAAACCAAATAAACGCCTACACTATTGATGAAGCACAACCCAACGATAGCATACCAGGTGGATTTTGTTCGAAAACTAAATAGATCGTGGTACAAATTTAACATTTTAACTTAATATGTAGAGCAGCGTGAAACAAAACGAAGGTACTTACTATGACGGCATGTTCTACAGTCTCATTATTTAAAGTCTTTTGATGTGATTTTCCAGCATCTACAATGCTGGGATCCAAAGGCATATCTGGAGGCACATACCAATAATTATACGAGTTGTATAAATCCAAACTGTCCTCATCATTACCTTCACTCGATGCTTTTGCTTCACCACAGTGATTATTTGATATAGGTTCCTTAGTTCTACCTTCGCTAGGCGCTACATTATTTGATTGACTTTCAGGCTCTTGCACAGCGTTTTTGTTAACGCATTCATCGCTTGCCTTCGTCAGGTCGATGGTGTGCAGCTCCTTCGAGCCGTCCCCGTTTGATAAGCAAATATTCAACATTTTATTCGTAATTGCGCTAACGTTATCACTATCTAATTTATCACATATGTTATTTTCACCTAGCACATCATTTAAAATGTTATCAAACAAAAATGTGACGGTCGCACCCTGCTCATCGTCCAACGGCTTCGGACAGTCTTCTTCATCATCATCATCTTGCACTGGTGGCGGCATGATATCATCCATCGAGTGACAAAATTCATCCATTGAACCGTCCATGATAGGTTCGCCAACGTCCTCAATGGGCAGGCTGAGGACAGCGGCCAGATCAATATCCCCAATGCACCCATCCCCAAGGATGAGTGCCTCATCCTTCTTCTCCCCGTCATCAATTTCCAATGTGCCGTTGTCTATATTCTTGCTCTTTCTGTCAAGATCATTGTATGAATCATCTACGTCGATTATTAAGTTATTGAAATCTTTCAAAGACAGGCAGAACAAGTTTTTCACTTCACTCGAAGGGGGTGTCGAAGAATTGGTTCTGCAAAAACAAATATACTGCTGTAAGTTTAAAATAATTAACAGTTACTAAAAGCATAATGTTAATGTCAGATGTGTCACAATCAGACAGACAAAAGTCATCGACATATATCTTTCAGAAGACCGTCGTCAAATATCATCATTGAAAAAACCACGGGGAGGGGGGTAACCAATTAATTAATGGTTTATTGTATGATTACTTACTTGAATTCGCTTCCATCCGCATTGACTAAAACTAGCTCGCCCATGCTGTTGTAAGCAAGGGAAGTAATCGTTGGGTCAGCAAACGTTGATATAAATGGACCTAGTGTTTGAAAAGCAGATATTCGCACCCAGCGGCAGTCATCCTGCAGCAGCTTGGCAAAGACTGGTGCCAGGACGGTGCGTCTCACAGCTGGTGTACAAGCGCATGATACGGGCATAGCGACATCGGCACATGCCTTCCGCACGCCCCAGATCTCATCATTGCACAGCTTAACATAGGCCGGTAGCTGGAAAAGATAAGAAAAATAATAGTACAACTTCAATACCCGCAGGCATCGTCCGTTCTAAGAACAGTTTTTGCGCAATAATATCAGACAGACATTGAAATAGTATCGACATATATCTTTCAGAAGACCGTCGTGTCAAATCTCATCATGTAAATTGATCAATTCTTTCCATGCAAGCATTTTTCACGCATTATTTAGAAAGTAAATTAAGTTGAAAAGGAGGTTTTGCACAATCATGTAAATAATTTAATGAACCTAATAATCAGGATGGATCTTCACACATATGATAAAATAAGTTTTACATTAGTAAGCAAGCCAATGAGTGAAATGCATATTTAGGGTTAATTAATGTGTCAAACAATGCAGCTTGTAACAGGCCTTCTGGTTGAGTTTATTATAAAAATTGTAATTTAATGCACTTAGTCAAAACGTAATCATGTAGTAAAATCAATCTTTGAACTTTCTATATTTGGATTATTTTTTTAATATCAGATGTAAGCACTGCTGCAGAATTTTGATTATAAAAGATAGAAAAGTCGATGGTTTCACTCACCAATACTTTCTCATAAGAAGGCTTCCCCACTACGGCACAGAATTCGCCGAAATGCGAAGCACACACTTTCCTCACGTAGAACATATCGTTTGAGCACAGCTCCGAGAACCTGTCCAGAAAGACCCTCTCGGTGACGTCCTTCCCAAGAAGCGGCACCATCTTGCTCATTAGCTGAAACAAAAAGCACATGGCGGTTAGAACAAACGGCGAGATGGAGATGTCAAGTCAGCAAGCTACCCGAACATACTAAGTAGTATTCTTAAAAGGCATCCCAGAAAAGGCTAAAACGCAATCAAAATTAGCGTTGTGCCAACTCGAATAATTTTATGACTCGAGAAATCACAACTCGTAAATATTCCAACTCTAATGATTATTCGAGTTCGCCAACCCGAGTCAGCAGCTGTGTTTGTTTACTTGATTTCCAAGTCGCGACTGGACAAATAACAAATCAAGATAGAAATAGACTTCACCCGAAGAAACTTGATCAAATATTGTTCCTTAACAGCAGATTGCGTGATAAATACTTCAGTTATTTCCTAAATAGTAGTAGCTAAAAATACAATTACAATACAATTTAATATAGGTAACTATTATATGTAAGAATTATTATTTATTGTTAGATTTATTTTGAATTGTTTTGTCCATTTAAGTTATTATTTTTATGTTATAAGAAACTGTATTTTAGTTTCTTTATATAGATATCTATACCCGACTCTGAAAATTGTAGAAGTGACTCATCGGTAGTATCGGTACACAGTCCTTATGAGGCAGGTAGCAAGATACGTCCGGGTCCTGTTGATTTTAAATGCAAAAATGATGTGCCGTTTCAGATACGGGCATCCTTACTATTACTCGGTCCATGCGGGGACTGTGCAGCCCCGAGTCAAACCGATTGCTAACCTTCTATGCCGCCCGAAAATACCCGATAGTTATATTCATCGTCGCGTAACCAAAGGTTGCGCTCCACATTTCTTCGACGACATCCATTGGCGTAGTATAGAACAGGAATTATAATTCGTGACTTCCAAATTTATGGAAACATGAATAGCCATCCATCGCGCAGTACATTCGTTTTTTTTCAGGAATGAAATACCGACCGTAAAACAAATTTGCGCAACTGTCGACGCTGACGAGACCATTCCTTCGATTTCACGAGATGTATTGGTTCGCACATTAAAGGAAATTAATTTTCGTTTTTTAAAACGAAATCGGAAGAGTATTCTAATTGAAAAACCTGAAATAGTTTTGTGGCGACGTAAGTACCTTCGCAGAATTCGTGAACTGCGATAAGGTGGAACAAAAGTGTATTTCATGGATGAAACATGGCTTAATGAAGGGCATACCGTAAGTAAAGTTTGGCAGGATTTATCGATTACTAGCAGCTCCAGGTACATTTAGAAGGATTATCTCCAGGATTAAAAGCACCGTCAGGTAAAAGGCGTCGCCTAATAATTACCCACGTAGGTAGCGCGACCGGATTCCTCGAAGAAGGTTTGTTTGTTTGGCCAGAAGTGGCTAGAAACAATAAAACTTTCAAGATGAAAGACGTGAAAGTTTTATTCCAGGAGGTCATTCAAAATGTTACTGCAGGAAATTGGAACAAATGCATACAGCACACCGATAAAATTGAAGACCGGATGTGGGAGTTGGACATTCAGGTGGATGTCATCGTAGAACCGCTGGTCATTGAAGTAAGTCCTGATGACAGCGAGACCGAGAGTGAAAACTCGGAATGTTATATTGATTATGAATAGTTATCACTTTGTATAATTTATATTTTCTACATGTTTTTTTTTTGTATAATTTATATTTTTTGCATGCTTTTTTATATAATTTATATTTTTTGCATGTTTTTTTTACTAATAAATATTCGTTGCCAACGATGATTTCACATATATTTTTTAAATTGTACGACTTTTTTTAAATAAAAAACACCATAAAACGAAATAATTACATACCGAACGGACGCCTATGGAATTTGCGTCTCGACCCGATTACCCCCCGCCAAGGCCCTGTCACGGTGGTATGAGTCACTTCTACAATTTTCAGAGTCGGGTATAGACCATTCATTGTTAGAGTTATTATTTGTGTTATATATTTATTATATTATTAAGAGACTGCCTTAAACGTTCTCTAATATATTAATTTCATTTTAAAATATGTTATGAATAATACTATTAAATTTTGTTTAAATGCTACTACATTATGTTTCTATTTAAAGCAACGATGTGGGATATCAGGTACAATAGGTAACCATTATATGTAAGAATTATTATTTATTGTTATATTTATGTTGATTTGTTTTGTCCATTTTTATTATTATTTTTATGTTATAAGAAAATCTAGAATATCTAGACCATTCATTATTACAGAGTTATTATATTTGTGTTTGTGTACTAATCAAGTTCACATTCAAGTTGTGTACGTCAAGTTCATCGCATCGCCGACAGCTCGCGATTGAACACGAGCCAACTCGAGTTGCCGCTATTAATAAAGCGAGTTATTGGAATACGTGTATAACTCGAGATGAGCGAATACATTTATTCGAGTCGGCGCAACGCTAATTAAAATGCCCCTCAGAAAATTATTTGCGTCATCTCTACTTAAAATAACATTTGGTTGGAGAGATCCATTCAAATGTTTTTGTGCGAAAAATATGAATTTAATAAATATTGAAAAAGATGATGTGAATCTTCTTGTAGCCTTTATCATAACTAAAGTTCTTGTTACAATAAAGTCTAATTTTATACAGGGTGTCCAAGATAAGGATCAACAGCATGGGGATCTCGGAAACCGTAAAAGTTACAAAGGCGGTTAAATTACAAAAAAGTTGCGCAATTTAGTGGTCAGTAATATTCTGTTGAAAAAAACCAGAAATATCCGCTTACTTCCGGAGATATTAATTAAGCGCCCCAATTAAGCAAATTTCAGATAAAATTAAACGAGTATTTCTTTTTAAATTTCCTTCTTGATCGTATGCGTTCGTAATTTTTTTTTAATATATAAAAAATATTGCCAAAAATTGTTGATTTATCAATAGCAACTCTTCATTTTCTCATTGGTTAAAATTTAGACGACTACTATAGGTTTGAAGACGGAAACCTCAACTCTATTCTGTCTAGTGTAGATATGTATGCTCCTCTTCCAAAAGAGAATTCCTGTATGCTGTCAAAGTACATCTAAAAGTGACAACTGGAGGGCCGCATCACCTTCTGCAATGACATTTCAGTCCATCAATCCCTTAAAATGTGTGCTTTCAATCAGCGTGGTGGACTTCTCCATACCATGTAGAATCCATATTGGTCCGCAGCCTTTATCATTTTAAGGATATTTCTCATATCCTTACGGTTAAACAGTTTTCAGGACTGCTTCAACAAGTAAGTCTTTGCTAGAACATTCTGGAAAACGGAGAGTCACTTGGTGTTGAATGATAATTGTGCAGCATCTCATCTTGCACAACTTGATCTTTTTGAATCTTCCGTAATATCTTGAGGTGGCTTGAAGTCTGGTGTGGCACAACGCTCATCAAAGCTGGCTGTGATATGGTATTAATGCACATTTCACATCCAGCTGATGAGCGTTGTACAACACGCGATACGGGTTGATTGTTCTAAAATCCCTGAAAGAGTGAACAACACAGCAACTCCTACAGACCCTAGGTCAGTCATCATCAAAGACAAAACCAACAGATGTAGTGGATTTCTACAATGCGCCTGTGAAAGTGGTATCAACTTTTATACTAAATACTAATAAATCACACTGTTCATGATGCAAATCAAAAACATCTTGCAACTTTGCTGAAATGTTTCCTGAAATGTTTCCCAAGCAAATCATTAAACTAGATATTTTCCAATGCCATCAGTTGTCATTATTTCGTTTTACGCAGTTTATAAATGGATTTAAGTTCTGAACAAAGAATAGGTATTGTTAAATGGTTCTATAAGGTCATAGATGGATGAACGAAATATACAGAGAAGTTTTATTTGTTCCAGTGAATATTTATACATAAATTGTGTACTGTTTTGTCATTGTTTTTGACAGTTTATTTTGAATAATTTAACGTAATTTACATTGACAAAGTTTTGCGATGGTTTTGTTGAGATTATTGTTGTTCATTCTCAAGTTATTTCTTCTTCGAGTAAAGTGTGTTAATTGCACTCTCGTATATCTTCCTCCTCCAAATTCAGGCATTACAAGACGTGTTAAAGTAATGTTAGATCTGCACGTAATCTCGCAGCGGCAGTTTCAGTCTCACAGATGGACAGCGCGCGCCTGTTTATAACATTTTTTGTGTGCTTCTTAAAGAATTACTTAAACTAATTATATTATTCACTCATTATGTTATTGAAGAAGTGTATGTATAACTACTCTACACATGTCGTCAATTGTATCATGAATGTAGTACAACATACGATTTTTGTTTGTCAATCTCTCAGATTCATTTAACCTTGTCTTGTTAGAAAATGAGTCCAAGGGATGCTGAAATACGTTTACAATTAAGTACTGTATACTGGTAGCCGTTACTTTGTGGAACATTTTAAATGAATTAAATAAAACAACTTTACTTTGTTACTTCCACTAACACATTTTACAAAAATAATTTAGTGACTGCAGTTTCAACTACTCTATAGTCATTGTTAAACTAAGTACAAAAAACAGACACTAAATTACCCTCAATTATGTTTAACGCCAAGGATATAGAACCCTTAAACAAATAGGATGTGTATAAACTATTGTGTAAAAAAACTGTGACGGATATTATATTAGTCAGTTAGGTCGGAATTTTAACATTGGGTACAAGGAACACTTGCGATCGCTCCATCTCAGAAAAGAAGACTCAACATTCGCAGAATATCTTAATGAAGGACAGGAGCCAGCTAATGACCCCATCAAGATCCTACAATTGGCGGACAAAGGGGTTAAACTGAAAAGGGATTAAACTGAATTTATTGGAATCCCTGAAAATCTACAAATCCAAATTATCAAAGGACGGTCATTTGCTTAATGATCAGACGATCTTATACTTTCTCCCCTCTTTAATTGCTGTAAAATTTAGTGTATATATTGTGTTTAATTCTTAATTTTTGTACTTGGTTTGACAATGACTATAGAGTAGTCGAAACTACAGTCACTAAATTATTTTTGTAAAATAAATGTGTTAGTGGAAATAACAAAGTAAAGTTGTTTTATTTAATACATTTAAAATTGTTTATGGAGTCCAATTGGGCTCAAAACAAACCGATGGGGGCGCTGCAAAACTACTTGTTTCACTAGTTCTTATTTCTGCAGCTGCTGAAAACAAATGTAAAGGTGGCACTGTTGTTGCGCGATCATAGCTGCACTATACTTGTTTCGCTAGTTCTATTTCTGCCGTTAGACGTCATAGCAAGCACTATTCCGAGGAGGAAGAGTGAAAAGACAAGAGTGACACTGATTGTGACGGTTTTCTTGCATATAAAATGTGTTTTTCTTTTACAAATCAGAGAGATACGCTGCGTTCAATCTCGTAACTTCTCAATTGTGCACGATAGAGGGTAACAGTTCCATCTGATTCTAGAAGTTTCATACAAAAAATGATGGTTTCAGAAAGTTCTCAAATCAGTTGGAAACAAAATAATTCCTAATTTTATGCTAGAATTCTTGTGTAATGTATTGTATTATTATTTTAATGTTCTGCGAGCTTGTAACATAGTTTTAATTTCTTTGTAAACTCTTCTATTTGCTTTAGTTTGCTACTTTACTATAATTTTGTAAAAACTTCCTTGTTCATCAGTACACGGTTCTTTTCCCTTTCGTTATCCCATCTAATTTTGTCTGAACCTATACAGTCAGCAAAAAATACCTATTATACAGTCAGCAAAAAATACCTATTCTGCTTGGTCTCATTGCTGATGTAAATACTTTCAAGCTCTTAATAGTTGTTCATCTTCAGTCTCTTCATTGCCTAGTTATTGAAATTTAGACTGCAGTACTATGTGACCTCATTCAGCTTTTCTTCTTACGATTTACTTTATTCAAATCGAAGTCTGTTGAGAGGTGTACAAACCTTTTCTAGAAAAAATACCAAATTCTGTAACTTCTATACTCCACACAGCGGATTCATTTGTTCAAATGGAAAATGGAAACAAAATAGTACAACCTCTGTAACAAAATTCTGGACTCAACTCAGATTATCTGGCAAACAATTCACTAGTTTAATATGCTTCAGGTAATTTATATTTCAAATTGATAAAATTAGTATTACTAAGTAAAAAATGCAGGCAAATCTTGAGCCTTAAATTATTTGTAAAATCTCACGGTTTGCGAGAGTCTCGAGGGAGTGAATAATGTATCGCTCATCAAAGCTGGCTGTGATATGGTTTAAAGTACATTTCACATCCAGCTGATGAGCAGCACAGTACTCATTGTTGTTTTTCTTTTGTTTTTTTTTTGTAGAATATGTAGATGTTCGGAATTCACATATTTTTGGTTATGTGCGTACGTAATTTAAGTCAGTAGGGTCTCCGTGCCAAACCTTAAGAGCTATTGCATGGAAGGCCCAAATGCTTGTACGCTCATTATCACCAGGCGTCCATACGCTCATTATCACCAGGCGTCCATACGCTCATTATCACCAGACCTAAAAATATCCAGGAGCGTCACTTTCCCTTGTTCGTTTGTCAAAATCAGTTTATATCACCATAATGCGATTTCTCAAAACTAAGGGACGAACATTGCACATATAAATGGTAGCGAACTCTGTGGACTCCACCTTCTCACAAACACGGCTTGTTAGCTTTGGCTCTGCTTTATTTTATTTTAATTTAGTTATTTTCTAAAATAACCGCACTTTTGTGCCAGATAACGATTAAACATTGTTTAAAAAATGTCATGACTACACGGTTCACAATTGCGATTCTTCCGAATATTTTTCAGATGTTTCTTGTTGCATCCTTGGAAATAAAATATCGACAATCCACTTCTTACTGTAATTACAGAATAATGTAAAAAATAATTCTGCAACTTCGATGTATCTTATAGTATTGATGATCTTGAGTACTCGCTCAGTCTTGCCAATTCCATTGAAGTCACTGCTCTAGAGTCTAGACGATAGTGTAAACAACTCAACTCGTCAAAATGGCTGTGATACCTCTCAATGGGCGTGTTTCACAGCCAAATCGACGGCTGAGGCATTTACTTTAAGTTATCCTCTTCTGCAGGTCTTGAAGACAATAACAGCGGGTAACTTTTTTGTTACGTACATTGTGTAAAATTTAATTATAATCAATGTAAAACTTATTTTACAAGTTATATTTTGGTATTGTTACTTACTTCAATTTTTGTGAAGCATAGTAAATTAAATTTATCCAACAAGCTTAGCTGCATATTGATAATATATATATACAAGGTGTTTAAAAAACCTATACCCGCTTTGACAGGTGATAGTAGAGATCAAAACAAAAAACAAATGATAATAAACCCAGGTGCGAAACTCAAAGTTTTTTTTTAAACACCATGTATGTATGCATGTATGTATGCATGTGTGTATGCATGTATGTATGCATGTGTGTATGCATGTATGTATGCATGTACACACACACACACACACAAATATATATATATATATATATATATATATATATATTTGTTCACCAACGAGACTCTATGGGTATTCAGGGTGTGTACAACTCGGTGACTTAATCGGGCGTAGCAAGCATTAAAATATCATTCTCGTGAAGAAAACTTTTCCAGCGATTATAGAAGTCGTATAACTAATTTGGAACATTCCAAACAAAATAATAAATTTCTGTGAAGCATTCCACATCAGAACATAATGTTTGTGAAGAATAAAGAAGCCCCATTATCAATCTTCATTCATAATACATTTATTTCTTTACATGCCTCATAGCAGATGATTGTTCGATTCACTGTGCTCAATCTAGAAGCTTAAAATTCACAAATACTGCATTTTGATTTTCTTCAATTCAACACCTACTTTCTTCGGTCGTGTATGTGGTTCCTCCTTGTTTTAACGCTGCATAACAGATGAGATGGCCCGCCGACCAAGCTCATCAAAGTGGCTGTGATATCTGCATGGAAATCAGGTTTCACAGCCAAATTGATGGATTGGGCGGCGGCACCTTGCAAAATCCTCTTCTCTTCTTAAAAATCTTCGCAGCGACTTCTTGAAATCCCGGCGCTCCTTCCGCGGAAGTGTTGTGCAGAGCCCAACTGTGCTCATCAAAGCTGGCTGTGATAGAGTTGAAATGTCTATGACTGCCAACTCTGACGAGCACAGGCACACTCATTGCAATAGTGACGGGTGCAAACTGATCTCAAATATTGTGTACACAAAGGTATTTTAGGGCAAAAGCAGATTCATGAAAATGTCTGAATTTGCTTGGAACATTATATCAAACTGCCGGAAATTGGAAGAATTATTCTAAGTGGCAAAAACTATACAAAATTTCCAGTCGACTTCACTTTAATTACTTTATATTTTGCATTGTTTTTTTTTTAATTGCATGAAACTTTCTAGCTTTATATATAAAAAATTGATAAACTGTAATCCACACAGTATTTGCAAATGAGCGAGACTTCGGTAGTAATTATTATAAATTCTTAGGCCTCTTGTGCAATACGAGTGGCGGAGCGACAAAACAAACATTTTGAATGCAGCATGCTGGGAAAACTTGGCGCTTGCCCTCACCTCTGCTCCCAGACATTAATGTTCGCTCACCGCTCACCCGATACGATACCAGACGCCTTGCTAATTTAAAAAAAAATTAATCTTGTTATTATTGTTTTCAAATTTAAAAACATTTAAGAGTTTTAAAATTTATAAAATCATCAACATTGTATAAAAATATTCTGGCATTTATAGGAAAAGATAGACAAGATTACATGAAAAGACATTAGATAGATAGTGAAAATATTGATATTTTTACAGAGACTTCAGAACTATAACTTAAAACTTATAACTGCCAAAAATATGAAAATTGTGTACACTGATATTTCAGTCATTTACCCCTTATACAAGATCATACACAAATCACGAACAATTACAAAAACAACAACGAAACTAAAAAGCAAAACGTATTTAAAAACCAGTACAGATTTCAAGTTATTTGATAGATGTAATAAAATTAAGTATACAATTTTATTCAAAAACAGAAATAAAAGTTCTAAATCTAGTTTTCAGTGTGCAACCACAGTGTGCTCCGCTCAACGTTCTAACAGGCACCGCTATATATGCGCTTTACATTTAAATCTACCAAGCCCGATTATTGTTAGCAAACTTAACAACAAAGCTATTTTTCAGTTTCCACATTAATCCGATTTGGGGCTACTGCCTTGCTTTCAGGTTATGAGATGACTTCGCAGTACAACTCGTGTTACAGCTACATATAAAGTGATACTCACCGTATCAATTTTATATTTGCCGCATATGGTATTGAAGCCTTAAAAATAAATTACGAAACACAACATAGTGCAACTACTAAACCTATAACACAGTGATTACAGAAACAAAACTGTGCACAATTCACAGCTGTAGCACTAACAAGTTACCGTAGCCGTGGCGACGTCATCATGAAAGACAAGGTAGTGAGACACAGCATCAAATAAACATCTCACTACCCATGTCTTTCAAGAAGCCATCGCCCGATTCCGATGCAGTGATGACTAAGGCCTACAGATGGGACCCGTTTTATTTCTGCAGATGACGACGAGTTTGAGGTGCAGTGAACGCCAAAGGGCACATCATGAAATCACGCTTCAATTATGCGGAAGCGACTCACAATTACACAGCCTCTGATTTAAAAGTATGCACAAATCAGTAAGTATGTTACATACATTCTGCATATGTTATAAGTTTTAAGTCCGGAGGCAGTGATGGGTTTGGAAAATGTTCTTCTGTCGAAAGATGATTTTTTAAAATTCAAATTATGTTTCACAAGTTAGCAGGTATTCAAGCAGATATTTGGAAGACTAACTAAAGTCCGTCCGACGAATATACAACACTAGGTTGTTAAAGCTGCTGGTTAAGCAACGTAATGTCAAACTATTGGCATCCTTTTCTGAATTACTTATTTACTTGCCGAAAAATAAACACGTATATATATTTAAGAGGGTCGTGATGCTATCTCTTTTTGGCTGATTTATTTAACGCAGGCAGAGCACCATCGGTTACTCGCAAACTTGAAGCTAGCTTACCAGTTCGTATTAAATCCACCATTCGTACTAGACATTATGTTTATTTATCAATTATTTAAATTACATTGGCTTTAATAGTTATTTATTACTACTCACTGGATTATGGGGCTCGCTCCTATGTCGCTCACCCCACAAACTTCCAGCTCGCCCGTAAAGATTAATTGCAAAGCGTATCACGTACAAACTTTTATTTCCACCTTTATTTGACTATTTTTAATTAAATTGCTTGAAATTTATTATGCGAAGGCTTTGGGTAATTTGTAGCTAGACATAGTACTGTAAATTATATTGCTGAATCTATGTATAACAAAAGAAAAATTGAAAAATGGTTCAATCTGGCAATCAGAAGGGTTCTAATAAAGAAAACGAAGCACCATTGATTGCAGTCACGACTTCAGCTTTCTCTGTTTCTAACAAAAACGTGAATATAGAAATTGAAAGTAACAACCAGAAAATAGTTGCTGAAAATGTACAAATGAATTTCGAAAATGAATAAATGTGTATAATTAACAGCCCGATCCATTATAGTTTTAATGTGTTTGTAATAACATTTGAATTAGTTTTCAATCTGTCTGCTTTTCTACAAGCCTGTAATATATTACAGGTATTTTATACAAACCCGTAAAATATTACAGGTCTGTTCCTATAATTAATCGTTTACTTGGTTACCATAAACAACAAAATAACCCTATAATATGTCATTTACAAAGAAGGTGGAAATAAAATGATATTAACGTGGTTGTACTTTATGTACAGTATAAAATGTATAATGTACAGTATAAAATGTATAATGTACATTATACTCATTTATACGTACATCTATACGAAAACTGATTTGAATGCGAAGCAGGCAGGCACTGCGCTGAAAGCCGTACCATGGTGGAAACGAAAAACGACGAAGTGCATATTTCGGCACATATTTGACTGATCTGCAATAATATGGTCACTTCGCAGCTTCAAGCCGTTACCTACAAATTTTATGACATCGAGTGGTATATTCGTCAGACGGACTTTAAGTTCAGAGGGCTAATGCGATGGCTATGCCCTCACGCAAAAAAAAAAAATGGCATAAGCTTTGTTAAATACTAGCCACCCCCTGCACGGGGTGCGAGCGGTAAACCGACCCTTCGTGAAGGTACCGAGTCTGTAGAGACGGAGAGATCCTGCCTGACCACTGCAGCTTAAACACCTAATAAAAATACAGTCCACAAACAAGTGTTTCATTTATCACACCATCGAAAATAAGCAAGGAGTTTTGTCCAAGCACTCAAATCGTAACAAGCTTAGAAGATATCCACTTCAATATTCGAAGATGTTCACATGCTGTACAAGTTCAAAGTAATCCAATGGTTTTCAAGTTTGAAAGAGCCAACTTGTCTTTTATGTATGGAAGATGATCATTTATTTTCATTCTCAGAAAAACTTCCCATTTCACATGGCTCACATGGATTTGAAAGGGGCTCATTTTTCATTTTAAAAGACTGCTATTTAAGTTAGAAAGATGTTCGTTTGCAATCTATATTTAAAACAACCATTATTCTTAAAAATATAAGACATTTGCCTCAAGAAAGGCTTCCAATAATCTTTCAAGTTAGATCTTCAATAATCTTGTTACCAGGTTCATAAAAAGATCACAACACATTCTTTATTTTTTAAATAAAGTAATTATAAATTTGGGGAACTTAAATATTATATTTCAATTGAAATTTTCTACTTGATAAATTCTTTCCCCATGTATATGGAAAAAGTAAAACTTACGTCAGGCAAAAATCTTCTTGTTATCCAAATTAAGCAAAAGTCACTCATCAATATTATAACAATATCATAAATAAGCCATAATTTACTGACCATAAAATGTAAGGTTACAAAACATCACTCTATTTTTAATTGTTCTCCTACTGGAATGCACAAATGTTGCTAAAGCAATGATTAATTTAAAATGATTTGCTACTGAAGAGAGCCACATTGGGACCGAAATATACATTTAGTTAAAATAGATGTCTTTGAGAAAGAGATGTTCCATATTTTATTTTCCTTATTCCTTATTTCATCGATTTTTTAGGTAATGGATAATGAAAAATGAAAAGTAATAGCATAAATTAACGCAGTAATTTTTGCTCTATAAAAGAGTTCATTACAGTTTTTCTCTAAAATAATTAGGGAAGACAATATTTAAAGATTTAAATTTTTACATGTAAATCCCTATGGTGCGTTTCCGGTCGCACCACCCTATATATACCCTGTATATATACAGAGTGTTCGATAAAAAGCGCCCAAGACTATAGTGACTTTAAGTGTTATGTAACCATCAACAAACATATATATAGTCGATTTCGCTTATTCGGACACATCGGGACCAGGCCCGATTTGGCCCAATAAAGCGGCTGCCCCAAGTAAGCGAATTTCACATAAATGAACAGTGAATATTTTTGAACAATATTCTTCTAAAACGTATTCATACATTATAAGAAAATAATTTAAAAAATTGAAGAAAAAATAATTATATATTGTAAAATCAAATATGTACTAAAAACCTATATACAAATTGAAACTTCATTTGTGTTTATATTTTTACACTTCTCCAAAATGAGCACATTTATTCAGTGCGGATATAGGTCTTCATTCATTGCCTTCGTGCATATTCTGCTATACTCACACCATTATCATCATCTTAATCTAACTTTTGATTTTTATAACTGGCCAACAAACCATATTATTTATAAATGGCAAATTTTTACACTAATCTCTCAGGCTGTTATTGTTATTAAATATCATCAATGGATTCTAGTATGTAATTAACCATTTTTTTATTTTTACTGTCCCAATTAAGCAGAATGGTGTCCCTTGGTTACCTGGAATGGTTAGTTCCTTAGTTTGGTATCCGTTAGTTGAGATGTGGCCCAAATAGACGGTTGCCCCAATTAACCGACAGGCCCAATTAAGTGGAATCGACTGTATTATTAAATGGGAGTCTTAGCTAAAAGTTTGTGGAAAAAAAAAACTTTTTAAAAATCATTATTTATTTGTTACACACAAAAATATTTTTAAATGGCTGGTTATAATTTTGTTGTTGTAGTCTTGTAGATAATTTTAAGAACTTTTCACCGGTTTAGATTTTTAGTAGGGTTATACTATGAAATTTTTACAAAAAATGTAAAAAACTGATTTTGTGTAGTAAACTATTAAATCCGAAATTCTCTGGAACAAACAATTGGTAATAATAATACTTAAAAAAAAAGCCCACTGACGTCTGTTCGTGAAATTGGACGAAACACGAATGCATCTGTTGGCACGGTTCACCACATTTTGAGAAAGCATAAACGTTCTTGTGTGACACACATTTATTACTTAGGATATTAATTTACTTATAAAAATTCATTGGGTCAACCTAGTTCAATATTTACAACTGAATGATGCTGCAAAACATATAAGCTTGTGTTAAAATTGCTTAATTATTATCACCAATTGTTTGTTAGAGAGAATTTCAGATTCAACCTATTAGCTTAAATAGTTTATTACATTTTTTGCAAAAATTTCATAGGGTAGCCCTACTAAAAATGTAGGTGAAAAGTACTATAAAATGCTCTACAAGAATACACATATACAGAGCCACTTAAAAATATTGTCGGTGACGTCACAACATATAAATGAAGGTGTTTAAAAAGGATTTTTTTCACCAACTTGAAGCCAAGACGTAAGAGACTGATGCAAGTTTTTTGGTTTGTGATTTTGATAGTGTTTTTTAGTTTTCTTTAAGAAGTAGGGGAATTTCTATCTCTATGTTTAAGGGGGCCCCTCCTTTTTAAACCGTATTCAACATGCTTTTTTTAACTAATATTACTGGAAGCAGATCTTAACGCATTTGAGATTTAGATAATATATGCGTCAGAATGGGTGATTTGAAAAAATAATTTTAATTTTATTTATAATAAAGAAAATAGGTTTAGTCAAAACAACTCTGTTATTAAAAAGATAAACAAAAATTATTTGGATGGAAATATGGTCAGGAGGTGTGCTACTTTTAGTAAAATAGAACTTAATTACGGAACTGTAATCACTAACATATATGTTCTTCAATGTCTTCAATTTCATTGGCTTGTTGAGTTTTATGAGAGAACTGCTTTCAGTACATACTTCATATTTTGTCATCTCTTAGAGCTGCCCAGCCCCTTTGATTTGCGCTTATTTCAAATATATTAATCAAAGGGTTTAGAAACTGCATTGACCAAACTTAAACCATTTTCCCGATTTCACTATTTGTGCATGACACATATTTTACATTTTTACAACTACCAACAATCCACCGGCCGCCACAGAAAAGGTCGCTGCCGACAGATAAGTTTATTGTAATAAAAGTGTGCACAATTTCCTAGTACAATACCAGACGGAATCACGGGACGACCTTTACGAATACTATTCATATATACTGTAATTAACATGCATTTTCCCTGAAAAATGCACATTGTAATGAAGAAATGTACCTATACCTACTATAATGACTTTTCACGAGTTCATTAAAACTATGTTCACAAACATACGTGCATTGATTTACTGACACTTCTAATTGGTGCCATGTAGTTTATTAATGAAAAATTTTGTATTTTTCCAACGAAACTGGAAAATCACTTAAATTATGCGAATTTGACGATACGACATAACGCTTGTGCTTCAAACGGCGAGGAACAAGAAAATACGCTTGGGTATATAATTTTTATTTTATTTGCACAGGCAGGGCAGTGGAAGCAACTACAGTCATATTCTCATGTTGTTTCTGGTTTAACATGTATACGACATAATTATTACAAATAGGGATGATAGGTTGTTTATATTTCCGGAAGTAACCGGAAGTAGGCGTAACTGCACTCAACTTCAGAATTTTAAATGGGAACCTAGGTCGTATCTGACATCGTTGGATAGGTATTTTAAAAAGAAACATATTTTGTAAGAACAGTTTTCTTTATAAATGACATACTTAATGAAATAAACATTAATGTGTCGGGCAACCAGCCCAGGGCATGTTCTCGAAAGTATGACGTCATTGAGGTTAAAAAAATGCATAACACAAGCCTACCCCATGAATTTAATGGTAGTAGTTTTGTTTCTCGAAAATCACAGAAAGTAGGCGTAACTGAACTTAGCATTCAAGTATTTTTGAGAATAAAATACCTTTTTTCCTCCGAACACTGCCGAAGTGAAGTGTTTTCAGGCTTGCTTACTGTCTGCAAAGTCCACAATTGCTGGGCAATAATTCAATATGGTGTTCTCAAATTTGAAAGGGTTTGATATGCTGATGGTGCTGGGTGAGTGTAATCAAAATTTATTGATTAATTCGTTTTATTTACAAAAACTATTCCAATAAAAATCGTTTATTTCTGGTTTTTCTTAAAAAAAAAGTTTCTTCTAGAATGGCTTAGGTTCCCATTTAAAATTCTGAATTTGAGTAGTTACGCCTACTTCCGGTAACTTTCGAGAATCGGAACTACCGCCATTAAAATCATCAGGTAGGCTTAAGTCATGCTATTTTGTTTCTGAACCTCTATGACGTCATACTTTCGGGAAAATGGTCTAGGCTGGGTGCCCGATACATTAATGTTTATTCCGATAAGTATATCATTTATAAAAAAACTTTTCTCACAAAATATGTTTCTTTTTAAAATACCTATCCAACGATGTCACATACGACCTAGGTTCCCATTTAAAATTCTGAAGTTGAGTGCAGTTACGCCTACTTCTGGAAATCGAAACAACCTTCATTAAATTCTTCAGGTAAGCTTTTGTTATGATTTTTTTTTCCCCGTATTTCTAAGACGTCACATTGCCGAGAAAAAGCCTCGGACGGGTGGTCTGAATCACCCTGTATATAATTGGGAAAAAACAAGACATTTAGTAGGTAATTAATTACTATGATAAAATTATATAAAAATGTTCTTTTAGAAACTGACGATTTTTAGAAAATAATTTATATTAGCAAATGAAAAGAACCGCCAATACCTGATGAGTATACCGCCAATAAATATAAATATGAGTATTTATACATTGTGTTTCAGTGACTACCAGGTCAAAACAAAATATATAAAGCAGAAATTGACTTCTGCCAAATAATTTTCATATTACATAATTATTGAAGGAAATATAGATAACTAAATGGTGATAGATGAATTGAGTCACTAAATTCTAAAAATAACGGCAATCTGACTAATTTAAATTTGATTAATTGAACTACCTGCTGCTTGATTTGTGACAATCACATTTTAGATACAGCAATAGTTGATCCTTACATAATTGAAAGTTAATTTTGCTATGTCTGGTAGTCACTGAGCCAAACAGTATAATGATTATACTATTTGCATTTTATTTAATTCAAATATATACCGCACAGTTTTATGTAACATAATGTTGTGTTTCAATTGATTTATGTTATTGAATTTCTGCGTTTCTATAGTTATAGGCGATTTACATCAAGGCGGCAGCGCCACGGTGGTGCATTTACGTACTAGCCATGGGGGGTATTTGACGCTTCCAGTTAAATGTGTTTGTGTATATGTGTTTGTTGTGTTAAAGTGTGCGATTCGTACCAAATTCGTCGACTTCTGCAGTTTATCGTACAGTTATCAATCTGGTGGTTATGGTTTAACATCAACAATGGCAAAATATAAAAAGGTTTGCAAGGTGTTCCTCCAACGCTGACAGCAACAAAAATGTTGACGTCAGTTCGCATCGATTCCCGCCTGCAGGCAAAATGAACGAGAAATATGTAATGAAGCTGGCAAACACCGAGCTGATGGATACACAAAGAGCATGGAAGCTCAAATTAAGAATGGGCATGAAATAGTTACCTACCTGGCAAGCTTAGTAAATTAGCTTTTATGGGCGAGCTGGAAAGTTTGCAGGGCGAGCGACGTAGGAGCGAGCCCTGTAATGCGGCGAGCCCCAATAAAGGCTAATTGCAAGCGAGCCGCGTACAACATTTTATTTTCTCTTGCTTAAAATTCAAAAAAATCATTATCTTTTGACATATTCAGAAACATATACATAGTTACACATAGTTTGCTGTGGTGTAAATGGATTGACAATTGTCATTGTTTACAAATAGTAAAGCCGTCAATAGTGAATACAGACAGATATTGTGACCAATTATGGAATTTGATAGAGATGAAGAATTCGAAGGTGATTTTGATGCAAGTATTTGTGAAATTAAAGAAAATGTCGAAGCGGCGAATGTGTGCTTGATCCCAGAAAAATCCAGAGAAAGGTATCAGCAGCAATACAACTTATTTAACAACTGGAGGAAGAAAAAAGGCTTTAAGGGAGTTAATGAAGATTTTATTATGAGCTATATTTATGAAAAGTCAATTATTTACAAGCCATCATCATTGTGGGCATTTATATCGATGTTGAAGAGTACCTAATTAGTTTACGAAAATGTAGATATTGGAAAATTCACAAAAGTTACCTGTTTTTTGAAAAAGAAGTCATTAGGTTATAAACCGAAAAAATCTGCAAATTTGAGAAGGCAAGACATTGATAAATTTATTAGAGAGGCTCCGGACGATAAGTACCTGATGATAAAAGTAGCGACAATTTTTGGGATAAATGGGGCTTGTCGACGTGAGGAGTTGTATAAATTGCTGGTTAATAATATCGAAGACAGAGGAGAAGTCGTTGTTGTTAACATCCCGGATTCAAAGACACGTGTGCCTAGAAAATTTACAATTATTGGAGATGGAGAAGGTTTCAATCCTTTTGGAACTGTATCGTCGTTATGCATCCTTACGGCCACGTCATGTCAATCACAACTGTTTTTTCATTTCATATCGTAACGGAAAATGTAGCATTCAACCGGTAGGAATAAAATGATTTGGCAAGTTCCCGAGTATGGTAGCATCTTTTTTGGAATTACAAAATCTGGAGTCTTACACAGGCCATTGCTACCGGAGATCGTCTGCGACTCTGCTAGCAGATGCTGGTGGAGATGTACTGACGTTAAAGCGTCATGGCGCTTGGAAATCGGGATCTATTGCCGAAAGTTATGTGGCAGATTCACTTAACAATAAAATAAAAGTTGCTAGAATGATACAAAGTCAAAACGAATGTGATGCAGGTCCCAGTGGAAACATTTCTGCTTCACATATTTCTGACGTACAAGCATCGAATGCGGATTGTATTCAAGGTGTTCCCGGGTCAATCTTTAACTTTAATGCTGATTCAAAATGTGTAATTAATATTAATATGTGTAATTCTAATCAATGTAATAATGTATTGTAATTATTGATTAATAAATGATGTGTTTATTAGAAGTATAAATAAATTGACACCCATCCATTGACAGAAGTGCTTTCTAAAGTTACCATAGCAACACTTTACAGGCACCGTGCCGGTAAAGTCTCATTTACCGAGTCAATCAAGATGACAGTAAACAAACTATTACATGTCAAGAGAAAATAAAAGCATGTACAGTCGTGTTTATTAAAGTGTTTACATATGTATTCCAAGCATTTTCTTCCTGAAAACTATTTTCGAATGAGAGCAGGTTTGAATTTTCTCTTGAAAATACCAAGTTGCATTCCATTGTATACATTGCAGTATTCATCGTACAGTTATAATGCGCGTATCAATCGACGAAGTGGATACGAATCGCACACCCTTTACCTGCAGCAGGGAATCGGTGAAAACTAGCATAGAATACGGTACAAACCCTTTTATATTTTGCCATTGTTGATGTTAAACCATAACCACCAGATTGATAACTGTACGATAAACGGCAGAAGTCGACGAATTTGACACAAATCGCACACTTTAGCACAAGAAACACATAGGAACACATGACTGGAAGCTTCAAATACCCCCTATGGCTAGTACGTAAATGCACCACCTTGATGTAAATCGCCTATAGTTTATATAATCATTTCCAGCATTGCAAGGGTACGCGTGTGATCCAAGTGCAGACATGACTTGAGATTGCCAATACCAACTTCATCGTCGATTTTTGTTGCACGCTAGTTAGAGAAGACTATGCATAACAGGGCAGTACAACACTGTTTATAATAAACACTAACCTCTCTATATGAATCAAATTGTCAAAAATGACAAGATCCATTTTTGAAAGAAAAGCTGCCGATTGCTTTTGGTTACCAACCTCTATTGCAGTCCCATCCTAGAGGGATTACTGGGTAGATTGATGATATACTATTCTGCTGGGGTATAGAAAATATATCATGTTGTACAACAATATTGAATATTTTATTCCTATATCGCGAGGGAGCAAAGCTTGAAATATGACACCAAAGGTGTGTGCCCAAACCACCAATATGGGGAAACATACGCCGGATTCCTTGTCTCTTCTTCCAATCTTGGCATTTAGATCTCCGATTATTATTAGTATGTCTTTGAACCTTTGAACCTTTGTGACATCTGTTAGTTGCTCCCAGAACCATATTTTCTCTTTTAAAGAGTCATCTTCATTCGGTCCATAAGCAATTACACTGGTCAACAAAATGAAACTTTTTTTGTGTAACAGGAGAGGTTTGTTAGGAGATTGTAGTTATACTTTTCATGTAGAATCCAAATATGTTTTCAGTTTTGGCGTACCACCCAAGGTTTGTAAGTAATACACAACCAAAGTTTCAGAAAAAAATGTATATATATATATATATATATATATATATATATGACATAAAAATTACCGCTTTTTTTTTTTAACTTTTTGGGTGGATTGACCTTTGCAACATGTATAGTATGAATAGACCACCATATGCCAACTCCTCTTGTCCTGGTAGCGTACATTCCCATTTTAGAGAATTTCAGTCACTGCTATAAGAAATTTTAAAAAATGTCAAAAAATTGTTTAATATGCGACCAACCGTATCAGGCATGCAAAATTCAAAAATGTTATTAGTTTTGCTAAATCATGAGGACGGAATTATAAACAGATATGGGTCCTAACTACATCTCGCCAAGAGTAAAAGGCTTATTTTACTCTGATACTTCCGCAATAACTATACATTATGTAATAGGAAAAAAAAATCTAGAAAAAAGTGTGGGTGATAGACAATTTCTGGTTGCAGATTTGAATTCAGCATGAAACAATATATCAAACTCACTATCAAAGATCCGTGTTACACAAAACATTGTATCCTGGTGTTTCTTTAAGCCCAGCTGTATCTTCAATATTCTTTCAGATATGCTTGTCCTGCTGTGTATGTACCTACAGTTACCCTTTGTGATAATACTTCCCACGCCTTGTTTCGCTCTACTGCTTTGGTGCAAGTTACTACTCCTTTTCCTTTCTTTTCTGTTTCAGTTATTCCCAGTATGTCTATGTCAGCTCATTAGCATTCTTCTATTAATTCGTTCTCTTTCCCTGTTATGCTTCTGATATTTTATGTTCATATTTTCCATATTTTAGTGTTTACTGCATCTTTTGCCTTGTAGCTTTTTATGTTATTCACTATTCCTCACATCCAGTTTCCTTTGCCAAATCCAAAAGTAATAACACCAGGAGTGCACCAAAGCAGTAGAGAGAAACAATGCGTGGGAAGTTTTATCACAAAGGGTAACTGTAGGTACGTACACAGCTGGGCAAGGACATCAGATGCCGTGGAGGATCCAAAAGACAGACAGGACATCAGGTTGGAAGAAGAGACAAGGAATCCGGCGAAGCCATATGAACTCAAGAAGAAGAAATCATAAATGCAAATTAGAAAATGCTCATAGAGTTCTGTTTAGCAAACAATCTAGTAAACAAACACACTATTTCGGCATAAAGACCCATACAAATACACAAGAGAAGTAATAAGTAGAAACAAAAAGTCGCTAATAGATTACATAATAATAAACAAAGCATACAAAAAAGAGGTAAGAAGAGTAAAAAGAGTTAAAAGTAAAAGAGTAAAAAGAGGACCAGAAATACATTCAGACCACTTCCTGGTATTGTTCAAAATTAGGATAAGGACAAAATTACACTATTTAATATAATAATGGACGATATCCTAAAAGAGATCAAGGAGAAGACAAGGAAGATTTATGAAACCAGTGACTATAGCAGAAAAAGCCTTTGCCGACGACCTGATGATATTCGCAAAAAAACGAACAAGATCTGCAATACAATCCAGATGTATGGGCAGAAGCTTTAAAAGAAAGAAACTTAAAGATCAACATCAATATAACCAAAGCAATGGTGATAGGGGAAGAACGAAGAACACTCAACATAAGACTAAACGGACAAGTCGTAGAACAAGTAGAAACGTTTAAATACTTAGGGGTAAAAGTACTCAGCAGTGGCAGACACGAAGTAGAAATTAACAACAGAATCGAAAGTGCTACAAAACTGTATTATGCGCTACACTACACATTTATAAAGAAAAGGGAGGTGTCAGTGAAAATAAAAATTACCTTACAAAATACAATATTCTAACCGATACAAACATATGGATGCGAAACATGGACACTAAATGATCGCCAAAAAGGAGAATCCAGACTACCGAGATGAAATATCCAAGAGCAGTAAAAGGTATCACCCGAAGAGACAGAATCCAAAACGAAACGGTAAGAGAGGAAGTAGGAGTCCCACCACTATCAAAACACATAGAACACCAGCAGGTGAAATGGTTTGGCCATATTACCAGAATGAAGGAAGACAGGCAAGTGAACAAAGTATGGCTAGCAAAGGAAACCAACAGGATGAAACAGGGAAGACCACGGAAAACATGGGACGGCACAGTGGCAGCATAATTCAAGGAAAGAGAGCTGAACTAGAAAGAAGCTACAGACAAAGCTAGGAATAGGAAGAAATGGGCCGAATACTTATATGTATAGAATACTTATACAGTCTGACCGCTGGATGTTTGGGTGCAAGTCATCAATATCGCTTCAATAAATAACAAGGGCATACAATGTGACAAAATTAATCAAATGTGTAAGAAAAAGATAGCACTATAGAATGAAGTCTTTTAAGTATAGACATACTGACAATTTTGCAGTTCTTTAGAGTTAAGAGTATGACAAAGACAGAGCATTGTGATGATTCTGTGCTTCACACTCATTAGCCGATTTAGTTTTAAATTTTACTTCGGCGGTACACCTCAAGATTTGTTTACAGTTTGATGTTTCAGGGTTTAAGTTTGTAACCAAATTCGATCACCTGTCAGTTTCACCGTCATCTCTTGTTCCATAAACTGTACAGGTACAGGCATTTATTTACTGTTCATATACACGTTTTGAGCTCAACATTCTAGGTTATGTTGTTTTGTATATCTCACAGAAGAACATAGCAGTGCCGCTATATGTTTCTGAATTGTTGATTAAATAATATATAGTTATTAAAACTCGCATTAATTATCGCTTTAAAATGTAGCGACCAATTCATAGAAAACATTATTTTTAAATTGCTTTAAAAACCATGAATATGAACTTCGTACGATCGTAAACAATGACGAGCACCCAAAGATCAGACAGTCAGACTGTATGTGTGAATATTTATATGTGTAAACAGGAAAACCCTAATAATATATGGGTAGAATAAGGGCTTGATTATAATAACTTTTGGATTTTGAAATAAATATATATATATATATATATATATATAAATTAATATGAACCGTTCGTGATTATCACCCATATATAGGAAGCATGAACGATGTACTTAAGTTTCAAATGAAGTACCTACTTGAAATAATATCAAGTAGACAAGGCAATCAAGGCAATGCAGATTTCCATAGATTTAGAGTTTGTCGCAAAACACCAGTATTGTGAGAACCTGAATTGTTGGAGCGGGCATAAATATTTTATACCACTAATAATAAATTAAATCAAATTATATACACTTGGATGCTAATAAATCGTCCCACTCATACATTGTACTTAAAATGCATATGTTTTCTCAATTTAGACAATTTATTAAAACAAACGCTTTTTCGACTATTTGAATGTCATTTGAAAGAGTAGCAAGTGGTCATTAAAATAAAACATGTATTGATATTCTTTTCTCTTTCTAATAAAGGCCGTCCCAACAAGTATTAATTTTAAAGAAAAACACATTTATTTTTGAATTAAGCAAACATTTTTATTTCAACATAAAGAAAAATAGTTCCGATTAAACGTGAAATACAACATCAGGCAAATGGCCACCACGAAACCGCTGGCACAGGGTTATTCTTTGGTTGAAATTTTGAATCATGTTTTCGCATAAATGTTGCTGTATTTCACCAATAACGTGACATATTTCCTCTTTAAGATGTTTAAATGTTTCAGGCTTATTCGCATACTCCTTTTGCTTCACATAGCCCCAAAGAAAACAATCCATCGATGTTGAATCGAACGATCTTGGTGGCCAATGTTGATTGCCAAATCGAGAAATTACACGGCCTGGACACTTAGTCTGCAGTAACACCATTGTTTCATGTGCTGTGTGGCAGGTCGCACCGTCTTGTTGGAAAAACATGTCCTCCACATCAATTACATCCAATTCGGGCCACACAAACTCCGTTAACATTTTGCGATACCGCACTCCAGTAACACTTAGCGCATTTCCAGCCACATTTTCAAAGAAGTAAGGCCCAATTACTCCGCCAGCCCAAAATGCACACATGCACACCAAACAGTTACTCGCAGTGGATGCATTGGTTGTTTGAGTATCACACGAGGATTTCAGCACCCCAAATCCGACAGTTTTGCTTATTTACATATCCGTCAAGTTGAAAATGTGCCTCATCTGAAAAAATGATTTTCTTCGAAAATCCCCATTCATTTGACGATGTTCCAACACCCAATCAACAAATTCATGGCGTTGCGCATGGTCTCTTGGCTTGATTTCTTGCACCAATTGAACCTTGTACGCGTGCAAATGCAGATCTTTTACAAAAATTCATTGCATAGTGCTTCTGGAAATGTTTAATTCTTGACCACAATGCCGACTGGAAGTTCCTGGATTCTCAGCCACAGATTCTCTTACTGTGGCTATATTTTTGAGTGACCGACAAGGACGACGACGAACAATGATCTTCTGATCCATCAGCGTAAATTGGGTCTCAAATTTTGTAATTAAATGCCTCACTGTCGATTCATTTAGCGCATTATTGCGACCGAAAACTTGATGTAATTGGCGAACTGTTTTCGCAAAACTTTCACCATTTTTGTAATGTGTTTTTACAATAATTAAACGTTGTTGGTTTGAATACTTCTCCATATTCTTAAATCGCGCGGTCTGTACGTGACAACTGTCAAAAAAAAAAAACGCCGCACAACTCGTATTAACAAAATGGCGGCAAATTTAAATCCGGTGCTCTTGTTGGGGCACCCAATATTAAGTAACTGGTAACAGTAATTCATATTTCCGTGCTAGCACAAATGCTGTGCACTTTTTATTTTGCTTTTCAATTTCTTTTGACAAAGTAATTTGACTATCAGTAATACATTCAAACTTAACAACACTTAGCCGAGGGTATTTATAGTAAAATGGATACTGATGCAGTATTAGCCTCTCAAGTCGTCATTTTGTTACAAAATGGATATAGTTCACAAGATGTGGCACGCCAATTGAATATGACTAAGTCAGCGGTTCGAAGGGTTTTCCAGTATTATCTGGAGATTGGTTCATTTCATGGAGCATTTCACAACTGAGTGAGATAACCAATATAATATATCAACATCGGTACGAAATCGTCAGGTTATTAGTGTTCAGGTACAACAACAGCTCCAAGAAGTACGAGGAGTGAATGTTAGTCGGTGGACAGTAAGGCGAAGATTACAGGACAGACTACTGGTCCAAAACTAACCCAAGCTCATCAACACGAGCGCCACCAGTTCGGGCATCCGTATAATGTTCTCAGAGGAGACTAGAATTTAGCAGCGATTTGCTGCGTGCTTTTCTAACGAGCTGATCAGTAGTGGCAGTGGTTCGTGCATGATCTGGGATACAATATCGGTTGAAGTACGAACGGACCTTGTATGCATTGCATTTAACAGTCAGGCGGTACATTGACGATGATTTGGAAGACCATGTGGTGCCTTACATACATTTTATTTAAGACTTTTTATTTTTATGCAGAATAACGAAAGGCCACACACAGTGGTAACGATCCAGGAATATTTTCACGAAGTTCATCTTCCAGTTATGAAATGGAAACATGCAGCCTAACCTAAACACCACTGAACATTTGTGGGATGAGCTCAATAGAAGAGTCCGACAAGCTAGAATTCCTGTAGCTGCATCTATTTAGGAGCGTGTTATTGCTGTAGAAGAAGAGTGGCTAACATCCCTCAAGACATGATAATTGTAAAATGAACGATGTAAAATGAATGAATGATGTAAATTGATGATTATTCCAAAACAGTTTCGTGTAAGATTTTTCGATTGATAATATGAAATAAATCTAGATATTTTATTGCTCATTTTAAGAACAGTAAATTGCTTTTCAAGTGGCATGACGTTTTTTTAATCTATTGTCTAAATATTAAGTCCAATGAGTGAAGTATGTGCATTTATTTGCAGTCAAAGTGTATTATAATTATAATATCGTAAATTATAAACAACATGGTTGGAATAAATCATGTAAAAAAATCAAAACCAATGATTTTTTTAAATTTTTCTGATCAGTTTTTGCCAGTTTAGAAGTGATTTAAATCAATTGATTTACAGCACGATTTAAATCATGTTTTTTTTAATAAATTCTTGAATTTGTACAGGAATTGATGATTGAACCAAATTTATGTGTATCTGGACCATGTAATGGAATAAAAGAAACATATTTTACTTAAATTTGTCTACTTTAATGCTAAGTCCACAGTTACATTATATTTTTAATTGCACACCTATTGTAATGCACAACAGTGCGCAAAAACAATGATTAATTAAAAAAAAAAATGATTTGAATCAATGATTTATTTCAAAAATTTGATTTGGACATTTGACAGTTGATTTAAATCACACCAACCCTGAATAAGTAATAATAAATTAATTGTGACATGACATCACAAATGATACATTAAAATGGGTATACAAACGTGACTAGGAATTTCTGTAAACACAAATAAAAACACTGGAATTCTTGAAGAAAAACTTACAAATGTTAGGAAATTTCATTATGGATAATTATAACAATTTGTATAATTTTGTTGGTAGTTTCTTAATGATGAAACTCATTTGTTTTCTTAAACTTAGGAATAAATATTGAATTCCAACGCAAATATACAGGGTGTCCACCGACTCATTCTTAATATCTCCCTTACTACGAGAGATAGAGATTTGTTTGAATGGGGTGAAATAATACGCCATAAATAAACTTCAAATATATTATTAGGACCTGCATAAAAATGTGGTTTTTATGATTTTTTGTGTTCGTTTCTAACGCATTTGTTTTAAGATAATCGAATTTAATTTGCACTTTAATTTAAACACTTACTTAATAGGAATATAGAGGTGTATTCTTAGTTCAGAAAACGATATCACAGTTGAGTTACAACAGAATTCAACATTTGTTGCGTATTCAACTTTGGGTTATTTAGTCCTGAACTTGTGTTTTGTTCAATATCGAGAATCCGGGCAAAATAAAATAATAAACCTGATTAGGCGTCACAGTTTTAGGAACACAGCATAAACAATTATTTTTCTATGGTGATTAAGTTACACAAAAAAAAAAAAAAGGATTGTTGGAAAAGTGCTAAATTTGTATACAAAAGTTTCTATCTGCTCATTAAATTCGTAAAGATTCATAAAAAAAAATCAAGCTTGAAGCAATGAAAGAATAAAGAAAGCAAAAGTCAAACAGAAACGCAAGCCCAATAAACAAATTAATTTAAAGTTGAAATGCCAGCATACATTGTGGCATACATTAATAGGATGGACAAAATTTTGATGTGCTGTTGGCATCTCAAGAACTTTACTTGTACTCTACTTAAGGACAAAACGTTGTTGCAATCTGTTATCTTTAAATGTGAGTAGTCCTCTAAACAGTTATGTTATATGTTATACGTTATACGTATAATTAAGTTACTAAGTTATTAAGTTATATTAAGTTATATGTTATACGTGCCAAAATGTCTTGCAATTTTGTACAACCGCTCGATTTTTAAAGCAAACATACACTTGGTGAGGCGAGAAACGCATCTTCGGGTAGCTTCCCTCCAAACGTAAACGGGATGCATAAGACAAAAACTATACTTACTGTGACGGCTTCAGTGTGGTAGTAGCACTCCTTCCTGGAGAGGGCGAGCACTGTCGGGCAGACCTGGATCTCGGCCTGCGCCTTACTAACCAGCCGCTGCTCCATGAGAGCGAAGAGCGTGGTGTGAGCAGTCTTGCGAACCTGGTTCTCGGTAGTGCCCAGGTTGCGAACGACCAGAGGCAGCATGTGCTCGCTGATGACATTGGCGAGAGCAGGCACCCTCGTTGAGCATTCCGTCGCAAGCGACGCCAGGTTTGGGATTTGCTCCAGCAAGTCGGTTCTAACCATAATCTCTGGAAGAAATAAAAAACACAATTAGGCCGGGCTAACCGGATCGGTGGCATATTTTGCATGACGAGCGTCCATGTATAAGTGTGTGTGCGTGATGCATGGGAAACATGTATGTAGTGTGGTTAATTTCGTCAATCAACGCTTCCCCGGTGAAGGGGGTATTGGGGTGGCGCCGTTGGGCGGGCGATTCCCCATGAGGACGTTGTCGTCGTGGGGGTTGGGGGGCGGTGTGTGGGCATCGAACAATCCCGGCGGTCAGCTTGGTTAACACGAGGTTACCACCATTTTGATCTGCGTCTAAATGCGGGCTTGCAGGTTAACCGGAAGCCTAAGCGAGGCCCCCGCAGTAAATACGTGGGGCGCGCTACCGCGACGCCACCATCACTCACCTGGGTTCCGGGGGCGCCATCGTGAGAGGCGGCGGCACTCTCGACGGTCTCTTCGGGCGCGAAAAGGCGAAGCAAACAAGAAGCGTTATGGAGGCCATGCCGCGTGCATGCGTGCGGTGGTACTACTGGTTCGTGGCAGTGACACCTGGGGGCGCTGCCGGTCGAGATCGTTGGCCGCTAGTTCGCTCCAATATACACATATATACCCGTATATATATATATATATGCATATGCACACATAGGTACACATATATATTTATGTAGTATACTATATAGCCGTTTAGCCGTTTCATTGAGGCGCGCGTCCAAGCACGCCCAGAGTCTGGCGCGTCCTCTGCGGTTTACCGTTGCGCGCACGCCGAAACCGGCGTTGCTAGAGTTACCACACATTCCTGTCATGGTTCCGTAGTCCCAGCGGAAAATCGACGTGATGACGTTGCGTATCGATAATGGCAACCATTGGTAACAAGTGCACTTTTACTTGAGTTACCTCCATTATTTTAACACAAAAATAAGCTGATCAACATTTTTCTTCTTTAATTACAATGCACCTGTAATAATTGTATCTAAATAAAGTAGGGTCAATTTCATACGTATAATAACTTAAACTTAGGACAGCAATAGAATTTATACAATTTCAACTACCTATGAAGAATACATTAGTGAAACGGAAACGAAAATACAACAAAACAATACAAATAAACTCTGTTCCATTTTTATTTTAACTAAGATAGCTCTGTTAGGGTGACAGTATTGTTGGCCAATGTAAAAAGTCACTAGACTTGAAAAAAAAAGGTTATATTTAAAAAAATAAGACGGTCTATTTTATAAGATGAGTAACGCTTGAGTCCGACCAATTTTATTAAAAAATCTGCAGTATATAAATTGTGTTGAAATAATTGTAATGGAGTATATATCGGCCGATCTGGTAGATCCTTCGAATGTAGACTTAAAGAACATATACGTGCCTTCAAATTAAATCAAGATAAATCTACATTCGCCACTCACTTACTGGAAAACCAACGTTCGTTTTCAAAAGACAGTTTACTTCAAGTAATCCATTTTGCCGAAATTTTTAATTCACAAAAGCAAATCAGTCAATATGACTGATTATTATAATATAAAATATAGTTGTTAATTTTTTTAGTAAGTACAGTGTTGTGACATTGATTTGATGGTAGTAAGCCCCACTTACCGATATAGCTTTGGTTACTATGAACAACGGGAGGTAAGTAAGAACTTACCCCCCTCAGGGAAGTAAGTAAAATAATGTAAAACTTATACGTTTTTTTCTATATTTATAGTATACACTTATACGCATTTTGATAATGCCTCTTCGACTTCTCGGGCAGTAGGAAGGAACAGGCAGCATCTGCAGCCTCTTCAACTGCCATTTCTTGTTTATTTGCATATACAGTCTGTTTGATTTATTGTGAAACAATACGCAGGATGGGAAGTTACTAAGCCACTTTGACATTAAAGCGATAGCAAATTGTTTTACGTCAGCGTGCAATTGTAATTCATGGCAACTGATACATTTCATTTATTGGCAATTGTCGCGTTATTTGTAAAATAAAGGGATACTTATGTGGTATCATTATAAAGATAATGTTATTGCCTATTAGAAATAACCAAAATATACAGGGTGTTCCATTAAAGAAAATGAAGCTTATAGCTTTCACGTGTTTATTTGATTTTCAATTCTTCGGACATTGGGATTAAACAGACGACAAAAAGTACACTTTTTTTCTTTAACGTATTTTTCTATCTATACTAATAACAGATATATTTGCGGTGTCACAATAAATCAGACATACTGTATAATACAATGAGTGGAAACATGACATCGATAATCGCGTGAGTTGGGACACGAAACATGTTGTCAAATATTAATTCCACGAGTCTGAAAGACGAGTGGAATTATTTGACAACATGTTAAGTGCATCAACCAATGCGATTATCAAGTCACGATTCCAAGAGTTGTATTCGTAACATTATATCACGAATGAAAAATTTAATACTTCCCGTTTTTCTGCCGCATATTGAATGCCCAGTTTTGTAAGATATGGGCCAGTTGCTCCTGCGTGCTGTTCTTAGACAAAATACAATTCCGAGATTTGCTGAAGTCTGTAAATTGGGTCCAAATATACTTTTGAGACCCTACAGTATTATATGGTTTGTGGTTTTGTACGTTTTCTTCAATATTATTGTGTGTATTATAATAATATTATTGTGTGTAATAATTGTGTATATATAATTGTGACATTTCAGTTGACAGCATAGCACACCATATGTGCAGAGGACCAAGTGTGATTATCACTTATTAGTCAATTCTAGTTCTGATTATCAGTTATAAGGCGGTCGCTAGGATAGGGAATAAAAACATTATGAGTGATATAATCATTGGAATTCATTTTACAATATGCAATGCAATTTCTGACACTCACACTTTGTTTGAAAAATAGTCTTAGCAACCAAAGCCGCACTGATATTTTGTTCAAGTGGCGAAAATAAATTAATCAAACACATACAATTAAACCAACTTCATGAGTGATAAGCAATTCAAGAGGTAAGTTTTGACCAGTCTCGGACTTTATTGCTAGCCCTCGTTGTCACTCGGGCGCAAACTCGACCTCGACTGGTAAACAATACTTACCTCCCTTAATGCTTAAATAACTATAATATATGAATTAGGCAACGTTCTTACAAATCTGACATTTAATCATTTTTTCACTATCAGATCATATTTGTTGGCGTTCATGTGTAAAACTTTATTAAATGAAACCACACCCTGCTTAGTTAAAAACAAAAATGGAACAGAGTATAAATAAATTAATTAAATAACACATTTAAATAAAGGGGAATACAACAAACCAGTCTGGTCGTTAAGTAGCGTAAGCTCTTGATTGTGTTTCGCTTTTAAGATTTCCTGTGACTCCAGGAGGTCTAATTGTGGCCCTTTTTCGGCAAAATTACCTCTAAAAAGTACCTCGAGTACTCTTTTGAAAAATATTTTTGATTATCTAGCATGCGCGGCGAAGGTGGATTTGTCTTGATTTGAAAGCTCGTATATGTTCTTTGAGTACTTTCAAAGACTCGACCAGGCTGACCAATGTACACTCCATTGCAGTCATTACAACACAATTTATAAACTCCAGATTTTTTAATAAAATTGGTGGGACACTTAGCATTAAAAAATAGATTGGACAATTAACTGTAAGGTTTAAATGCAATATTAATGTTTTCTTTATGTAAGAGGATTTTCATTTTTAAACTAACATAGCCAAAACATGTTATGTTTTAAAGAAACTCTAGTTTGGTGATATCGTATCTTTGTAAGTTAATTTTGATACGTGTTTTGAAACTATAGTCACTACAAAATAAATCAAAGTGATACTATCAGAGTAACATGTATGTGTTTTTTACCTATTTCACAATGTATCACAAAGTAAAGCCGTCAAGCGTTCCTCATATAAATAAATTCTATAAATTTATTTAAAACATTGGTTCAATTTTTGATTTCAGTTATCATGTACCATCAAATGTAACAAACTCTGAATTATAATTGCCCTTGCTCGATACAGTTAAAATAGTCAGACCCGATTATCTTAGCGGTAATATTTAATATTCCAAATGCACCAACAATACGACATTAAATAAATATTTTGTCACGTCGATATTGCCAAAAAATGGCGATAGAGTAATGCACAAGTTAGTTTGGTACCCCCCTACAACTACAAGTTGATTTTTGCTCATTTTAGCTGTGTTTAGACGTCTAGCCTAAAGACCTTTTATTCGCTCTGTCGATTGTGATTAGTAAGGCGACCAACTTTTTTCTTTACAATAAACAGGACACAAATAAATTAAATTAAAAAAATGTCGCAGATAAAAGAAATTCATTGAAACAATAATACACTATATTATGATGATTTCATAATATAAACAATTGTAACATTTTATATTGCAATTATGCTAGCATGCCTTATTATATTAATTATTATTTAAACGAGTACTTCTTCAATGAATGATTATTTTTTTGTCAATGTAATATCTTCTAAAAATATATTGGAAATATCTGAACAAAAAATATCCTTCACATATCGATTTCTGATTTGTCCAAAAATCATTAGCAATTGAAAAACTGTTTCAACTGCTGATTAGTTCTAGAGCGGCACAACGTGAATTGAACAAGAATAAATTAATTTTCACGTGGAATGTTAATTTTTGAAATGGCTGAATATTTCCACCAATCTTTTATCAATTTCAACGTGTTGATTTTCCAATTGTATTAATTTTTCAGAAGTTAAATATACATTCAGTCTTCTACTGTTTTCAAAAAGGCATTTGTTGTCTAATCTCAATATCTGTTCAATATACTTGCGATAAAGTCGAAAAACAGTTAAAAACGGTGATGTTTGTTTCAGATCATTCTTCTATACATTGAAAACATGTTTCGTAAAAATTCTGCACTTATTTGATACACATATGATTCATCGCTTTGGAATGTAGGAATAAAGTTTTTTTTTTTTAATCGAGATTTATATTGAGATAAGGTCAAAATAAGTCCAACATCTGAAACTGAAATGTGTTTACCTTCAATCTTTTAAATCGTTATGTGAAATATAGAAGATTGATTATGTACAAAATACATTAATATATCATCTGTTTCAATAATGAAAAACGATTCCAGGATTTTAAGACGTTTGATAAAACTTTAAACAAATGTGAAGATTCTCAAATAATTGTATGATAGAACGTTCGAATATAGAAAGGAGGACATGTAGGAGGACACATTTCGAGGAAGGAACATACACTGTGTATCAGCCAAATGGAATAAATTCGATAATAAATAAATGGGAGCGTGTTCGAAAAAACGCTCGGACACGTCGATTGTTATTTTTAGTAGCGCATTTTTTTCAACAAAAACTTTTTATACAGGGTGTGTCATGTGACCGTGGCCAATACCAACTTTCTTATTTTAAATGCAACACCTGGTATATTATTCAATTTTTGGATTCTTCAGAAAATTCTAGACATATTTCATGTACAATGTCCTATACCTATCTTCAACTGTTTCGGAAATATTAAGTGTTTTCAGATTTATTGCAAAAATTAACATTAAAAAAAGAAAATTATTTGATTACAGAAATTCGTTACAACACACTCAAAAACTAATAAGTAATACTGTTTATTTCTTGAAAAAAAAACAAAAAAAAAAACAATAAATTTCAATGGAGGAGTGTTCAAAATGCTCGCCGTGAACGTCTTGGCAACATCCTAATCTTAAATAGAAATTTCTTCTAACGTTACTCAACATCTCAGGCGTGACCGATCTAATCGAAAGCATTATTCGTCTTAATATACACACTTAATATTTCCGAAACAGTTGAAGATAGGTATAGGACATTGTACATGAAATATGTCTAGAATTTTCTGAAGAATCCAAAAATTGAATAATATACCAGGTGTTGCATTTAAAATAAGAAAGTTGGTATTGGCCATGGTCACATGACACACCCTGTATAAAAAGTTTTTGTTGAAAAAAATGCGCAACTAAAAATAACAATCGACGTGTCCGAGCGTTTTTTCAAACACGCACCCATTTATTTATTATTGAATTTATTCCATTTGGCTGATACACCCTGTATATGCAAACAATATGTACTTGTTTATGGAGGACGATTGGTCACCTTAAGATTAGCCATTTAAAACGGTTGTTTTAATATGAGTAACCAAATCTCGAAAATTTAGTGACTTTGATGATATGTTACAACTTCAAGTAATATAACCTAAATCGGATATTTGTGAGGTTATGTTGCTAATAATTGAAATAACCGTAGCTAAAGTTAAAAAATAAATGACCTAGTCCAAAATGGAAAACCACTCGAACTATACTAGACTAGATTAGTTACTGTTCATGTATACTACTAAAAATTACACTACAAGTGAACTACTGTTCACTTCTTACGGCACCTCATTTGCTATATTTATAATAGTATAATATATCTATCTCTATAATAGAGATATGCAGAATGCAGCTAAAGGGTCTTCAGTGTCATGTTCATCAGTTGCCTTTTTTTTGTTTGTTTTGCTTTGATCTGGAAAACTCCTTCATTCACTGAAAAATGAGGATGCAATTACACAAATGTCAGGTATGACTAATATGCAATTAGACTGTTTGTTGAATTGCTTGTGAATATAATAGTTGTGAAACGATCGCAAAAATCAATGTATAAGATACGTCCGGTACACGAATCGTTATTGTGGCGAGAAAAATAGTAACTTTACGACGTTTACGTATGTATTATTTGTTTTAGGGCTGGCACTGTGTTTTGTATCCAACTTCGCCATACCGGGAGATCAAATAAATACCTAATTTAGGTGGGCTGTGTATGGAATAACGTACGTGTAGTATTCCTTAAGGTGTGATTTAGCAAAAATGTGAAAAGTTGGACTATGTTAATTTGATTGTGCAGCGCCTCGCACAAGCGGTTGCGATCCATAACATATGACAAACACGTGCCCAAATTTAAGTAAGTCAATTTTTTTTAAGTGAAAGATCCTAAAGTCCTGAAAAGTCAGCGAAGTCCAGAAATGTACAAAGGACCGCGATCCATTTCTGGACTTACCTGTAATTTAAAAAATATATATTGACTTACATTTTTAACGTCTCATATATATATATTTTATATATTATCAGTTATTGTTTAATGACTGGTAAAATAAAACACACGCGGTGGAATAACCTAACAATCTTTATTTGCATCACGTTACACTCGCAACATCTACTCGTCTGTCTCTACTCTGCCCGCGTGCGCAGCTCGGCCTGGCTCAATTCGCCTTCCCTCTCCGCTTCCACTCACGGTCATCGCCGCTCCATGGGCGGCCACCAAATCAGCTGATAACATATATATATATATATATATATTAAACAAAACCAGACACTTTAATAGTCAACTAAAAAAATATGGCTTCAGTGGACATTTCGGTAGAATTCTGGACATTTCTAATCCGCGAAAGCGAAAATAGGGATATGTAGTTTTCAATTTTGCGATTTTAGAATCGTTGCTTAAATTAAAGTAAGATGTAAGTTTTCCATCCAAAGCCTGCCTAAGTTAGATATTTTGATCTCTAGCTATATATAACTTCAACTATATTGTTCTCTATTAATAAGCACATAATTGCATTCAATACGCCAAAATAATTGATAACCACGTAACATATAAGAACAAACTTCAAAACTTTGCTGAGCAACTGAAAAGCATTGGTAGGATTCTAGACATCTCTACACTTTTATGCGCAGAGATTGAAATGCGCTTTGAATGCGATTGAATGCACAGTCACACATTCAAACTTGGATTACGAGCCCATTGCTTATTGCCGCAACGATCCGACAACGCTGCGCGAGCGTGCACACCCGATTCCCACGATTTCCGGTCGTGGATCACAATATACGCGTTGTAATTGCGCACCAAGAAGAGCGGCGGAAGCTCAAAAACGTTTGCTTAATTAAATTGATGCCCCCACCCTTACGGGCGGTGGAATCAAGCCTACGCGACAAATGTGCACGAGAAGCAATAAGCGACGTTGCCGTTAGGAATGGTTTTCCGGTTTCAGAAGGTACTGCAGAACCTTGTTACAGGCGATACATACAGGGCGGCCCACCTATCGTCGCTCGGATCATTGCTGCTAGACTAATGAAAATTGAGGAAAACATCTGATTGGAAGTTATTGGAACTTGTAGTGCTACTTTTTTAAATTATTTTCGAGTATACAGTGTGTACCATAAATCAGGGACACAACATTTCGTCTCTTTTTTAAACGGATCACCCGGTATATGCTTTAATTCTTAGAATCTGCTTCATGTGTCAGAGATTAAAAAACGCTCGGTATATATAATCAGAACTAACCATAAAATGTAAACAAGAAAAGGATCGAAATATAGATAATCATCCATATTTAATTTTCTATCGCAATTGTAATTAATTCAGTGACAATGTAAGTTTGCTCAAACGTAATTCCAACTGTTTAACACATTATAAAATATAATAATGAAAATCTATTCAGAAATAAGACGACCAGGCAATTGATGTGTTTTGCATAATTTTCGCCACTACGCGCGCAGTAAGAGGGTACCTTAAGATTTGAGTAAAACGTGACGTAACGACGTGAGCCACATAAAATGTAAACGCTTAATACAACAACTCAAGATTCATTCTTACACCGAGGTATTCATTACAGTGGAGACAGCAATGTAAACATTAATTATGAGTATTTAAAAAAATGTACGTAGATGTGCTGTCTAAAAATGTGGGCTATATTTTACGAGTTTACGACGAGGGTAGTCTCCTATCTGACCAGGTGCAGTCTAATATTCCGGCACCCTCTGCAAATAAATGATCAACTCATTTCCTCGTAACTTCTCTTTTCCATTTGTAACGATGCAGTTTCGGAGAGATTCGGTCTAGGCAACTTCATGCACATGGGTCTAAGCGTATGCTTCATGGGTATTAGCGACCATTTTCCGTCTTGGGATAGGTTACAGTAGAGTTCTGTAGGTGGGTAGTTTATGGTGGTTACATGTATTTTGGGAGATTTGTGCTAGGTCGGCACTTAGGTTTATCATCAGCGAGCTGTGAAGCCAACGTCGGAGAGTATTTTTTTCGGAATTTACGCTCGGGCGAGGTTTAGGTTTATCACCAGCATAAACGTGTTTCAGCTTAAAACCTCGAATGCGTGATTTGCTGCAATAATGAATCAGTATCGCAGTAGTGACGGATTAGCCACTATCACCTCAGGCTTTCTTAATTTCCCTCTTCTCATTTGATCTCAAATCCCTCCATTTAGTGCACTGTATCAGGATTATAAGTTCGCGTTTACTTTGAAGGCATTCTAATAAGTTGCCCTATATACAAATATGTGCCAGCCCGGCCCTGTGTCCGTCGTATGCCTCGCGATATGCGCACACGCACACGCACTTGCACACAACACGCACATTCACACAACACGCACTATTTTATGTGTACGCAAGTGCGAGAATGTGTGTAATTATGTTGCGGACAGTGTGTCAAGTTCATGGAGAGGCTCGCATCCAACCCCCGCAGAGCCGACCCTGGCTGGATCGATATACAGGGGGTGACAGAGACGATGTATTATTTCTCTTGCACATATCTACACAGCACGCCACACCTTCGCGCTGCCATTCCGCCGCACAATTCCCCGCTCTTATAGGCGGCCCTTTCAGCACAGTTCCTCTGCCGTCAGGGTTGTTTTCGAAAAACGCTTTAGAAAATACCGGTGTGCTTTTAACCGGTTAAAACCAATTAGAAAAGTCCTAGGACTTCTCTAATGCGGTTCAAAAAATAAGGGATAAATTCATGAGGAGGATTTACTACATCTAATAGCCAATTCATACTCTTTCCACGGTTTTTCTAAATCCATTTTAATATTTATTGGTTCCAGAGTATTAAGTATTTCTTTTCATTATACAGGAAATGCAGATACTAATATTAACTTATGGTCTGCTTCAATGAAACGGTTTGCTAGAAAATATTATTACTCAAATGTAAGCCCTTAATTAAGTTTTCTTGGAAGAGGATTTTGAAATGTTTACATGTTTCGGCACTGTATTATTTACTACAAGCATAACAATCAATTTAAATGTATATTTTAATTTTTATATTGTTCGTTTTCATATTAACAGCAGAAAAAAAGTAGAAAACCCAGAAAACCCCAGACAAAAAAGGAAACGTTCGCAAAGGTCAAAGTGTACTGAATTTTGCAAAGTGTCCCGTCTTTTTGCCAACCCTGTCGTCCATTGACGTATTTCATTACTAACACCACGAAGCTTACGTCAGAAATCAATTAACCAACTGCACTACAAATTTCTCGGTATTAATCATCTAGATATGAAGAAAAGCTGAAAATCAAACAATCACATTGTTGGTAAAAAGGAATCGAGTAACCGATAATCCAGTAATTGAAAATATACGATAAATTGTCTAAAGGGGAATCCCGTAATACATCTTCTCGTTAATTTTATATTTTCACTTTTGATGAAATTCACTAAAATTTATTAGATTTTTTTTATAAAACCATCAAAATTCATTCTCTCAAAGTACGAGTAACTACACGAAATTCACAGTTACGATGACAGGATAGCTCTAAGCCTAAGTGCACTACCCACATGGAAACACCGGAAATTTATGGTCAAGGGGTATGAAGCCCTGAATCCGAAGGGGAATGAATACGATCGACCACAACCGGCGGCTTGCCTAAATAAATTAAACTGAATAAACATCTAAAAGTAATAATGTTACGTTGTAATTAGAAAATGGTCATATTGATCAGTATAAAAACAACAAAATCATTTACTTCGATTACTCTGTCCTGTTAAGCATATAAGTGGTAACTGACAAAATCATTGTTTCGTGATATTTCACATTTTGTAAAATTTGTTGCCATGCCACCAAATTTGAGTATTTGATTAAAAATTGAATTTAACATTTACTACGAGGCAAAAATAAGCCAGATCATTATTTCAAAACATACGCACATATTAGAATTTTAATAGATACGGCATTTAGCACTAACATCATACCAGGTTTGCAGAGTAACAAAAATTCATATCTACACATTGCGGGCATCTAGATAAAAGTAACAGATACGACTTGAAGTCTTAACAGAGTGATAGTTTTATCAATTATGAAGTTGTAGACTTGTAGTTGGCATAAGCTGAAAATATGAAAACATGTAAATACAACTTCTAAGCTAAACAGGACCGTACTAAGCAATGAAATTCAACGAAATTTTACAAAATGGTCGATATTCTAATAAAAGCCCAGAATCGTCATTCAATAATTATGGAACAAGTACCTTCATGATTTCCAGCTCTATTCACTTCTTATTCTATTACTGGAACTTAAAAACCCTATTCTATAAAATTGACTACAGTACTGCTTATCTAAAAAAGCGATTTATCTGCATTGGTTTTGAGACTTATATATTTAATGAAACAATTGATGACCTCATTTAAAAATTTCACACCAATATAAATGAGATACTACACGTTCTTGGTGGTATGTAGTTGACCCTGCATCCAAATTACCCACTTCGCCGATAATAGTGAGTTGGTAAATAATATCATCGTATAGCAAACGGTACGGTCACACCAGGTGCAAAAGGCATTCCTCCCAGTTTTCTTGATTCCGTGTAATACTTAACGTAGGTATTCAAATTATAAACAAAATACAAAACTATCAAACACCAAACTTCGATTCTCTACTAGCATATAGCAGCTAGCACTAGGCATAGCTACTCTACACCTGAACAAGTGGTCTTGACTGACATCGCTGTTAAAATTGTTACAGAATTGGGCCATGAATCAACCACAGTGCACACAGCAAGACCAATTACATTTAAATTAGAGAATTTAGAAGGGGTTGTGTTACCCATTGATACCACCTAATATCGTAGTTGTTGTTTGTCCAACTGCACCATCCAGTTCAGGAATGTCTTCAGGGATCACATAAAACCTACGTATTGCCATCTTGGGAATGGAAAAAGTTCGCGAACATTACGCTTTCGTTTTGCATTCTAATGAAGGAATCATATAGTCACGACCATCACACGATGAAAACCAACTCGGCATCTTACACCGGCCTTTGAAAATAATAACTGCTGTCAATTACACCTCTATTACATTTTGATCGCCCTTTGAAGCAACTTTAATCAACTACCCAAATGGAATATCGGTACACCTTATATAGGCATGTAATTGCGGTGGAGGTGGCGAAATGTGATTAACAACAGTTTGTTTATTTAATAATCGATTGCTGTACGCAGCTCAAGAACAAAACAGTAAACCGGACGATTATTTTGCGATAATCTGGGCGATAAAGTGGGCACAAACAAGCACGTTATGAGTAAGTATGAGTAACATAAGTGGTCAGCGTCATCTTGTTTTGTTTCCACGATGCTTGGTGACCAGAAATTCTAGGTATAATCAGTTATTGTTTGTAAGATTTGTGTCTACAGTTTTGAATATTTGATAAAAATGTGCAAACGATTAATCGCTGCAGAGCTGATTGTAATTGTAGCCGTTTGATAAACGTATCTGCTTACGATTACTCAGTATAGTAGTAATCATAAAAATATCAAACAAAATTGTTTATTTAAAGAACGGAAATTGATAGCTGCAATGTGAGGAACTAAAATAGCCTGACGCAATAAGAGCAATATTGCATACCGGGTGTTTTAAGTTATATTGCCGAGCCATTTTTAGCAATTTACAGTAGCGTAAGAAAAATTAAAATTTGACAGTAAGTACATATATACGATGCAAATCTTGCAGAAACCGGTCTACAATTTTCTAAATCATTTGAAACCTTACTATAAAATAAAAATAAAATCACGAGATTTTTTTTTCATTTTCGTGCTCAACCATAGGTATCATTTCAATTTAAAAAAACATTTATGAAATAAAATTTCAAATCGATTAGAATACAAATTTACAAAGCCACTTTTATATTACTAACGCCTAGAAATCTTGATTTACAACTGCAAAAGTCAAATGGCAATTAGGCATTGGGATGATGCCATAAATCAAATCTTTGCAGTAAGCTAATCCCTTAGGATCTGGATTTCCATAGGTTTCCAGTATCGGTATCAAAAGTCACCAGTTTTATGGCGGGTATAAACTGTTCGGACCCAAACTAACGTTACTATCTATTGTTGGGCACATTTCACAACTTCGTCATAAATATTAGCGCCACAATATCAAAATGCATTTAGTTAAAAAACGGTAGTTATATTTTTAATTTAAATTGCATTGCATTAAGCCGCAAAATGTAGGATTGGCTAAAATGACACTCCCGTGAAAATGAAATATATAAGGAATCAATTACTTATAAAAAACAGAAAAAACTGCCCGGTAGTTATAAAAAATAATGATTGGCAAATATTGTTCTTCATTAATATAAAATTGTATACATTAAATATGGCCATTTTGGGCTGGGCGGTAAAACTTGAAACACTCGGTTCACATGAACCTATCGGTTTTGAATTGACGTTCAAATTACATAAGACCCCTAATTAAAAAATAAGACACTGTCTCTGGAAGATGTATTCAAAGTTATAGACTGGATAGTAAGGAGATTATCTGTGAATGCGCAATACTTGATCGTTTAAGACTAGTAGACTACATTGTACTTCGTAAGTATTTAAATGTTCAATTGTTTGGCCACGATCTTTCGGACCCGGGCTACTGAGCGATTAGCTAATTATAAGAGCCAGCGATCAATGTGTAAGTTTATACATTGTAGCTGTAGCAGAATAATTTCGTAACCTGTAGTTATGAAAATTCCCACTAAAATTCATGTTGGTATTATTGATAGTTTGAGTAACAACTCGGACCATAACAACCTGTGTGAGGCAGTACTTCTACTGACGATATACTAAAAGAAAGATGCTAAATTAATACATAAAAAGCTGGGGGATTATCTCAGAACGATAGAAAATGGCTTTAACGAGAAGTACGAAGTAACGTAAGCATGTTGATCACCCCAAAATGGTTTGGCGGTCATCCAGTGAACCGCGATCGCATCTTCTCCAGGCTTGATCAACGTTTATTATATTCTATAGATTCCGAATATTCAAATATTTATTTAAAGTCGTACATGCCCATCACTACACCAACAATTACTTGTAACTGGATTACTGGGCCTCCTTTTATATTTTTAATACGTGGACCGTCTTTTTGAATACATTTACTGCTCGCGATACATATTTGATCAGGTCCTAATTAACGCACAACCTTGATATGCGCCGCTTCCGTACTAATTATCAGTTCTGCGTGTATTATGCGTCGTTAATGGTGTGAAATTAGAATAAATTACAACAATCTATTACCTTTGGGTTTCGTTGCCAAAGAACTATTTGCTTACTATTGCTCAGACATAATTGCATTTACATGCCGCTGAGTTATATTCTTAATGTCTGCTTTCTCGGCAAGATTTTTTAATTTCGTACTAATTAATTTTAATTACTCCAATCTGGGTGAACCGAAAACTCCTAGGCAAGAGTGGCGCAGCTAGAAATTCTGGGCCACACAGCGAAAAGTTCATTGGAGTCTCCCAGAGTAGTTCCTGATTCAGGGTCTCATGATTTCACAAACAAATTTGGCCTTTTGGGCCAGAAGCATCGCGTTCTACTGCTACGCCACTGCCTAGGCTAACCGCAAAAGACACCAACAGTTTTGTTGATACCAACTGTTTGGTTAGAGAAATATGGTCCTCTGTAAATTTTGTTGTTGTGATGTAATATAGTTTTATCGTGTGCGTACTCTCGTATAATATCATTCACTTTACATTCAAACTAAATTGTTTATTCCTTAGAATGCACCTAGCCTTAATAATTAATTGGTATTTATTTTATCATTATAGTTCATTATTTAGTGAACTGGTAGCTGAAGGCGAGCCTCTGTAAATAGAGGAAACTATTACTATGGGTCAGGTCAACAAGAGAATCTGCTGCACCAGGCATACACGGTTGATCAACTACCTAAGGTAAGGGGTCTACACTGTACCACAAGAGCATCGAGAAACTGAGAAATTTGGAAGAAAATGGTGGAGGTTTATATGGAAACGACAGAGAAATTGTAAATATCATTAAGACGAAAGTATTGACGTATTCGCGATTTGAATGTATCGTAGTTTTGATTTGTATGCATGTATACGTTTTTCGCCCACCAACATTAAGCAACATTTGGTAATCGTTAATTTGTTTGTATGTATGTTTGTATGCTTTGTAAGTGGCTAAAACATAGGAATAAGTAACTAAAATGGAGATTAGAACACCTGCGAGTTGCGAGGATCGATATTGGCGAGAAAATGTATGAGGCCGACTCACGGAATATACACCGAATATTGGTCGCTTAATGGCACCAATTGATTAGATTACCGGCAAATTCAGTAAACGGAAACGGAAGCTATTGAGATAATAAACAAAATTGAAGAAATTCGCAGAAATATGTGTGTTCGAAACATTTCATAAATTTGCATTATATCTGACTAATTGGCCACGAATATTTTGAAATTAAGTTGTTCTAATAAAACAAAATATAAAATATCGAAATTTTAGGATTTTTTTTAATCATCAATTCTTGTTCAGGGGACACCAAAATATGTAAATCCCGCAAAGATTTTTCCCCACGATTACAAAACTTTACCAAGCAGCAGTGTGATAAAGTAAAATCAACGATATATCTATTAAAAACAAAACATTTGATTTTGATCATGGTGTAAATCTATTGAATCTTGGCTAAAACTGATAACAAATATTAACGTAATACAGTAATAAACGTGACAGAATTTGACATTGTTGCCAGCTCTAACAGACATTTAAATTGGTGGTGTGTATTATATATGCATTTTGTCGAATATAATATAACGAGTGGTCTGATTGTTGCCGACAAAATTTGCCATTGAGAAAAACCAGCAGCTGTTGCAAGAAATGCGTTTGCTCATGCATGAGCAGACGAAGCCAGCAAAAACGATAATCAAAGCTTCAAGTGTTTCTTAAAGACAAATGTTGCAGAAAAAAACAGACCATGAATTTGGCTTGACAATCCACAGAGAAAGGTTATATTTATTTGAGAGTTTATTATTTATGTTATAAGTTATAGAAAGGTTATAAGAAACGACGAGATACACTAAAGTAAACAATATAAATAATTCGCCAAGGATACTTCTCACCATAACTGTACTTTTATTTTTATTATTCTAAAGAATAAATATGCGAGAGTATAGTCTGTTATTTTTAAAGATCCACCAACGTCGCAAGTTCTTTTGAAAGTATTAGTGACAACTCTGTCGAGTGTCATTAGTGTTTCTCGAAAACGACGTTCCGGTCAGTATACAGGGTCCGTCATTTCACCTCCCGTCTTTTATAGCTCAGTTACTGATCGAGTTACGATTTTGATATTTTGCAGACTTTACTTACATTCTGGGGTGTATTTTAGGAAAATATTTTTGATGATACAGGGTGTCCCAAAAAAGTGTGACGTCATCATGATGGTATATTTTTAGATTGCATGGTATATTTTTTGTTGCTTATTTGGGTGCCCGTTATGGATGCCTACATACCCATAAAATTTTATTGAAATCGGTTTAGTGATATTTGCACAAAAAAATAAAAACTGAAAAAAATCAGTTTTGCACAATTGGTTAAAAAGATTAATAAGGGATTCAAATAGTGCCTCGTTAATAAAACCATACAAGGTACTCATTAAATAAGGTCTGACAGTTGCGTTAACCAAGTTTTATAGATATGCACTATACAGAGTGTCAAAAATTTAGTGTCAAACTTTTCAAACTTTAAAGCACTTTATTTTTCTTATTTTAAATTGGAACCCCAGTATATTTTTATGTAATTCCATTCGGAATTAAAAGACAAACATTTTTCCTAATTACAACCCTATCTCAATTCCAAACACATTAAAAGATATTTGTTGAAAACTCGAAAACTTTGTTTCAACAAATGAAATCTTCGACTGTATGGTCTCACTATTCTATGGTAAGAGCTATGTTATGCCTTAAATTAATCAACCATTGACATTTTTATTTTTGCAGCCGAAAATTATTTTTCGACTCAGGACGAAAAAGACCTACCACCCATGGTTTTTCACAAAATGATGTTGTTTTCGTCTAGATTTTCATACCGAAAAATACTACGTTATGATGCAATCGAATAAAAAATAATTTTGGTATCTTAGGTATAAAGACCTTAGCTAAAAAAGTTTTAAACTTGTATATTACTACAGTCAACATTGGCTCTTGTCACTTTGTTAAACTTTAATGTCAATAAATTGTTTTTCAAACCCACCTTCGATTTTGATTAATTAAAATGGCCATTGAAATTGTTGATAGTTTTCTGCACATAACTTTTAATGTGTTAGGAATTTCGATAGAGTTGTAATTAGGAAAAATGTTTGTCTTTTAATTCCACATTGAATGACATAAAAATATATAGGGGCTCCAATTTAAAATAAGAAAAATAAAGTGCTTTAAAGTTTGAGAAGTTTGACACTAAATTTTGGACACTCTGTATAATGCATATCAATAAAACTTGGTTAACGCAACTGTCAGACCTTATTTAATGAGTACCGTGTATGGTTTTATTAAAAAGGCATATTTTTATCAGTTATTAATTTTCTTAACTAATGCTAAAAAACTGATTATTTTAAGTTTTTATTTTTTTGTGCTAAAACCACAGCACCGATTTTAATAAAAATTTATGGGTATGTAGGCATCTATAAAGGCCACCCAAATAAGCAACAAAAAATATACAATGAAATTTAAAAATATACATCATCATGACGTCACACTTTTTTGGGACACCCTGTATAATAAAAAATATTTTCCTGAAATACGCTCTAGAATGCAACTAACGCTTGCAAAATATCAAAATCATAACTCAATTAGTAACTGAGCTATCGAAGACGGGAGGTGAAATGACGGACCCTGTATAGTGATTTTCGTTTTGACCAACATGAAGCATCAGGTGGCGGATTAAAAAAAAGGACTATACAGGGTGTTAGGGAAGTCGACCGAAAACTTTCTAAACAAAAAATGGCAAAGGCATATTCGACTTCATTTTGCTCCCAGATTCACCCCTAGATTTTTTTCGGTCGACTTCCTAACACCCTGTACAGCCATTTTTTTTTTAATGTAACTTAATCATGTGATACAAACTTTGAGGTTGAAAAGTCAATGTCACAAATAATAGTAAATGCTGAAAATGTCTTGTCAAGAATATGTTGCCTAATAGTTTTGGTCCTATGTTTGTTCATTTAATTTAAAACTGTATTACCATTCCCCCAGAGAGGTCAAAGCACCTTGTCAGTATCAAATGCAATTATGAAATATTGCGTTGAGATGTCAAAAATACTGAAATTTGATTGGTTAAAATTTTCGAGTTGGACTGGCACATAAAATTCCGAGTGTTAGTGAGGGCGATATTTTCTGGTGATGTGTTTGTCAACATTTCTAAATATAGTAATTATTTATGATCTACATTTAGTAGTTACTAAAGCTTTTTTTTTATCCTCAACATGGCAATTCCTCTCAAATACTTTAGAGAGAAAACGGAGAAAACTTTAAAACATAGGCTATAATGGGAGGATGACGACATGAATGTCAAGGTCGAAAAGATTGTTTCGGCAGAAAAAAAAAACTGGGTCCCCCTAAGATAATAGTTTTTCGTTATTTAATTGCATTTTTTGTCCTCGACAACTAACAGATACGCTCATTATAACCATAGGTGCACAATTGTATGCACAAAATCATTCACATAATATAACGTTTCGTAACCTGTAGTTGCGACAATTCCCAGCGAAATTCATGCTTGTATTAAAAAAGTCACGGATCACATGTGCGATGAATTAATTAAGTTTAAAGATCACATACCATACTTGTAAATTTTGTCTGACAATTTGCAGAAATTTTCTTGACGTGTGTCGACATAACGAAATTGAAAAAAATTACATAGATTTACAATTTACTTATATTAATAAATGCAAGTAAACTAAATAAAATAAAACTACGATATTGGAATTTAGTTACAAATGGATTTGATGGTATACAAATTTTAAAACGAACATGAACATTCGTGCTAATTTTAAGTGCCGACGTGTTTTCTCTTTTGGCAGTTTGAACATGAGCTCTACATGAGGCGTTCATTTACAGAAAAGCGTACGTGTAGCACACCCGCGCTCTTGATCCCGTGTTCGTATGTGCGCGCGTGTATTTTTGCATGTGGGCAAGTGTGCATGTTTGTATGTATGCTTGCGCATGTGTGGTGTTTTGTGTGTGCTCGGCCATCTGCATTTGTGCCCGATGCGTAATCCCCGAGGAATGCCCGGGCTATTTTCGTTTTGTATGAAGGGAACCGTTTCCGGTGGCGGTGACAGGAAACGGCGCACGTGGATGCCCCCCGCGAGACCCCCACGTATAAATAGCCAGACACCCTAAACGGTTGTTGCGTCTCCGCCACCCCCAGCGAACAGGGGGCCTTAAATTTAGAACTTTAAACTCAGGAAGGTTATAAAGAAACCCAAAGGGTCACAGAGGAGTTGCTCTCATCGCTGACCAATAGTCATAATAACCAAGGCATTTTTCTATTAATATCAATTTACACTTAGTTATGAAGTTTTCAAAATATCCATAAAAATATCATTTTTTTTAACACAGATTTCGACAATAATAAATTACTTACAGCAAGAATATATACTTACATAATGTACGAGTATATGTGTGCTTATTTGTGGAAATAGTGTCTTCTAAATTTTATCAGTACATAAAGCCTATACAGGGTGTTTCAGACCACCTGTCCCAGGCCTTTTTCTCGGTAATTTCATGTCTTAGAAGAAGTTCAGAGAAAAATAGAATAACATATGCCCATGTGAAGAATATAATAGAGGTAGTTTCAATTTCAGGAAGTTTGATTTCGGGAATTTATAAAACAATTTATATCGAACAAAGTTCCTTTCAATGAAACAAAAAAAAAAAAAACGAAGAAATTTTCGAGGCAGATGTTAAAAGCCACGTTAATTGAATTTTAAATATTGTTAAATATCACCGGCAGTAAAAGAGTGCTAAGTTGGATTTCGGTGCAGTTTAAATGGGATAATACACATTTCTAGCGTTTGCGCGGAAAATGTCGTCTAGGTACATATTAGGGCTTTTCGGGCTATATTAATGGTTTCGCGTGTACATAACCTGCCAGTAAAGGCAAATGCCACGGCGCCCCAGAGAAAATATACTGCGCAGACCGAGAAATCATTCTGGCCGAGTGAGATGGTATACTTTTGGGACAGCCTTCCTCCAGCTTATTATTAAATTCAATTTCGCTAGTGTTGCATAATTGATCAATGCTGCAGGCATATAAGGCACAACCACAAACTAGCAAAAACTAGCAAACACGTCAGATCGCTGGCTATAGTCCATGTGAGATGTGTTGTCACTTTTGCAGTAAAATTGTGCCCAACAAGAAAACGCGCTTTAAACTATAATGTGCTTCAAGGCGAGGGGTGGTAAAGCCGCAAATCGATGCCTATTACCAATTTAATGAAAATAAGCGCAGTGGAATGGGGATAAAAGTACTCACTGCCCGGCTGGGCCGCATGCGACCTAATAGCGCCTTTACTGCTCATGCCATAAAGCTCAAAGACCCTCCTTGTCTGGATTTTAAATAGGGTCGGTCGCATTTTACTGCAAAGTGACAACACATTCGACATGGACTATACGAATCCAGTGGCGTACCCGCCAATGGGACAGAGGGTGAGAATTCCCACCAATTCCGCATGTGATCGGGATATCTAATAAAAATACCCGTGATTTGTGGAATAATTTAGTCACTCTTCTGCAACACCTATGACTGAATTACCTGTAATTAACATTGCTATTATACTATGCGCGAAAAAAAAAACTGGGACAACTCTTAATAGAAATTTTAGCACTAAAAAGAGTGTTTTTTAGTGTCTCTGTACTCTTGAGAATGGTCGTGAGGCCGAAACAATTGTAGAGGTTTATTCTATTAATACAGTGAAACTTTAACTAAGTGTTTGATTTAACCTAATCATAATGTTTCACCAAGTAGTATCCACACATAGTTTCAATTTGATAAATAAGACGTTTTTTTAATTAATTACCATGGTATCCACCATAATATCAGACACGTTCAAGTTAGTTATGAACCGTCAGTAGACAGTCGTTTGTCGCACATGGTAGCATGGTACATTTATGCAATAATTAGTTGTAATTTGTATTGATTATTTCAGATGTGTGCTACTGAATATGAAACATTTTGAAATCAATATTTATTTCATTTCCCAAAGTTTGTCATAGAGCTAATAAATCACCCTGTATATTAAATCATTGCCGCGTTACTAATATACAACAATGATTTTTCATGTGAACCGAAACTGATTCGCTTTAGGTTTTCTATATTAGCTCGAATCACTGGGTTAATTGTTAACAAGCTACGACAAACGAACATTAGTTTGAACTAGAGGTTTTACAGACAAAATAGATTCCTTGAAGAAAAGTTGTTCACTTTTTGTATTAGGGCCATCCCGACGAAAGCCTTTCGCGCTGTAAATGAAACACAAGTCCCTTCCTTTCTTTAGGATGCATTGCAGGGCCTAAGGCAAAATTAATTATTTCGAAACAATTATTTGAGGGTACAAAGCTACAAAGTGCATTCGAACTAGGAAGGAGGCTCAAGTCTACTTTTTGTTTTATGGTTTAGGAGCATTGCAGACTAATATATTAGCGCTGTAAAGGAAACAAGTTAAATCTTAGCCAATGCTAATTGCTAGTGTGTACTCGTCTTTGTACAAGTTACAGGCGTTCCACATCCTTGGATGTGCCTCAAAGAATGTGGTATGGTGATTCAGAAAAATTCCGATTAAGAAAAAGGCTGCGGGAATGCGATGCCACGCGGTGCAATAAGATTATCATAATCACAGAATACATTAGCGCCGCGCGATATTATGTCATCAGCGAGACTCATCGCCACCAAGGGGAGGGACTAATCAATTACTAATACCACTAATCAAAACGATAAAATTCATGTGTTAATTGACTCACCGTCTTCATCCGCGAGCTGTATCACGATGCCCATGATCTCGTCGAGATCCGTCGTCAGGCCGGCGGCGGACCCCAGCTTGAACAGCTCCAGGAGCACCCTGGACACCATTTGCCTGAAACAATAGAACTCGATTAGTAACAGCGCTACCTGATGTACCGCAGGATGGCCTCTAACCATTTTCGGTACTTGGCCGGAATTTTGCGGGATTTTCGGGCGGCACGTGGTCGGCGTTGCGTACAACGTTAGGGTGTCAAACGCATTGGCGGGAAAAGCGAGGCACACTCGATGTCGGAAGCCGTAAGTAGATGGCGCCTGCGCACGACGCGCAGACGCCTACGATGGGCGGGAAGGAGGCCGGAGAAGAATAGGCAGAGGAACACGTGGAGGAAAAGCGAGCATGAGGCTAGCTATGAATGGTATTGATGCGTGTGCGTGCGTAAGTTTGGACATGGGTGTATTAGTAGTGCGTTCCGAAGAGATTGTATACCAAACGCGCGCATGATGGCTTTGCGTACTGAGACAACAATGTTGTATGCAAAAGTAGATTTTGGAAGATTTAAGTGTGCAGTATACAGTTTGCGAATCATACAAATTTTCCTCTCGGCACAAATATAATGCGGCATATCCACTGAATAATTAAAAAGCATTGCTACTAAAACTATCTCATACCCTTACTAACAAAAAACATTGCTAAACTAATTGGTTGAGAATGAAAGTATACATAATTAATACATATATGTTCTTATACATTCATTTTATATATTTTCTATATCTATTTGACAATTTAGCACTTTTATTTAGACAATTATTTTGAGATAATAATCAGTCAAATTACGTTTACCTTTTTTCCACAACTATATCGATATATTCATTATTCAGTAGTCAACTAACTGACTACTGAAGATGGGCGGACAGACGGACAGACGCAATTGGTCGATTGTTAAATTTAACCGAAAATAAACCACGAACTCCGCGTAAACTGACGCCACTGCAAAATGTTTTAATAATGAATACCCTCTCTTCATTGGAACAACTCGGGATATTGTTCATAGTAATTCATATCTGACTAACAAAATTATTTTCTCTTATAATTACACGAGAGCATTTTTTTGTCGAAGTAAACTTGACAATTCAATGAGAATTTTGTTGCCTGGCAATTTAACGAAAAAAACTGCCTCTGTCAGTGTTTTGAGTTAAATTGCCTAAAGGCAACAAAATTAACAAAGAAGTGTAAATTAGTTTATTTAATTTAACGGAAAAGTACAATTCTTATAAACAAATTGATTTTCAGAACTTTCGTGTATTTTGTTATTAGTTAGCTGCATGTTGGTATTTTGAACGGTGGTAGTAACTGTAAAAACAGTTACTAACAGCGTAAACTGTCGCCAAATTGTTGATCGCTTTTTTTGTTTATTTTAATTACTTAAACTGCTCCACAAGAATACACTAAAAAAATATACCAGGCCATTGAAAAAAATATTCGGTGACTACAAATAAATGAAGTTGTTTAAAAAAGATTTTCTTTCACCAACTTATAGCTAATGCCCATTTAATAACACTTATGGTTTGTTGATGGATAAATAACAAATTAAGTCGTTACAGTCTTGAGCGCTTTTTCGAACACACTGTATACAGTGTGTTTCTTATTTCGCTGAACATAGACTATAATTCCTATGTTCTGTTTTAGAAAATACAGGTCAATCTTAATAGAGTACACGTTTGTAGGACAATATTGCAAATAACTGATATCAACAAATTTGAAGTTTACTGTAATAGAAGAAGTGTAAATATATGGCATTTCTATTTATTTGCATTATTTTTGTAATTCAAAATGGAAGACAACTTGCGTTATATGTGTGCCAGCTTGGCGTTGCAAGACGCTGGCGGCTAGCTCAACAGTGGCCGTTTATTTCTAACAGATATTTATTACAACTACGCCAGTGGATTGTTAATTGTCGGCTGCATCTGTTCATTATTCGATTATACGATTTCAGCAGCGGAACACACAAGTATTCACAGGAACAGCGGGGTAGCCTAATATCACGCAGGACAACACAAAACCGTTGTTTTTTAATTAATAGAACAAAATTCGCCAGATTGAAAGCTGCAATTCTTTAAATACAACGTGGGCAAAAACAAGCAATTTTTTTGTTGCGAATCTGAGAAGGATCCATTGGCCGGCCGGTCCACGCCCCACGCGAATAGCCTAAGATGGCCGACCGTGGCCTCTTGCAGAAACTGCGCCGCAGATATTTCACCTGCACACTTCGCTTTCCTTCACCCCATCTCACACTCCAACCCAACTAAATAAAAACCCCACCATCACAAACGACTGCAATTCATAAACAAAAAAATATTTTAAAAATGCCTCCAACGCATCGGGGTTACGCTCTGGGGCCCTCCGCACACACCCAAAATTGGCAATATCTAATCGGAAGTAGATTCAATTAGAGGACAACGCCCGAGGGCAGGCAATCATCCCCCAATTACAACCCCAGCCACGGTACCGGCGAAAAAGGCAATTAATAAGGAATCAGTGCAGTCGCGTCTCGGACAACACAGTGGCCATCAATAATCCCCCAGGCGTGGGTAGAATCGTGCGCCCAAGGGGGCGGCAGGGGATCCGTGATTTGAATGCGGGGGCGGCCGGTGCGATCGAGCCGTCGCATTATTAAGCGTCAGAGCATTAAAAATCGGGAACGCCGCTGAATACATTACGCTTTCGGACCAATAAATCCCCCACTCCACGTAAACGCGACACCCCTGCGTGCGTCCCCACAGGCCAGGTGCGAGACGCCTGCGCATTGTGTCACCCCACCCCAAAAAAATAATATATGAATTTTAACAGTGTTTGGAAAACGATACCACTCTTATGGTGTTAATTTTAGTGCATATCGACAGCCCATAAAGGTGCGTACCGATATGCTCCAAAACGTTTGAACAACGCAGTCGGGCACACGGAGATCACACATAAGACGGATGGCATATCCCCGTTCGTGAGCCAATTAAAAACACTTTCAAGATTTATGGGTCGCCTGAGTTGGATATACGTCTGGACATATCTCATAGTTGGATATACGTCTGGACATATGTCATAGTTGGATATCTCCTCTTGACGCCCTTGCAGTTAAATCTAAGATCCTGATACCTTTTGCATCAAAACTCATTTACAATCTTAACATGAGCACAGCATCTCTTTGGCACGCGCAACTAACTCTGAAGTGATATATTTACATCCCCCATTATCGAGCTAGTTACTTTAGTAGTGGTTCAGTTACAATCGTCGACACTATGGTATCCTTAGAAATTAAACCACGGCCAAACTTAATCCACTTCTGTACAACTGGACCTAATAGAAACTGATTCACCATCACAGATAATCCGAAATCGTACAACTGCACCTTAGGGAATAACTTTAGTTGGCATGTGTCGCGATGTGCAGCGTTCCCGCCATTAAATCTGTTTCAATATTAGAAAATGTCTTGATTCTATCCCTAAATTATTCATATGCATGACGAAAGCGAACTAAAACACAAAAATGCAACGATGAAACAATCGTATTTTACGTTACAAGTTCGGTAGGTTACGAGTACGAGTTAAGACATTATGGACGAGGCGACGTCAGCAGCCGAGCCCAAAATATCTAAACGAGTAACTGTTACAGGTACTACTGGACGTGTATCGCAATGCATTGTCTCCACGACCATTAGTGAATGTAATAATTCCGAAATCATTTTTAATAATAGAAAGTAAAAATTCTCACTTTTGAGATAGAATATTTATTCTGAAACACTTGCTTCTTATGTGTTTGCATGTATTTTCATTCTATTACAAGTGACAGAATGAATATTCCATAATTATGCTCAACAAAATACATACATTGCCATCAATTTCATAACTGTCACTCAAATGTAAATACGGCGTCCTAGTGGTTTTGAGACATTAATTTAAATTAAAAATATAGTGGCAAATCGAGTGAATCAGATATGGAATGTTATAATACTCCACTCCACTTGTTTTTGATTCATAGTTATTGCTCGTGGAGAAAATACAGTCTGTTACTTGGTTAGAATGAAAATTCGATCTACTCGTGATTCCACTCCAATCTTCCACTCGTATCGATTTTGCGTTCTAACCTTGTTACAGAATATACTATTACTTCATACTGTAAGTCTGTTCTGTATCATTATTTGATTTCTAAATCAAAAACTCACATTATATTGTGAAAATAGCATCATCTTTTTACCTGTAACAACTGCTGTTGCTGTTGTTTATTTACATTAAATATGTGTCACTTCAAAATAGACGCCAAACACGTGTCCACATCGACGTCGAGCAAGAACCCCGGGATTAGTGTTATGGGCAATACAAATTGTTCAATTAGGCATTGAGCACGATACGAGCGGTGAGCGGTGTGCGGCCAGCGCCAAGCGTCAGCTTTCCCCAGCACGCTGCATTCAAATCATTCAACCTAAACGTTTGTTGTGTCGCCTGCCGCTCGCCGCTCGTATTTTAGCCGATGCCTTAGCGTACATGTTCACAATAGATATTAAGGCCAAATGTATGTTTGCGTTTCTAATAAATGTCAAGATTTCATTTATAAAAATAACAGTCCGATAAGTATTGCTTAGCGACACTTACTGCCTCTGATGCTGTTATAACTCACCTAACGGACTCAAATTGATAATGTAATAGAACATCTACCGGACAGTATGAAATAAAATCAAATACAGAGCCCCTGCCAGTAAGCGTTTTGACGATTGAGATTCTCATTTTTAACTCGCTTGATTGCTAAGGAAGCCACCTAATGATTTGCGATGTTTCTACTGATTCCATTAGAAAGATGCCTATGCAGAGTAGAAAACAATTGGATATCATTAGGTTCCAAGATACGTGAGTTTGCAAAAGGGGGAAGCAATCGGTCACGTAACATTATATTTCAAGGTATGTCAACGGAAAGTGACATTAATTGACTGGCCACAGGAATGAATATAGGCCCGAGTGGAGTCATAACCAATTAATTCTTGTAGTTGTTATATTTGAGTTTGAAGAACTGCCTGCGAAGAGTGGTAAACAATTGACTGGCAATTTGTTTTAAGAATGACAAAAAAAACATTGTCTTTAATAACATGGTGCGTAATATGGTGTGTTATTTTTTTTTTTTTCTGTATTTATATATGGATACCACTTGGTAACGGCCGCAACCATCCTGGTGAATTACTATTTAGTTTTTGCCCGATTCTTCGAAGATCAACCAACAATTCACAATGAGCGCGAGGAATTTCCATAGCGTTTAAAGAGAATCAGATAAGTAACGAACGATAAAATTTATGTCTACCAACTGATATTAGGTTTCAAGAGAAATTCATGGGGGGTGAAACAACATAAACTGTTACATACTTTGGTTATACTACCTTAGAACCTTAGAACCCTTAGTTGATTGAGTTTGAATACAAATTCGTGGGGTGAAAAACAACTGCTGTAACTCGAGTTTTGAGAGTTACGAGTGACATGTAATTGATCAACAGGTAATTGATCGTTTAATAAATCATTAAATTTGAAGTGGAATCCATGAAAAAATGGTTAAAGATTAGATTGTCCCAGGTTTGAATAACAATTCGACATAATTGACCAACAATTCGAACAGCGTTTGAAGACGACTTTTGCAAAGAGCAAGAGATTAGAGATTTGCTCACCATTTACCACCAATCGGTTTATTTTGTCAGAAAGGATTCATGTACAAAGCAACAGACAAACAAACCATCGAACCTTTTAAAGTTACGGCGGCCGAACTGCACATCTTTTACCTTGTAAATTACATTTTTGGTCGGCATTTGCATCCACTGACAAAGCTTTCAAATAGTTGCCAGTGCAACATGAGTAGAAGGAAATCAGAGATGCAATGGGGATGTCGTTTCTAACTTAAATGGGGGTAAGTCTATACGACAAATAAGTTATCGTCAACGATAACAGTTGTTGGAAAACAAATCCCATAAGTGTTGAAAGAGTCGCTTTAATTATAAAACATATTCTAAGCAATACAAAATCAAATGTCTAAATTCTAAAAGATACAGTTTATTATGCAAAAAGGTACTTATGCGTGTAGTTAACATGCTATTTTAAAAATACATACATTATAGTATACCCCTCTGAAACACCACTGCACTGGCTAGATTCATCACGTCGTAACCGGATGCGTTATACACGAGATCTCCAAATATATCCTAGGTTATGTGCAAATAGTTACATCCATCTTTTCCGCAACACAAAGATGAATGATGCAAATAATTAGGGGGTCAGGTACATCAAATGGCTACCCTAGTTTTGAGGAATAAGATTTCTAAGTATATAACCAGAGGTAGTGCATTATGTTTCCAGGGGGAATATAACTCATACGTAAAACAGTGACGTCATAACTATGCGGTTTCTATAGTGACGAATGTATTAATAACTGATAATGCTGATAATACAACGGTTGTATTTTCAGGGGTAATATAACAAGTGGTGTTCTCATTATCGATAATGATGTTATAAATACAACGAATTTCAACCCCAACGACGAAAATGCACCGAGCCCGAAGGGCGATGTGCATTTTCAAAGATTGGGGTTGAAATAAGTTGTATTTTTAAAATCATTATCGATTTTTGAGAACACCACGACTTATATTTAGGAAGAGAATATAATGAATTGATTGAGTCATATAGTAAAGCAGAATAAACAAGAAGCTAAATATACAGTTTAAGTACCTATATTTATTTAGATCACTTCATCTTTCCAACAGCAAACCACATTTATTACCACATTTTTCTATTTTACTTGTACTTGAGACACACTGACATTTCGGGTTATGTTTTTATCAGCGGCCGACTAGATTGTGGGCGCAACGGATAAATAACACCATCGCAACGATCTTCGCTGCGATTTGTGCTTAACCAAAAATTGTGACAGCGACTGACATTTGTTGTGGTATTATCCTGAAAATACAACCGTGGTATTATCAACATTCTCAGTTATTAATACATGCGTAACTATAGAAACTGCATTGTTATGACGTCACGTTTTACGTATGAGTTATATTCTCACGAAAATACCACGAACAAATGCTCGCTGTCAGAATTTCGAATCCTACAATCTGCGGACGACGCAGCGACGACCCTTGAGATTGTGTCATTTATCGGTTGCGAGCACAAACAATCTAGTCGGCCGCTAATAAAAACATAACCCGAAATGTCAATGTGTCCCAAGTACAAGTACGTACCTACTGTTATACTACCCCTGGTAATATAACAAGTGGTGTTTTCATTATCGATAATGATTTTATAAATACTACGAATTTTAACCCCAACGACATTCAAATATGGGGTGAGTAGTATTTTTAAAATCATTATCGATTTTTGAGAACAACACGATTTATATTTAGCAAGGGAATATAATGAATTGATTGAGTCATCTAGTAAAGCAGAATAAACAAGAAGCTAAATAGAGTTTTAAAGCCTATATTTATTTAGATCACTTCATCTTTCAAACAGCAAACCATAATTATGTACGTACTTGTACTAGGGATACACTGACATTTCGGGTTATGTTTTTATTAGCGACCGACTAGAAATTGTTTGCGAGTGGGCGAATCGTGCCCATTGCTTGCAAGTTATTCAACCGATAAACAAGACGATCGGTTCGGATATCGTCTTGACATAATTATTATTTCGTATGTGGTCCTCGCCGTTACGATCGTTGTGTGGTGGCAGCGCCTAGCCACAATTGTTCGTGGGCTCTCGTGGTATTTCCGTGAAAATACAACTTGTTGTATTTTCAGCATTATCACTTATTAATACATGCGTAAATATAGAAACCGCATTGTTATACTGTCACTGTTTTAGGTATGAGTTATATTCCCCATGTAATCATATTTAGTTGAAGAATGTTTTTACGATTGGTTAAATTTTAAGCATTGTTATGAAATAAAAAAAATAATAATAGCCTCAAAATAACTTAAAAGTGGGATAATATTTGTTTTTCCTTTAATTATGCTTATGATCGGAGAACATTCGTGTCGTTCATCAGGCATTAATTTTCTTAATTTTAACATGCTACGAAAAAAACAATAAATTTCGCATGGAGCTTAACATTGAATTTCTGGCGATAACGACGTGGCTATCGTGAGCTACATCGTGAATTATGACGTTTCTGGGTCGAAATTATGTATTATGCGCCCGTAAAAGTGGCGTTTGTGTGTACTTGGTGTCTGTGTGTTTTGTATTTTCGTCCAAATTTAGGCCTCAAGATAGTGGAGTTCGTGGAATAAATGTCGATTTGAAGAAACAAGGGCAGATATATGTAGCGATATAGCCCCCAGACTACTTACTCTAAGCTAAATCCGCTTGACCTATGTACCTTTTTATGATTAATAGTACTGCAACATCACAGATGAATAATCCATCATGATTACAAGAATGGCAATAACTGTAAATTGGATAGCGATTTCTGGCAATAACGTGATTAACGTGTAAAATTAGATTTGGCGTGCTTCGTGTGCGCAATTAATATGAAATAGTAAGGTGAGCCACACAGTTTGCAATCGTCTAGCCCGCGTAGATCCAACATCCAAGAACCATTCCCACGGCTGGCGGGACGCCAGGAACTCGACAACGCAATTGGACGGCGGCCCACGACGTTTCGTCAACAAAGCCACGTGTACACGTACACACCGCAGATGCGTAGTATACTATGCTGTTCGCATCAATCGTCTCCCATGCACACACGAAGACGAGCCGAGCCGTGTTGGTGGGCAGGATGGTAGGTGGCACATTGGTATGCTGCCGAAAGAGGCTGCGAGGAGGCCGAGGAGGTGAACCACCCAGCCAGCCAGCGATAGCGGCAAAGAGTACACATGCATATAATGGTGGTGGATGGCGGCGAATGCGGCATGTGTGACCTGTTGGTGGAATGCGGGCCTCAGACAGAATCACAACAACGCACTACACTCAGTCAACAACCTCCCGCCGGACTTTGTAATGTGACTGTGTTTCGATGGATGTAGATTCTTGGTACTGCATGTATGTTCTTGATACGCCAGCACACCTCTCTAACCCCAAAGATCGAGAAGAACCATGTCGCTACCGGGACGGGAAGAAATAGATACAAACGCGCGCTAATAGTGACCATAAACCCTAATTGAGGTAGACAAATATTTGTCTACGGAACGAGAGCGCGCATTCCAGCAGCGGCCCCAGAAAAACTGGATGCGCATGCATGCGAGCTTCGTTGATAAAGAAGAAGCAGATGAAGATTGGGATGGAGAAGAAAGGAGAGCTGGCTCGGATGATCCAGTCCGGTAGTAGTGATATGTTTTCCAAGAATGGTCCGGTGCGTTGACCGCGCTTCCACATATCGCGCGTGCTCCTGCATACTACTCCGACGACGCACTAGAATGTGCAATAATATATGCATATACTTGCACACTTTATAGTCAACAAAAATAAGACCAGAAAATTCGTGCAAGAAAAATCATCAGTCGGGAATTAACCTACTTTTGGTGACTGGCCAGAAATATTGTATCCGCCAATCATTTAACTAATTGGTTTAATATAAAGTAATTGAAGTTTAACTAACATTGTAGCGCGCTTAATAGCGCTGTCAGAAAGAACTGGGTACCCGGTTCCGGGACCCCTGGGTACCCGAACAATTGAGAACCGGTTACCCGGGTTTTACAAGCAGGTCTTAAAACCGACAACAAGTATTTAAAACACGGTAAAAAAAAACAGAGTTCAACTATAAAAAAGTGCGCTAAAGCTTTTTAATAAAATGTAGGTTGAAATTTATTAATACATAATCTATACCTAATTAAATGTGTTTTGGGATTTATTTCTCATTTATTTATTCTTATTACAAGAAATGTTAATAAATATAAATCATAAAACACATCTAATTAAGTATTGTGTTAATCAATTTCAACCTTGGCTTTATTAAAAACGAATTGAGCGCAGTTTTTTATAGCTGAACTCCCGTTTTTTTTACCGTGTTTTAAATACTAGTAGTCGGTATTAAGACCCGGATGTAAAACCCGGGTACCCGGAACCAGGGTAACCGGTTCTCAATTGTTCGGGTATCCGAATACATTTTTATTTCGGGTCTACAACTCAGGTACCGAGATCCGGGTTTTGAAACCCGGTTACCCGGAACCGGGGAAAACAGGTTCAGGTATTCCAAGAACCGGGTATACGGTTCCTTAAATTTATGGCGTTGGCAACCCTAGTAATTACATATTTATGTATACCTAGCAACATAAACAATTCTTTAATCACACCTGCATCATACTCTATGGCTTTCGAACTAATAAGCATGCGAAAATTCGACTTTATGGCATGGAGTGTTTTAAAGTTGCCTGGTAACCACACATTTATTGAGTAACTTTGTTCGAAAAAAAACATCAGGCACTACTAATTTTTATTGAAATAAATAATAAATGTACATTTACTAATGCTGGAAATACGAAAACCAGAAAGAGAAGTTTCATACTCCTTATTATTGGTTGTTTGGAAACTAGCAGATTCAACTTTCAGAATTTTATTGATGACATTGATGTCTATAGCAGATGACATTGATGCAACAAATGCCAACGCTCTCCATCTTAACGATTAAAATTTACATCCACGCGTACCTATCTTGTAAAATGAATCTAGATGTTTATAATTTTCCATCTTCCTTTAAATAAAAGGGTCTATAAAATAAAACTATAAAATAAGGGTTACCATTAAAAAAAAAGGATGACGTCATAACTCACATAACAAGCAAATGGTGACACAAATGTTAGATTTATATAAAACTGTCAATTTTCAAAATGAGAAATGGACGTGTCCGAAGAGTTTTCCAAAATAATGAATTTATTCCATACTTTACGAATTGTATTAAGTATTCAGGGTGGTTGATTTTTATTCTACAGCAAAAAATATTAACACTTCATTCGGGCGATCTCGGCCGCGTTAGCCTTTCTCTGCCTATTAATCTGGTAATTGATCGGATACAGGTGGACCTACAATTTCATGTGGATTCCAAACCACTGGAGATTACATCTCCGGTTCAGAGAAGGTATTAACCACTAAAACCAACGCTGGCTATGCGGCTTGGGGAATAGGGATAGCTTACAGACCTTGGTAGCGTATAGACCTTTGAAAGTCGTTAACTTTTGAGGAGTTTGAACCATCAGAAAGAAAATCAACCATCATATATAACGAATTTTATGAGTTGACTGGGTTACTTCGGAAAAAAACCCCGGGTGGTTTCACCTGTTAAAACCTAATAATAAGAAGGGATGAATTCATGAGAGGAGGATTTACTAGATCTAATTGGCCATTCCTACTCTTTCCGGGATTTTTCTAAATACACTTTAATATTTATTGGTTCAAGAACCTATTATTAGCCCTTAATTAAGTATTCGCAAATTATATGAGAAATAAGACAGATCGAGGATTTTCTGAGCTTTAGACCTATAGTTTACGTGGAATTTGCTCCTTAGTATCTCGCCGATTTTCAAGGTTTGCGGAAGGAAGTTGGAAAGCTGTGAGAAATTACTAGTGATAGGCCGATTCGGATGAAATAATCGGCGATTCCGAATGTTAAAATATTCTCGTATTCCAGAATATTTTAAAATCATTCAATTATTATTCCGATTCCGATGTTTACTCCAATTTTTATATAATTCCGATTACGGTTTATGCTTTATTGCGGATGGGAGGATAATTAATAAAAATGCATGTGTTCATAAACAAAATACAAATATTCTTAACTTTTATGAAACCACTTATGGTAAAATAAGACATTACAAATTATATTGCGGCAAAAATAAATTTATTGTAATTTATAATCAATAATAAATATTTTGACACATCACATAATATAAATTTCACTATGGGTGGCCCTTATTTTTCGACCTTGAATTTTTTTTTTCGCGGCACCCCCTAAAATCGTTCCATGTGGTACATAATTAGTCTGCGCAAAATTTGAGCCCAATTGGATAACGATAAAACGTGCCATTTTAAGATTTTATTTTCGAATTTTGAGCTATATTTAAAAATATTCTATTTATACTAGAAATGCGATTTCGTAATTGGAATAAAATTAATTATACTTCTGTATCAGGAAATTGACGGCGGTAGTCGCTTACAACTTACAAACAAAATTGTTTTTGCTCTTCATTTATTGTTAAAATCTTAAATCTTAAGTATTATTCCTGTTTCTGCCGTATCATTTTCTACTCGTAGCTACGTCACAGCTGCCATTGCTTCATTATAATTACAGTTTTCACTTCATGATAATGGATCTTGTCGGAGAAAATCATCATCTAGTTCCAAACGTTTGAAACATTTTCTCGTGCCGCTGGTTATGAAGTGTTCTATACATTGTAGTAAAAAATCAGATATTGCCGTTTCCCTTACTTCTACGTGCTTAATTCTGACATGTTTCTCTGCAAATTCGGCTTCGCAGGCAAATAAACAATTTACCATGTTTCTTTTTGTTTGTATTGAAACATTTCTGTCAAAAAAAAAAGGCAATGCAACACGTCCGGGGCTCAAATATCACAGATGATTGCGAAATTTTTGAAAAACAATTTTTGATAATTTGACATTTAACGTTTCGGTAATCGTTCGGTAAGTTTTTTTTCAAAAATTGAAGATAGTAGTACGGTGCAGCTGCACAAAATCAAGCATGGACGTATACTATAACTAAAAATTACAAATATCGCAGAGCGAGATTTCTCAAGGAAGGTATGTTTTATTTAAATTTATGTTAAATATATTGTTTAAATTTTTGAAAAATAATAAAATCATTTGAAATAATTGATTGAATAATTGTTTTTCTTAATCTTCTAATGCACTGAAGAAAATCGTCGAAATTAAATAGAAAATATACACTCAGATGCAAAAAAAACGGGCGGTGGGTCGTTGTTTGCAAAAAAACATTTTTTTTTAAATTTTGATGTTGGTATAGTCCTTAGAATGAAAGTTTTAGTGTTTTACAATCAAAGATACCATCATGATGTAGAAAAAAACAACATATGATACTTATCAGTTTATTTAAAAAGCGAAAATAACATTTAAAGCTATGCGTTCTTCACTACCTATTACTCATTCGGCGTTATGCATAGAGGATCAAGGTGGCTACTGGGTTTAGATTTGTTTGTTTTCGATTAACTGTCATTTTCATTTATTATTCTCTGTTAAGTTTATTTTGCAGAAATGCATTTTTTTTCGTGTATACGTACATTATCGTTTTCGCTTATTAATGTTCATTAAATAAATAATAAGTACCATATGTTGCTGCTTTTTACATCCTGACGGTCTCTGATTGTAAAACACTAAAAACTTTATTCTAAGGACTATACCAACATCAAAATATTAAAAAAGATGGTTCTTTTGCAAACAATAACCCAATGACCCGGTTTCTTTGCATCTGAGTGTATATAATAAAGAGTGCCGCAGTAAAACATCTAAAAAAAAATAACTAAGGACCACCCTATGTACTCCCTTCAATCCACAGTACCCATTGTAGATGCAGATAGGATATTGAACCCAGGCACTCGAAGCAAAATTGAACGTTGATAATTAAGCGATGATTGGCGAAAACTCGTACAAGTTGTAATTAAATGGATCAGAACCAAGTGGGCACATTCATTCATTCATTGTTTCGCATGTGTGTTGGTAAAATAGAATATATCCAGAGATCAGTCAAGAATTATATTTCCCGCAATGAAATTTTATTTTTATTCTGCTACTTTCTCTTTTGGGTTCTATGGCCCAAGTTTATTTGGGCAACGAATTGCAGGGTTGCGACTATGGTGGTCGGTAGGGCACTATGGTATGTGGCCATTAGAAGACCAGACATCAGTCCATAATGTCAGCCGGGCCTGTGGAACAGATTAATCAGGAGACGAAAATTGGAAAGTGGTGAGACAGATGTTAACTGTCCATCCTTTTGCGGCGAGCGATTTGACATATTTTTTAATTAAATTTTTAGATTTTTGCTACCACAAATCAAGAAATTGTGGGGCAGCTAGAAAGTTATGGCACGCTTTTTTTTCGAGAAAATATACGGTCGTCCCTCGGATGACTGAACTTTTCGGAATCTATACTACCGATGGAACAGTACATTCTATCCATCTAATGGCTCTGGTTCAGGTATGCACGTGAATGGAACCCGAGATGCGTAACAAGGTCGCGCCATCCGCGGATATGAGATGGAAAAAAAGTAGGCACGCGTGTGAAATCATGTTTTAAATAGAGCCTCTTGTGGGAACGACATCCACGCGGATGGATCAGAGTGTGTACGTGTGTGTCTGTTTGTGTGTTCCGTGGGCCGGAAGTGACGCCATCGCGTGGAATGCGGTGCGGCATGAATGAACCGGGCGTCATCCCATGACCATCAGTAGGACGAGAGTGTCGTCACCAGCCGCCAATCATCCGGTGTTGCAAGCGGGCGCATCTGTTCGAAAAGCTGTCGTCTTTTCGGATTCGAAATTTTGACCGTTATCGATCCGGCGGTCACCGAATGTGCACGTACAGGTGAGGGACGGGCAGGAATTCGTGAGCGGCAGTTGTATATTCACCGGGCGTAAGCGAGACACGGACTTACGGCCAAGCATCCCAGGAATGTCGAAAAACTAGGCAACGGCAGGAATGGGAACAGACGTCTGCCCCCTGTTTGCGCGGAAACATAAGCAGCGAAGCAAACGAGGAAATTTTAAATGGACCACAAAGCTTAAATGGACTATAAGTTATCAGTCTGAAAATTGCCAGATGTAACGGAAATATAATAATACGTGGTAACAGATTTTTATTTACTTTCCTGGGAAAATTCCCTGTGTAGTGTAAAATTCCCTGTGGAGTAAATCAAAATACTACGCTAGCAGATGCAAAAAGTAGATTCGTAGTAACAGGTCAGTATTTCAAAACAATAAGGTAGCAGGAACAATTCATAATACTACACTAGCAGGCACGGGAGGTAGATTTGTAGTACAGGGTCAATAATTCTCGATAATTCATATACTGCGTTAGCGTGTATGGGCATGACCTGTGAACTAATCCCTAATGAATTGTTTCATGAAGGATTAACCCATCAAAACGCATAGTCGCCAAGAAAAAACAATTGTTAACACGTGCGATGACGTACGATCATTCTAGCCATTTCAAAATAGCCAAATTCGATCGTTGTTTCAGAACACCCTGTATATTAAACGCTACTCCAAATATTGTGTTATGTTTTGGCACATTGCTTGGGTAATTGCATACCCAGATTCTTTCATTGATCTCTTATAATAAGGTTTTGTTGATTTTTTTTCCGGGTCCATGATTTTTCGTTAAATTTTATTATAATGTGAATAACTTGGCAACGTTGCATCTGATCCCTAAAACAAAAACTGATTAAAACAGATTCCAAAAATGAAAGAATATACAGTGTTCCATTTCAAAATGAGATCAAATGTTGCGTCCCGGATGTATGGTACACTCTGTATATTCTGTAATTTTTGGAATCTGCTTCATGTGGGCTTCACAAATCAGTTTTTACAAAATTTTGTATAAACATCTGAATAACATGCAAACGGTTGGCTTTCAACCCCTATAACCCTGTATCATTTTATCGCCTATTAAATTCGGGGGAACTCCACAGATTTCGTGCGGTAGGAATCGTCTTTCGCCATCCTTCGCAAGGGGTAGATTTGTAGTGGTCAGTAATTCGTATAAAATAAAAGCGCACGATAGCTCACAGTGTAGAATTCAAGTACTACTGGTTATATTTACTGAACCGCCATTGCCAGGAGACCAATTTCCTCGTGGTGGTTCTGTGGTGTGTTGCTACTTTGAGAGCATCATCAATGGGCGAGACGCAGCAGCAGCAGGGCGGTATTATTCTTATCCGAGCTGTGAAGTTACAAGAACATAACGGCCCTCGCATATCGAACCAACACGGAACAAACAGTCTCACGGTCCCGAATGGAGGCCACAATTTCACTCAGGACCACATGTTCATAACAAGGCGCTCCACCTTGGCCACAGAGACATTCCAACGCCGCAAGACAAACAACAGTCAATCGAGACGCATTTAAGCAACAACGTAGGAGAGGAGAGGGCGAGGAAAGTAATACACGCTCGCCGGAGTAGTGGCTGCAGGTCCGGATTAAGGTACATGCAGCGGACGTACCTAAATTCGTCCCCAAAATAAATATGTAATCTCTTGGTCAAATGCTTACCTGCTTTATGATACCTAAATTCGTCCCCGAGGAAGCTGGCCAATAAAAAGGTAGCCACTAAATTCGTCCCCAAAATAAGACTTATAATTAAATTCATCACGTTTTTTATATAAGTGTCTGTTTGGAACTGCTTCAATATTGCAATAAACGTAAAAATTGTTGGATGTGTCGAATAAAAACTTGCGCTGTATTTTGCAATTTGCATTTGCATTTGCAAAATGCCAGTGAAATATAATGCCCACTGTCTAAAACATGCAATGTAAATAATTGCAAAAAGTGATCGGTTCAGTAACTAAATGTACCATCGATATATATTTTTGTATTCTTACATAAAACGTTAATGTTTGTTAAACACGAAAATACTACGATTTCATGAATGTCGTCAAGAATTAATACAAAGTTCTCTTCTTTTATTGTTTTAATATTTACTGTTTTTTAAAATTTCCATAACATCCGCTCTTTTTTGGTAAGCGTGGTAAAGTTTTGCGTCTGTTATAACACAAGTTGTTACGAATTGAATGAATATCTTTTACAGAAATGGAATTGAACTGCTCGCTGTTTTCTTCCAATGCTGAATGTATTATTTTTATGGCTTCTCGCAAATGTCATCGACTGCTTTGCGTTTAACACTAGCACTTATTATTTGCCTGTTTAATTTTTTTATGTTTACTTCATGAGTATGTTGTAATTCACCTCGATTGATTAAGTTTTCTCCAGAGCCCACAGTATAAATTTTAGCCTTATATGAACGATTTACACATCGCCAACAAATTTCGCCACTTTTTAATATCTTGTGTTTTGTGAATTTAACAGAGTTCACTATTAGTACTCCTTTTACACGTTCACTTAAACTTAGAAAGTTCTCCATAATGTATTTGAAAATTGATAGATCTTTACAGAATAACTGTCTGCCACAAATGGAATATTTTTTGAAGCAATCTTATGAATGTACACTAAGCACTACTTGGATACATTTCAGAAAATAAATTTAATGAGCACCAAGTGCCCTACTTAATGGATATAGTTCTGAAAATAAGATAATCTCTTGCTTGGGGACGAGTTTAGTTGTAGGATTAAAGGACCCATCTTATCATGGGGACGAATTTAAGGGTAAGATTATCGGGCAGTACCTGCTCGGGGACGAATTTAGGGCCGCCCCATGCAGCAACACAATGCGGAATATTTAAAAAGTTTCAAGTAATGTGCAGCAGATGCACTGCAACTAACTATGAGGTAGGTACATTTTCTGCATGGGGAGGAAGAGGAATGTAATACACGCTCACCGGAATAATCGTGTACGACAGGTTCTGATAAAAAAAAAAAAAAACGAACAAAACATGACTGTAACAATAGGATGTTCTACGTAAGATCACAGCAGATGGCAGTGCGCATTTTCGCGATTCGCATAGAGGTACTATGCGCGACAAAAAAAAACCTAGACAGTTAACATGTTCTGACATAAATGTGTTTGATATTACTATGGATACCATATAAATTATATAAATTTGAAAGGAGTCTTATTTATTTGTCAAATAACACTAAAATCTCTCGTAAGAGTTGTCCTAGTTTTTTTTTGTCGCGCATAGTACATCTTACATCTTACTTTCAATCAAGTAATTGGGCCAAAATTATCTGTCAAAGTGACCAATTGCACGACAGGTGGAGGACAAGAAGGATGGTAATAATATTGTTAAATTAAGTAAAACAGAATAAAACGCTTGGTTAAGTTTCACTGACTATATAGATTTCTCTACAATTGTTTCGGCCCTGCGGCCATTCTCAACAGTAATTTAATACTGATGTCTTGAGAATGGTCGCAGAGCCGAAACAGTTGTATAGAAATCTATTAAAATCAGTGAAACTTAACCAAGTAGCTAAGTGTTTCATTCTATTTTACTTAATTCAAAAATGTTTCACAAGGGGTAACCACAAGAGACTTACAATTTTATTCATTATTAAATATGTATTAACATTGCGTTAGTATCCAATAAAGAACTCATTCTACACCAGTGTGCCATAATTTGATTCACGGTAAGTATTTTGAGTAAAAGTAAATTCTTCCAAAACGTATTCTTCAGAAACAATCTACAGGGTGTTCAAAGTTATCGGTCCGCTATTACTAACTGTTATTATTCAAGTTACAAAGTTAAATTAAAATTAAATTTAGGGCTCACAATACCGGGCCAAAAAATCAATACCGGTATCCGGTATATTTGATTTTCAAAACCAATCAATCAATTTAAATAAATATTCAAATTAGATGCTTATGATTAGGGATGATATATTAGAAAGAAAGTCATAGGGAAAACATAAAAATATATTTCTAAAGTTAATAAACTACACAAAAAAAATATACAGTTCAAACTATACATTTAATTTAAAAGGTAGAAAAGGGTAGAGGTAAAAAAGAATAATCTTCCATATCTCCGAAACCGTTACTTTAGGGACCCATGTTTATCGAGACTTTTTTCTTTGTTGTTGTTCATACTACTACCCCCTTAAATATTTTAAATAAAAATTTATTTAATTTATTTAAATTTTAAACAAAATACCGGTATTTTAGAATTAATACAGGTTTTTTAATACCGGAAAAAATTAGCCGGAATACCGGTTATCGGGATTCCGGTTTGTGAGCCCTAGTTAAATTAGCAGACAAGTAGTATTCTTTCGGATTTAGATAAAGAAAACAATTGAATATTAGGTTTTTCAGTTATTCAAAGAAACAACTTTTTTAATAGGACACTGTATATTTTCCGAGTAATACACACTTAAACTTTCTGAAGTTTATCCAAGGAGGCAACGGAAATGATAAAAAAATATCTTTTACGCATATTTAAACAGTACAAACTTGCAAATTCTCGACCTAGATGTCTGGTGAGTTTCCAAGATGTTTCAAAATACGACAGTACACTGGTTTCTGTTTCATTGTCAATTATAAATTATATATTTTTCGTGATTTTTAAATGAAGCTTAATTTATTGTCATTATTCTTTATAAGCTCAGAAAATATCGCGTTGTTTGTACTTGACGATCAGGAAATGAAAGATATTAATATTGTAATTCTTTTACAACTATGTTCGTTGCCGCCAAATATGGCTCTGGCTTGTCACATTTGACAAACTGACTAAACAATATTATTGACGTTTGATACGTTTGTTCAAATTTGATGAAATGTTTACCATCCTAAACCAAAGAAACAAAAAATGTCTTGTCAAAATATTGACTACTAAAGTTTTATTAATAAAAAACTTCCGAAAGTTTAAGTGTGCATTACTTGATTGTTGTTAACTTAAGAGTGGTAGTATTTTAACAATTTTCAGTTGAGAATTAAAATATATTTTAAAATATGTAACAATATAGGTATTGAATAACTCAAAAACCTGATGTTTAAGTAAGTTTTGTCAACATTTTTTGTCTATACCGTTAGAGGCCTCCGCCACTTTAAATTCTGTTTCCCGGGCATCTCGGCCTATGTTCACAATTAAAAAATAAATTCTCGCATACAAGCCCTAAAAACGAATTATCTAGAATCTCTCAGGATTTTTTAATATATTTTATTATAAACAAATACAACCAACAAAAAATAAAATTAAAAAAACCCTGACTTTTGATTGTAGAAAATTGCTGTTCAAACAATTTTTGTTCTTTTAATTTTATGCAAAATGTTCATTTCTGGCGATTTGTTGGAAAAACGAGATTGTAAATATTTTCATCCATCCATTTCGACTAGGCGGGGTGCGAAGGCAGAGGCCATTCGTGAAGTACCCGCCCGAAGGCATCCTAATTTACATTAGTTTGTATGGGAGCATCATTAGCATCATTAGTTTTGTATGGGAGCGTGCCAACGGCCGGAAAAATTGAAAATAATATGTCGGCGCATGAAATTCTGACGAATTGCTGATCAATGATTTTTTTTCTCTTGAAAATACGAGAATAGTTCATCCGGATTTTTCTTGATTCCTGTTCTATGGATTGTGGGGAACAATGCTACATCATTAGTTTTTGTATCGGAGCGTGCCAACGGCCGGAAAATGGAAAATAAGATGTCGTCTCATGGATTTGTGACTAATTGCAGATACTTAAATGATTCTTTCTCTCGGAAATATGAAAATAGTACATCTGGATTTTTCTTGATTCCTGTTCTATGGATTCTGGGGAACAATGTTGTGCCAAAGGGCGGAAAATGGAAAATAAGATTTCGTAGCATGGATTTCTGACTAATTACAGATACATGATTTTTTTCCTCGAAAATATGAAAATAGTACATCCATATTTTTCTTGATTCCTGTTCTATGGATTGTGGGGTACAATACTGCATCATTAGTTTTAGCATGGGAGCATGCCAACGATCGGAAAATGTGAAATAAGAATAAATGTGTGGGGTTGAAATAGGGTGTAAATTATTCTGGTGCGCTAAGAGGACCATCCTACCTCCAATGATTATTTTATAAATCTATTGCTGGAATCTATTGCTAACTTCACACCCATCAGTTTTGTGGTGATATTTTAGGCGTTTATTTTGTAACTGTGTGATTGTGACTTGAACACGGTAAGTACATACTAGTTAATATATTGCTTATGTAAATCTTGAACACAAAATCTGATGTGAGGCAGGCACCTGCCTTTTTCCATATAAGGCGTGGGCCAAATGCAAGTTTCTTTATAAAAATGCAATAAAATGACCAAATATATATTTTTTCCGTATATTATGGCTTCTTTAAAAAGAGCAAACATTCCCATTATGTATGGAACACGACTTCATTCGTGGGGTTGCCTCAAATAGCTACGCAGGCGCAGTAGCGCATTCTGTTAGCCCAATTCTTAAGGACGTTGTTGATGGTTTCGGGCTCTACTTGGCGAATGGTTCGGCCAATGTTCAACTTAAGGGCCTGAATCGTTTGTGGATTGCCCGCATAACATCGATCTTTCGGCGTAACATCAACGGCGTCAAATCGCAGCACCAAGGCGGCCAATTGTGCACACAGATGCACAAAGAAATTGTGCACAAAAATCGATTGTTTGATAGGCTGTATGGCATGTCGCTCCATTCTGTTAAAACCAAAGATGGTCCAAGTTCATGTCCTCAATTTCTGGCCACAGAAAGTCTGTTAACATTCCGTTCCGTTGACCGTAACGACGTTTCCATCATCACATGATTTAAAAAGAAAGCACTAATTGGGCCACCCTTTATAGGGTTATTCAAATTCGATTATCACTATGGGGATATCGGAAATGGTATACAAGAGATGGCTTGTTTATTGGCTCATGTGGCTTGTTTATTGGTACTGAACAAGATTTTTATTTGGGAGCAAGCGCCGCCGATGGAGTAGTAATAGGTGAATATGCAATAATTGAAATTAAATGTCCCTTTACCGCCAATAAAATGTCAATTAAAGATCTGGTCGAGGAAAAAAAAAAGAAAATTTCTAGAAAAAATTGACAATGAAATAAGATTAAAAAGGAATGACAATTATTATTACCAGATACAAAGACAATTGCATATATGTAATAAGGAACAGTGCTTCTTTTTAGAGGTCTCCTTTTGGTGATCCACATTTATAGAAAATAAAACGTGATGAAAAATTTTGAACCAATAAAATGAAGGATAAGTTATGCCATTTTTACTACGATTATTTTTACAAAAAATGGTATCATCATATAACATGTTTATGTTTCTTGCCTAAAAAGGTTCGAAAATATCATAATATGTATTTATATGAATGTCAAAATTATGTTTACTTTATTTATCATTGAAATTTAATGTTTTCCTTAAGCAAGGCCGACATTCAAAAGGTTCAAAAATAGATCTGTATTTGTTCAGACTGTCAATTACTATTTGTATACTCCTAACTCTGGGTATTTTTTTATCCGGATATAATGTTGCTATAATAAAACTTTAAAAACTGATGTTTGTCTTTAATTGTATAATGATAATGATAAGACATTTTAACACATCGATTAATGAAACTTCGAAACTGACAATAAAATTACAAGCTTCTGTAAATAAATGGTACGTGACCGAATCACGGCTCTGGCGCTGAGGCATATTTATTTGAGGGTCTCGTTACCTGATCACTTTTGTGACGATCGACTACGATTTTTTGCCTGGACATGAAAATTTAACGCCCTGGCAGGCGGTGCGGCGAACCTCGACCCTTTCCCCTCTGGGGAAAATCTTCCCTATCTACGGGGACGCACAATAATTATATGAACTACAAAAATATTATAACGAAAGTGTGAAAAAAATATTTACGAAAATATTTTTAAAACACATTCCGAATACCAATTACATTTCCGAGCTTAAAGTTTTAGGCAATGAATAATGTTCTAATTTGCGGAAGCTAGCGGGAGAAATTTCCAGCAGGGAATGACAGGCGTCCATTCAACCCAGCAAAAATGTGCCGATCCTGAGTCTTTATTTTTCAAGTTTACCAATATAAAAATTATTGTATATCAAATATATGTTATACTATGATAACAACACTAAACCTAAACTAAAAACTAAAACCACTGGTGCCGGCCATTGTTTTAAATATGAGGAATCTGAGCTTGAGAAAATGTAGCAGAAGAAATTTCAAACTGAAAATGACGTAAATACCTCTGCACCTCTGCAGAAAATGGGCCAGGCCAATCATGGGCCTATATTTTCAAGGTCATCAAATAAAATCAAAACTGCAGCAGCACGCGGTACACCGCTCCATTTCACTGTAATTCACATTAAATTTTACCATAGAATAAAGTAAATCGGAGACTGTAGGACCAGGCCTCGCAATATTTACACCGAAAACGCGAGAAATATTGTAGTGCAAATCATAAAGTTTAAATAAATGTTAGGATTTCCAATATACAAATCTGTAAACGCGGGTGTCGCAGCAATATTAAAAAATCATGTGGCTTCAGTGATTCAGTTAGTACACGATTCCGCAGTGCGCGGTGCGAAGCTACTCGAAGTACAAGCTCGCGGCGCGGCGGCGGTTCTGGTATGTTCTGCGAGTCGCGAAACACGACTCATTCTCGGCATATGCGCGTAGGGTGATTCATTCGCGAACGAATCATTTCAGTGAACTGATTCAAAATATTCGAATTACTTTAAAAATTAGCATATCCGCTACTTGCTACACTGAGAAAAATGTGTGAAATTATTATACTCAAATCTCCTAATATTAATTTATTGTAAACACGGAACAAAATTTATAAGGGGTACCTTTGAAAAAGTGTTCGCATCATCAATCCAGTATTTAACCATAAAACGTTCCTATAACAGTTGGGGCCGGCCGCTCGTGGTATTGAAAATGCAAATTTATGCACATTACAAGGTACTGAGACGCAACCATGGCGACGCGCGACGCCACGCCACAAGTAGGTGTGGTTTCGTTGTTATTATTGCTAAGTTGTACTGGGGGGCCCAAGAAAATTTTGGTTCGGTCCTGACCAGCACGATCGTAAATGAGCGTCGTGCGGCGCAAGTTACGACGAGAAGGCGTAAATCAGCGCGCGGACATTTAAAACAAATAAAACGGCGGCGCACATATTTATACGTACGTACGTATTACACACAGAAAAATACAAAAATACATAAATACATATATATATATATATACATAGCGAGACCGACGGTTCAATGCCGTCGATCGGCGAGAACGCAAAACGCTCCCGAAAAAGAAACAACGCAATACGATCGTTCCGCTCCTTTCGCCGCCGAGCACGCCGCAAGTCCACGTAACCATGACAACGACCTCGCGGTTCAAAGGCGCACTTCCAATTAACGAAGCGTCGCACCATTCATGAGAGCCGCGAAATATATCGCAATAAGAAAACAGATCGAAAACGGGGAGGGCCGCGACGGAATAGTACGTACGTCACGGTGATTCACATGCTCCAAAATACGCGGAATGGAGGACGAGGACTGGGCAGAGGCGCGCTGACGCACGTACGTACTTCGTACGTAAGCACGCTGCTGTGTCGTTCTTGCGACAGCGATAATGCCTTTCGGCGGGAGCCTTACCTCGGATGCGCCCAATAAACGGCTTCCGGTGGAGCCGCATCCTGTGGCGAAGTCATGTGTCGCGCGTGCACGTGTTCACATCCTGTCTGACGACGCGTCCTCTCCTCCGCTCATACTCCATTGCTGCCGCCGCCGCTGCTTCGCGGCCTGCCACCTCCGAACTTTCAACACAATCACACCTGTAACGGGGTCCGTCCGTCCCGTCGGGGGAGGACGCGTGCTGCACCTCCGGGACGATGGCTTTTGTTTTTCTGGCATTTTGGCGCGTTTTTCTCGGGACACGGCGCGACACAACACCAACAGTTCACACAGAAGACTGAGCGCGCGCCGGCAGCCGCCTAGATGGCGCACACCGAGCGCGCGGAAGGGGGGCCGACGGCGACGGCAAGGAACGAGCGGAGGCTCCGAGAGGACAGTCTACCGGGTAGACTCTACCCACTCTTCAGTGGACTCGCCCGGAAGTGCCTTTACCAGGCCGTCGACACAGCCTGCATGTACACACGCATGTACGAACGAATACACACTTGCGTACACACAAAAACTACCAAAGCCTCGTGCACACACATGCCGACACATTTGAGCGCAGAATTAAAAAAAAATAGCCGCGCATAAAGCTTCCGAATGAGATCTCTAGCACTTCCGCGAAGCAGTGGGCGCGATGGTCGGAGGAGAGAGGCGGCAACGCTCGTCGACGATCAATGTGAGGGAGAGGAAGGGCGCGCGCGTGTTTGTGTCTGTATGTATATGTGCGCGGATGGCGAGGGGGTGAACGTACTATTACTACTACACACCCCGTTCGCACTTACGCTCACGTCGCCATCAGCGCCTGGCCATGATTTCATTAAAAGGATCGGCAATCGAAATCGCAAACAGCAATGGGACGAGGAAACCCAATAAACGACATCCGGTTTTGCAGTTTTAGTTTGAATCGCTAATGGTGCGTCCGTACGCTGCAATATTTTGTATTTGTTATGGGTCACAGCATCGCATAAGACGAGCTCTGCGAGTCAGGTGTGACCGTAGTTTGATCCATAAAATGTTTCCACCCAGAAATTGATTAGCATGTTCGGCTTTTACCTTAACCGCAGCCATATGTCTTGTACTAGTTTTGGTAGGAACAGTATGTTGAGCATTTATTGACGGTCTTCAGAGTTATTATAACCTACCATATTAAATCTGGTAGTCATTATTTCCAAATTTTACTCAGAACTGTATATTTTCTTGTGTGCGACAACTTAGTGGAGGGCCTGGCTTTAAACTCAGGAAACAATATCAGCAATTTACCGCCCATCAGCCTTTACAGGCAACGGGCAACCATCCTCTGCCAAATACACTCAGCCAGTGTATCTGCCCCCAAGGATACTCCCACCACAGGGGTTTGTGGCAATGATAAAACAGTAGGTGCCATGCATTAGTGGAACACTCGACCACACAACATCAATGCGTGTGGGAAAGTCTATACTGTTCGAATGGGGACATGACACTCGAAGAAGTACGAGCGGGTACAAAAAATATACAGGGTGTCTCTAAATTATGTGGACATGGCTTAACCACAGATTACTGGGATAAAAAAAACGATTTAACACAACTTGTTTATATCTATACAAATGCGTTTGGTTTCGCCAGTATTCAGCTTCAAAGTTAATTTAAAAAAAAACAAAATTTGGTTATAACAAGAGAACGTTTACATTGATGTGGATGTTGTTTGGTATGACACTTTATACGGGTATAACTCATATTTTTACATAATATTGTTATTCTCAGTAGACCGGTATAAAACAAGGGTGGCTCAACATTAATACATCCATATTTTTTAATGACAAAGCAAATAAATTTAAAAAAAAAAAAAAATCGGACGCAGGCATTCATATTATTAAGTTTTTTTGTATCTTTATAGTTTTTGATATCTGTTACAGTTTCAGCACATAAAAATAAAATATGAGTGACTGCGCTACCCTCGTTTGGAAGCAAATCATCAGTGAACAGAATTTTCTGGTTAAAAAGTATATCTTCGGCTCTTATATATAATATAATCAGCGGGTAAAAGCTCTTGCACTGTTTCGATAAGGTATGGATGAAGCAATTGCTCCTTGAGAACTCTATGCACTGAATCCTTAGAAATTCCTACTTCCTGTGCCATGCATCGAGTACTTACTTCCGCATGTTCTGACACTATTTTTTTTTTTTTTCCTCGTTATTAGGGTTGCGAGTTGTACGACGACGTTCAGGATCGCCGATCACTGGTGCAAAACTTCCCGTTTTGCGAAGGCGTCTTTCGATGTTTGCAAAGATTTTATGATTTGACACGTGAAGATTAGGAAACCTTCCACTGTATACTCGAACGCTACGGTGACAATTTCCCTCGCAAAATCCTAAAACCAGCAACATATCTATTTTTTCGGCGTAAGTGTACTTTATATTCATTATTGTAAATAAACCATCATTTAAAAAAAAATTTTGCTTAGTCATTAAAAATATGAATGTGTAAGAACCTAATAATATTAAAGTCCATAATTTTACGAGTCGGAACAAAACTGCGTAAATATCATATCAGGCCGCGGCCGACGACGCGTTGGCCCAGCGAGGTCAGTCATTTTGCTGACTTCTTAATTTTAGGCAAATGTAAATAAGCACACGATCAAAATGATGACACAGAAATAGGTCGTGGGAATACGACGGGAACTCGAAACGGCGATTGCGTAATTCGGTGACACGTATGAGATTGCGGAACGCAGATTTAACATAGGACAGGGGAAGAAGAGTAAAAAGTGGGGAACAGTATAAATAGAAGTGCGGAACTTAAACGAGAGCAGTTAGATGTACCGATCGAGACAGAACGTCACGCTGTCCGACGACGACTCGTATACTTTAAACATTAATTCCTCAGGTGAATATATAACACGAGTTTATCAAATGTAATTCACACTAACAATTCCAAAGTCAATTCCATACTAATAATGTAACCTATCTAGTGATATTACCGCGCCTTGCCGCTGGTAATGAACGAAGTTTAATAAAGGTATGAAATGTAGGGAGCCTCACGCCACTAAATGCGGAGTTGAACCTTTATACCTTGTCCTGACAATATTTTCGTACTGACAGGAGAATATTGTAACATGCCTTCCTTTCCGTCGTCGCAAAACATTTGATCAAACATCTTTTCACACTAACAATTCTAAAGTAATTTATCCATAATAATGTAACCTATCTAGTGATATTACCGCGCCTTGCCGCTGGTAATGAACGAAGTTTAATAAAGGTATGAAATGTAGGGAGCCTCACGCCACTAAATGCGGAGTTGAACCTAACTGCATTTTATACCTTGTCCTGGCAATATTTTCGTACTGACAGGAGAATATTGTAATATGCCTTCCTTTCCTCGTCGCAAACATTTGATAAACAATGTGGCCTCATTAATTAATCGGTAGTTAAATAAAAAGTTGCGTCAGGGGAACATAACGTAATAATTTCGATATAAATAATTCAATGATATTTGTAATTAAATCGTATAATTAAACTTGCTCAGCGCTCCGATATTCAAGAAATCTCAGAATTATGAATGAATGAAACGAATGTTTGTATGTGCTAAAGTAGATAGAAAAGTAGAAGTAGAATTGAGCTTTATCATACTAATCTATAATCAATTTTGAATAACAATACCTATTAAAGTTTTTATGATCACATGGCTGATAATGTTGGTAGACGCGAATACTAGCAATATATCCGAATGAGGACACATTGGGTGCTTGAAGCACTGGAATCGCTTGAAGTACTTTAATGTGAAGTTATGTGATTCGTTCCTATCCACAAGGTGGCGTTGAAATACGTTGGTAGGCACCATGCTAATGAATTTCTATGCAGTGATGACATGTATCAGATATCCATCTCGGCACAATTTGAAGATTATGGTGCATGAAGTCGCTAAGTAACACTTTGTAATTCCAACCGCAGTGTTAATAAGTTACTCAGTTTTCAAAATAAAATAAATCATTCAAATTCAAAGAACATAATAAATTTTCAATAATTATTAAACAAATCTATTCAAAAATTTAAATAAATATAACTAAATAAATAACGTCCAATTAGAGTAACAAAATTGTCTTTTATTTACCTGTCGCTTGCATAACCTTTTAAAATGAATAAATCATATGAAATCCATATATCTGTGTTTTATTTACTAACAAAAATTACTAACACACATTACCCATAAAACGAACTAAACTGAGTTATCACGATTTTGATTTAAAATCAAACATAACGTAAAGTACTACCACTAAATCACAAGCCAAATCAATATTACAAATTACGAGAATTTGTCAATCACGAGCCAAATCAATTACTTGAATTATAAGAATTCATGTAATATGCAGTTCAATAAATTAAATGCATGCAATTGCATTTTAGGATGAATTGCAGTTAAATAAATGCAAGGAATAATAAATATTACAAATTATGAGAATTTGTACACCTGGGTTCGAACCGTTACAAATGTATTAATGTTGGGCCAACTTTGTTTTATACCCAACCGGTATACTGATAATAACAATATTATGTCAACATATGAGTTATACCCGTATAAAGTGTCATACCAAACAATATTTAAATCAATGTAAACGTTCTCTTGTTATAAATAAATTTTGTTTTTTTTAAACTAACTTTGAAGCTGAATACTGACCAAACCAAACGCATTTGTATATAGATAAGTTGTGTTAAATCGTATAAATACAATGTGGAAATTAAGTAGCGGATAAATTCGGCAACTCTGTTAATGTGTATGAAAAAAAATCTAAAAGGGAGATGGCGGTATAAATAACTGCGCATATGATTTTTTTTTCAGATTTTAAAAACAAAATTTTAAAAGTTATGACGTCATTATTGTTTTTTTTAATGACAACCTACATTTTTTATAATTTATTTCGGTAGAGCTTTTTAATCAGTTTTCAACCATACAACATTTTGAATAGGTTAGATAAGAAATAAATCAATAAAAACGGCCCTAAAGTTAAAAAAGATTAATAAAATTAACAAACTAATCCTCGTTATTATTATTTCGATGTTTGCAAAGATTTTATGATTTGACACGTGAAGATTAGGAAACCTTTCACTGTATGCTCGAACGCTATGGTGACAATTTCCCTTGGGTTAAAACAAAAAAAAAATAACAAGGCTTCGAAAATTACTGTAAATGTTCAAACTGATGACCCTGCACCATCTGGCAATACCCCAACGGTAATAAAATGCATTCACCACGTTTTGAAGCATTCGTTATTAACCTACACTCATGCGTCATGCCGAATTGTTTCTTTAAGGTCCTCTATACCATGTTTTTCAAGAGCCCGCATAGAAAAAAATCTGATGATGTTAGATCAGGGGACCTAGTCGGCCATTCCACTGGACCCATTCTTCCTACCCATCTTTACTTGTAAGCTGTTTTTTAAAATTCTTTTTGTATGTCTATTCAAAATGTTATATGGTTGAAAACAGATTAAACAGTTCTACCGAAATAAAAAATAAAAAATGTAGGTTGTCATTTAAAAAAAACATTAATGACGTCATAACTTTTAAAATTTTGTTTTTTTTAAATCTGAAAAAAATATTTTCATATGCGCAGAAATTTATATCGCTATCTCCCTTCTAGATTTTTTTCTCTCTCATACACATTAACGGAGCTACCGAATTTATCCGCTACTTAATTTCCACACTGTATATATAACGTAACGTAACGTTAAAGTCCAACTTCCTGTTCTTGGACTTTAACCCGTTAGCATCAATTCTATATATACAGTCTGTTAGCATCAATTCTATATATACAGCCCTTCTTCATTGATAGCTCGTTAACAGGTCAGACATATTTGGAGCTATTGAGAGATGGGGCTCCACCTCATCTCAAGGAAGTCTTCCAAGGCAGGTGGATTGGCAGAACGGGTTTTGTTGAATGGCCAGCGCGTTCACCTGACCTGACCCCTTTACATTTTTTCTTATGGGGTTACATCAAAAGTAAAGTATACTTTAATCGGCCAACCACAATTGAACAATTGAAAGAACGGATCCAAGTCGAAATGGGACAAATACAGCCAGAAGTTCTCCTCAATGTCTGTGCGGCCTTTCGACATCGATTGGCACACTGTCAAGAACAAAATGGTCAACAATTTGAACGTCTAATTTGTTTTTTTTCCCTAACCAATATTTTCTTCCGTTATTTTAATTATTTTTGTGACTTCATATTATTTTAAAACATATCTTAAAACAAGTCGTTAGTATATTTTCTCGATAAAAATTTCTTTTGGTTTTTCTGTTCTTATTTTTGTAATTGATGATATTGTAATAAAAATGTTTTTCAGGTTGATCAATTTTGTTTTATTCCAATATTTATAATCCAACCTAATTTTGTTTTAACTGACGTTGTTTTGAATGGTAACTGGATGCATTCTGCACATTGAAATAATGATTTAATAGTTTTACTTTAACGTACTTTTTCTCAATTTTTTTCAAATGTTACATATTAAAAATGTCATGTTGTTGAAAACATAATAAAAAGTACTATCAAAATCAATGCTAAAAAATATAAGATGTCATTTAAAAAAAAAATGCTCTGACGTCATAACTTCAAAACGAGAGAGATGGAAAATTGAAAATGGTCTCAAAATATTTGTTTGAAAAAAAAAAAATCATTTTGACCTGTTGTAGCGTTTTTCGAACATTTATACAGGGAAAAAAATAAAGCCAGGTCTTAATGCGCTCCCTGTATATGGGTTTTACTTACTAACAAAAATTACTAATAGACACATTACCCATTAAACGAACCCAATTAAGTTGACAGATAATGATTTAAAAAATCACACTAACGTAAAGTACCATCACTAAATCACGAGCCAAATAAAAATTACAAACTATGAGAATTTGTATAAGACCTGGGTGCGAACCGTTACAACTATAACCGCCAACGTGCAGCTTCGCATATGGCCCCAGCAGAAGAATTGAGTTTTTCTAATTTTATGTCTTCTTGACATGTAAAAGCTTGTTCACCATCATCTAGACTGGCTCGGTAAGTGATTCTTTACAGGCCACATGCAGGTAAAGGGTCAAGGGTTGCCACGACAACTTTTCCGCACACTTCTGGAAATGGTTGACAATTTAAGGGCTACTAGAGGGCACTTAGGCTACTAGAGTAAGGCCTGATTTACTCATGCCACAGAGGAAGGCCCCCTTCGGGGACGCAAAGTTTGAAACAAACACTTCTCCGCCGCCGCCAGGCCTCATTTACCGGACCAGTCAAGATGACAGTAAACAACGACATTGACAATTCGAGCTGTCATCACTAACATCAAACTATGTTTCTGGAGATGTTAAAGATGTAAAGAGATGTTAATTATTTTCAAGGATTTTCATTTGCAAGAGGACACAAAACGTTATACGCGGCACTCCGCTCATTTGCAATTAGCCTACTGGGGCTCACCGGATTACCGGACTGGTTCGTACGTCGCTCAAGCAAACTTTCCGGCTCACGTAAAGGCTAATTTACTAGGCTTTCCAGGTAAATAACTATTATAAGCGTCGACTGACATATAGGCCCAAATGGAGTCTATTATTCTTCCTGTGGTTCCATCTCCTTACGGAGGTTGTAAATCACCATGGCTGTGTCACCTTTACTTTTTTGACTGTCACCCTAAACTAGTCATACGATGTGCAGCCAAGCCATGTTTTTAAGGTTATTAAGCCAGGCAATGCTTCTGACTATACCTTATTGCCCCTTACATTATGATGCATGCCTCAGCAACGAATATTTCTCGCCTCTCATGACGTGCCCCAGGTACTCTTTACCCATATTTGGCAGCAGCTCCGTGTTCGTCACTTTCTCCGTCCATGACAATTTCTTCATTCGACATTAACACAGACGTGAATTTAACTTTACATATATTTTTTTAAATAAATCAAGGTTTTAATTTTTCCGCATATATGTACAATTTCAAAAAGTATTAACAAAATGCTATATGTGATTTCGTACAATCCGTATATTTGCATGAGATTTCCCCCAGCGCGCTCGCTGTATACGTCAAATTTATATTTGTTTTTATGTACCTCTGCGCTGATATAATGTATTCATTAGAGATTGCTAATGTTTTTGACAACAATTGCTTGACGTAATAAGTGTGAATATATATAAATTCAACCTTATTTTTCAAAAACGCATGAGACTCGGAACATCCTCAACCAAAGTCTGCGTACTTGCTGGAAAGTTGCGGAACACGTGACGATCCTGTAAGACTCGGATGCGCGTTCCTTAAGCACCACCCTAGTTGAAGATGAGTCGAGGATCAGAATTTACACCGCATATGTTTGTTTATTTAGATCTGTTCACAAAATTATAAACGACAACTACGATATTTGATTTTATAAATTGCTATGTATTTTTTGTTTTCCTAACCCAATTTAGCCCAACATTTCATTTTTTTACAATAATGAAAGGGCGCCTTTAGATGAAATTAGATTATGAAGGGCGCGAAAGTCGACGTCGCCCTTTTCTGACTAAGTTATTACGTGTCGGTTAAGCAGGGTTAGGTAAGTTTAGGATACAACAGTAGTGATCCCGAATGGGTTGCTACTGACTGAACATATTTCATATATCTTATAATAGTGGGTCCTGAGGAACAATCACTGTACACTTTCTGGGTTCCCGTAACAGATATTCCTTGGGTCGGATGCCAGGGATCCTAGTAGTGCCTAACGTGTTAATTAAGAAAGCATGTTAAAACATTTGAAGTTTATTCACTTTTATCCACTTTTGGATTATATTTATGCCGCACAAAATAAATTAATACAAACTTGTTTGCTTATTTATTTGGTAAACATTATCGACGATCTATACAAAATATATCAAAGGAATTTTCGAAGTTCCAGTAGCGAATAGTTTTCTGACAGGAAAATTATGCCAATCCGATTTTTAACTTACCCTCAATTTTGGAAAGACGGGGCATATACAAATACATCGGCATGAATGCAAAGGACTGATACTGTTTTCACGGGGAACTTATTTGTATAACACGTCTTGACCAAATATTATGGGACCCACACCATAATTCTAATAACCTTGTGAATTTGTGGCCAAGACGCAATCTATCCTATGAGGAAATTTTAATAGTTTATACACATATTTGTGTAGTAATGATTTAAATGCATACAAAAACTAGAAGTATCTACATACAATATGTGAAATAAACAATTCATGCCAAAGATGTCCCGCGGCGCACAATCACAACAAAATTAAAAATAACGATCGACCGAGCCCTAATCTCGTGCTGTCGGAGAGATAAAATGCTCGTCTATGTGCAGAGTCATCAGCTAGGGCTTTGGCTGCGCCGACCGATTCCAGGAAACACGGTCAGTATCCTTAACCTGGACCCCACGCATTCCTTTAACGAGGAGCGTTATGAGAACAGTTACACAACAGAACACAGCTTCGCGCCACACGGACATACGTTATACAGGGCGACCAAATAATGTATGGATAATAAGCCGGAGACAGTAAACACAACACGAATGATAGGTTGCAGCAACGGGATATAATAATTTTGATTTATTTTGGAGGAAAACTACAACTAAGGAAGTTAAACCTGTGACCGGTTTGAAATTAAAATGTTCGCCGATCCCCAAACTGAACCTAATGCGAAATTGTCATCATTATATTGAACCAGAATTGCCTTAGACAATTTAAACCGGCCTTAGGACACATATGAGATATGATAGGGTATTATAGCAACCAACACTTACATATTAAAATCGGTAGTCCTTATGGTACCATTAGGACATCCTCAAGTACGCGTCGTGAATGGTAGTACCACAATTAAGATATCCTTGATGAGTGTAGTTGGTTTTATACATTTGACCAGAGAACTGGTATAATCAGTAGCCGTATTTTTTTTGTAATCAGCGATAATAGACTATGCTCCGTTTTCACAAGAGCTCTTCCGAAAATCGACCGCCAATTACTCTACATCGCCAAATAACGGCGACTTTAAACTTAATCCACGTATTAAATACAATGCAGCCAATAAGTGTGGAAATAATCAGCCCGATACGTGTTCACATTTATGGTTCTCGAAACGAGGAGCGCTGGGAGAGTCAGTTAATAATTAAAAGCGCCGAGTAGTATGGTCTGCGTTGTTCTAAAATTGTATTAAATTGTAAAAATTGTAAAATGTATTAAAATGGGAAAAAAAAACAAAATGTGCACCCGGATACCATCAACTACATATTCAGACCAGCCATAGATAGAATCAAATGGGCTAAGGTGATCGCCAACGTCTTTAGAAGATAAAGCACCCGAAGAAGAAGACGATTAAGATACCTATTGGAAGTAGTTTCTACTACCTTGTGGATATTTGCAAACGGAAGATAACTTATCCTCAACTTTGAAACGATCAGACCTACAATGATTAAGCCCTTTGCCCGTTGAAAGATAATGGACGATACTCTTTCCATCTACAGATGAAGTTGCAAATATTTGGGGTTTAAGATAGCTACATGGAGTTCCGTGATGGGTATGAGTTTTCTTCATCAACTTTGGAATAACCGGGCGTTAGATGAGAGTGCTCTAATGGCGACACTACGACTAACATCGACAGAAAAAAAAAACACTGATCCTCTTAGTGATTATTGTCGAAAAATGTTCCTCCAAATTAAAATTACGTTTCAATATACAGGACGGGTCATAATTAGATGTAAAAAATGTAACCAACGCTTATTGGGGCCAATACAAAGCAATTCACCTCATACTACACCTTCGTACCAACATGCTCCCTGAAAAACATATAGGGTGTCAATGAAACGAAAAAAAGAAAAATTCTATTGTTGGAAAGTAAACATTTACATTTTTAAAATCTAGGAAGCCTGATTTTGATAGTCAATTTTAATTTTTAAACAATATCAAGACAATGGCTGTCATAAAGAATATTTAATTGTTTGAAAGTCTCTGTTGTTCGTTAAAATGACGATTATTCAGAGGTGATTTTACTCCAAGCGAAATAGCAGATATTATTTTCGTATATGGCTTTTGCCTTAGCCTTAGCAGTCGTTACGAAATGCCGCCGCAGATTCGTTAACAGAAGAATCCTAAATCAGCAGGTCTTTACTTCAATCTTTCGATGATTGGGTGAGGTTGGTCTTCCGCTAGGTCAAGGAGCTGGTGTACCGCACCGGGAAAATGTAATTCAAGTAGAGAAGAGATTGGTTTTTTTTAGACAACCTACTACAAGTACTCGCCGAATTTCTGCGCAGTTAAATCTGTCACAAAGTTTTGTTTCGCGACCTCTGCATATGGAGGAGTTACACCCTTACTATTATACGGGTGTTTAAGCTCTTCATCCTGGGGATGCCGAGAAACGTGTAGTTTTTTGTCGCTGACTTCTTGAAAGGATAAATAACGATCCCAATTTTATTCTATCTATGTTATTCGCCGATAAATTTTACCAGGGACGGAATTACAAACTTTCGGAACCTGCACTCAATTGAACCTGCATTCATTAGACAACCCCCATGTAAGGAGGAGTAGAAGGTTCCAGCAACGATTTTCTGTCAATGTATGGGGAGGAATATGCAATGCTTCTTTACTGGAGTTACGAGAACTCGATAATCGCCTGCTGCCTGCTAATCGAAAGTCTCGTTATCGAGACTTTCTTGAACACAATCTGCATGATATACTTGAAGACATCCCGTTAAACATTAGACAACAGATGTGCCTCCAACAAGACAACACTCTCCTCACAATGGCAGAATCGTTACGGAATGGTTAAACGACTATTTCAATGGTAGATGGATCGGCCGGTTTGGTCCTGTGAGATGGCCGACAAGGAGTCCCAACTTAAATCCGCTGGATTTCTTTTTATGGGGATTTTTAAAACGGCTAGTTTTCCGTGAGGTAATTGACACAAGGGAACAGTTACAGCAAAGAATTTTCGAGGCTGTTAATGAAATTCTTCAAAACTACAATGTCAGCAAGAATATGGATCGTTAGTACGACGGTGTCATGCTTGTATGGAGGCTGGAGGGCGGCAGTTTGAACATTTGTTATGGTTTTCAATCAGTTTTGTTAATTTGGGTTTATTTTGATGGATTTTCAAATTAATCGCATAACTTTTTTTCTTCAAGCAGCATTTTGATACGAAGGTGTATTAGGTTAATTGCTTTGTATTGGCCCAAATAAGCTTTGGTTGCATTTTTTTACATCTAATTATGACGCACCCTGTATACTAACTTCCAGAGCTTTGGAATTGCATAGAACACGATTCTATTAAGGTATTCAACATATTTGCAGGTATGCATGTTTTTTTTTTCTAAATCGCCCAGAGCAGAGCAATACGTCGCGGCATATTTCATTCATAACCGTCGACCAAGAGTCCGTTACGTGTAAACACATGCATGTACGTGTGTGGAGGTCCGTTTAGGATGGGGCTGTGTGAGTGCATTAGGTCCATCGTCCACTAATTAGCTGAATTAGCGGCAGGCAGCGCGATGCCATTGACCTCCCCCGCGGACTCCAGCGGCGGACAATCGGGGGGAGGCGGGGACACCACGCCAGACCTTGAACCCGAACCCCTCTGTTCCGAATCGATCGCTTCCACTGCCGCCGGAACTTCCAAGGAACGCCGGCGGACCGCGAGGCGGCGACGAAAAAACGAGCAAAAAGCGGCTAATGTGTGCGGGAATGCACGCAACTGAATTGGTTCTAAGCAATTCTGCTTCTAATTGAAGACGATGCGCTCTTATCGTACCTTGGGCATGCTATCGATTATTTTCGAAAAATATAGTTTGAGATTAATTAGCTGAAAACTTGTGAATCGGGAATTTTCAAAATTTTCGGGAGTATCGAGAAAATATCGATAAATCTGGGATTGGCAAGAGTTGAAGGATAATGGTGAATCGGGGATTAGCTAAAATATGGACTGATGTAGTCTAGACATTTATCGAGGAATGGTAAAAACTTCGGATCGGCAAAATCGGCAACATCGGATTGGCAAGACAAAAATATCGATTAGTCTGGAGGATGGTGATGAAAAGGAAATTAACTACTGACTACATTAAAACCGGAAACAGACTGCGATCACGTCACATAAGCTCACGTACTTTCATGATATATGTATACAGTGATAGAACCTTAGAAACACACTGTGCTTATATTCCATGAGCTCACAACATTAGTTCCTTTTCTTAATTTAATTAAGATCTATATAGATTGTGCTTAGCATTCTTCAAAATGGAAGCTGTTAGCTCAACTAGTTCTGATTGGGAAAAAGAAGTTGAAACTGTATCTGCGTATTTAGATCGTCTGTTGATACTCAGGTGATTTAACATTATAAATAACGTCATGTTCTCTCACTTTTCCAATTAAGACTTCCATTTAAATTACGGGAAAAACAGAAACTATAATTTAACTGCGTAGAAAATTCACGATACAATAGCAAATAAGAAAAATGTGAACTCACTAGTTAAAAATATGTAGATCGACATAAAACAAAAATAGTAACATCACGCGTGGTAACGCCAATGGTGTTTTCCTTTCCAATTATAAATTATTTGTAGATAATGCGCCTGTGATACGAGATCATAAACAAGTCCGTAATGACGCCGCTACGTAGTGGGAGATATGGCGGGCGAGATTTTTTGACATTGCCCGGGCCCTGTCACACTCACATCCGTCACAGCATTGTTAAGTTTTCAGTCTATAAATATGCTATTAAATGGTTCTCGTAATTTACCCTACATTTCGTTAGCAATAAATCTTCTGTGGTCTCTCTTGCTTTTGTCATATAATTCGTATAAAATATATCATATAAAAACTTGCTTGGTAACGTCAAAGCCATGATATGTGTACGCATTATTTTAATCACAATTTATTGTAATGTGTAATAAATTTTATATCCTCTATTGAAAAATTAAATCTTGTATGTACCACGAGCATTAATAACCGATAATGCTCATCTGGTGACATCCATCCCTCGGGCTAGAGTTCCTCGCGCTGCATCACGCATTATCATCGGCGCAACGCTCTTGGCACATAAATAACTATTATGGAAGTGGCCGATAAACGGAAAATGCCAGGGATTTAAGACATCTGGTTTTTTAGTGCCATATGGAACCAGAACCTGACGACAACATGGCTTGTTACAGAGGAGAGGAACCACCACTAATCGACAAATTCGTGACCTTCGCGATTCCTCCTCCCTTGATTGATCTAGAGCGTCCCACCAAAGCAATTGTAAATTTGGTATCTACGTCTCTAGCTTTATCATCTGACCTGTTTTTTATTCGCCTATTCATTTTTACTTTAATATATCCAATAAGTTTTCTTTAACAAATTTTCATTTTGATAATTATATCATTTGGTCCTTCTAGCTACGTAACAATGTACAATGATCATATAGTTTTAACACGAACTCTTCACACTATTGATTTAGAGAGCCTATCTATGCCCAGCTCGCAAGCAGTGGTAAATAACACGGCCATCACGTGCATGAGTCAACTAAATTTAAAAAAAAGGTGTTTTCATTTTCTTAGAGATCTTTGACTTCGTATGGCATTTCCACGTTCCGAGCCGTTTCGCACTGCACTCTCCGGCCTATAATTTCAGGTCGTTATCGCCTCTGCTTAGCGCCCGGCGCTTCTGGGGCTCATTGCGGACAATAATTTACAGACACAGGCTCATACTGGAACACACCCACGTGCACACACTGGTGCATATACACCAAGTGCCAGCGAACTACTAATAACTAGTCGGGGCCCCTTCACACGACGAATTTGCATAATTTAAAAGAGTGCCTCCTGGCCGGTACGAAACTGTGTGAAATATCCCGAACGACAACAAAACAACAGGCCATCCAGGGACCTGCCGACCAGCCAATCGATCCATCTACTATCCATGCCTTCAGTCCATCGATAGCAAGGCGCGCAACGTGAAAGTTGATTATCTCGTTATGAATTATGATGGCACATTGGATGTTTGGGATGCCGATGTATAATGCGATGTGTGTGTGCGTTTGTGTGCGCGTACGTAGGTGCGGTACAATTAGCCGCTGCGGTTAATGGGAAGGTTCAACAGCACTGCGTCTCCTTGAACCGGCCGCGTCCTTGCTGGGCTGGGTGTATGTGTGTATGCCCATCTCTTTCTATGCCACCTCTCGCCGTGCCAACGGCCCCGATGCATTCGCGCGCATTCCGCTGCATCCTTGGAATGCGCCCCCGGCTATCCTTCTGATGGACACAAACAAACTCCCTTTCCCCGTCATTCTTCAGCATGCCTCCGCGAGACGACCCAGAAGTAGTAATATTGACCGCAGCAGAGCGCCCGGTCTCAATCGGCAGGCCGTTCGGCGGCGGCATGCACGCCGACAACCTCTACCAGGCCCACATGCCGGAAATAACCACCAAAAGCCAAAATGGTAACAATTGGTAGTAAGAATCGTGTCGCACATAAATGACTGCAGGTGCATTTAATTAGCCCATCATGATTTCAGATCGCCCGTGTTCATTTGAAACTAATCGCCGGAGTGTCACTCCTCACTAGGGCCAAGCGGGAATATTTTCGGAAAATTAAAAATGCCGCAATGCCAAATCACCCAGTCATTTGTAGAATAATCAAAGACCATTGGATTCGCCACTGGCTCGGGAGAGCTGCGTGACGAACGTGATGATGATGATGATGATGACGTTGTGAGTGATGAAATATATTATTTCAGATAAACGTGATCACTAGAAAAATATGTGGATTTTCGGTTTGTGTGCGCTCTTAGCTTATAACATTTGACATCGCCTATGCATCACTAACTTGAAGTCTTTAGTTTGAAGTAGTGAGTTTTAGAAAACTTCAAAGATCATGATTTCAGACGACCCGTCGTCATTAAAGAGTAATTCAGTACAAAGATAATTGGAGTCGCCGCACAGTGGTCCCAAATCCCGAAAACGTGGACAAAAGCCCAAAATGTGTTTGAAAATACACAAAAATTCTCACTCGGGGGTTTTTAGAGTTGCTAATTACGAATCCGATGTCAACATTACCGAAAACAAAATGGCGGATGCAATATGGCGAACACCTCACCAGAGGTTTTTAAAATTTATTTATAAAAATCTATAATATAGACCGCTAGTTTGGTTGACAGGTAATAACGCTTGCTTAGCATGCATGAAGACCTGGGTTCGAGCCCCAGTACAGGTAATTCATTTGTATGGAGAAAATAGTGCCATTAGCCGTTGGGATTTTCTACAGTAACAAGCACTAACTCAATACACACACACACACACACACACACACCTACACACACACACACTTACACAAATCACACGGCAGAAGGACAACCCCCGTTGGTAGATACACAGTTTGGGATAATATCCCCAACAATTACGTTCACTACTACTGTATAATATATATTTTATATAGCACCCAAATACCATCCTTATTTAAATCATAGATCAAAAGAAAACTTTTCAATACACACTATCAATTTTATACCAGAAAGTAAAAAGAAGACGAACCCCAAATAGAACATAGGTATATAAAAGAATTGGTACCAAGAATGAAAAACCTGGTCGCTAATAAAAAGTGTCAATGTTTAATCTGTTGGTAAAATAGGTCACCTTTGAAAAAATGTATAGTATATGTAATATTTTATTTTCAAAAGTGCCTTCTCACATGTGCCTAATAAAAATAGTAGGTAAACATAATTTTCACAAATTTATTAAAACACAACAATTCTGCGGCCACAATGCGTGGATGCTATGCAATAATTTTATGTGAAAATTTGGGCAGTCTTTTCCTAAGCCATAAACTTTGCTTTGATGCAAATTTATGTCATTTTACCGATGAATTTTCTGTAAAAAAAATGCGAAATACCTACAAAATGCTGAAATTGAATTATGTTTATTATTTAATTAGGCAAATACGAGAAGGCATTATTGAAATTTGAATGCTGCAAATGATATTATATATCCAAAGGTCTCTGTATGGTTTGTAAAATAGAGTCTCAAGAAGTCGTATATATTGCTTGTTTTGTGCCAAATTTGCTTGAAACTGGCTTTGCAAGCAAAATGGCACCTAAAGGCAGTGGCTTTTTTTATGAATTTTAAAGATAAAGGTATGCACTATATGTCTCAATAAGTCATTTGACATAATTCGGCGCGATTTAGAACTTATGACTTATGTTTGTTAAATTTTCCCGACGGAGTATCAGTGTTATTCCCACGCGTTATATGGATGATATCATAATGTTATTATTAATTGTATTGGTTAATCAAGTAAATTTTAGTACTCTACATACTACTAAAGTATTTTACAGTTTGGAAAATTTAAATCGGGTGAATATTCTTTTCTCTGCTTCACTTTCAAGTTGCGCTTGAGATACCTGTTGGAAAACTTCCGCGAATTTATTCCACGAAGGCCAACTTTGAACTGAAATATCACGGCAAAAATAATCCTGAGGGTTTCCTTTCCCATGCCCATATTAGTCCTTAATCCCCCCCAATAGTAGAAATTTCCGGGAAAAAAAGTTTTTTTGTGGGGTTTTGTCCACGTTTTCGGGACTTGGGACCACTGTGAGCCGTGGGTTTAGGGCGGGTTAACAGTATCACATACATCGAGTGTAATGTGAACGAAAACTAAGATATGAGTGAAGACATTAGAATCCATATAAAAACGCTAGAGATGTCTTGTTTAAGGCTGCTTCGCAATGCTTAATATCAGTATTCTTAATATTGTAAGGTCAGATTTGGATCAAATGAAATGAAGCTTTTACAGCATACAGATAATAATAGAATAATTACAGCTACGGTTTTAATTTTCTAATTTTATTTTTAATTGTACGAGTTCGTCTATCTGAATAGAATGCCGTTTTTCGTTTTTAAATATGTCTTAAAATAACTTGCCAAAACAATTATTAAACTGAGTAAAATTATAAACATTTTAACGTGATACGTGAAACACTACCGTCCAGCTTCGCCTGGATAAACCGTCAGCGTTTTTTTTTTTTGTAGTAACGCATGCGAGGCAATATCCAGCCAACAAATGGCTTCGATCACTGAAAAATAGGTGCGAAAAATTAGCGAAGTCTTCATGATTACAATTGATTAGTTCATTTCAGAAACCCCTCAAGTGCATTTTTCTCATATTCGGGAAACAAAGAAAAACATATCTGATGGCCTGATTTTTTTTAATATTAGTTATCACCCTTTCAAAGAGAATATTGCTTGTAATTAAATTAAGATATTTATCCTTTACTGGTTAGGAAAAATTAAAAAATAATGCAGTTGACGGGTTTCTATACTAAAATATATCTTTATTGTAGAAACGTACATTTTTAATGTTAATTTCCTAATTTTGTTGTGGTATTATGATTATTAAAAACAAAAGATAAATTTATAAATAAACTTTTTTTACTTGAACACAGAATAAGATACAACACTGAGCCATCTCATATTAAAAAGAAGTATTAAAACAGTATTAAAAATTAATTCTACAGTAAATAAATACTAGTATCTGCCTTCAGTCTATAGACCTACTCATCTTCCTGTTCCCTGTCTACGTTGCACTCCGCTTGCGTAGTATTCTACTGGCAGATGTTAGGGTAGAAACTTAGCTTCTTCAGGTCATAATTTCTTTGGTTATTGATAGGTAATTTACCAAGGGTATGCTCTAACTATTGGGAGTTCAGGTACGTTCTTTTACTATTTTAAGATAAACATTGAAGATTGAGGACGTAAAACCCACAATAAAGTGCCTTTATTGAGGCACAACACCTTCGACTAGCTTTTTAAAGTAAAATTGTTTATAAGATCAGACTTTGAATTGGATTATTTGGTTGTTAGAAACACCCCTTCCAGATGTGTATTCCCCGAAAACAGGCAGTGCAACAGGGGGAAAGTTAAGAAATTAGGTTTACGTACTGCAGAAACGCGCTATGTGATGTCCCTTGATGCACCAAACGCAATATACATAGTTAATAATATACCATAAAATGGAATGGCAGTTGAAGGGGAAATGCAGAAAAACAGTGTTTACAGAATGAGATTATGATTCCGTAAAAAAGTAAAAATCCATGAAAATTACTGCTGACGGCTTTGTGAAATAAACAATTCAATTATAAAATGAGGCCTAAAAAAGTTATTCCCGAAAAAGTACTCATCTCCGTATGACAAGTATAATAATAATTTCGTAATACAATTAATACTTTCCTCGCTACACTGTTCATGGAAATGATACATATTTTTGTATGGTTGAATTAATAGTGTTGTTTATTATTTCCATTTATTTATTAATCATTTCTAACATGTTTCGGGAACTTTACTTCCCATTATCAACGTGTATAATGATGCTTTACATAAATAATTATATGATTGAGTATTAATTCAACCAAAACTTTCGTAATAATAGTAGTACATAATAATATTTACTATAATTTTACCATGCGTGATGAAATGTTTTTTTTTTTCAAGATTTGGAAAAGTATACAGGCTGTTCTTATTAACTAGTAAATGTTGTCACTGGTTCAGAAATTATAGCACGAATCACATAAAAAAATAAACAAAAAATGATAGCATATGATAGTAAATGCAAAGTAACAGTTATATATTTTTTAATAGACTCTGTTAATTACGTTGGAAGAAAGAAACTGCCAAAATAAATCAAATCGATCAACTCTCAACTTCAAAACAACAGGCTGATAGCAGATCAATTTCATCTTGAGGTTCATTGCAATATATACATATTAGCACTTCAGGCGATCCCGATGCATCTCTTACAGTTCAGTTCAGTGAGAAGAAGCAACGTCAAATGATTTAGTTGATCATATTAATGGCTGCCGAATAATTAATATTGTCCATTTCCTGAAGGAAATCAAGAAAATAAATTGTCATAGTGAATTGTTTCATTATAACATCAACCATGTGCAAGTTATTTTAGATTAAACTGCAGGATGTGTAATAGTGAGCAAACCATTTCAACAGAAGACGTTTCCAACGAACAGACGCTTAACATAAACTTTGCGATAGTACTTGCAGCGATCACAACGGGATGTGGGCATTCATCACTAACGCAGCAGTAACATGCTCTTTTAAATATACCAAGTATGTCTTCAAGATATTATTCAAAACAACATGAATTGGTGTCAAACACGTTATTGGACACAATGTGGAAATCCATGAAAGAAGCTGGAGAGGAGGCAAATCTGGCTCGTGAAATTGGAGACGTCGACGAGGATGGTTATCCTGTTATAACCGTTATTGCAGATGGATGGTGCATGGTCCAAACGATCTTATAAAATTAATTATAACGCGCTTTAAAGTGTAGCATGCTAGTTGGAGCTAAAAAGTCAAATTATCATTTATTGCAACTAGAAATAAATATTGAGTTTTATGCTCAAAATTAAGAGAGCTGTGTACAAAGCGAACGAGTACCCAAAATAAGGCTAAATAAGTCAGTCCAAGATTAAGAAAACCATTAAAAGCAAGAATGGAACGACCGAGGATTGGGATTAAAAAAGCAATCGACTTTCGTAGGAAACAAAATGTATCAGTAGACAAGCAGGTTCGACAATTGACAAATGATATTCAAAATTGTCCACTGCACGTCTTGGGAGAACACGAGAGATGCGACAATTATTTTTGTACAGGAAGAAAGGAATGCGAAACAAATTTTGCTTTGAAATTGGACGAGTGTGGTCTTCTGGACGACATAAAATTTTGTGGGAACAGACTTATTCATTATGCTCATAGTTTGCTTTTAAACATGAACAATAATGCAGCAAAAACACACAACTCCGTAATATCAAATTAATAACCCACTTTGGATGGAGAATAAGTTGCTTCTTTTGACTGCTTCGAACTTTGGGGAAGTTTGTAAGCAGCGTACAACAACGAATCGAAAAAAATTGGCAAATAGAATATTAAATTCTGGATTTACTGAAAGTATTGCTACAAGATGGGGAATTGATCACGAACTCGTTGCTAAACGCCAATTCCAAGATATTTACAACAAATACATTACAGACTGTGGGCTTTATATTTTGGAAGACATATACACCAACATTGTAGAAATAAAATGCCCATATAGTATAAGGAATTATACTCCTAAAGAAGCCGTGAAATTAGGAGAGAAAAATATTTAAAAGAAGAAGGGGGTTTAAAATTACGGAAACCCCATAGTTACTTTTATCAAGTGCAGGACCAACTAGCTATTTCTGGAGCAAAATACTGCCACTTTGTTCTTTGCACACCATAAGGAATTGCAGTTGACTTCATCGAAAATGATGAATTATTTTGGAATGACCCTCTGAAGCCCAAATTAAATTCTTTTTATTTAGATGTAATCGTTCCTCTTATATTAAAGACGCAATGGGATGTTGTTTTATTAATTTAATTACTATGTGCTTACATTCAGTTAAATTTACTTGTGACCATAAGTATGTACATACAGGGTGATTTATAACCCCAATACGTTGATATATCTACGGAATGCAAACGACCAGAAAATGTTTAATAAACACACGCTCAAATATCAACCGTTAGTGAGATAAATAAATTATAACAAAAAAATGAAAATGATGCAGATTATAGATGGGCAAATGTGCAAGAGCCCCTGAATACATCATCAAAATATTAAGGATTCTTCACCAATTACCCCGTATTATAGTTGTTTTATGTAGTTTTATTATGGTTGCGTTTGTATTGATGCTTTGTTTTTCTTCTACTCCCAAAACTGCGATATTTTCTGTATTAAATTTGCCTAAACAAAGTTCGGTACTCCATATCTCTAACCTGAAACGTGAAAATTCGGGAAACAACATGAGAACTTTTCGTAAATTCTTCTTGTATTTGTTTTATTTCCATATGTTGTAATATATAAACAATTATATTTATTACCTAAACTGAAATATAAACAGGAACGGTTACACTTGCAACAACATATTAGTTAATTTTCAGAGGATGAAATGATGAGTTCATCAAGTATTTAGTTTACAGGTTTAGAAGTTATTACCAATTTGCGAATATCATCAATGTATATACAAACATCTAATTGTTTATTTGTCGCAGTTTCAGTATAAACCTGGAATTTTTATTTTCAAAACTTATGTCTATTTATCAATATCCATTTTGTTTATTACATATGCCTATTACTTAACTTTAATTGTACGTACTAGTTACTAAAACTATTATGAACAACCTCATTATTTTTTGTTTGTCCTTGAAACTTCAGCGTGACATAAAATTCCTGCTATCCTCGGTAGTGGGGCGCAGTTAAGCATATGCATGAGAAATTACATACGTTGAACCTTAGAGCGAATAGCTGTAGTATGAAAATTATAGCACGTATAAGTTTTTTAACTCGGCGTGTACTTCAAATCTTAAATGTAATTTCCACACCTTCTCTAAACACGGCGCGGTACAATCCGGGCAACCAGCCTTAAAATGAAAAAGGTACTATGAACTAAGAATGTCACCCTGAAACTCAAGATTAAACTGAAAAAGTGCTACATATTAAATACCAATACAACAGTCTATACGGATTCTAGGGCTGTGTTTACGAACACTTGTTGTCAGGAATACGTAACATTAGCTGGGTCGAGCATGTCAGAAATGAAGACGTCTTAAATCGCATGGCGCACAGAAATAACGACAGTTAATTCTTAAGTTAAGTGGAAAGAATATCAGAAAGAGGAGGACTTTGGTAGGGAACATACGGGATTGGTTCCAAAAGTGAACCACGTCCCAATTTCGTGCGACGCACAGTGTGCAAATGACGCTTAAAGAGTTGGCATCAAATCAAAAAAAGAAACTCTACCTGCACAACTGATATCATAGTTTTCGAAAACTACATATAATTGAGCATTTTAAACGCCCATGAACATAGATTTTACCCCATGCCTTTCGCTCTTAGTGCCCCAGTCAATACGACCTACGCGCCAAGACCGAATGTGCGTTTAACTTGTTTTCAATCATCATTACAGCTAGATACAACTTAAATTTGAAATTTAAAGTTATGGAACCGTCAAGTTGATGTATGTTTTTATCTATTCTATTATAATATATTGTGTCATTTAGTTTACTATTATATGGCACGTTAAACAATATAAACATTATTTCTATTATTAAATTTCACATTTAAAGTAAAATTGTTAATGTATTAACGTCGCTTAAGTATTTTTTTAATTTTTATCGTATTGAAGATCTATTTGAGAATTTATAAATGTTTTTACATGCTGCCCTTAAGTGCTAGTTTTTTATTTATATGCATTTGATTCGGAAATTACTTTTAGTATTTTTTTTCTTTTATTGTCAGAAATGAGTTCTAGTCACTTAAGCATAACACGTCGAGAGCTATACAATATATTAAGGAGTTCTGGGCACGCTGATAATGAAGATCAGTTAAGAATTTTAACAAAACTTTAGCAAACTTCAAATTTCAGATCAAGTCACGCTGGATAAAAACTTGTAGGAGAGAAAATATTCGTGAATAGTAATTGTGATTGGCTGGATTCATCAATATTATTTCCTTAATTAAAAGCAAGACGTGGCCGCCCGGAAATTTCATTTACATCTGCGCTGAGCGGACTAAAATCATTGAATTAAGAAAATCCACACCTCTTGATGTACTACCTTATACCACTCAAATGAGTTTGAGAGCATCAAGGAAAACTGAGGCAGCAAAAGTGGTACAAGAAGTTACAATAAGCCCAAAACGTGCTACTAAATTTAAAAGAGCATATAAATAGTCCCATGAAACCGAAACACGAATGTTGTCAGGAGAAGATGCTTTGGCGATGTTGGTTATTGCAAAATTGTTCCGCCATCAATACGAAGCAATTAGAAAAATAACCCTTGAGAAGAAGAATATAAAATCATTCAAGCGACAAAGAAACATTGTCAACCAAATCGCTGACAGATTGTGGTTACTTCGATTTCTTCAATCGACAATTTACAGGGGTTGCTTGACCACACTGTTGAGCGATTTATTTTGGTATAGCAATGTGTAGTAGAGTTGTCGCAAACTGAGATGATCCAGAGGGCGTGGCTTAGCTGCGCGGCCTCGGCCGAGCCAGCGGCGCAGAGAAAACGAGTAGTAAATTAGAATCGCCGGATACAGTGGCGCATCACGCAAAGTGAATTTTTGTAACAGAATTTTTTGAATTTTCACTCCTCATGAACCCAATAACGTTGGCTATAATTTCGCGAGCTTGGCTATGTATAATTACGCCGCACTGTCCGAACGTTTTATGCGAAGACATTTTACAACGTAAACACGCAACGCGACGCAAACGCATTGACTGAACAGCTGATAGTCCTCCTTCCCTATTTTGTCCGAGTGGGCTCGTCCGCAATGCTTTGGTTTTCTGCGCAGATCACGTGACAGGATCATCTTAGTTTGCGACAACTCTAGATACGCTAACGAATGAAGAACTAAGGAAGATATGTTTGTATTCAAAATGGAGCTTCGACGGAAGCACCGGCTATAGTGGTTAAAATAAATTCAAATAAGTGAATTCATAAAAAAAAATCCGCCATATTGTATCCGCCATTTGTTGTGTGTTTTGGCTAAATTGAAAGTATATATTTATACACAAATCTTCCGCCATATTGGATCTATTACTTGTTTTACAATTTTAACCTCGGATTAGTAATCAACTACCTCAAAAACCCCTAATTTGTGAATTTCGGCTAAATTGAAAGGATTTATAGACAAATGTTCCGCCACATTTGATCCGCCATTTTGTTTTTATAATCTTAACTCCGGATTCGTAATCAGCGACCTCAAAAACACCTGATTTGTCAGTTAGCCGAAACTAACTATAGACAAATGTTCCGTCATATTTTATCTGCCATTTTGTATTTTACAAGCCATATGCACAATCAGTGCAAGGTGCACTTGACCTCGGGTCAAGTTATTTAATAAATTATTTATTTTTATATTTATTTATGAGTACTTACGGGTCAATAATAAGATATTTTTATATCTTTTGTTTTTATATTTGCCGAACTAGTTTCGGCCATTTCGGCCATCTTTAATAAATACCGGGTGATTCAAGTTTTATTACCATGGGTTTTTTAGGCATTTGGAGTTGCCCAAAAAATATGAAAATTTGGATTTATATAGGTCTGATACTAATCTACGGAAAGGTAGTTTGCCTTTTTCGATATAATTATATAGACGGTTATAAAATTTAAAAAAACTCTTTTCGGGCAAAATTCTCTATCGTTATTTTTGCCCTAAACTGTTTTATTTTATTCATAGAACCTATTTATGAAATCAAAAGTTAAAGAAAATGATTAGATTTCAAATTAAAGCATTTTTTACATTACTGAGCAACTTTCCTCCGTATGATTTATGATTTTGTAAGTCAAGAGCCCTACAAAGCATTAACCGCGCCGGTGCGGTTGGAACGTTTTATGACTTTTTATGATTCCGCCAGTCGCCCGTGGGTAATCCACCCAGCAGGCTGAGGGATTGGGTACGGCCCTACCATAAAACCCATAAAATCCATTATAGGAACTATTACTGGTAGTCGCCATCATATTTTACTATTAAGTAATAAATCTTACTGTTGCAATATCAAAATTCATTTAATTCAATAATTGGTGCCATTTTTTTGACTTGGATTACACTGGAATGTTTGGAATAGCATTAAAGTATGTTCTGACAAAAACTATATAAATAAAATTACGAATTCTTTGTGAAATAACGTATAAACTACCGGATGGTTATTTTTTTTTTATCGTCAGACTGGGCTTCATCAATATCTAAACATGTGTACTTATTTTGGATTTTTTATTTCAATTTGAAGTCGCCATTTTTTTCCTGGTAATGAAACTTGAATCACCCGGTATATCGTGAGTATTTAGATTTCGGAATTTTGGCGAACATTCAAATATTTTTGTATTCTGTAGAACGTACTTATTATCTGACAATTACTGATTTCGTAGACTACGCTATTGCCAAATGTTGAAAGATTAACTTAAATAGGATTAATTGGGATGTCACCATATCTTGACATAATAAATGCCTTTTCCCAATATCTTGAAATATGTTATATGTATATCCAAATCATATTAAAAATTTAAAACTTAACCATTACAGCTTTATAAGTAATAAATCTAAACACTGTCTATCTCAGACGCGGATGTTTTAAATATGCAAAATGTAGCTCCAACTAAGTGAATTCTTTGTGAAATAAGGTATAAAAGTAGACTAAGGGGTACCTGGGCCCGTTTTTCTCCCATAAGAATAACAGGGGAGCTTCCCCCTCCACTTTCCCTTTTGGGCCACGCCCCTTTGTCGACGTGCAGCCAATGGGAGCGCCCCATTTAGTCACGTGGTGTTGGGTGGGGGGCATGAGTTGTTAAGGTTTGAGGTTATGTTTAAGGTTTGAGGTTATGTTTAAGGTTTGAGGTTATGTCGCCTTCGGTCCCTAGTCCCCAGACTTTGAGGTTATGTTTATGGTTTGAGGTTATGATTTGTACAACGCGTTGCCCGCGAGGGGTGAGGGGTTCGTATGTGGGACCCTGCTATCGCCAAGCACGGGGCACGCCCCCCGCAAGGCCTACATCCATACGATGCATCCCGCGAACGCCGACTTGAGGTCGCGCGCTGGAGGGTGCCCATGGATATTCGTATGCGGTGCCCCACTGCTATCGGTAAGCACGGGGCGCCCCGCGCCCCACATTACTCTCGCGCCGCGGAGAAAAACGTATCGCCTGTTTCCTAAAGCCGCGTCGGCGGCGGAGCCGTGTTTGTTTCAGAGTTTGCGCCCCCGAAGGGGGGTGGGGGGCTTCCTCTGTGGCATGCCACGTCGCCGCAAGGAAGGAACCCATCAAACGAGCGATAACCGAGAGATAACCGATGATAACCGAGAATACCAACTGTCATACCAACTTATATCTTTCATAATCCCTGTGATTTGATAATATACGGGTACCGATTGTGAAATAAATTTCGTGTCAATATACGAGGCCGTAAAATATTGAATCGTATGCGAGTGTAAATTCAAGATGAAGTCCGGCGTAACATGTACAGGAGGATCGGGGTAACAACGTGTACCGAGAGTTCAAAAATAAATTAAATATTATATTAAGGTAAACGGGTAAAACGTACATAGTCTAATTGTATTTCTCGATAAGTATGGAATAGATGTCGGGGGTGTGTAAGATAATAAAATAATATTAACTCTAGGTGACACTAGAATGTTTAAAAATCCATTTAGTTATTAATTCATTTGTTAATGCCTGGCGAAAAGGTGTAGGCGTTTTTATCAACTAAACATTGTAAGTCTGGCAATAAAACTTCTGCGGTTTTATTTAAACAAGGATGTGTATATTTTCACACACATAGGTAAATATCTGCATTAATTAACTACGAGCGATCACCGGCAGATGCCCGATATGCATGACACACCCCCGACAAACAAGCCATGATGAACCAAATAAGAAGAGGAAAGTGGAGGAACACCTAGCACCTATTTTAAAAACACATATTTGGCTTGGCACAGAAACTTAGAGTAGATGTGATGATGATCTACAGATACCTGTAATTTCCGTATCAGTCGTGTGTCACAAAGGCTACAACAGATGGCGCTCCAAACGTCAAATTAAAACTTACAATAACGCCGTAAACCAAGGTGCACACTCACGTCACTAACCAGCTAGCCATTATTATTAGTATGGCACGAATTAATTTTAATTACGAAATGTGTCAATTTAGCGCTAATTAATTTGAATTATCTGAATCATCGTATGCTGTCGGTGGTTGTCGTCATCGGTGCCGCGCGAGTTTTGAATTATTTGATTATTATATATTAATTACATTAAATATTTTTACTGAATTAGAGTCCATTCATTTTCGGTGTGTTTACAAAGCGAGAGATTAGTGCAGTGCGTCAACTGATAAGAACCGTTTTAAACGTTTGTGTTAAATATATATTCTTACAACGGAAGAGTGGAAGAGCAACGAAGGCACACAAATGTGCGTTTTTTTATCAACTAAAAATTGTCCTTTTTCAAACAAACAAAAATAATAAGAGGGAAAAATTTGATAAAAGGTTCTACAAACACAACAATTGGTCGCATCATAAATGTGGATTGAGTAACCATACTTTTGATTGACATTTGAAGTAACATAACCTCAAAATCGTTTTACATTAGTTTTCAACCAAATGATTTTCAGTGTTGCCATGTGTAAATTACAGTGTTGGCGATTTGTTATTTTATTAATCAACCGAGTATAAATTAAATTGATTACGCCTGTTCATATCTAATAAATTATACTATCGTAACATAACTTTATTTTAAATTAATTAACCCTGAGCCGTGCATCAAGTGTGAGTGCGATGGACACCCAGCCAATGTCAGCATCAAACGAGGACAGCGCACCTATAAACAGCAAGGAACCTAAAAAAAAAAAAACGCCCCAGACGCCGACCGCGGAAAAACATCGACTAAGAAATTAAAAACCACACCAAATCTAACAGAGACACAGGCATCACACGCACAGCCCTCTAAAGCACACACACAAGCGCCCACAGAACACAGGAGAGACCACAGCCACCAAATGAATTCAACTCCTACAAACACAACTATGAAATAAGAACGGATGCCACCATCACACGCATACAACTTGCACGCTTATGGGAAACACACATGCCCAACAACAAGGACATTATCATACAACTGATAAACAACAACCTCACTCTTAAAACAAGCAAAAGAGAATCCAAAAATAAACTCCAGGAACTGATGGACAAGCATCTCATCAAAACATCCCGAACCCAACAACAACTAACTACCACACCGAACACACAACGCACATACACCGAATCATACACCATAATCCTCTGGAGTTGAAAACGAAATCCCAGACGAAGATATTGGCAAATAACTCACTAACAATAAATACCCTTATAGATACTGCAAACCCATCAAAGCAAGAGCAACAGACATATCAACATCGATGATAAGAATTATAACTGGAGACATCGACTCATTCGAAAGAATGACATATGACGGAGGACTGTATTACCTAAATAGGTTCTACAGATTCGTACCAAGCTCCCCACCCAAACCAATACCACAAGCATGCAGCAAGTGCTCCGCATACGATCACACAACCGAGGAATGCAGGAAAGGAAAAACATGCAACAAGTGTCAAGGGGGCGCATGACGCAACTAAATGCGGTTCGCCACAGTCACAGAAATATGATGCCCGCAACGCCGAGGCCCATGCAGGGTGGTCACCCAGATGCCCAAAGAGACCGACAACACTCATAGAAGACAACCCCAGCATAAGGATAAAAAAAAACATAAATAAAAAAATCTACAGATATACCAAACTCAACCACTCATAACAATAGAAGCCCTAACCCACTGACTATACCCGACCATGTCATTATCACACACACACACACCCATACACACATGCCATAAACAACACACAGAACACTAACAGAGAAGAGATTCTCAAAAGCTCCGCAAACGCTTTATAATTGACTATGTCATTGAGACACAGGCTGTACTTTCCGGCAACAGAATGTATATAATCATGTGCGACAAACAAGCATCAGATAGCATACCACCGACAGAACCCTCAAATCATACCACACAAGCTACCATGCATGTACAGAACGATCGACCAACCATCATATACGCAAACATCAGCTGCCCCAGTAACAAACGGACGCCAATAAATAATTATATAGAGAATAGCAACATTCAAGGTTGCCTTCTTTTCGTAGAAACAAAGACCAAAACCGACACAAACGTGACATACAAGAACTGGGAAATCACACAAAAACAAGGACACATCAACATCAACGCACGAGGAGGGATAGGTATCATCCACACCGCACGTAGAGCCAACCCGCCAGTACCGAACAACCCACAAAATGATCGCCTCTACTTTACGATCCCATTTGACAATGACAAACTTCACATCTTTCTGATATACATTCAACCACACACACACACCAATCGAACAGAACATCGCCATAAAAGCAGCTCATGAATAGATATTCGATTATCATTAGTGACTTTAATCTAAACCCCAAGAAGAGACGTCAACTACAAACGTTCATAAATAACTCTGACTTCAGAAGACAATACACGCACAACCAACACTCATCATGCCCAACAATAATGACACAATCCCAGGTATACTACATGCATACTGACAATCTAACAAATAATATAACATACATCGAAGTAGCACAAGACCGTTGCTCAGATAACTTGGCTATTAAATTTACATTTCAACTAGACCGACCACGAACTACCGAAACAATCAAGACAAAATTCAGTCTCAAACCCACAAATACAAAAGCAGTAAATACATTCATGCCGACATACCTGAACGAAATCGAAAGAAAAGACATAGAACTACATCACCTAACGGAATTTTAGACAAAACTCACTAGCTCTATAATAAAACATAGCCACTAAACAAAACGAAACATTTTACAAACACAAAGTACCTAAGTACATACTTACACTAATCAAGTACGAGTGACAAACGTGCTGAAAATACACTCTGACAGGAGGCAGAAACACAAATACAATAATGAATAGACTAAACAAAACAATACAGACAATGACATGGCAATAAAAGGCACATACATGGTTCGAAGTATGCAAAGAAATTGAGAGAGACCGAGGAACAACCTATTGGACTAAAATTAAACGGCAGACAAAATACAAAAAGACGTCACATACAGCTACACTCCAACAAGATATTAAAAAAAAAAAATACGACAGGCGAACATATGGCATACGCCTGCGCAAACCACTTCACATCTGCTTTCACCCCCATCGACGACCCTACATATAACAACGATAACTCCACAAACGTGAACGACTGGTACGATAGACATTGTAACCAAAACACAGCGGGATAGGTATCCACCACACAGCACGTAGAGCCAACCCGCCAGTACCGAACAACCCACAAAATGATTGCCTCTACTTTACGATTCCATTTGACAATGACAAACTTCACATCGTTCTGATATACATTTCAACCACACTCACCAATCGAACAGAACACCGCCATAAAAGCACCCCATGAATAGATTTTCGATTATCATTGGTGACTTTAACCTACACCCCTAGAAGAGACGTCAACTACAAACGTTCATAAATAACTATGACTTCAGAAGACAATACACGCACAACCAACACTCATCATGCCCAACAATAATGACACCATCCCAGATATACTACATACATACCGACGATCTAACAAATAATATAAGAGACATCGAAGGAACACCAGACCTTTGCTCAGATCACTTGGCTGTTAAATTTACATTTCAACTAGACCGACCACGAACTGCTGAAACAATCAAGACAAAATTCATTCTCAAGCTCTCAAATACAAAAGTAGTAAATACATTCATGCTGACATACCTGAACGAAATCGAAAGAGAAGACATAGGACTACATCACCTAACGGAATTTTAGACAAAACTCACTAGCTCTATAATAAAACATAGCCCCTAAACAAAACGAAACATTTTACAAACACAGACTACCTAAGTACATACTTACACTAATCAAGTACAAGTGACAAACGTGCTGAAAATACGCTCTGACAGGAGGCAGAAACATAAAAACAATAATGAATAGACTAAACAAAACCATACAGACAATGACACGGCAATAAAAGCCACATAAATGGCTCGAAGTATACAAAGAAATTGAGAGAGACCGAGGAACAACCTATTGGACTAACATTAAACGACAGACAAAATACAAAAAAAAATACATCACGTACACCTACACTCCTACAAGATATTAAAAAGACATACGACAGACGAACATAAGGCATACGCAAACCACTCCACATCTGCTTTCACCCCCATCGGCGACCCTACATATAACAACGATAACTCCACAAACGTGAACGACTGGTACGACAGACATCATAACCAAAACACAAACAATAAGGAACCACCAAACATAACAGAAGACGAATACTATGACATACTAGATACAGGTAAAACACCGCCCCGGACAAGACCTTACCACAAAACAACTTCTTCGAAGCCTATCATACGAAATACATAAATACATAATATCTATTATTTCATGATAAAATAGCGTAATATTTAAACAGACTTAAATCATACTACTTGCGGATTAAAATATTCCTAAAATGTAGTCACGTGTGAGACGCTCTGTTACACATGTGAGACGCTGTGTTACACATGTGAGACGCTGTGAGACAGCTATAAGACACCTCTGAGACAGCTGTGAGACACCTCAGAGACAGCTGTGAGACACCTGTGAGACAGCTGTGAGACACCTGTGAGATACCCGTGAGACACCTGTTGGTGGTGGTGGTGCTGTTGCTGGTGTGGAGGTGGTGGTGGTGCTGTTGCTGGTGTGGAAGCGGTGGCGATGCTGTTGCTGGTGTGGAGGTGGTGCTGGTGATGGTGCTGGTGATGGTGGTGATGGTGTGGAGGTGTTTTTATTTATTATCTTGTACTTTTGACATATTGTATGTATATTTAAATACTATTGTACATATTTTTAAGGATTTTTCTTTATTTAATATGTTGTCCTCTCTATGCACTATGGAGGGGGTGAATAAAATAAAGTTTGTAAGCGCTTACAATTATGTAGGGCGCTAGTATGTGGACCCTCCCGAAGCCCCTCCGTACCCTCCCGAAGCACCGCAGTACCCACCCGAAGCCCCACCGCCCTTTCACCACCATCAACATCACCAGTATCTATCGTACCAGTCGTTCACGTTTGTGGGGTTATCGTTGTTATATGTAGGGTCGTCGATGGGGGTGAAAGCAGATGTGAGGTGGTTTGCGAAGGCGTATGCCTTATGTTCGTCTGTCGTATGTTTTTTTAATATCTTGTTGGAGTGTAGCTGTACGTGACGTCTTTTTGTATTTTGTCTGTCGTTTAATTTTAGTCCAATAGGTTGTTCCTCGGTCTCTCTCATTTTATTTGCATACTTCGAACCATGAATGTGCCTTTTATTGCCGTGTCATTGTCTGTATGGTTTTGTTTAGTCTATTCAATATTGTTTTTGTGTTTCTGCCCCCTTGTCAGAGTGTATTTTCGGCACGTTTGTCACTCGTACTTGATTAGTGTAAGTATGTACTTAGGTACTTTGTGTTTGTAAAATGTTTCGTTTTGTTTAGGGGCTATGTTTTATTATAGAGCTAGTGAGTTTTGTCTAAAATTCCGTTAGGTGATGTAGTTCAATGTCTTCTCTTTCGATTTCGTTCAGGTATGTTAGCATGAATGTATTTACTGCTTTTGTATTTGTGAGTTTGAGAATGAATTTTGTCTTGATTGTTTCGGCAGTTCGTGGTCGGTCTAGTTGAAATGTAAATTTAATAGCCAAGTTATCTGAGCAACGGTCTGGTGTTACTTTGATGTATGTTATATTATTTGTTAGATTGTCAGTATGCATGTAGTATACCTGGGGTTGTGTCATTATTGTTGGGCATGATGAGTGTTGGTTGTGTGTGTGTATTGTCTTCTGAAGTCAGAGTTATTTATGAACGTTTATAGTTGACGTCTCTTCTAGGGGTTTAGATTAAAGTCACCAATGATAATCGAATATCTATTCATGGGGTGCTTTTATGGCGATGTTCTGTTCGATCATGGGCCACACTCGGTGAGTGTGGTTAAATGTATATCAGAAAGATGTGAAGTTTGTCATTGTCAAATGGGATCGCAAAGTAGAGGCAATCATTTTGTGGGGTTGTTCAGTACTGGCGGGTTGGCTCTACGTGTGGTGTGGAGGATACCTGTACCAGGGGTCCTCCGCGTGCATTGATGTTGATGTGTCCTTATTTTTGTATGATTTCCCAGTTTTGGTCTTTGTTTCTGCGAAAAGGCAACCTTGAATGTTGTTATTCTCTATGTAGTTATTTATTAGTGTCCGTTTGTTACTGTAGCAGTTGATGTTTGCGTATATGAAGGTCAGTCGGTCGTTCTGTGCATGCATAATGGCTTGTGTGGTATGAATTGAGGGTTCTGTCGGGGGTACGCTATCTGGTGCTTGTTTGTCGAACATGGTTGTATACATTCTGTATCCGGGAAATACAGCCTGTGTGTCAATGTCATAGTCAATTATAAAGCGTTTGCGGAGCTTTTTGAGAATCTTTTCTCTGTTAGTGTTCTGTGTGTTATTTATGTCATGCTTGTATGTGATAATGATATGGTCGTGTATAGTCAGTGGGTTATGGATTCTATTGTTATGAGTGGTTGACTTTGGCAATTCTGTAGTGTGATTATGTAGTGTGATTCGGTGTATGTGCGTTGTGTGTTCGGTGTGGTAGTTAGCTGTTGTTGGGTTCGGGGTGTTTTGATGAGATGTTTGCCCATCAGTTCCTGGAGTCTATTTTTAGATTCTTTATTGTTTGTTTTAAGAGTGAAGTTGTTGTTTATCAGTTGTATGATAATGTCCTTGTTGTTGGGCATGTGCGTTTCAATTTCAATCAATTTAATTTATGCTCAGTTAATTAATAAAACAACAAATCGCCAACAGCGTAATTTACACATGGCAACACTGAAAATGATTTGGTTGAAAACTAATGTAAAATGATATTGAGGTTATGTTACTTCAAATGTCAATCAAAAGTATGGTTACTCAATCCTCATTTATGATGCGACCAATTGTTGCGTTTGTAGAACCTGTTATCAAATTTTTCCCTCTTATTATTTTTGTTTGTTTGAAAAAGGACAATTTTTAGTTGATAAAAAACGCACATTTGTGTGCCATTCGTTGCTCTTCCACTCTTCCGTTGTAAGAATATATATTTAATACAAACGTTTAAAACGGTTCTTATCAGTTGACGCACTGCGCTAATCTCTCGCTTTGTAAACACACCGAAAATGAATGGACTCTAATTCAGTAAAAATATTTAATGTAATTAATATATAATAATCAAATAATTCAAAACTCGCGCGACACCGATGACGACAACCACCGACAACATACGATGATTCAGATAATTCAAATTAATTAGCGCTAAATTGCCACATTTCGTAATTAAAATTAATTCGTGCCATACTAATAAGAATGGTTAGCCGGTTGGGGGAGGGGGAAGGGGGGATTGCGGAGATAGGAGGAGCCAAACCTTGCGGAGGCTTTTGTTAGGGATGCAGCGACGTGAGTGCACACCTTGGTTCACGGCTCGTAAGTTTTAATTTGACGTTTGGAGCGCCATCTGTTGTAGCCTTTGTGACACACGACTGATACGGAAATTACAGGTATCTTTAGATCATCGTCACATCTACTCTAAGTTTCTGTGCCAAGCCAAATATGTGTTTTTAAAATAGGTGCTAGGTGTTCCTCCACTTTCCTCTTCTTATTTGGTTCATCATGGCTTGTTTGTCGGGTGTGTCATGCATATCGGGCATCTGCCGGTGATCGCTCGTAGTTAATTAATGCAGATATTTACCTATGTGTGTGAAAATATACACATCCTTGTTTAAATAAAACCGCAGAAGTTTTATTGCCAGACTTACAATGTTTAGTTGATAAAAACGCCTACACCTTTTCGCCAGGCATTAACAAATGAATTAATAACTAAATGGATTTTTAAACATTATAGTGACACCTAGAGTTAATATTATTTTATTATCTTGCACACCCTCTACATATATTCCATACTTATCGAGAAAAACAATTAGCCTATGTACGTTTTCCCCTTTTACCTTAATATAATATTTAATTTATTTTTGAACTCTCGGTACACGTTGTTAGCCCGATCCTCCTGTACATGTTACGCCGGACTCCATCTTGAATTTACACTCGCATACGATTCAATATTTTACGGCCTCGTATATTGACACGAAATTTATTTCACAATCGGTACCCGTATATTATCAAATCACAGGGATTATGAAAGATATAAGTTGGTATGACAGTTGGTATTCTCGGTTATCATCGGTTATCTCTCGGTTATCGCTCGTTAGATGGGTTCCTTCCTTGCGGCGACGAGGCATGCCACAGAGGAAGCCCCCCACCCCCCTTCGGGGGGCGCAAACTCTGAAACAAACACGGCTCCGCCGCCGATGCGGCTTTTGGAAACAGGCGACACGTTTTTCTCCGTGGCGTGAGAGTAATGTGGGGGCGCGGGGCGCCCCGTGCTTACCGATAGCAGTGGGGCACCGCATACGAATATCCATGGGCACCCTCCAGCGCGCGACCTCAAGTCGGCGTTCGCGGGATGCATCGTGGATGTAGGCCTTGCGGGGGGCGTGCCCCGTGCTTGGCGATAGCAGGGTCCCACATACGAACCCCTCACCCCTCGCGGGCAACGCGTTGTACAAATCATAACCTCAAACCATAAACATAACCTCAAAGTCTGGGGACTAGGGACCGAAGGCGACATAACCTCAAACCTTAAACATAACCTCAAACCTTAAACATAACCTCAAACCTTAACAACTCATGTCTCCCACCCAACACCACGTGACTAAATGGGGCGCTCCCATTGGCTGCACGTCGGCAAAAGGGGCGTGGCCTAAAGGGAAAGTGGAGGGGGAAGCTCCCCTGTTATTCTTATGGGAGAAATAGTTGGATCAAGTGCCCCAATACCTACTTATAAACTACCGGATGGTTAAAATAAATTTTTGTTATCGTCAGATTGGGCTTCATCAATATCTAAACATGTGTACTTATTTTGGATTTTTTATTTCAATTAGAAGTCGCTATTTTTGGCCTGGTAATAAAACTTGAATCACCCGGTATATAAACAGATTAAATAGATAATTTGATTTCTGCTTTGACGTTCATAATCTATTAACACCAAAGCAGAAATTGAAAGTAAAATAAGTCTGAACCTAGTCTAGTACGAGGGAAATTCAAGCAATGGGACCTAGCAAAATCATTTTATAAGTAACAAGTCCTATTGAGAACATGATGAATGGTTAAAAAAATATTTCCTAGATGAGTTGGTTAATTCAACTATATGTCACTCCAAAATATTTCACTCCTGTTTTACAACTCTGCGTGATCGTTTTTGAAGCAGGCGACGTGGGTATATAATTTTTTTTAAATCATCTGTCGTCATTTGAAGAGTAACATTAATCATTTAAAATGAGATAATCTAATTCGAACAAAAGTACGAACCAAGCGTGATACGCGGTAATAAGTCCAACTGAAGATATGATGAATCCTTAAAAAAATAATTTCCTACATGTTCTGGGGTTAATTTTGGCTCCCTTCAACAAAATGACATTCCAAATATTCCACTTTTGTATTACACCTGACACTCTGATATTATCATGCATGCCATTATGTGACAGTAAGCGCAGATATAACTGGTCTTGTAATGCCAATTTAAAAATCTTCCTACCATAACAACACAACTTTTTATCAAACGCACAATTTAGTTTTGTAAAATCTATGCAATATGGATTTATCTGGCTTGAAATGATCTTAAATTGAGGAAGGCACCATTCCTGGAAGTCCCCAAAGTGAAAATATAGGGAAAATCTATTTATGGGCGTGTTTTTTTTTTTTCATACTAATATGTTTCTCTGACACTACAGCAGGGATCCGTTCGTTACATTCCAGTTACCGGGTGTAACGATTGCCAATGATCTATTTGACAGGATGCACACTATTTGCCGATGGTCGAAACATATTTACCCGGATACACAGTATCTATTGGGGATTGCATTCTTTTGTACGGGATAAGTCAACTCATTCGATTGCTTCTACTGCACCGTATACTTTCGTGTTTAAGCACATTCAGAAAGCCCCGACACAGTGTACAGTTGTACTGTACCGTACTCCCAATATGTAAAATGTAAATTAACCGTCGTTTATGAGCACTTGCATTAGCTATGACTCAGTAATATTAGAATGCTTCTACTTTGTCGTTCGCTCGTGGAATTTTCTATGACATAACTAAAATGGTAATACCGCTGTGAGAAATGATTGGAATGTTTATGGATGTGGCACGTTAAAATTATATTTTACAAAGTTGAATATTCTAATGGGAATGCTGATTGCTGCGCACCACATGCGAGATATTAGGTTATCGAGTGTGTTTGAAAAATGTGAAGGGCTCTCGTATTATCAGTGCGCACCTTCCACCGTATGTTTACGAGTTGGTTTAGGCAGGCCGCCGTTATTGACTCAAAATCTGTATGTTTACGAGTTGGTCTGGGCAGGCCGCCGTTATTGACTCAAAATCCATCTATGTGTCGGTTTGCGTCACACCATACACTAGCGTTTGATTGCGCTCTCTGACCCATAACGGGAGCGAACGATACGAGCGGGTGGAAGTCCATTCAATAAAAAACACATTCTCCGCTCATTCATTCATTCATTATTTCCATGCCTGGAAATTACGTCAGGGCCGATTACACGCCTAGCGTAAACTCCGCCGCCGCGATAGTGAAGCCGAGGACCCGAAAAGGTCCAAGGCTCGCGCGCCCGTTTTTGTGATCGCATCCGTGTCGCCCTTCCCGGGCCCTCCGCCACCGCCTGCTCGTCCTCAAGCCAGAAAAGCGAGCGGCGAAAGAGAGTATAAAAGGTGGAGCCGATACGAAATCTAAATGAGGCCGAGCCGCCCTGTGATTACGCGATGGAATGCGCCCGATCAGAAACGGGTTTTCACTTCTTCACTTCTCGTACGGAACAGAACAGACGCACACTACGGTGTGCGCTTCGCGGAATGGATGCCCCCGCTGCCCCACGCCCCCCGGTCCACATTCTACACCAGGCACCGGGGTTGGCATGCTTCAAACTTGCAGGTAACAACCGATGGTTTAAACTATTTAAGAACGAGACTTGTTCTCCAACGTCTCTTGTGTCTACAAACAAATTTTTGATTGGACAATGATCTGGTTAAAAGTGACTTATAAGAGGAATCACATAAAATTATAAACAAAAATTTGGTTAAGAAAATTTTACTTGCCATTGAAAAGTAATTAATTGGCTTCAAGAGGAATCACGTCATTTAGCAAACCACACCAGAACAATTGACTCATTAGACCACATTCACACTAAACGAATCTGAGTCAATCAGAGTCTATCCGCATGAAGAGAATCTGATTAGTGATTTACATTCCTTCAACCAGTTAAATTAAACCAAGTCAAACTAAAAAGGGTATGTTGTGGTTCAAGAAATTAATCGAAAAAGGCCGGATTTAGGTATTTTCATAACCTGCATACTGATCCTTAAAACGACGAGAAGAAATTAAAGTTTTTTTTACGAATAAGTGATGAACTGTTTGTAATACTGCCGATTCTGTTACCTGCTGGGACCTGAAACCTCGAAACAGGATAGTAGTGTTGCAACACCGATACGGGGCCAATTTCCCCATAAGAAATACATGGGCCGATTTCTCGCTACATTCCGCCATTATGTTTTTGTACAACGGGCTGCCTATGGGCCAAGAGGATTTGTTGACGTGTATGTGGGGTTGTCTATGTGTAGTTTTGGCAGCGCACCAATTTTGAATTATGCTGAGTCGATTACGTGGTCATTGACTTTCAATTTTGAAAAGCGCGCGAGTTTTATTTATTTATTAATTATTATTATTATTTAATTTAACGACCAACGGGTTATCATTATTATTAACAAAAGCATTTTTAGGATCGAACCGCACCCCCACTATATCTGAATTTGTTTACAAGTCGTCGAGTAGGAGGCTGACATTTGTACAACGGGGGGCTTAGGGATATTCATATGCGGGGCCTTCACTGCCACCAGCAAAGGCGGGCCCCCGCAAGGCCTCGATTCATAGGCATGCACCCTGCGAACGCCGACTTGAGGTCGCGCCACTCCACATCTGAATTTGTTTACAAGTCGCCGAGCTGGAGGGTGATGTGCCTATGGATATTCGTATGCGGAGCCCTACTGCTACCGGTAAGCACGGGGCGCCCCACTCCCCACATTACTCACGGGCCGCGGGGAAAAACGTGTCGGCTGTTTCCAAAAGCCGCGCCGCCGCAAGGAAGGAACCGATCTAACGAGCGATAACCGAGAGATAACCGATGATAACCGAGAATACCAACTTAAATCTTTCATAATCCCTGTGATTTGATAATATACGGGTACCGATTGAGAAATAAATTTCGTGTCAATATACGAGGCCGTAAAATATTAAATCGTATGCGAGTGTAAATTCTAGATGGAGTCCGGCGTAACATGTACAGGAAGATCGGGGGTAACAACGTGTACCGAGAGTTCAAAAATAAATTAAATATTATATTAAGGTAAACGGGTAAAACGTACATAGTCTAATTGTTTTTCTCGATAAGTATGGAATAGATGTCGGGGGTATGTAAGATAATAAAATAATATTAACTCTAGGTGACACTATAATGTTTAAAAATCCATTTAGTTATTAATTCATTTGTTAATGCCTGGCGAAAAGGTGTAGGCGTTTTTATCAACTAAATATTGTAAGTCTGGCGATAAAACTTCTGCGGTTTTATTTAAACAAGGATGTGTATATTTTCACACACATAGGTAAATATCAGCATTAATTAACTACGAGCGATCACCGGCAGATGCCCAGTATGCATGACACACCCGACAAACAAGCCATGATGAACCAAATAAGAAGAGGAAAGTGGAGGAACACCTAGCACCTATTTTAAAAACACATATTTGGCTTGGTACAGAGACTTAGAGTAGATGTGACGATGACCTACAGATACCTGTAATTTCCGTATCAGTCGTGTGTCACAAAGGCCATAACAGATGGCGCTCCAAACGTCAAATTCAAACTTACGATAACGCCGTGAACCAAGGTGCGCATTCACGTCGCTACATCCCTAACAAAAGCCTCCGCAAGGTTCGCCTCCTCCTATCTCCGCAATCCCCTCCCCGCCAACGGCTCGCCATTATTATTAGTATGGCACGAATTAATTTTAATTACGAAATGTGTCAATTTAGCGCTAATTAATTTGAATTATCTGAATCATCGTATGTTGTCGGTGGTTGTCGTCATCAGTGTCGCGCGAGTTTTGAATTATTTGATTATTATATATTAATTACATTAAATATTTTTACTGAATTAGAGTCCATTCATTTTCGGTGTGTTTACAAAGCGAGATATTAGCGCAGTGCGTCAACTGATAAGAACCGTTTTAAACGTTTGTGTTAAATATATATTCTTACAACGGAAGAGTGGAAGAGCAACGAATGGCACACAAATGTGCGTTTTGTATCAACTAAAAATTGTCCTTTTTCAAACAAACAAAAAATAATAAGAGGGAAAATTTTTATAACAGGTTCTACAAACGCAACAATTGGTCGCATCATAAATGAGGATTGAGTAACCATACTTTTGATTGACATTTGAAGTAACATAACCTCAATATTTTCGCTTTTCAAAATTGAAAGTCAATGACCACGTAATCGACTCAGCATAATTCAAAATTGGTGCGCTGCCAAAACTACACATAGACAACCCCACATACACGTCAACAAATCCTCTTGGCCCATAGGCAGCCCGTTGTACAAAAACAAAATGGCGGAATGTAGCGAGAAATCGGCCCATGTATTTCTTATGGGGAAATTGGCCCCGTATCGGTGTTGCAACACTACTCAGGATACCAATACTAGAAAGTGTATCATAGCAGAAGGTCTATCATCCAGAACATGATTATTGTTGGTGCATCAGTGACTGAAACAAGAAGATTATGACCGACCGAACATGTACGAACTTTAATGAAGGCGGATTAAACCGGATTCGACTGGTGTGAAGACGGTATCTGAGTCTAGGCGTATTTGGGTGATGCGAGCACTATCCGAATCATGGCTAGTCAAATTCAGTTTGATTCTGATTGAGTCAGATTCGTTTGGTATGAAGCCTTAGTGTTATTCATAAAAATGTAAGCTTTAATCTTAGTAATCTTGGTTACCCTTTATAAAACACCGCTAAACCACTATTTAAATTTTTATGTATGACACTGTAAGGCTTTAACGAAAATCTAAGAGGAAGCTGAAGGATTGAATACGATGTCATTTTAAGTTGTACCACATAAGCATGTAAGCCATATACATCACCAACAATTCAGTGGTATCGGCTACGAATACCGGGTGCCCGGAAGATGTGATCAATCGGTCATAAAAACGGGCTGCTGAGCAATTTTGGGTTGTTGGAGTAATTGAATTGGTAAAAATATATCTACTGAGTTCGATCCTGAAGTAGGGAAATCATTGGTACAGTATTTACGGAATAATTCATTCAACACACGGCTCCCGTGAAGTCCTGATGTGTCAAAAGATCTGCTTTGTTCGCACATGCGATGATTTGTGCATGTCCAGCATGACCGTAGTGTCAAGTGAAATGTCACTAGATCTTTTTCAATTTTTCAATTTAGTAAATTCGATGAAATTTAAATTGTCCGGTTTTAGCGATTTTTCGTAGTTTAATTGCAAATATAAAACCATACATTATAATATACAGGGTTTTCATAAAGTATGGAATAAATTCATTATTTCGGATATTTCAAATATTTTGGACAAATCCTCAGACACATCGATTTCTACATTTGAAAACACACATATTGGTATAAATCTAAAATTTGTCATTTTTGTTTGTTTTTGGTTTATAGCGTCATTGACTTTTTTTCTAAATGACAACCCTTATATTTTATTTATTTGTATAATTTTAGTTTTTATGGATATAACGCTATACATTTTTTTATACTCAACATAATATACAAATAATAGAATATGCACCAAATATGCGATTTACTCGAATACATTTTGTTTTTGCATGAAATTTGCATTTATTTCTTAGTGATTTTTATTAGAGCTGACATAATAAAATCACGAGCCGTCAAGCGAGACATATACTTGCTATAGTTTTACTAGTCCATGTAAATTAAGCTTAATGGGGTATTCTAGAAGTCTATGGAATCATAGAAGGATAATTTACAACTTTCCTAATTGCGGCAATGGGTTAATTGCACAATTCCTAATTGTGAATTGAAATTGTAATTCCTCTCTAGTGGCACCCCTGCCACAGCGGCAACAAGGGGGCCGTGGAACAGCATCTTTGCCCTACCTTCAGTACAAATTTCAAAGCAATTGAAAGTCATTTAATGAATTTACGTCAAATTTTCGAAAACGTTCTATGCTAGCTGTAAATAATTGCGGTATAGATTTAATAGAGCAGAGAACCGTGATAAAAATGAAGAAAGACGCTCGGAGATTGTGGATCTTTTAAATTTGGTATTTTGTGAGTCTGCCGTGAACCTGCTACAAATTACAAGCATTTTACTTTCTGGAAGTGGGTAAAGAGGTTCACAACGAAGCGAGCATCGGGTAAAGATCCCAGAGAAGCAAGACCTGTTTCGACGGGAGGAAAAGAAAATGTGTGAAGAGTGGAGGACATAGTTGCTAGTTGAATGTATCTCGAGTAGATTGATAGCGAAACAGTTAGGAATCACTGTTTTTTTTACAAATTTTTACAAGCAAATGTACAGGCAATATTTTATAACGCTCACGAAACTGATTCGAAAAGTTTGACTTTTATCTCATTAAAGGACTTGTAATTGTTATGAAATTTAAACTGTAGGTAGGGGCAAGGATGCTATTCCACGGTCCACTTGTTGCCGTTGTCATAGGGGTGCGATATCGTATAAAGGACAGGAAAAATATTCTACGTACTTAATTGCCAGAACTCGTATATTATGATGAGTTTATAAGTCATGCAAAGTGTACATTTGGGTAACATCACCGGACGCACTGGACTGGTGAGATCCAGGTTGAAACTTGTCTCCAGTTGTTGGCGGGAACGAAACCTAATATACAGTGCGTTTACATGAAAATAAAATGCTACCTTCGAAGGGTGTTTATAGCGGCCGTTATATACCCGCAGACTGTGGGCGTCCAGAGCCGACATCAGTAAATACTTATTCGATACAAGCATACAGATACGAGCATAGTAGTCCCAGCGGGTTTTGGATGTTACAACTTATGTGGATATTTAACTTTTCGCCAGTTTTACGGCTCCCAAATAAACTAATTATTCTACGGTTCCTGAGTGACAATAAACACTACCATAAGCAACCTTTCTGCCGGACCGGACCGACACCACATCGAAGAAAAAGGGAAGGAGGGCCCATTTATTATGATATCTATATGATGGGATAGTGTAAGAAAGGAATAATACTCCAATAAAGCTCTCAAAAAGTCAAAGCTGTAAAAACAAAAAAGCGCTGGGAGTCTTCGTAAAAAGAAAATTATTTGACGATCCCACTCTTCCAGCCACTTCGTAGCTTACTAAACAATAGAGAACCATTGTCCGTAATATTTCTCAGTGAAACAATTGCCTGTTATAGGGTATTGATTCCCCTGTAAATGAAAAAGTGAAAAGGTTTTTAGATTTTAGTAGCGAAATAGTTTGTGACGTTTCAGTTAGCAAATACTGAAGTACTGATTTAGTCGACCATTGACTTCTACAGCAAGCCATTGAAACACAATTTGGTTGTGGCCCAAACAAAAAATTAACATGATGAAGATTTATCTTTAGGGAACTCTTGAAACTATTCGTGTCTCGCTATGCGTGCAAACGTGCAAATTTCCGGTGGTCTATAAATTACCGTCGGAAACGAACCACCATAAGCGCCGGGCGCTAGGTCCAAGGCGATAACGGCCCAAAATTACAGAGGTGCGTCCCGTGTCCCGGTGATTATGCAAAAAGTAAAACGAAACGCAAACGGGCAAAGTCAAAGCCCCCCACCGCCCCACAAGCCAATTACTCCGCGGTGCGATTTATCAACGGACGAATTCGCACCGGGAAAAAAGAAAGCGCAACAGCAAGCGAGAGCGGGCGAGCCGACCGCAGGGGAGGAAGCGAGATGGCTGGAAAGCTCTGGAATGCGGCGGCGAGTCATAACTGTACCGAAACAACAACAGGAGGAATTTCGCCGCACAAGAAGCCATCGGACCATTCTGGGTATTAGCGCCTCCGGTTGCTGCCGTCCGGGCAGCAAGGAGCAGGGGGGTGCGGCGGGGGCCTGCGCCCGGCGAAGCCGCTGGAGCGAGGGGGGACCTGAGGGCCTAGGCACCGTGGGAAACCGTCACACCACACTCATATAACCTGATGATTGCATACCGGGCTCGGGCATTGCTACACCGCGCGGCACTTATCACTGCCTCTTGCTCCATCCAGCGCCGCTTCCTATACTCCTTATCTCTGCTAAGCACACGTGTGTGTACAGACGCTGAGGGACGACGCTGACTGACGACAATTAACAGTCTGATCTCTGGCAACAATGAGAACAACGACTCGAAAAGGAAGCGACGAAACACCTCGGAAACAACAATTGTTTGCCCTTTGATGGAACTAATTTCTACTATGATCATATTTCTCAACACAAAATAACTTTCTGTTGTTTTTATTAAATAAAACTTGCAGAATTTAATCGAAAAACGTTGCCGACATGCCATGTAAACTGTAAAGTTCGTGGTGATAGCAAGAGGAAGTATCACAGCTGTATCATACATTGAAATCATTTTAGAACCATAAGTGTGCATAATGCTTTTTGCGCATTTTGGAGGAAACGGTTTCCTTTTTATGCATGATAACGAAAGACGACATTCCGCCCGAATTGTACAGCAGTATATTTCCGAAGTGGATGTCACCACTGCGATGGCCAGACACAAGTCCTGATCTTAATTCGATTTTAATTCCGTCGAACAGCTCTGGTAGACCATGGGAAGGCGGTTTATAACCCTTCCTCAGCGTCAAGTCAACCAACAAGCACTTGGACAAAAATTGAAAGATTTTTTAAAATTATTGGCCAGACTAAAATTTAGGCTTTAATTGGCAGTATGGGTCGTCGTTGTGACGCAGTTATTCGAGCAAGAAGAGGAAACACTCAATATTCGGTCTTTTAAGCCCATGTTAGTTTTGTTGTGACGCAGTTATTCGAGCAAGAAGAGGAAACACTCAATATTAGGTCTTTTAAGCCCATGTGAGTTTTGTTAAAGTGAATTAAAGTATTTTTTTCCTGAATTTTTGTTATTCTTTCCTCTTTTTTGTTTTCTTGTCTTCCTTCTTTTGTGGTTTTCGTAGTTTTTAAATCCAAGGTTTAAATTAAAAAATGAAAACCTGTTCTAATTTTTACAAGGTTTTTTAAAGTGATGCCTTAATTTCTTTCGCCAGCGTTATCCGATCAGGTTAGAAACTGAGTCCCCAATACGATTTTAGTCTCCTTGAGTGTATCTTTAACGTCAAATAAGTATCTTAATGTATATTTCAGATTCAATCAATATTCTCAAGACGGCCCAATACACTATGCAATCTGTTGTACGATAACTTGTACTGCAGTTCGCAAAAATAATCGGTATAACGAGTTGGAAGGTGTTTCATCCACAACTGACAATTGCAACGACTGATTGATGTTGAGATCGTTTGTGTCTGTGGGTGAAATACCTATCAACTTGTACCGATGATTTCTCCATCTGCAGTACAATTTGTCGTACAACATATTGCATAGTGTATGGGCCGTTTAAGTCCTAATAGAGGAAATTATATAATAAAGGTCTTGAAATTTGAAATAGAAGAAACCCACAGTGAAATTATTTAATTAGGCTTGTGCTTGGGACGCAAATTGTAAAAATATAGTTAATATTATTTACCTACAGCTACAAACAACGTAAAAATATCGGCAAAATATAAATAATTTATATTCGAACGAATTATCTCAGAATATCTTCAAGAAATGTTACTTGCAACATTTTGGAGATAGTTTTGATAGAATATCGTTTAAAGATTTTGTTTTGCGTTGATGATCAGCCGTTCGGCTACTAACGATGCGGTTTGACGATATTTTCAGGATACCATGCTCTTATCTTCGTCATGAATTGAATTCTGGACCTCTCTACTACGCTAGAAGCAGACTCGACAGAATTTATAAGAATATTTTCGTTTTATTTTCTCGTCACTCTCTACCTAAATTATCTTTGCGAATCCAAATCCTTAAGCAATCTTATTCTAAATAATTTTACACAACTTTATTAGGAATAAATTTGGAAGAAACTAAACCAAATGATAACAAGGTTTGTTCACCAGCTATAACCAACTTGGTGCCCCATTTGGACACAGTAGTGATAACTTGTGGTATGCCTGCTGTGTGGAGGGTCACCGTTTCGCCGGCCCCAGCACACAGTACATGCTCCAGTTACCCACCAATTACAATTAGCATAGTCCTCCACACGAAGCCACCTTTTTGCTCCGGCACGGCGGCGCAGCCACCCGCGCCCGCCAAGGTAATTAGCAATCAGTTCGCCATTCTGTACTTCTGTAATCACCGGTGATCAGCCGCGAAGATGATAGATAGGTGCTCGACTGTATTTTCGTCGCGGCGTCCTATTTAGCGGGACGCTAGTGGGCGGAGAGAGGCCGTCGGAACGCGTGGGTGGGGGAGCTCTATTTATAAGTTTGTTATGACTGCCCCACACCCCTGCGAATACCACTACATAACACGAACGGCAAGCAAGCCCACAAACATACACATACACAAAACACTAATAATAATAATAACAGTGAGTTAGTCCCCGATTTATCGGGGTGTTCCAAATCTGTTTGTTGAGGTAAAATTATATTTCGTGTTTTCAAGTATTATCTTGCTGACATATCGCGCGCCCTCTGTAAAAATAGATGTTTCACTGTTGCCACCAAAAGTTGCATTTTGCATTGTTATTTACGAATTAGATTCTTCTCTGGAGTTAGTACCACATTTATTGATAACGTTCTATAATTATTTATGGGGTAACGATTTAAATGTATATTCTGGGAAATTGATGAATCGTTCGCTTGAAGTATTTACTTTTATCTCCTAATTCTCCATAGATACTCCACCCAGCTATCTTGATTTCCTCGGTTAGTGGTTAACTATCGCTACACTACCCCCTGCCCAGAGGAAACTCGCGGAAACAACAGAGTGGGTGAGCGAAAATGACGCGTTTGATGGCAATATTACCTTGCTATCGACAACTGGAAGAGAAGGTGAATGGGTGGGTTGGCCGATATGAGGGGAAGAACAATTTCGAACAGAGCTAACACTACAATAAGGATCTTCATTAAAAAAAGGTTTTAAACGATCTAAAGATATGGACATTTCTTTCTTATCGACCGAAACGATGTAATATATGTCAAAATGCTTCACCACCTCGTAAGGGCCATCATATCTCGGATACAATGGTTTCTTAACGCAATCTCTCCGGATAAACACACGTGAGCAACGACTAATTGCGGCGGTCAGTAAAAGTTGCGATTAGGGGCATGAGCCACGGCAGGAGACAGGACCTTCATCCTGCACTTGCGGTCACTTACAAAATCAAAATTCAACATGTTGTCACACTTATTGCCGGACGTTAAGCTTAAAAAATCACCTAGCAGCCGCAGTGTACGACCATATTTCCAGATTCCGCTGTCGTACCTTTTAGTGATGATTTGAAAACTGACCTCTGACCTAACAAAATGATTGGCAAACGTAAAATCCAGTTAGCTGGATCGCCACTCATTTTCAAGGAGTACTTAATATGCCTGTTCAAACGCTCTACTAAACCAATTGCTTTGCGGGTGGTACGCTGTCGTTGACTTATGCTTAATGCCAAATAAAATTCGGCCCATACGCGGGACTGAAATTGTTTTCCTCGGTCTGTTACAACTACCGAACTGTACGCCGAACTTGGAAATCCAGTCCGTAAGAAAAGCCGAGTAAGCACAATCTGCAGAAATGTCCGTCAAAGGTATGGCTTCCGGCTAACGCGTGAAGCGGTCGATGCATGCTAAAATATATCGACAATTTTGACATCTTTGTAGAGGACCAATTATATCTATATGTACAAGGTGTACCTAAATGATTGCAGTTACGTAACCATGTAAATTATTTTTGTGCCGCTCTAGTCAAAATAATTCAATTTTGGACATAGGCAACTTCATTTACACTTATTAGACATGAATATAGCAATAAAAGTTACCTTCATGCTATTCTAATTTTTATTGTGGAATTTCATATTTAACTGCTCAAATACGAAATTATTATTAGTTTCAGCAATATTTGTGGCTTCCAAACACATGAAAAGACAACAATAAAGAATTATTTAAAGAGACATCTTACTCATTACTCATAAAGATGGCATTAAAAGCTATCTTCATGCAATTGAAATATCAATTGTCAGTCGATATTTCACTACTCAAATACTAAATTATTATTAGTTTCAGCAATATTTGTGGCTTCCAAGCACATGAAAAGATTACAATGAAGAATTACTTAGTGCCAACGAATTTGAATGTACATTGTCTAGATAACCTTACTTTTAAAGTCGAGGTTATTCTTAAATTGTGTGTACATAAAAATAACCAGATATGCATGAAAATTAAGTCCTCACAGGCAACATCCCCAAGTGTGGCAGATTATTCCACGGCACAAACAAGCTGTAAGCTGAAAATCATGCAGGAATTAGTTAAATAAACGAGCTGCGATGCAGCTAATAATTGCTTTAAATCTGACAATGTTACAAAATGTTTTACTATTGCAAATTGAGGACCAGCAGACAAAACGTTTTACTATTACAAATTGAGGAGTAGCAGACAATAAAACAATCACATGTAGTTATTAAAGTAATCAAAATAATTTATTTAATAAACGGAATCATACGAAGTAAAGATTTACAAAACAATTAATAAATAAAATAAAGGGTTTTCCAATAAGAGGTGTTATTTTGATATTCAAAGAAAAATGCCATTTTTTATTATAAATCATCAGATGTTTATTTCATTACAAAGAGGAAGGTATGCCGTTAATAGTGGAAAATAACATCAAGCAAATGACCACCACGGCCACGCTTACAGGACAAAATCCTTTTCATGAAATTTTCCATAACTAAATCGCAAAGTGGCTGCTGTATGTCCTCGATAGCCTCACGAATTCCATCTTTGAGGTCTTGAATCGATACTGGGCTGTTGGCGTAGACCTTCTCCTTCACGTGGCCCCAAAGAAAGAAGTCGCAAGGTGTTAAATCACAAGATCTCGGTGGCCAATTGTGATCACCTCTTCGAGAGATAACACGGTCCGGAAACTTTTCCCTTAAAAGATCAATGGTTTCGTTGCTTGTGTGGCACGTAGCGCCGTCTTGTTGAAAGTGAACGTTGTCCAGATCAATACCATCCAATTCCGGCCATAAAAAATCGTTAATCATCTCTTGATAGCGCAATCCATTCACCGTAACTGTTGCGCCAGCCTCATTTTCGAAAAAGTAAGGTCCAATGACTCCGCCGGACCATAAACCGCACCAAACAGTCACACGTTGAGGATAGAGAGGCTTTTCAACAATAACTCTTGGGTTTTCTGAGCCCCAGATGCGACAATTTTGCTTGTTGACGAAGCCACCGAGGTGGAAATGGGCCTCATCACTGAAGATGATTTTTCGATGGAATTCCGGATCATTTTCATGCATTTCAACGACCCAATCAGCAAAGTCACGACGTTGTTGATGATCGGCCGGCTTGAGTTCTTGTGTTAACTGGACTTTATAAGCCTTAAGACCCAAATCTTTATGCAAAATACGGTGTAATGACGTTTGTGGAATACCTAATTCCAAAGAACGACGAGGAATGGACAAACCTGGGTTTTCTTCAACACTTTCGGCTACAGCAGCAATATTCTCGGCTGTTCTTGAGCGACGTGCACGGGTTTTATTCTTCTCATCACTAACTTGTCCCAACAGCTCGAATTTTTCCACCAATTTCTGTATTGCGGTCCGACAAGGTGCTTCACGACGACCCAAAAATGTTCGAGTTTTACGAACCGTCTCTGCCAAATTTTCACCATTTTTATAGTGAATTTTAATAATTTCAATGCGTTGTTGAAGCGTGTATCGTACCATTTTTATTAATGGCGTAGTTTCTACTTGTCAAATGCCAAGAAATGACAGCTTCAAAAGTGACATCTACCGAAATAGCGGGCTATTCAAAATAACACCTCTTATTGGAAAACCCGTTATATAATCAAAGCAGATGTTGAAAATGTGTACCATTTGCTTGTAAACACATTTGCACTCGTCTTCTTTTATTGTTAAAAATGTTGATTAACATTTCAGGAGTTATGGTTTGGCAAACATTTATGATTTCTGCCATTAACTCTTCCAACGTATGCAGTCTTCTTCGAAAAACTCTATCTTTTAGAAATCCAAAAATTAAGTAGTCCAGTGGAGTTAGATCTGGAGAGCGTGGCGGCCATAGTCCTTGACTAATTAGTCTATTATCAAAAAATTCTTGCATATAGGCTAACGTTGCTCGGGCTGTATGAGCTGTTGCACCATCTTGTTGGAAATATCCGTTCTGCAATTCTTCATCATCTAATTGTTCTATGAAAGGCTGGATAATTTGTGGCCGATATCTCTCACCGTTTATTGTGTCATGAAAGAATATAGGCCCAATTATTCTACGGCGAGACACAGCCAACCAATTTTGCTTCCACAAAAAGATGAGGGTTTTCAGCATGCCAGCACCTATAGTTTTGTGAATTAACATATCCTGATAGGTGGAACCATGCCTCATCACTGAAAAATGTTAAATCGAGCAATCGATCGTCATTTAAATTTTCCATAAACCATCGACAATAACTCAATCGACGTTGAGGATCTACCGGCAACAATTCTTGCACCACTGAGACCCTATAAGGGTGTAAATTCAACCTCTTTCTCACAATTTTATGGCAGGTGCTCGAGGGTATTCCAGCTTGCATAGCCAATTTACGAATTGACTTTTGAGGGCTTACTTCGAGTCGTTCACGAATATCTGCAACAACCTCTCCCGATACTGAAGATCTGCCTGAGGATTTCCCTTTCTGAACACTACCAGTTGCCCTAAAACGGTGCACTATTCGTGAAATATGTGTTGACAAAACCGAGTATTCAAATTGGTGGTCAGGGAACTTGTGTTGAAAATCCCGAACGCACTCTGGAATTGAATAAATCCATTCTCCATTTTCAAATCGTCCATTGCGAAAGTAAGCCTCAACAATAAAAGTGTTCTTCTGATCAGTGTACATTTTAACAAACTTCTGTTATTATGTTGTCTGACAGTTGACAGGTATGGTTGACAGTGACAGTTCTCAAATAGTACGGTATACATATTGGAAAGGCGGCACAATTGAATTGAAGTGATTACGTAACTGCAATCATTTAGGTACACCTTGTACAACGTCAAATCGATCGCCTGATTCAACAAAAGTTCTTAAAGGTGAAAACGTATGACGAAATGTTGTTTTTTTTTGACATGTTAGGCCAGACGTAACGCATTTTAACCAACTGTTTAGTCCCTTTAATTACCAGATGTGATAGCGAATGTAATGTACGAGGACAAGCTGATAAAAACAGGTACCTAACTATAAAGGAGTAGAAATAAAAAAATATATATTTCATCACTTTTCAATGTAATCTTCTACTAATTCAACACATTTTTTACATCTTGAAATTAATGAAAATAAATCGCAAAAAAAAAAAATGTTTTACTGTTGCTCTGCAAAAAAATCTTCTACTTCCCAAATTAACTCTTCATCGTTGGCAAATATTTGTCCCCTTAACTTTTTTTAATTTGTTGAACAGAAAATAGTCACAAGGCGCTTAGTCACGGCTTCAGAGATGGTGATTTAATTCTTGAAACTTAAAATCCTTCAGAGCATCTTACACAATGCCAGCTTTGTGTACCGGATCATTGTCATGCAAAAGAAAAATTCCATTTTTGAATTTTTATTTGCGTGTTTCTTTTATTGCTTTTTCCAATTTGCCTAAAATTTCGGATTAATTGGTTCCTTTCATGGTAGGTTTACGTGGCAGGTAATTAGTCAACAAAATTCATTCCGAGTACAAAAGGGCCGTTTCCATAAACTAGCCTTCAGAATGCTGGACTTTAGACTTCTTTGGGGGCGGTGACCCCTTATGTTTCCATTGCATGGATTCCTGTTTGCTTTCAGGATCATAGTGATAAATCCATGTTTCATCACTGGTAAGAAGTCTTTGTATATTCCCTTCTTCCTGCCCTTCACAAAGCTCCAAACATTGTTGAGAAGTTTAACTCGACCCTGCTTATCGAACGGGGTCAGCATTTTTGGGACCCATCTTGCACTCACTTTTGACATGCCTAAATAGTCATGAATGATGGTCCAAACACGTTCCCTGCTGATATGCAGACTTTCAGCTGGTAAATCAATTTTGACTCGTCGATCTTCAAGAATCAATTCTTCCACTTTTCGAATAGTTTTGTGGGCGATGGCTGAATTTGGACGGCCACTGCGAGGATCATCTTCAATGGATAAGAATTTAACGGTTTTATAGGATAGAGAAGAATCGCCATAAACAGCTGACGTACAAGTTCCATCGGACTATTTCCTTCTCTTGTTAGGAACTTGATGACGCCACGGTGCTTAATTTTGTCCATAATAAAAAAAACTTTAGACACGTCAGTATTAGAAAATGTCGGTAGAAATGTACAACCAGAAATTAACAATGATAATTTCGTGACAGTTTTCTGACAGTTTAAGGAATATAATAAAGAAACAATTTTTGTTTTTTATGGCCTCCTTCATAGTCCTCCTTTTTTATCAGCTTGTCCTGGTAGATATTACATCGTTTCGCATCGTTTTAGGGATACACGGACGGTTAAACTGCAAAGACGTATCAACAGAAATTGTTGTAGAGAATTAGGCAGTCGAAATTTTTCTAAATAAAGTGAATGATTGTCGTCAATCAAGAAGTTTTGTAATTCTGTGTCATCTAAGTGCAAACGATGTTATCGTTCGAAATCTATCGCTCTAAAAGAATTAATTTCTATTCTCGACAGGGCGTTATCCACCTTATTGTCAGGGACGAACCTAATATCCGTTGAAAATTGTGAAATATAATAAATATGCCCAAATTCCCTACCTAAGAATTTGTCTGAATTTGAATTAATAGCATAAATCCAAGGTTTGTGGTCAGTGAATATTGTGAAATGTCGACCTTTGTTTTGTCATTTGTTTTGGAGATTCAAGGCTAACGTTTTTGTATTTAAATCGCACTATTGCTCAAATTGAATATGTTTAAACGCAGTATTTTTTTTTTCTAAATTCAGTGATGTAACATATGCATATTTTATTTTTTACATAACCTCAAAAAATTTTTATAGAAGATATATAATTTCTAGTGACCTCCCCACCCCCTCCTCCTTTATTCACTGCAGAAAAATGAATGATGCATTGTCCAATAACTATACTGTATGTTTCCCTACCGAGGATGAAATATGCATCCACCAACTGGTCTCTTGGAACCCTAAATAGCTGTTAAATGGACGTAATTAATTATGTTGGTGTGGCAAATTTGGCATAAAACAAGCAATATGTACGGACACCTTGACATTCTGTCATACAAATTAAACAGATACAACAAAATATGTCACCTCTGAGAAGATGTCTAGTATCATTTCATATCAAGCAATTTCAACATTTTGTGCATATTTTTTTTACAGAAAAACTGTTAGTAAATAAATAAATTTGCATTCGAGCAAACTTTATGGTTTAGGAAAAGTCTACCAAAATTTGTCATTTTACTGATGGTTTTTACTGTACAAAATATGTGATATACTAACAAAATGTTGAAATTGCATTATGTTTATTATTTAATTAGGCAAATACCAGAAGGCAATTTTGAAATTTTAATGCTACATATGATAGTATACATCTTCCTCGAGGTGTCATATTTCTAGTATCTGTTTAGTTTTTAAGACAGGATCCAAGCATTCCGTAAAATTGTGCTTGCTTTTTGCAAAATTCCTAGCGGTCGAGCGCTAGGAAGCCTCTTATCTTAACATTGTGTAATTATGGAGACGGTTTTTGATATACATAGATATGTTTGAATTTATGAATGGGCTGTTGTCGTTGATACGTTGGTATGCATGTGTATGCGTGTGTAGGTTCTTATCGACCGCCATTGACGGCTTCCCGGTCTCCAGCACCTATTAAAATTTTATTTACATCCGCTTTCGCATGTCGCACATTCACATTACCGACTGCACAAAGGCGGCCGTGATGTCTTCAATGAGACAGGAGAGCGGGGCTACGCGCGTTTTGTGTGTCACGGAGACAGGAGCTCCTCGAGAGAGCACACACCAGTGACGCGATAATTAGATGTGATCCGCAGCGCATTGCGACTGTTTGCATGTGTGTGCATGGATATTTAAATTATCTTTCACCGGATGTCGAGATGTTTTTGGTAATTTTATGCCTTGATGTGCGTCACGTACAGCGCCAGAGAGGTTACGGGTTCATTATTCGGCGATAAATTTCGGAACGACGCAGTTCCTCTATTCGTGTGGATGATGCCTTAAACCGAACCACGACCCTACCGTCATAGTCGTAAATAAAACCTAAATAAGCAGATATATTCAGACAGCTAATTACCTAGTTATTAGCCTTTCCAGCACATTTTGCTGAGTGAGTCGTACACAGACACGTGACGACGGGACTTGAAAAACACGTCGCTGCATTGCAGCTAATTTTCTAATTGATGGCCAGTACAAGTTGAGGCGGATCAGTGTATTTTAATCCTGACGTTCCCATTTGACGACCAAGGCACGGTGGTTGTAATGAAACATTTGAATTAAAAATGCACGATTATTAACCCTTTCAGTTAATACACGTACGGTGGTGCCTGTCACGCAAAACCATTCATAAGTACTTAATCAGACCAAGAACATAGATGCATCTCTATTTTATTATTTGAAACTAGGCGTACGTTAACCACCGAGACCTAATAGATAGCGACGCCATCTTCCCGCTCCTATGAATCATCCAATCGGCGACAACGAATGTATATTCCGTCCTTATTTGCAAATTGTCTCTATGCTACTTACGGCAGAGCCTATGGATCACGTTTTTTGATAGGCACAACATACCGATACGAAGTATACTCTATGACTCGAACACCGACACGTGATGATGAGACGTCACATGTCAGTCAAATAAAAAATATGCTGCCTACAACTAATAGACAGCGACTGATTGTTAAGAAACATTTGAATTCTAATGCACAACCATTATTAACCATTTGTGAGTACGGAGAATAGGGCATGGCATAATGAGGAAAACTCGCGAGTTCGTGGCGCTCAGGTTTCAATAGGCCCTCAGCCTACAGCTGTATGGAAAAATAGATTTCTACTTTGTTTTGGGTTACTCACTGTTTATACATCTTATTGTAGGTTAGGTCAGGTTCCAATCTGATTATCACTTAATATGAAAGGCATTTTATGTAGAATTCAAATACGTTATTCATACTGACATATAATTCATGATATTGAGATTTTTACACAAAATCTTTGTCACGATTCACAGATGTTTCTCTATGTATTATTAAAGAGCAAAACCCAGACAATTAAGTATAAAAAAATATGAATTTTAAAAAATCTGTAGAATTTCGAAAAAAAATTACTAGATCTAGTGAAATTTCACTAGACAGTTAGACCGCTAGAAGTGACCACCCAGCAAAGTGTTTTGAGGTGGGGGCAGCATCTGCTACGTTAAAAGTTTTCTCTAGATGTATACATTTTGAGTTTGTTTTATGAATGAAACACACAGCCACCTGATAACGGGTTGTGGAAACACGAACGTGCTTTTAAATGGCGGAGATTTCTAATCTCCGGCTAGTGTGCGATTTACACGGAACTATTGAAATTGATATGCATGACGGTGTGTTTTCACGTCCTATCGTCTCGTGCTCAGAGTTCCGGGAATTAAATATTGATTCCTGTATGCACACGAGATTTAAAAACATCGTTTCTGGAGACATTGTTTTAGTATGTCATGTATTGCACTTTTGCGGGATTTCGAGGCTTTTCTGAGTATTTCTAGTTTTTCTGCTGTTAATATAAAAACAAATAATATAAAATGCTCGCTCTACAACATTAGTTATAAGCACTTTTACAAAAATCTAGTCGTTTGGGAGTTATTTACGAAACGAGAGCCCGATAAACGAATTGTGCGTCGTGCGCCAATATTCACCTCTTACTTCCGGCGTCTATACCTGGCGAACTATAGCTTTTGTAGCGAACAATGTAATATAATTTTTGTTCAAAATTTTGTTTCCATCAACTTTACCCCATATAAAAATGTTCAGATGGCTCACCGTTAATGAGATAATTGTGAATTACACAAGTTCGCTGTTTGGGGGGTGTTTTTTCAATATTAAGGGATGAAGCCTCCACCAGGGGACGGGAAACGCGGCGGATATTCGATTCTAGAGCAGCGTTTATCAACCGCCGGTCCGCGCAAATTTTCTGCCGGTCCTCGGAAAATTTCTCAAATTTTCTCCTGTTCCGATGTGCGGAATACGAACACGTAGAGTATGCGAGTACACTTGGTATATAAAACTATGTAAAATTTGTGCTCACACATTCGTCACGTCGTGTGAGATGTTGCGCAATGATGTTACGTGTTGCTAGTAGGTTTCCAGGTTTAAGCGCTACCACTTCTTTTGATATACAGTATTGTTATACTTCTTGAAATTAGTCTTGTGCTATTGTGTTGAATATTTTTTAACCTCCCAGAATGAAAAGTAAGAAGAAACAACAACTAAGCCTTTTTATTTTTTTTGGAAATAAGTACAATAATAAAGACAGCGAAGACAACGAAAATAATCCCAGAGCTACTACATCAAGATATGAAGAAACAAGGAATACTTTGGAATGTTCGACAGGAACTAAAAAATAAAAGCAAGTTCGCTAAAGCCCCTGGAAATGAACAATCTCCACAACCCGTATGTGTAGTATTTCCAAAATTCAATCTAATGAGGCCATGAAACCCTCCAAAATGATTCGTCACTTAAGTTCGAAGTACGGCAATCTCGCAAATAAGCCACTGGATTATTTTGAACGATTATACGACCAGAGGAAAATTCAAAAAAAAGGAAATGAAGAAGATGACAACCACTGACAACTTGCTGCTGCAAGCGTCTTATATAATTAGAGACCATTCCGCTTCCCAATGACACCATTCAGAGAATAATTCATGACATGGCTATCGATATTGAAGAGCAAGTTGTAGAAGGGATAAAGAAATCAAGATATTTTGCGATTTAACTTGATGAATCAACTGACGTGAAGAACCATGTAATTCTAATATGCTTCATGAGGTATAGAGAAGTTGAAGACTTCAGGAAGGAACTTCTTTGTTGCCTTGACCTACATGGACGGACTACTAGTTCCGAAATACTTGGTGCTCTTGGTGAGTATATACCAGCGCAGGGCTGAAACTGGTGGAAGTGCGTCGGAGTGTGTACAGACGGTGCTGCAAATATGACAAATGGATATCGTTCAGGTGTGGTTGCAAAAATAAAGCATGTTGCGCTCATCCAGAAATTTTGCTCTCTCACTGCATGATCCACCGAGAGCATCTAGCTGCTAAAAGATATCATTGGAGCTAAACACGGTGATGAATGACGCAATATAGATCGTTAAAGAAATACGTAGCCGTGCCCTGAACTCCAGATTATTCACAACACTGTGGGAGAATATGTACAATCGCCGGCTCTTGAAGTGCAACCAAAAGCCATAAACCAGAGCGAATTTCGACTTTATTGGTAATTCGGGTTTGGGCACGTGCAAATACAGATAAAGCCCTATTGCCCCATCATCACGCAGAAAGAGACCCGAAAACGAGAATGAGCTGCCCTACCACGTCGCGCGTCCCTACCTACCTGATTTAAGTTGTAAAATGCAAAACGGCATAGCCTCAAATGTCGATAAGGCGGTCGTAAAAAAACCGAGTTGCACTTCAATAGCCGGCGATTGTACTCAAAACACCAACATCTACTTCTCCACACAGAGGTGCGGTGGCTATCCAGAGGAAGGGTTCTTTCACGCTTTATTGAACTGAGAGAAGAAGTAAAACAGTTTTTGATAGAGCGAAACCAAGCCCTATCAGAGCCTTTGTTAAATGATGAGGGCTAAACTTGCATATATGGCAGATATATTTAGTCTTCTCAATCAACTAAATATGTCTCTCCAAGGATTTTCAACAAATGTGTTTACGTTAAGAAACAAGATGTATGCATTTAAAAAGAAGCTCGCTTATTGAGATATGTGCATACAAAAGGAAAACATACAGATTTTTCGACTTTTGGAAAAAAATTGATAATCCCTTCATGCAAGACATGATAGTATGCTGACTCAATATTCAAGAAAAAGAAAACTTAATTGAATTGTCTTCGGAAGCTCTTCTGGTGTCCAAACATAAATTGCAAACATTGGATCAGTTTTGGTTATCGATGGGAAAAAAATCCATCCTTATGCCACAAAGCAATTAAATTGCTAACAATCTTTTCAACTACTTATTGAAAACCTTTTCGTCCATGTCGATAATCAAAACGAAGCTGAGAAACCGATTGGACGTTAGTGACTCACTTCGTCTCTCGGAAGCAACACTAGAGCCACGTTATCAACTATTCTACGAAAGACTCAACAGCAGGTATCTCACTATTTTTTTTTAACAAAAAAATATTCTTTTTGTTTTCATGTTCTATTTTTGCAATAAGAGTGATATTTATTTATTCTAGTTACATAATAGGTCGAAAAATGTGTGTATATATATATACACACCTAGTCCTATTACAGTATACTAAATTGTTGTTTTTTTTTTAATTACCGGTCAGCGAAATATTTCTCCTATTTTTACCGGTCCGTAGTTGTAAAAAGGTTAAGAAGCGCTGCTCTAGAGTATGTATACCAAATTTCAAAACTATATAATTTATTTCCGCCTGGATTTATTGGAAATATTGATTTCCTGCTTCTATTCTGCGCGAATTATAAATTTTGTAGCAAACCGTGTAATATAAATTTTGTTCCCATCAACTTCACCCGATATAAAAATTTTCGGGCGGTGCACAGTTTAAGAGATATTTGCGAATAATAACACAAGCTCACCGGTGGGGGGTGTTCTTTCAATATTAAGGGTTGAAGCTCGACGGATATTCGATTCTAGAGTACTTAAGAGTAGGTATGGTATACCAACTTTCAAAACTATATAAATTATTTCGGCCAAAAAGTCTAATTTGACTGGACTATGGTAGGTAATTGCATTTAGGAGCGGCAAGTTCATCAACTATGTTCTACCGTGTCTCATTTTGAACTTTAAGCAGTTTTAATGGTGGTATTACCGTACCGAATTAACTTTAATCAATAGATAACTTTTTTGGATTATAGAATGGTGTTCACGAAAACTAGCATTGAAGTCAATTGAAATTCGTAAGACCTGACCTTAATGAAAGAAACTGCAAACCTAACGTGCTTAAATCATTTCAATTTGAAATGATAAAATTGTGTAAGGTGTACCAAAATCTGGAACTTTCCGTCAAACAGGAAGAAGTGGTATCTGATTAGATCCCGATTTTCATTGATTCAGCCTCCTTAAATCGATGTTTGGAGTTCGAATTTTCGAGTGGCGGGAAAGCACTTTGTGCGTGTGCATATGTGTATGTTTGTGTAGTAAGTAGTAACTGCGCAGTAGACTGGTCTGTAGGAGGGGTGAGACGGGGGTTCCTCGTCGTCGGAATGCGGCCGTGGAGGCCACGGAACGGCAATGACCAAGGAGTGTCTGGGATGCACGCATGCACCGGTCCTTCCAGGAATCTCCTTCCCCCTCCCACCTTGGGCTCGTAGCCCCGCTCAAGCACAGAATGTTGCGAGATTTATACAGCATCTCCAATTCACCCCCCGATAAGGTATTTTTAAGGTTGTCGGCTCCTCTGCGTTTCCGTCCCTCTCTCTCTTTCTCGTTTCCGCATCTCGCGCTCTCTCCGTCTTTCTCGTCCCTTTTTTATTCATCGGGGGCCCAGTTTGAATAACTAAATCCAAGCCGCGAACAATGGCCGCCGGTGGGATGCTCGGCGCCAGATTCGAAACCTAATAAAAGAAGTGGTAGTCTCACGCTCGATGTAAATCACTACGACCATTTATCACACCGGTCTTCGACTCTTCGGCGTCGGCGGCCCCTTGTTCTTCTTCGCCTCCTCTCTGCGCCTTCCCGCCCTCGGCGAGCAGCACTACCTAGAATTTCCGAATCAGGTAGACCGCCGCCAAGTCCAAAGCCCTCGGACTTTTGCACGTACGCCGGTGAACAACTTACGTCAGCACATGGTTAGATCAAAACTTATCATCGAATTCCGTTCGAGCGTTGTGCGAGGCTATTCAGCAGCCACCAGAAAACTTTCCCACATTAAGGGATGCAACTGAACAATCAAACGCAAAAACGGATTTTGTTTAACTGCGAAAGTTACTTGCCATAGCGGCAGAAATGGACAGTCGTTAAATTAAGAACATAAACTGCATACGAACAGTACCAACCTGGAATTATAATGTTGGAGGTTGGAGATTGCTTATGTTTATGAAATTTTCTTGAACTATGAATTTTTCTATAGGTTCGTTTTTTTTAAGGTCAACAAAAAAAAACCTCTACATATTGAACCGTAAACTTCGTATTTTTATTGACTGCGTGGGAAGTGACATTCCGCTCACTCTACGCGAAACGTCAATTTCCCGGTCTACTACACCGGGAAAAAATTGCAAAAAGCACTGGGATTCTCAGGCATTCTACACAATATCTGTCTTTGCAATAATAAAATTTGATTTATGAAGTACCATTTCGGCGATTTTCATTGATTAAATGTTACAAATTGAAGAGTTATTAAGAATAACTCTTATATACTTGACAGTGACATCTACTAGCGAATGCAACAATCTACTTATTTTACTTTATTAATGTATTTCTGTTCGTTACAACAAGTATTGTACAAACCTCTTGCGGGAATAATTTTCTCGCATTTGCGCGTATGAACCTTCAAAATAAAGTTCATGCGGGTAAAAACGTAGCATACATTATCATAGCAAGATGACATTAGTAAGATATCAAGTACCAATTACACACGGACTTCGTGGCTAGTAAATCAGTTATAACGTAACAGTACGTAATGAAAGTCACGAAATATATATACCGGGCTTTTTTTTTCCTTATTACACATATGATGGACAATGTATAACTGGTTGCCTGCATCTACCCACAAGGAATTTCCTATGTGTAATTCTAAAAAAAAAATAGTCAACTCATTAGCGGCGTTGGTGCAAGCAACCTGTCAATTTTGGCATATGTTACACATAGAGGTTATGTTTTTATTCAAGGCAATACACGACAGGGTTTTTGAAGACACGCTGAGTATTCGTAATGTATTGTGGATTTATGCCATTACATGCAGTACGTATACGGCCTTTCAATTCATCTACGTTATGTATTTGTACGTCATTAAAAATTTTACTTTTCAGGTAACCCCAAAGAAAATAATCATTTGTTGACATATCAGCTGATCTTGATACATTACGAATACTCTCGTATATTGTCTTGAATAAAAACATAACCTCTCTGTGTAACATATGCCAAAATTGACAGGTTGCTTGCACCGACGCCGCTAATGAGTTGACAATTTTTTTTATAATTACACAGGAAATTCCTTACGGGTAGATGCAGGCAACCAGTTATACATTGTCAATCATATGTGTAAAAACGAAAAAAAGCCCGGTATATATATTGGATTGATGAGGCTGATACATGATGAAACTCCATGTTAATATATAAATAAAACACAATTGGTGTGAGTTTCACAAAATATTATGGTTGTACTAAGACAATTGTTATATTAAATATTTTGTGAAACTCACACCAATTGTGTTTTATTTGCAAAAAAATATATGTTCGTCAGATTTCTCATTCGCAAAAAATAACAACATTTACTAAGCCTTTCAATGGCATAAAGTGGTGTTTCTATGCCGTTTGAATTAACGAATATTATAATCCCGAAGCCGTAAGCAAACATTTTAGGCTGAACGATTATTGAAGTTTATCCCCGAATTGTATTTTAATTTTCTCACGACCGTTAAATTGTACATATTTATTTCGATGTGTAATTTGACAGTTGAAACGCTAGTTGAAATTCTTGTAGAGACATCGTAGCCACAGCAGTCATCTTCACAATGTTTAATGTCAAATAAATTTATATCTGTCGTATTCAAAAGTAGAGTATCAACCTACGACCACACACATCCCACGCTCGCACACATTACCTGCAGTAACATCGAACCTCAAAGGTATCAGATATTTGTCTGTATGTAAATACTGTGAATCCATCTAATGTTGCTGTTACTATTACAAAATAAATATATAAACCACACGTGATTCACAATATTCCCTAGGGAAAGTTGATATCTTAATCCAGCCGGGAACAAAGTAGTCTGATATGTGTCGATTGTCAGATGTATAAGGTGGGGGTTTATTCTTGGTCGGGAGAAAATATATTATATAATGGCGGTTTTTCTTTATACCGGGTGTTCTTTTACAAAACTTGCCAGTCTCAATAACTTCAAGTTTACCTTTTCAAGGGGGAAATTTGAAATTTCAAATTGCACTTGCGATACCTCGTACTTGTACTTTTACACTTGTATCTTAAATAACTATATTGAGAAATTTATGAAAGTATTTTTTATGATTATTTATGGACTAATCTGAAATTGTACAAATGTATGTAGACGTTTTCAATTTGTTGACATTATAAAGAAATCTTCAATTATTTTAAATATTTTAACCATTTTTACGAAGCTCTATAGGATCATCTAGAATAAACAAAATTTGTAAGAGGTTTGGGGAATTTGGCGATAGTTTTCCATTGTTAAAAATGACCATAAAATTTACAAAAATCATTTTTTTTACCTTTCGAACAATTTTAAGTCATTTGTAGAATTTATTCAGTCAGCACGGTTTGTCACACTTATTATATAATAAAAATGTAAAGCTCACAACTAAAATAGTATATGTATACAACGTGCATGCAATGGTACTCATTCCCACGAATATGAAAGTTGAAGCACTATGCTGAACGAAGAGTCACACCTGGAATGTTCCTGCACTGTGCCAGCCTGCATCCCCTGTCACTGCATTGCCTGCGTGGCTACGTCTCAATGTGCAACTGAGTTAGCAAGTGGCGGCCGGGCCATGTTGCGAAAATAGACCGAGATCGGCCAAAAACCAGCCCGAATCAATAACAGTGTTCCGAGCCGAACACCGGCAGATCAAAGAGGTATAGAGGCGGTAGATCAAAGTTTGGTAAAGTCCCGCACCAAACAAATGTTTAGGAGTTTCGAATATATATTTTTTTAATTTGATGACTATTAATCTTTATGTTTATTTTATTGAACTTTTATAGTCTTATTCATAAAAATGTAAACTGCGGTGTAACCATTACAGTCTTATTCATAAAAAAATAGGATGAATAAAAGAATAGGTTCGAGGATTTTTCTGCTATATTTTCCATTTCGAATATACAGTATTTATTCCATACATTTACCACTCACTACATCCAAATGTTGAACTTAGCTTAAATTTGACGTGTAAAAATGGAAGTGATTGATTTTTGAGAAAATTGCTAATAACACTTTGATTTGTGAATTTAATGTGATAATACTAGTGATAAATGGCAGAGAAAATTTAATGGTAATAGGTTATAGACTCTATGATTATATTATGCTATGTAGTCAACTCAATTTGCACAATATCATAAATGGTTACTTTAGTGTAGATTGCAAATCACATTACCTCAGATGTACCTACCTTAATTAAATTTAAGATTTCTGAAAAACGTAATTTCAATATTACTTTTTCATATACATACAGGGTGTCCCACGCTCATGGATTATTAAAAGTTCATTGGGTTCGCGATAAAATAAAAATTGGAAAAAATTCGTTTTCCTCGGGTGAAATACCTTCAACTTCTATCACTTCCGGTTCTAGCGGAAGTAGCCACCAACGTTTGTTTTTCAAATGGAACACTCTATATATTGTATACTGGTAGTCGTTGTGGCACATAGTAAATAAGTAAATTAAATAAAACAACTTTGTTATTTCCACTCACACTTTTATTTTTGAAAAATATTTAGTGACTGCCGTTTTTACTAAGGTCTAGTGATTATCAGACCAAGTACATTAAATAAGAGTAAACACATTATATATACATTAAATTTTGCAACAATTAAAGAGAGGGGAGAATATAAGTTCAGTCTGGTCGTTTAGCAAATTGCAGTCTTTTGATGATGAAGATAATGACTAGCCCTTAGTCGAAACTACAATCACTAAATATTTTTCAAAACTAACAGTGTGATGGGAATAACAAAGTTGTTTTAATTTACTTAATTTACTCTATATATTATTATGTTTCTGGCTTCCCCGTTTAGATTGAAACATTTTTTTGTAGAGATGTGTACCTATCATTTTTACTTTCCGAGATAAAAATTAAATTCCAAGATTTAGACCTCAAATAGACATTATGAAATATGGCTTCGATTTCTCTTACAAATAAGATAAAAATGGAAAATCTATCTCGAATTATACCCGACAGGTACCTCTATGACTGATATACAGGTCGAGTTTTTTTGTTTGTTTTATTTTAAGCATTGAGATCTCTGAAACCATAAAACATAGAGATTCGGTTATATGAGAAAAGATTAGTCATTTTAAGAGCTTATGTAAGATATGCATGGTCTTTGGAAAAACGCCAGGAAAAGTTATAGAATAAATTTTTCAGTTATAAATTAAAACAAACTTTATTTTTTTTAAATGGTAGTTATAGCTGGCTTTAATATTTAAACAAAAAAAAAAACTTACTTACTTCTATAAATAAATTAGATGCAGGAATTTTCGTTGTATAATTTGAATAGAATTTAGTATAATTAGAATAGAAATATTGATAAAATTCTCGTAGTAAGAGGAAACAAATGTTTTCCATGGCACACTCTGTTTTTGGTCCTCTCAATAATACAAATAGTCCCCTGTATTGTGTTTATTTGTCAAAGTAAATAATAATTTTTATAAAGTTAATTTTCGAAGATGGCATTTATTTGTCACAATAAGAATAGCAAGCCTTGTATCGCTATGAAGAGAAAAATTGTCCTATTGCCATGACTGCTATTATAAAAAAAAAAGTTTGCATTATAACTGTAAAACTGTGTTTTTTTTTTCAAAAAACAAAAGCATATCTTGCATAAGCTCTTTCCTTATTTAACCGAATCTCTATGTTTTATGGTTTCAGAGATCCCAATGTTTAAAATGAAAAGGAAAAAATTCACCCAGTATGTTGCAACTGTTTTTTTTTACAATTAGTCATTCAAAAATGTCATTAGTTAAAATAAGTGTAATAAGTGTTAAATAAAATACGCTTAATTTAAGTGGGCACTTAACTAATGAAAAATTTTAATGACTAATTGCCAACATTTTCTGCTGCAAAATATATCAGTCATAGTACATGGTAGTCATAGTCATGTACCCTTTCAGGTACAATTCGAGATAATATAACAAAATTCGTTTATATCTTATTTGTAAGAGAAATTGAAACCATATTCATACCGTCTTTTTGAAGTCAAAATCTTGGATTTTAATTTAATTAAGATAGGTGTACAGACATCTCTAGAAAATATATTTCAAATTAAACGTAGAAGCCAAAAACATAATAATATAGAGGGTGTCCTAAATAGACTAGGATTGCATGGGTATCTTTCTTATTTTCAAAGCTAGAGATCTGGTTAAATGGGCAATGTTTTGCAGTTTTGTATGTTGGTTCAGATTATGATAATTTTTTTTTTCAAATTTCGAGCAGGTATATTATTATAAAATACCAAAAATCGCCATTTTCTAAAAACTCCCATACTTCCATAAATATTAAAGATGCGGAAAAAATTTAAAACAAAAGTTACTTGGTTCGATTGCTCAAACTTAAGAATCAGGTCAAAATAAAGTCATGAACGCGGTTTCCTATATATTTATAGCAACTTTCTTATTTTAAATGGCCGCTATATTTGATTTTTACACGCCTAAATCGAACTTTTTTTCCTCTTTTCAACGATGCACACAAGCTATGTAAAAAAAGGGGGAAATATTAATTGTTCCAATTTTTCTTTTACTTTTTATAAATGATGTTTAAAACAAATGCAAATAATTAAAAAATGTAATACAACTAAGTAGTAAAATAACAATAAATTATAAAACAATGGTCAACACGCTGTCCGTTATTGACCAAACACAATTGAAAGTGTTTTGCATCATTGGCAGTTACTTATCGCAATGTGTTGGGATTAACGCCCTTTATTGCAGCTGTCATTGCTTCAGAAAGTTCATCTACAATATTATAATTGAAGTTACTTCCATAAACATTGTTTTTTAAAAGGCCTCTTTACTCATAGGTCCTCATAGGTGGTATAGGGAATTGCAAGTAAACGACAGCCAAGATAATTCATGGACGGGTTAACATAATTACAATCGGAGACATGATTTAGAAAGTTTAGACATTTACAATTACACCAAGTAGTTTTAAGAAAGAATAAAATGGTGATTTATTATGTTGATTAAAATAATGGCATGTTTAGCCAATGTGATATTTTCTTCTGTATTTATTTAATTAAGACAGGGTACATATAAAGGAAATGCCCTCGGGGTATTTGGAGCTTATGTTGTTGCTAACCAAATTATTTTTTAGTTCCAATATCTTGAATTATAATGGAGTATTGTTCTCTGCACATTAATCCGATTAGGTGATCAGAAATAAGTTGCTATTAATATCTCAGAAACCGTCATTTTGACTTTAGTTATGATTTTTTCCGCATATTTAATAATTATGGAAATATCGAAGTTTTTAGAAAATCACATTTTTTTGTTATTTTAGAATAATTTATAACCTGCTCGGACTACTTAATATTTTTTTAACAAAATCTCAACCAGCATACAAAACTGCATAACATTGCCCATTTAACCAGATCTCTAATCATAAGTATAAGAAAGATGCCGTGCAATCCTACTCTACTTAGGACACCCTGTATAGGGTGTTTTATTTAAAAAAACAAAAGTTGATGGCTACTTCCGGCAAAACCGGAAATGATAGAAGGTTGAAAGTATTTCACCCGTGAACGGAATCAGCCATGTTTGGATAAAAAAATATATACAGGGTCCGTCATTTCACCTCCCGTCTTCTATAGCTCAGTTACTGATTGAGTTACGATTTTGATATTTTGCAGACTTTACTTACATTCTGGGGTGTATTTTATGAAAATATTTTTGATTATACAGGGTGTCCCAAACAAGTGTGACGTCATCATGATGTATATTTTTAGATTGCATGGTATATTTTTTGTTGCTTATTTGGGTGCCCGTTATGGATACCTACATACCTATAAAATTTTAGAAAAATCGGTTTAGTGATATTTGCTCAAAAAAATAAAAACTGAAAAAAATCAGTTTTGCACAATTGGTTAAGAAAATTAATAAGGGATTCAAATAGTGCCTCGTTAATAAAACCATACAAGGTACTCATTAAATAAGGTCTGACAGTTGCGTTAACCAAGTTTTATAGATATGCATTATACAGAGTGTCCAAAATTTAGTGTCAAACTTTTCAAACTTTAAAGCACTTTATTTTTCTTATTTTAAATTGGAACCCCAGTATATTTTTATGTAATTCCATTCGGAATTAAAAGACAAACATTTTTCCTAATTACAACCTTATCTCAATTCCTAACACATTAAAAGATATTTGTAGAAAACTCGTTTGAGAATGTTTTACTGGCATATTTCTCAAATTTGTTTCAACAAATGAAATCTTCGACTGTATGGTCTCACTATTCTATGGTAAGAGCTATGTTATGCCTTAAATTAATCAACCATTGACATTTTTATTTTTGCTGCCGAAAAATATTTTTCGATTTAGGGCGAAAAAGACCTACCACCCATGGTTTTTCACAAAATGATGTTGTTTTCGTCTAGATTTTCATACCGAAAAATACTACCTTATGATGCAATCGAATAAAAAATAATTTTGGTATCTTGGGTATAAAGACCTTAGCTAAAAAAGCTTTAAACTTTTATATTACTACAGTCAACATTGGCTCTTGTCACGTTGTTAAACTTTAATGTCAATAAATTGTTTTTCAAAGCCACCTTCGATTTTGATTAATTAAAATGGCCATTGGAATTGTTGATAAATAGAGTTTTCTGCACATAACTTTTAATGTGTTAGTAATTTCGATAGAGTTGTTATTAGAAAAAATGTTTGTCTTTTAAATCCACATGGAATGACATAAAAATATACAGGGGCTCCAATTTAAAATAAGAAAAATAAAGTGCTTTAAAATTTGAAAAGTTTGACACTAAATTTTGGACACTCTGTATAATGCATATCAATAAAACTTGGTTAACGCAACTGTCAGACCTTATTTAATGAGTACCGTGTATGGTTTTATTAACAAGGCATATTTTTATCATTTATTAATTTTCTTAACCAATGCTAAAAAACTGTTTTTTTCAGTTTTTATTTTTTTGTGCTAAAATCACAGCACCGATATTAATAAATTTTTATGGGTATGTAGGCATCCATAAAGGCCACCCAAATAAGCAACAAAAAATATACAATGCAATTTAAAAATATACATCATCATGACGTCACACTTTTTTGGGACACCCGGTATAATCAAAAATATTTTCCTGAAATACGCCCTAGAATGTAACTAATGCTGGCAAATTATCAAAATCCTAACTTAATTAGTAACTGAGCTATCGAAGACGGGAGGTGAAATGACGGACCCTGTATATTTTATCTGGAACCTCATAAACTTTTAATGGTCCATTATCGTGGGGACACCCTGTACAGTAATTTAAGAGAGAAAACCATCGTGTTATTCTATTTTATTAGCCGGTCGAAATTTGATACGATATTACTTCAATAATCAAGCCATGTTTATTCCTGGAATTGGGCATTCAAAAAGACACTTCCATTTTTTTGTTCGAAGTGGCCAAATAATCAAAATTTCGAGATCAAAGTGAGCGATAAATAACCAACTCGCAGAGATCGAGAGCGGAAGCAGCAAAATGTAAGAATTTACGTCGGCGCACGCCGGATGCAAGACAAATGAGAAAGACGGATTGCCTTCCGGCGTGAGCTTTAATTTGCCACGAGAACAATAATTTGTATATCATCAGGTCGGCGCGTGTAAGCAGCTTATCCCCCTTACACGTTAGTTAATACATATCCGGACGCCACCAGCGGTGTACGCATTTAGATTTTTTACGGACGAGGCGAGGCGTCCGGGCTTCCCCAGGAAACACATGTGGACATATTCTCTCACAGCTGGCAAAATCAATTTGATGTCAATTTGTTCGAAGTATATCTACTATTAATAAAATAATACATCAAGCACGGGTCTATAGTGCGACCGTCTCTCGTTGTAAATTCATACAGAGACGTATACAGGATGCTTGCTAGAGGTGTTCTGTAAATTTGGATATCGAGCCAGCGATGGAATCGAAACAAAATAGTTCATATAAACTTGTGGGCCTTGACGGCGCTGTAAGTAGCGTTGCGCCGACTCGAATACATGTATTCGTTCATCTCGAGTTATACATGTATTCGAATAACTCGAGATATTAATAGCGGCAACTCGAGTTGGCTCGTGTTCAATCGCGATCGGTCGGCGATCCAATGAACTTGACTTGAATATCTTTTAATAGAAGCATAATGTAGTCGACTCAAATTAAAAACAGCATTTGTTAATTCTAAACAAAATTTAATAGTACTATTCATAACATAATATATTAGACAACGTTTAAGGCAATAATATAAAAAATATATAAGACAAATATAAAAACTCTATAATAATGAAAGGTCTACATATTGTCTACATATTGTAGACTATATAAGGAAACCAAAATACAATTTCTTATAACATAAAAATAATAATTAAAAGTTAATGAAAACAATTCAAAATAAATATAACAATAAATAATGATTGTTACTTTTCTCTACTACTATTTAGGAAATTACTGAATTAGAATCACGCAATCGACTATTAAGGAACAATATTTGGTCAAGTTTCTTCGGGTAAGTCTATTTCTGTCTTGATTTGTTAATTGTCCGGCCTTTGAGAAAACTCTCTCAGACGGAACTGAAGTAGCAGGAATGCATAAGTATTTGATGGCTATTTAATATAAATCGGGAAAGAAATTTTGATGCAGTTTCAAAAAATCCAACGGATTATATTTCTGGCCAGTAGCGGAAGGTCAAGTATTGTTTCACGGCTATCACAGATTCCGAAACTGGAGCAGTTGAATAAACATTCTCACCCATTGCGATATTGAAGTTTTCCCATAATTCATCATCGGATTCAACGTTTTTCAGAATTCGGGGTAGCAGGAGCCAGATTTTTGATCTCAAGAATTGGTTCAGTTTTAGTCGTTTGAATTACCTCATCTATAATCGACTGCATGGCACTTTCTGCGTTACCTTCATTCCGTCAAATCCCATTTTTTGAATCGCGGATTAAGGAAACAAGATTTTGCTACAATACTATTCGTTTCCAAATGTCCTAACCGTCTGTCAAGTACATCTAACCATTTTGATTGTAGACTATTGCCTGTTTCTGTTACTAATATTTTATTTCGTATTGCACTTTTTAAACCTCTAACTATTGGAATGACATGGGACAACGTAGTATACATTTCTCCTGACAGTTCGTTCGTCATTTTTTCCAAAGGTTTTAAAATACTAATGCAATCTGTTATAATTGTCCACTCATAAGTTTTGTGGTGGCGATTCTAATATACCCAATGTAGCCGATAATGGTGATCGAGTATCCATTAATCTTTGAATCATGATTAATGCAGAGTTCCATTTTGTGGGAACATCTTGCTTCAATTTTAACTGTGGAAGACCCATTTGTTGTTGCATTTAATTTAATTTATAACTGGCTACGTTACTCATTTTAAAATGCAGAGTTCAGAAAATTCTGAGTTACTTTTTATGCAGTCTTGACTGCCAAATTCAAAGTATGCGGTACGCAATAGTGATTTTGTTGGCGTAAATATTCAGCTACTGCTTTTTTAATACTGGCGACATTGTCAGTAACAATTGTTAGCCCAGACACGTCGGCACGTCTGGAGTACACGACTGCAACGGCACAAATCCCCTAAACGAATGAATAGCTGAGGTCAGCTGCGGCACGCGACTTGGAAATCAAGTAAACAAACACAGGTGCTGACTCGGGATGGCCAACTCGAATAATCATTCTAGTTGGAATATTTACGAGTCGTAATTTCTCGAGTCATAGGATTATTCGACTCGGCACAACGCTAGCTGTAAGCAAATATTCGATATTTTATGTTTTCGAGTATTACTAGAGGTGGAGGTGGTTGTAACTTTGCATATAACGTTTAAAGTCAGTTTGACATTAGTTTTCATTAGTTCAAGTATACCGGGTGATTCAAGTTTTATTACCAGGCAAAAAATGGCGACTTCTAATTGAAATAAAAATCCAAAATAAGTACACATGTTTAGATATTGATGAAGCCCAATCTGACGATAAAAAAAATAATTTTAACCATCCCGTAGTCTATACGTTATTTCACAAAGAATTCGTAATTTTATTTATATAGTTTTTGTCAGAACATACTTTAATGCTATTCCAAACATTCCAGTGTGATCAAGTCAAAAAAATGGCACCAATTATTGAATTAAATGAATTTTGATATTGCAACAGTAAGATTTATTACTAAATAGTAAAATATGGCGGCTGCTTCCAGTAATAGTACCTATAATGGATTTTATGGGTTTCATGATAGTACCCAATCCCTCAGCTTGCTGGGTGGATACCGATGCAAGGATTTCTCCAGGGCCGGAGCTGCAACGCCCGTTCAACCCACGGGCGACTGGCGGAATAATAAAAGGTCATAAAACGTTCCAACCGCACCGGCGCGGTGAATGCTTTGTAGGGCTCTTGACTTACAAAACCATAAATCATACCGAGGAAAGTTGCTCAGTAATGTAAAAAATGCTTTAATTTGAAATCTAATTATTTTCGTTAATTTTTTATTTCATAAATGGGTTCTATCAATAAAATAAAACAGTTTAGGGCAAAAATAACGACAGAGAATTTTGCCAGAAAAGAGTTTTTTTTTTAAATTTTATAACCGTCTATATAATTATATCGAAAAAGTCAAACTACCTTTCGGTAGATTAGTATTAGACCTATGTAAATCCAAACCTAAAAAACCCATGGTAATAAAACTTGAATCACCCGGTATGCATAACATTACCACGAAATGAAGTATACATTTGTAGAATACACAGAATATGCTCTTAATTCTTGGAAACTCTGATGGCATGCAATGTATTCAATGGTAATGCGAATGTTTCTTACAGGATTCATTGCCATTATTACTAGAAAATGTACTTATAATATATTATAATTATTGCCCCCAAAAATGGATTGGGACAGGATGTCTAGTCGCATCGCCACCAAGATCGCCGGACCTCAATCCGTTCAATTATTATTTTTAGGGGCATATCAAAGGAATAGTTAATACTCGTACAGTAAACGCCAGGAAAGAACTTCTTAAAAGAATACAGAACGTTTGTGAAACTGTAGGAAGAACACCCGAAGTCTTGGCGAGAGTCTGCCGCTCCTTTATATTAAAGAGCGCACCTGTGTCTTAAAGTCGATAGTGGTCACTTTGAACAATTACTGTAACTAAAATTGGTTGTTGATACTTTATTTTTGTTTAAATGTCAAACTATGTCCATAATATAAATTTATTGTATAAAACAAAATGTTGGATATTTGCTTAAGCGCCATCGAAGCCCACATATATGAACTTTATTGTTTGGTTTAAATCGCTGAGTCGATACGTAAAATTTTGGGAAACCTTTAACAAACACCCTGTATAAGGCGGTTCAGCCGTTTTTTTAGTACGATGATCCACAAGTAAAACATAATACTGATGCGGCCATATTGTCATTACAGCATATCCTCACGAGAACTTTTGCGTACTACTCGTGAAGCACGTTGTCTCAATTATTGGATATCTGTATTATGTTATCAGCCGTGTGGAATACAGAATGGCAGATGACCAGTTCGCCTTTAGACACTTGCATCAACATTTACTACATATAAATATGCGTTCGTATCAGTGAAAGGGTGTCCAATGTATCTGCAAAGTACTGCAGTTCTTAACAATAATTATCTACACTCTACAGGACAAGGAAATAATATTAAATCCAATATTTAATTACATCGCATACCAGTGTATGTTAGAAATACTTCAGGCACATATCTGTAAGGCGGGTCTCTTGTTGAAAATTCATTACTGGTACGTAAGGCGATGCTATTTTATGCCTTTTTTGTTTTTTATTTTTGTTTGTTATTGTTTTTGTTTGTTATTGATGTTCCAAAACCATAAAATAATTAAAACACAGACTACAGAACTCTTTAGCATTAATCGATGCTATTAAATTGTACCTGCGCTGTGCAAAGTAATTTGTTACCTCTATTCATAAGCATTGAGCGGGTACTATCTGACTTACATTTGGACAGTCAATCTGGGAAATAGCTTCGTATTTCGTTATTTCAACAAATCTGTATAGCATTTGTTATCCCATTTCTGATTTCTTGTGCTTTTTTCTCACATTTTTATTACGGCCCTATACAATATCTTACCTGTGTTTGTTAACGTGCGCGCCTTCGAACCCGGTGCCACCGTCGATTCATCACGGCACGCAACTACCGTGGCTGTGACGATGCCGACGTCGAAAATTCGTGAGCCCCCGCGGAGACCAGTCCTGTGAGCCGCCATATGGTACGCCAATGTTTGTAAACAAGCCCCGGTACTCGCTCACACCACGCACTCAGCGGCATCGTGAGTTCAAGGCCACCGCCGAAGAACTGCAACAGTTCCTTGCCCCTTTGTTTACATCGCGTCAGGGCATCTCCCACCAGCCGACCAGCCTGCCATCTACGTTGAGGGACGCTGTGCTGTGGCAGCGCGCAAGAATGTCCCGAACTGATGGTAATTTTATGCTCGTGCATTTCTCAATTAACTTTCACACAATTCCAACCGACTCGATAGTAGCGACGTAAGTGTTTATCTTATCATGATACTGAATACACAGTCGGTCGAAAACATGGCTATTTATGACCGGGGTTGCCACACAAAGTTACTGTACGATAGGTGTGTTAGTTTGTGTCCTCTACCTTGCTCTATTGCGATCTAGATTGAAAAAAAAAAGCAGGCGTATTTCTTACACCAGTCTATACAAGCAATTTACAACAGGTAAAGGAGAAATATAGTCACGAAATAATCTACAAATAATCTTTTTCTCATTGAGAACAAGTGTTTCGATTAAATCCTCGTTCTTATACTCACAGAGGTGATAGATTACTTCGTGTCAAAATACCGAAGGGGGTTGACGACAACGATTCTCGGTCTGGTCCCGGGAACCTCCAGGAACCAAAGAAATTTTAACAGCTACTTTACGGGACGTGACCCCTGAAGCTTTTGAAAAGCATACGTATTTCTTTCCGCCTGAAAGGACGAACGATCATACACTGTAACTACAAATACCGCGGCGTAGCCGGTATACCTTCATATTGCTACCATATTGGCAGAAGGTCGGACGTGAATTTTGCATTGATATGAGATAATAAGGAATGAGATCATTTGCCACGTTACTAGTGTTACAGTTATCCGCCTACTTATTAAAATATTAGTGCATATTGCATTGCGTTTCAAATAACAAATACGACATTGTACCATATTATAAATTGGAGTTACAAGAATATTCCTATGTAAATAGGTAGAAAATGTAAAAAAAAGTTACATACGACCTTCTGCCATGATTGAAGCGATATTATTCTAATTTGCTTGGATTATATTTTCATATAGAATAGAACATTGCCTGCTTCTTACTATAGATAAAGAATAAATAAAGTACATAATCCGGATTACATCTATAAAGCTAACTTAATTACTTACTCTCAGAAAGGTAGATTAGTGTCATTAGAGCAATTGTGCCCAATCCGTTCGGGACATTTGCACCTTTGAAGCAGACATTTGATCAGTAAACATTGCAAGTCATAACTTGAATGAATGTGAAATTAAACTGAGGTGGTGAAGTGGCACTGAAATGTTGGATCTCCTTTGCAATATGGAGCGTGAATACTGAAATACCTACGTCTGAATACTCCAGAACAAAAAATCGAAACAAGCAGCCAAGAGCAATGGTAAAAGTGTATAAACGAAGAAATTTATTGAATCAAATTACCAATGCAACATAGGATGTTCCTGAGGATACACACGTCAAATATTCTAACAAGTAAATCATTTCCATGGCTATTTTTTCGCACCTTCTAAATTCAGGGATGATATTGAAAAATTGAATAAAGAAAATAACAAATAATCTCTACCACGATAAATTTACCACATAATGCAGAACATGACATAAATTTCATTTAACATTCAGTTTAATTTATGCGCTGTATTATAGAATTTAACTATTTAGATCTGTTAAAAGAATAATTAAATTGTTTGTTAATTAATAATTCAGGGGGTTGAGCGTGAAGTGGAGAATTTTTAATTTTTATCAGAAGAAATTGTTTACTTGTCATAATTTTAATACTTAATAGTATTAAAACACAACCGTGCGTGAACATAATTCATGGCACACATGTTGTATACTATGTTTTCTCTAAAACTATCATAAATTGTCTACAATTATAGTTGCAATTTACTGCCAAATATATAATATATTTCGCTATAGACGTATAACAAACAATAATCATCCATATTCTGTAATTCTTGCTTATTCGTAACACTTTGCTAAGGAGACAAACCGTGTTTTCATTGGTGCCATAGCAAAATATCGGAAATGCGCTTCATGCTTTTGGTATTACAAATAGGATTTATGAATATAATTCTTTCTTACTTCATCGTGTAGAATGGAAAATGCTTACACATTATTGTTTATAACATAATAACGCCAACACATACACACAGTGAGCGATTTCAGTGCTATTTGTTCATGGATAATTAAAATCAATTAAACCAAGCATATAATTTATTTATTATTGTTTATTTTCTCCCAGGGAATCAAAATAAAAGGCCTGAATTCTACTGCACTCTATTGGAAATAGCAAATGTAGATAGGGAGTTTCAGCTTCATGGACTAGTGTACATTTTGCTTTAAACAATGAACCTAACAGGTAAAATTTTAGGAAAAATCGTCACATGAATTTAGAAACTAGAACGCAGTATCTACAAGAGGTGAATGTTTTGGATAGGTATTTTGGGTGCCCATATTATTGGGCCATTTTTCATTGATGGAAATTTTACTGGTGAACATATTTTACAATTGTTGGAGGGCGAATAACACCAGCGATAAGTGAAACAGCTCGAGAAAATCAAGAGATATAGTTTCAAATGGATAGTTGCCCGTGTCATATACTCGCGATGTTCACGAATTTTTAATTAACAGTTAAGTAACACTTACATTCATTCCGAAGCCCTGATTTTCTGCAAACGATTTATATTTGTGGGCAGATATAAAATAAAAGATTTATACTGGTAGGAGATTCGAAAATCTTGAAAGATCAAGTTATACTATTAAATACCACTACGCTAGAAAACTCGCCATATATTAGCGAATGTCTTCAAGGGTTTTAAATTATTGATTAACCCTGCAAGGTGATTTGTGTGAACACTTATTTAAAAAATAGTAACATTTCTTTAGATAAAAATGTTAGATAATATAATTTTAGTTCTTGTCGAGTTATTTTCATAAAACAATGTTTCTTACTGTAGAATATGAACGAATGAAATTCATTTCTTTTGGGTTTAATTTCTTTAATATTGGATATTTGTGTATCAAGACCAAAACAGTGAAATTTTTCGTATGTAAATAAGTGTCTAATTTATCACTGTCTAATTTTTAGAATGTCAAATATTCAATCTAAAATAATTTCAACCTGTGATGGCTGCCATGCTATTGTTCGAGTAATTCGAAGGCATATCAGATTTTTGTGAAAGCACCAGAATTAATTTTCACAGTTTTTCCCTTACAGGTAAAGACAGGATTGGGCATCAATAGAAGCGGTATTCTGTTCTCTTCAAAAAACATATTTACGGTCTTGATATAAAAATAATTAGGGAAGCAAATGTTTACATATTAAAAATTTAGCATTGGAATTCGTATGGTGCGTACAGATATATAGTATTCGTATCGCGTTAAGCAATTCACCACCGGTATAGTTATACACAAGTTATTATTTTATAATATTATAGATGATGGTTTCTTCGAAATTAAACGTTGTGAAAGATTTCGAATTTTGTCGAATATCTCCGGAAGTAAGCGGAAACTTCCTGTTTTCTCAAAAGAATATTACAGACCCCTAAATTGCGCAACTTTTTTTGTAATTTAACCACCTTTGTAACTTTTACGGTTTCCTACATCTTCATGCTGTTGATCCTTAGGTTGGACACTCTGTATAATGCAGCATTGTACGAAGATACAAATAATTTGGTTCATAAATACAGGAGATTAATAACTTACAATTTGCAATTTGTTGTTAATAACAATAATAAAATTTTGAATATCAATATGTTATTCTCACGGATCATAAAAGGATGTGTTGCATAAAAAAAGTATAAACATACAGCAGGAACGATTTAATACATTGGAATATGTGGAGGTACCCTGCCCTTAAGGCTGGTTTACACAGTGCGAGGAGCTGCCTCTGCCTTAAAAATATTTAATTTATTTAATAATTAAGTATTATAAATTCAGAACAATATTAGAAATATGTCGGGTCGGAAATCGATACCATGGTCGCTGCTCTAATGTTTAGATTTTCCTAAAAATCACTTTTCCCATAAAACCCTCAAACCAATGATAATGCACTGTAAAATTGCGGGTGCGGTTTTGAGCCATGAAGCCATAAACCACAAATTTATTCCTTTGATCTCTTGGAAATTAAGTGCTTTGGCATAAGACAGCATACTCAGCGACTTTGAGGTCACTAGGTCACTATCGTACCTCAATAAGCTAGGACGCTCAGAGAGATACACTTGCATTTGTTCTGTCCATTCCCATAGGAGAGGTTTAGTAGGTATAGGAGAGAGGGTGGAGTTCCGGTTTGATTGGAAAAGTGACAAATTATCTGGCACGCCAGCTGCTGACTGAGGGCTGGTTTACACCGTGAGAGTAGCTGCTTTGCCAGGCACTTACAGCCAGGCCGACTCGCATGGCCAGTTGCTGTACTGCATGCAGCAAGTGTCCACTCCTAACTCGCACGCTAGGTCACACCGTGTAAACCAGCCTTTAGAGTTCCACATCTTGGGTATCCGTATGCATAAAAAATAGCTGCATCCGTTTGCCTTTAAATGAGATTTTAGAGTCAGCGAAAGTTTATTTGATTTTGTAATACCGCCATAGTTCCAGTTAAATTTAAAAGCTTGTGACGCTAGATCATTGATTTTGCATGACCCTGTATAGATTTATGTGGTCATTTTTTTTTAAGATTGTGGGTCTCAAGTCCATATACAGAGTTGGTATATACAGTCCATATACAGTATACACAAGTGTATACCCCCCCTTTCAGTCGACTTTCTCCCACTGACAGTACACTGCACCGAGGATTTTCCTATAAGCCTAAATTGTGATTTCCCTAACAGCATAGCAAATATACCTTAACCGAACATGACATGACACAAACAGTAATCACTTTAGTCAAATTAAAAACTCTTTTTATCACGATTTTAATAATCGAATTTCAGTATTTATGGAAGAAAATCAGGTATCATTATGCAAAAACACTCATTTAGGCATTGCAGAAACTTCCAAACAGATCTATTACCAACCAGGACGTTATCACTTTGCGACTATAGTTACTTTCGATGTCGATGAGAGAATCGGTGAATATTTACGAGCAGCCGATTGAGGCGCGAGGTGGAGCAGCTGTTACTCTGCTGCCTTTATGGGGTAAAATCTGTAGCACATGTCAACGAGGGGAAGTTACGAGGACAACGCTCATCCGATGGGGGCGCGGAAGTGTCGTGGATATTTTTAGTCCCCGGGGGGTCCCGGGAGCACGTGGGCGCCCCTCCGCTGAGTGCATTCCGAGATTCAGATCGGGATGGGAAGAGGTGGACCCCCCCCCCACAAGAGGTAGACAGATTCTTTTCTCTCCTCGTAGCTCAATCAAACATGAGATTATAAAGGGTGTGAGTACCTAAAAATAAATGTGATGGGACCACCACGTGCCTTGCATGTAAAATTTTGATCGTGGCATAATCGAATCACGTTCGGATATGACACATTATCGATACGATATTAAATATTGTTATACCAAGTGTAGCTAAAGTATAGTAAGCATGCAAAACATCACCTATTTACAACATATTTTACAAAGCAAAATATGCTTCCAGCCAGTTTGGTCTCAAAATTAATATTGCCCAACTTATTTACTACCGCCTCGTCCATTCTCCCTCCTAAAGGTCGTATTCAGATAAAATCACGATGATTCTGCACAAAGTGTGGCTTGGCGCAGTGCTGTACCTTTTTGTTAAGCCTCTCGTGCGGTGTGTAATTCAATTGTTTTGGATATCGATTCATTGATGGATGCTGTATCTCATCCTACGTGTTACGGTCGAGTACGCACGATATTTACGCGAATTTGAGGGAGCACGTAACTTCTCATTATGCAGGTCACTTGGTTATGATCGAAATGATGATTGAAAATAGAAATCACTCCCAATTTTTTGTGATCCCGGTTTTCACAAATTGGGAATTCTGGGCATCATCTACAGGTCATGTAGATTATCACGAAATCGTGAAAATAAATTTATAGTTGAATACAATTTTAAGACTAGTTTACCCTGTACATGCAACTTGAGATCTCAAGAATGATGTAATAACTTGATTGTCCTCTCACAGGGATTTATTTTTAAATGAATAATGAATCTTGAGAATCCACAAATAGTTTTGTGATTTTGAGGATCCAGACATCGTTTGTATAATAATAATATATATATATATATATATTTGGTGTTAATACAAATAATAATGTTTACACAAGTCAGGTACATGTAGGGTACAAAGGTATAATATACACTGCTCAACATTTGAACTGGTACACGTACAAGAACATATATAAAAAACAATTGAGTACTTTTAGAACAACACCTTCTTGCTTAATTGATAGTACAAGGTTCTGGAAGCACTATTAGGGCGAAGAATTAAAATACTAAAACTGAAATAACGAATTTCAACTGTTAAAATAGAAAAATTACAAAATCTTCATTTTAGTATTATAGAAAAGTATGCTCTGGAAAGAAATGATAACCAAACACTTAAAGATTAATAATGCGTGGGACCTCCTCTGGCTCTTATGACCTCTTGGCAACGTCTTGGCATGCTGGAAATCAAAACCCGAATGTAATACTGAGGAATATTTAGCCATTCTTCCAAAACAGCAGTTCGGAGCTGATGGTGATTGTTTGGATCCACTCCTCGTGACCTTATCAACCTTTTCAAGTAATCCCATACGTTCTCTATGGGATTAAGATCTGGAGAGTTCGCTGGCCAATCCATGTGCGTAATATTGTTCTCATAAAAAATGCATTGATTTGCCTTGTTCTATGAGGACGCGCATTATCATCAACAAACACGAAACCATCGCCTATTTCATTGGCAAATAGCAACACTACAGGTTCTAATACCTCATTAAGATACATGACACTATTCATTGTAGCATTTCCAAGCATAACCAATTCTGTACGACGAGTTGCAGAAATACCTCCCCAAACGGTAATTGAACCGCCTTCATAAGCTTGATGGTAAGTCACGTGGCTCTCAATATAGCGTTCTCCTCTGCTTCTCCAAACTTTCACTCTTACAACTGAGCTATGGAGACGCACTCTGGTCTCGTCACTGAATAAACAACATCCTCAATCTTCAACACTCCAATTTGCATGTTGATGTGCCCACTCTAGCCTTCTTCTTTTGTGGGCTCTGGTCAACAATGGACATTTTTTAGAAGATCTGGACCTTAAATTTACCGCATGGAGTCTTCTTCTTACTGTTTGAGTGGATACTTGAGTACCTGTTGCATTCAATAACTGTCTTTGGAGTGTTCTTGCAGTAGAAAATCTATTCCTTCGAGTCTGAATCGAAATAAACCGGTCTTCTCTGACTGTTGTACTGCGATTTCGCCCTCCGCCGTGCCTATGTTCGACAGATCCAGTATCATTAAAACGCATTCGAACTCTTCTGATCACATTGTGGCTCACATTGAAATGGGCAGCAACAGTTCTTAGCGATGCACCATAAGCATTCCCATAGCTTGGCTTATCTCTTCAATACTTAAACGCCTTAATGGCATCTTTAAAATACAGTCAACCACTATGAATTAAAACTTAATCGAGATATTCGCCAAAATTCTCTTAAACTTGATAAAGTATAAGCATCCGCGAGCTCAGTAATTGCACTGATGACAGATAAAAAACAATTGTTTCGCATATGTTATTCGATAGGCATTTGTTTACATTCCGAAACACAGCCCTGATCATATAGGAAGTTATGCCAAACGCATAAGCATTTTTTTATTTTTGTTTTAATTTTACTGCATTATATACAAGTGTACCAGTTCAAATGTTGAGCAGTGTAAATATAAAATCAAACAGAGAGCAGAACAGATAGGTACCAATAATCAAATGATGGTTTAACAAATAAATGATTACTACAGAAATGCTAAAATTAACTCCCAGGCAATTACATCGGTAAAAAAAATAAAAATAAAACTAAACAAAACACACAATAATCTAGTCATTAAAAAAATCGCTAACGGAATAGTAACATTTATGAATCAGAAAGTGTCTTATGTATATCTTAAATTCCCTGAAGTTCATATGTTGTCCCCGAAGTGGTAGTTTATTATATAGTTTAACTCCCATGTAATGTGGTGATCTTTCAAATTTGGAAGAATTATGTTGGGCAACCAATAGTGACGTTGAATGACGTGTGTAGTAGTTGTGAAGATCAGATTTTTTTACAAAATCTCTAATACCTTGCTTGACCATTAACAGTGTTTTATAAATATATAAACATGGGAGAGTTAAAATATTATGCCTGACAAAATACGGACGACATGAGTCTCCAAACTTGATATTAAAAATAAGGCGCATGATTCTTTTTTGTCCAATAAATATCCTTTGCCAACTAGAAGCAACTCCCCAAAGAACGATATTATATGACAGGTGACTGTATATAAGTGCATAATAAGAACTTAGTAGGCCAGCTAGATCGACTGTCGTTTTCAGTTGCGATATTGCGTAGTAACCTGCGTTCATTTTGTTACATACATGGTCCAAGTGAAAGTTCCACTTCAGAAAACTGTCCATCATTAAACCTAATAGTTTTGTTTTCCTTTGCGAAGATATACTTAAATTATTCATCTCGAATGCCAATTCCAAGTCAGCATTTGAATTACGAAAATAAATACAGACTGTTTTAGAGGCGTTCACCATTAACAAATTCTTTTCGCACCATCCTTGAAATTCAGATGCAATAGTTTTAATCCTAGCACAGAGTTCGTTCTGATTATCTGCAGACACTAAGAAAGATGTGTCATCTGCATATATTATGATACCAGTAGCTGACGTTATATTACACACAAGATCATTGATAAATAATAAAAATATTAGGGGGCCCAGCACTTAGCCTTGTGGGACCCCTTCCGTATTATCGAAGTATGCAGAATATTCATTGTTTGCCTTTACACGGAACTTCCTGCCAGTCAGAAATGATTCCAGTAAATCTAGAACCTTGCCACGAAAACCAAAACATTCTAACTTACTTAGGACAAGGTCCAGATTGAGGCAATCGAAGGCCTGTGAAAGGTCGAAGAACACACCCGCTACATGTCTACCTTTATCTAGCTGCTCGTATATACCCTTAACAAATTCGGTCGCTGCAGTTTCTTCAGTAGACCCTCCTTCCCGAAAACCGTGCTGCGCATTCTGAATTAGATTGAACTTATTTAAGAAGTTGGTCATTTTGTTGAAGACAATGTTTTCGACAATTTTCGAGAATACATTCAAAACTGCAATAGGTCTGTAGTTCTCAACGTTTTGTACATCACCTTTCTTGAAGATGGGAACTACTAATGCATCCTTGAGAATTGACGGAAAAATACCAGTTTCAAGTATGTCATTGATAAGAACCACTAGAGGTTCTATAATAACAGGGGCAACATATTTTACTATCTTGGTTGATATGTCAATTATACCGGTGCTATTTGTGTTTTTAAGATATTTTATAACCCTAAGAATTTCATATGGCTGAACTAAATCAAAGACGCAGCTATTCCGATTGCTGGTAGACAGTGTGCACTCTGCAGGCTTTCCTGGGCCAAAGTAATCCGCTAGTGCTCTTCGAGTTTTATATGCAAAGTGCACTGCAAAAAGTTCTGCAACCTTTTGAGGGTCTTTAACTGTTTCATTATTGTGTTTTAATTTAGTGCCCCGGTTGATTATTGATTTCCCTAATGTTGCGTTGATAATTTTCTATAAGTGTTTGGATTTGTTTTCGGCCTGTCTAATTCTGTTAGAGTAATATTCCCTTTTGCGGACACTTATCAGTTTTTTATATTCTTTTTTATTATTTCTATATTCAGTTTTAAGAGCCACAACGTTGTCAATATGAGAACTGGACAAATGAAAAGACAGTTTCTCCAGGTTACCCTTACTAACCCTTCTATAACTGTTCCTATCACAAACATGTATGTTACTACGTTTAGCCAATCTCACAGAATATATCATAGTTAGGTGATCGCTTAGATTTGCTTGGATAACGTTTGTACACTGAGTTGAGTTGTCTAAATTAGTTGCTATATAATCAAGTTTTGAAATACAGGTTTTACCTCTAATGTCTGTAACCATTCTAGTAGGTTCACTCGAAGTACATTTTAGATTGAAACAAGTGAAAATATCATTCAGTGAGTCTCTGTGACACGAATCTTTTAGATAATCAATGTTAAAGTCTCCACATAAAAATAGGTTGGCAGAAGTTCTAGAGCACTGATGTAATACTTCGTATAGTTTTTCGAAGAAAATTACATAATTACCGTTCGGTGGCGGGGCGTGATAAATGGCAATGATGATATAATTTTGATTATTGAGGTCTAGACCAACAGCACAGCACTCAAAATGGAATTCAGCAGAAATTTCTGAGGCAAGTTTTATCTCTGTTGCCAGATGCAGATAATTGTATTTTACAAAAATAATAGATCCCCCATGGACATGTAATTGTCGAGCAAAGTATACAAATCCTGTGTAGCCAATAAGAACCATGAAATTAATTTTGTCAATATAGCACCAATGTTCAGTTATACAAATTATGTCAGGCCTCTCACAGTTTACGAATATTTCAAGGCCATCGATTTTGTTTGACAAACTTTGAATATTTATGTTGGCGATCTTCAATTTACAATAATCTACTTCCACCTCGGACACAACAGCTTCAAACGATGGCAATCCACTTATAAAAAATGAGGCGCATTAGTCGTACTATACACAGCTGAAACAGCCTCAATTGAACTATTTACATTTTCAGATATTTCAAGTGAAGCTACATCATCCGATGTACGTATATAAATTAGGTTTTCTCTAGAGTTGACGCCATCAATAGGAGAAATATTTGTACCATATTTGATGATAATGGCAGACAGTTTTTGAGATATATTTTGTTTCCCACTTTTAGTAATATATGTTCTACGATACAGTTCGTTAAATAATAAGTTCTCACTAGATAGGATTTTATTTGCATCGATTACTGCTACGTTACCTCTTGAGCGATACATTTGGCATGAATTAAGAATTGATTTGTTAATTTTAGCGATGAACTTATTAATAATTGGACGTTTTTTACATAGTGCAACACACAAAAATCACATTAGTGTGCTCAAGGGATTTTATTACATTGGTTATTGTAGTTTCCGTATTATTAGTACCTTTGCGCGCATCTTCACTTCCCCCCATAATTGCGATGTAGTCGTTTTTCGTGAAGGATTTTGTTGATTTGATAATGTCTTCCACAACATAAGTAAATGGTGCGTAGGGTTTTAAGATCGCTTCTACGCTGAACTTTGAGTTTAAATCTTGATTTAATAAATCTCTGAAGTCACGGCCTGATTCGTCTGCTAACACTAAGATTCTTGGTTTTTTGTAGCATATTGTTTGTTTAGCTCTTCCAGTTGCGTCACTTCTAGCGACATCGGGAGTAGATGTGTCCGCTTTAGTGCTGACTTGTGGGGTTGTCACCCCCTCTAATATATTATCGATATCTCCTTCTGAGTTTTTATCAGCGCTCGATGGAGATTTTGGTTGATTGTTCGGTACCACATTATCTTTATGGTTTACATTAGCCGGTGTAGTCGTTATCCTTCTTTTTTTATTGTTATTAACCTTTTTAAGTTTTGTTATTGTCGTTTCAAGTAGGTTAACGCGTTTTTTAAGTTGATCAATCACACGAAGCAACGTAAAGTATTGTTTGTTCCCATCTAGTTCTATATGTATTGTTACCGGTTTTCCCACATCCAATGTCATCATCATCGGTTATGGGACTGCCATCTTCAATATAACTCGTATTTACGGCTTCCCTAAGGCAAGTTATTAATTCCAGTTTATTTCCTCTTTTTCTCAGTCCTCGTTTTTGTAGTTCACTTTTTAGATCAATAATTTTAAGTTCGTGGATTTTTATCGATTTCATCACAAGAAACTGAGAAGCGTCTAGATCACATATATTTTTATGGATTTAGACGTTTTCAATGGTCGACGTAGCATAAAACTTTATCGGCCGCGAGCTGCTGCGGCCTGTTACAAACTACGCAGCACATTAACAAACAAAAAAGTGACTTACACTTACATACGATTTGGATAGCGGCACTTTAATACAAATCTAAATACTAGTTTACCTCACACATGCTTCGCAAAATCTCACGATGCGATAAATTAATTGTAACAGATTTTCTTTATTCTCAAGTTGCGCGATAATATTTATCAAATTGTGAATCTGAGAATCCACAAATAAAGGGTGATCCAATTGTATCGTTTATTTCAGGAGCCCGTCCTTTCAAATATTCGAGAAACAAAGAAAAAACATTCTATCTTTGATATTAATATAGATTTTGGCTTGAAACATTTTTGAGTATTAGTTAAACCCCCTCAAAGTGAATATTTCCTGTGATTAAATTATAAGTAATATTTATCCTTTACTTGTTAATTTTCTATTTTAATTGACAATTTTAGTTGACAGGTTTCTGCACTAAAATACGTATATTTTTAATGTTATAAACCATATTTTTTATTACTTTAACACAGAATAAGACGTAAAGCTGTGTTTTCCTCATATTAAGAAGTAGTATTAAAACAAAACAGTATTATCAATTAATTCTACAGTAAAAAAAATGACTCGTATCTGCTTTCAGTCTACAGACCTACTCATCTTCTTATTCCATGTGTACTCTGCACTCTGCTTGCGTACTATTCTACTGGCAGATATTAGAGTAGAAACTTAGCTACTTAGCTTCTTTAGGTCATTTTTTTTTTTTGTTATTAATGGGTAATTTTCTAAATGGGTACCCTCTAACTGTTGGGAGTTCAGGAACTTTTTTAAGATAAATATTGAGGATGTAAAACCCTTTATGCAGTACCTAACAATAACTTTGACTAGCTTTTTAAATTTAAATTGATTATAAGATGTGACTTGGAATTAGATTCTTTGATTGTTAAAAACCTCTTCCAGTTGTTTAATCCGAGAAAACAACATAGGACAAAAATTAAGAAATTAGGTTCAGGTACTGCAGAAAAATACGCTAGGTGTATTCATTGTTCATAATAGCCCATAAAATGGCAGTTGAAGGGGTAATGCAGAAAACTATGTGTGCACAGTATGAGATTATGATTCCGTAAAAAAATTAAAATCCATAAAAATGTCCTTTGGCGGGTTTCTGAAATTAACGATTCAATTAGAGTTTCCTATATTGATAGCCCTGTAAATCAAACAACTGTTAATATACGCGTGTTTTTAAAGTGTCATATGTTAGTTTATAACACATTTACGAAATAGATCGCTTATCCACCGCTTAACGCGTTAAAATTATTCAATTATTCAAATAACAATTGCCATGGTAACTAGGGGTGTCATTGAAACAATATATTTGAAGCCGGAACATAGATTAAGATTATTTTACGAATACTACACGATATTTATGTATACCAGTTTTTTTAAATTATTTTATTAAAATTTCGGCCAATTTTGCTTTAAATCAGTGGCGGACTGATCAGGACTTGCACCTACAACCGTATAGAATTCAGTTAACTCGGGAACTCTAGCCCTGAGGGAACAAGACGGCGCGGCGCAACTTGCCACACATCGTGTGCAACATTGAATGTTTTTCATGAAAAGATCCTAGGTCGCATAATTTAACATTTTAGTGGCCAACTGGCTGCCGTGATCATGCGATTTAACGCCTTTGGATTTTTTTCTGTGGGGTTACGCTACGAGACTTGTCTACGCGAACCAATACGAAACGTAGGAGCATGCAAAAAACAAATTTAATACAAAAAAGACTAGTTTCAATCGTACACGCTACTCAGTAATAATCAGGTCACTCGATTAGATTTAAAAAAAACACCAAATTTTGAATGTAGTGTATCCAGAAATAACTCGTGATCTTCAGAATCTAGTGAAGCTTTTTCACATTTTAAGACTAGTTATCTATGCTATATCTATACCACAGTGACTCAAGAATGAGTAAAAAATATATACAAATCTTGAGACTCGTTCATCTTTACTAAATAGTTATACATTAATCTTTATACCGAATGGGCGACGAAGTGGTCCTCAAGATTCATCAATGAAGCTGTTCGGATCATGAGATGTTATGGAATCATTAAAATATTTACAATTCGTGAAGTTCTACCGAAAATGAACTTTGAAATTCAATGCAATAATGGTAAAAAAAACTTAAAACACATTGAGTATGCCTGCTATGATCCACGTGCACAGATAAAATGAAATGCTGCAAAAAAAAACAATTAAGCAAGTTTCAAAATCACTGACCATATTAGCGATAGGTTTATTTGAAACTTTTTTGTAAAAAATTATTCTGTCCGTTGCTCCGTCAAAAATATATCATTCCATTGAGAAAAAAAAATGATATTTTGAAATTTACTGTAAATAATTGAACTTTTGAAATAGTACGCGTAAAATATCAACACATACGAATTATTATAATGATAGAGCCATGCTTCTGCTACAATATGCAAAATAATTTTAAGTTTCTATTTCAGTCATAAGAGAAATTGGGAATATTTTTAAAATTGTCTATTTGAAGCAAAATATTCGGAAATTATGTTTTTCCTAAACTACTAAAGATAAGTGCCTCTATAGGCTAAATAAAATTTGATCAGAAGTGAACGGGTAATCTGAATCAAATCAAATAACAAAGTTAGTGGCCACTTCCGATAGAAGCGGAAGTGATAGAAAAGTAGATACGTACTTTATTTTGGGAGATTACAACGAACAAAGTTTGTGTGAAATTTTCAAATTTTTATGTTATCAGGAACCCTATAAAGTGTTAACCAAGATGCGGTGTGAAGAACAGTAAGAGGAAGAACCGAAAAAGGAACTCATGACTACATTCACAAATTTGCAATTTACTAATTATAATTTTAGTTAATAAAATTTTGGATTATTTATTAAAATTTCATTTTTGGGTATTTGCATATGTGTATATACCCGGGTATTGCACATGTGCATGAATACTCAATGATTCTCTTACCCGATTGACTCAATTAAAAAAAAATAATGCTATTACTGGATTGGTTGAAATGTTCTGACAGTCGGGCAATAGTCGGGCGGCATACTTTCCTACAGAGGTTCGCAGGCATTATTAAACAGTAGCTGCCATGCATCGATGGAACTCGCAACCCCACACAATTACTGCTATATAGAGCTCATAAGAAACTGCTATTCATTCCAGTTCTGTCAGCAAGTATATATTTGTAACGTTTGCTTGCAACTTTGAATGTGATAAGACAAAATAAACTATCTTAAGGTTGCTGATCCGTAATCAATTAATATGTTCGAGTTTTACAGTTGGAGAGTGGAAATTTATAACCGTGCTAAATGGATCTCGAGGCCCTCTCGATTCAAATAATGGTGTTGCATTTAATCAATGGAATTTTTCATGGGTTATCGAGGCGCGTTTCTTCTCAGCGCTGGAATTCCTCGCCGGCGGGGGTCGGGGAGCGGAAAGCGTGCACAATCTTGTAAACAAAACTATAGCGTAATCAGGCCTTCCCATTGGCTGCAAGAGGATCGCCCACTTGACCGGACCGCGGATTGATAGCATAGCAGTTGGCCAGCATCCAATCGTGCCGTATCAATAATAATAAGGAACCGGTTCCTCGGGATTTTTCGGGGTGATCAGGTGCGTCGAAGTTTCACCAGCAGCGAATAACACTTCGCGGCCGCCAGGATTGGTAACAGCCGAACGCATTCTTCACTTACGCGAAAATTCGCGAAAACGACAATCAATAACACCAATCCACGTTGGTTACCTTGGCAAAGAATTGCATATTATTACTGCAGATAAAATGCCCATTTGCTGTAGATATGAACATAGGCTATGTTCAGAGATATAAAAAAAAAACGCGCGGTATAATTGTAATAATCCCAGTGCTCCTCCAGCTGCGGCGTAATTGGTTACTATTGCATCTGCACCGCAAGACTCAATATTAGGACCGATTGGTTCTATTGATTAGTAGCAAGGGTTCTCAATCTGCGGCACTCATTGTTACCCCTTAGTGGGCCACCTAAAATTTCCCGAGCCAGAATATGCTGAAAAACGTAAATTACAATACATTTTTAATGTTTTTACCCAAACATCAAAAACACCCCTAACATTAGTTATTCAGCATCCTACGGGGTTAAAAAAAACATGAAAAACCACTAATATTTACTTAGTATAGTTTGCTAATGCTATGAATTATATTCAAAAAGTACGAATGTACTTTTTGAATAGAATTCATGACATTATTGAGATTCGAGTAAATACTGTTGATACAAAATTTGAGAATGAATTAAAGTTAGTATTAGAAGGGTATAATAACATTTTAAATAATTTGAGATAATTGAGCTAATTGACAAAAAGTCTGGAAATCAATTACTCAGTTAAAATATTACCCCGTTTAAAAATGACTCAGAATTTTTCAAAATTGTTAATTACAAAATAAACGTATTGTAACATTCCACTCTCTAAATTGATATAAAAATTATGGACAAATCAGAGATTAGGAATTATTTTTGTTTGTCATTAGATTATCAATATAAAAATATATAAACGTTTGCAAATTAGAGAAATAATATTACATAAAATGCATTTTAAGCCTTTAGGAATCATTTTTGATAGTCTTGTATGACCGCCAAAAAGTCTGCTAACTAAAAGTCAACATTTTGAGCATTTTTCATTTTATTGTTATTTTACTAGTTAGTTATATAACGTTTTTTTTATTTTTTAAATTTATTTTAAATATAATATAAAAAATAAAATAAAAAATGGAATAATTAATATTTCACGTATTTTTTATTTTGACAGGTTGTTGAACATCGTTGAAAAACAAGACAAGAAAGTCTATTTAGACGTGTAAAAATCAAATATGGCGGCCATTTAAAATAAGAAATTTGCTATCAATATCTCGGAAACCACCATCTTGACTTTTGTTTTGACTTGATTCTTAAGTTTGTGCGATCGAACCATGTAACTTTCTTTTAAACATTTTTCCGCATCTTTAATAATTATGGAAATATCGGTTTTTTTAGTAACTCGCGATTTTTAGTTGTTTAAAATAATTTCTTAACTGCTCGTACCTTTTGCTCGAAAATTGCCCATTTATCCAGATCTCAAGCTTTGAAAATAATAAATATACCCATGGTAGCCTACTCAATTTGGGACACCCTGTATATTATTATCTTAAAAACTGACAATATCCCTTTTCTTTAATGGATGGATTTACCCCTTGTTGCAGCAGAGTCTTCAATTGTCAAAATCTGTAAAAACATTATCAACTATGCTAGTTTTTATAACGGGGGGTTCAATGTCATCTACTCCTGCTAATAAGACCTTGCTCCTATGCATTCACAGCTGTAGCTCAACCCCCGTCCACCACCAGCCCCCTTCTAAACGAAACTTATTCAAGCACCCGCCCACGCGGACACGTCCGATCAATATCGGCTCTAGACCCAACAGATGCAGCTCTAGGTGTCTGAGGTCCGAAAATAGATTAGGAAGAAGTGGCGGATGCGTCTCGGCTGGAGGCGCAAATAGGATTCACGTGTGCCTAATGAAATAGAAATCCTCTCCTCGCCGATCTGCCCGCCGGCGCCGGCGTGTGTACCTGATGGCGATAGCAATTAATAGGTGGGGATGTCAATGCACCCGGAGGTCGCGTCGACAGGAAGAGATGGTCGTAAGGGGGTAGCTGCGCGACGGCGGAGGCAGCAGAGTCCCCCGACCGAGGCTGCCCGACTGCAAGCTGCTGTATGCACCCCACACCTGCCCCGGCAGATGTGCACCCGTGCTGATGGTGGTGTCGAACACCTCGGTCATCATTAGACGCCGGTTTATACCGTCATCGTTTAAAAATAATTTTATAACGCTGGCCCAGTCGAGGTAGAGTGTGGTCGCTTGTTCCACCACCTGTTGCTTTATGTTGGTAAAAACAAAAATCACTACATATTCAACCGTAACATCGAATTTGAGAAACACTAATTACACCAACAGTGTAATTGCCACTACTACTTTCGACAGAAAAGGCGACGTTGGGTGATAAACAAAAACGAGTGTAACTGTCGCAACTGTATACAGGGTGGTTCAGTTTCAACCTCTTTAACTTAGATGTGTGGAGTATAGAAGAAAGCCGCCATATAACATTTTTGTCATAAACTTTAAAGTGTTTTGCGTTTTCTCTTTTAACTAGCTAAATAAGATTTAGAGACAAGTATAGTCTATCCAATTTCAAGGTGAAGCTAATATAAACACTGTTCGATGCGTAACCGGCACGTGAACACTTCCACATAAGCATACAATTGATCGTGCCTCCGGTTTACCCGGACTAAGAATACTTTTTTTACTGCGATCGCTACACTCGTGTTGAACTCATGTTGTGCAGACTCGAATTTGTGTAAATTGACGCCGTTCACTTGAACTGTTTATATTAGCTGCGTCTTAAAATTGGGCAGACTAGTTCGAATCGAAGCTCCATCAATTGCTTAATTTAATTGCTTAATTGTCTTTTTTCTTGATTTTATCATTATGAAGAACTGTTATTGTATTTGTTATTGTAACTGCTTCTAATGTCCAAGTAGTCTCTGACTAGTTTCAAGTTTCAGTTTGTAAAACTTAAAAGATGCCTTGCATTCATCGTCGTGCAGAATATTATCATCCAAGTGATATTTATCGGTGTTGCATTATTTGTATGCAAGTGGGGTTTTCGGTTCGTGTTATTTCTCAAAGGGTAGGTCGCAGTGTATCTGTCATTGAACGTTACTGGTCTAGAAGGTCAGAGACTGTGGAGAACCCAAATAGATCTGGATCAGAACCACGTCTAAGAACCACCACAGAGAGTGAAGATTAAACTCTTCGTCTTACAACTTTAAGAGATAGATTTTCAACAACGCGTTCAATTGGAAACGATTAGTTGCGTATAGATGTTTAGAGACTGTCTATGGCTACTGCCTAGAATATATATTGATAACCTAATTTCTAGCATGCATCGAATTGTTAGTGAGTGCATAGGAAATCGTGAAAGTCTTACACATGATTGATTGTCAGTCATTTGTTTTTTTTTGCACTTTCATGTTGATTTTGAGATCATCGATATAGTTCGTTATGGTCGTTAAATACGATTAATCTTAATAAAATTATCCAATAAAGACTTATGTGGTGTTCTGTTTTTTTAAGGCAGTCGGTATATCAAAAGACTTAACAATAAGTCCAGAATTTCAATTTAAGTCGGAAGGTTCAGAAATAAAGAATATTGAAGTAAATGACAAAAACATTATGAAACAAAAGAAATAGAAAAATTAGAAAATCTTGTTGAAATTGCAGAAAAGTAAATCATCTAACACACTATTGATTATGCTTGATTGTTGTTTACGTAATTTGATTAATACTAGAAGCGGTCTTGGGAGCCCTATATTAGGCGAGCACTGGCAAAGAACGCATACGATCGGTCGTCCAGATACTGAACGTAATTACGACCCTCGAAGTAGCAAACTATAACACCCGAATGCGAAGAATCCTTTTTATTGCCCCCCCCCCCCCCCCTTCTGTGAGCACGGAACTCCTCCGATGTATTGATAATAAACATAGGGTGTGAGCATGTGGCACTATGAATTAATGTTATTATTATTAGTATTCATGAAGTACCCCTAGAGATCACGGCAATCTACTTATTATCATTATTATTATTATATGTACCCTGGTTCCATTGGCTTCCTTTAAAAAGCTAGAATATATGTGATTCGATGAGCAATTGAGCATCGTATACATCGGGCGCGAGGGCAATTGACCATCTGCCGTTAGTTAGCTTGAGGTCCGCAGAAGGTAGGTAAAGGAAGACACTCAGACCTGAGTCGAGGTTCATTGTGACATCGATGCGAAAATGAGGAAAAGGAGGCGCAGCAGATCACAATGGACAGCGCGATCGCGTCAGCTGCGGCCGCCGTCGCATTGTGGGGGCCCACCAGGTGCCCAAATCCGCGACGACGGGTTGCAGCTGCGTCCCCCACCCTCGGGCGGGCCGCGCAGGTGCCGTCATTCTTCTGGATGCGCACGGACAGCAGGTGATGCCATCTCTTGGGCACGTGCAGATGCCGCTGGCCTGCTTTTGGATTCATCTTCTCAAGACGCAAAAAAATATTAATGAGACGAGAGCCCCACAGACAACACCCGTTACGCATTACGTACACATGATCGACGCCGTTGGGAGGGGAAACCTCATGACGAAAAAAAAAAATGGTTTGGGATAGAGACGAAAATGTAGGTTCAAACTTGAACCAATTTATTTACTGCGTTTGTCATTACTTTGCACTGTCAATTGTCACTGACGCGAATTTTGAATTATTTAAAAAAATCGATATGGGTCATTCCATGTGAAGTGAACCAGTTTTCAAACTAGTCCCCGCTCGACCATCTCCAATTTTGATGAAAATAAACATGGACGTGTATGTACGTTTCAAACGAAATTCTGTGAAGTTTTAGCTCCAGATATCATATATCTGAAGCTCAGAATTATATATGTAATTCTAAGAGAAAAAACAGTTATATGAACACAGGTCCGATCATCTTCACAATAAATGTTCGAAATTTCCACCCTCAAATTGAATGCGTGCCTCACATCGGCGACCCAAAGATTCATATACAGGGTCCGTCATTTCACCTACCGTCTTCAATAGCTCAGTAACTAATTGCGTTAGGATTTTGATATTTTGCAGACTTCAGTTGCTTTCTAGGGTGTATTTTAGGAAAATATTTTTGATTATACAGGGTGTTCCAAAAAAGTGTGACGTCATCATGATGTATATTTTTAGATTGCATGGTATATTTTTTGTTGTTTATTTGGGTGCCCTTTATAGATGCCTACATACCCATGAAATTTTATTAAAATCGGTTCAGTGATTTTAGCACAAACAAATAATAACTGAAAAAAATCAGTTTTGCACCATTTGTTAAGAAAATTAATAAGGGATAAAAATAGTGCCTCGTTAATAAAACCATACAAGGTACTCATTAAATAAGGTCTGACAGTTGCGTTAACCAAGTTTTATTGATATGCATTATACAGTGTCCAAAATTTAGTGTCAAACTTTTCAAACTTTAAAGCACTTTATTTTTCTTATTTTAAATTGGAACCCCAGTATATTTTTATGTAATTCCATGCGGAATTAAAAGACAAACATTTTTCCTAATTACAATCCTATCTCAATTCCTAACACATTCAAAGATATTTGCATAAAACTCGTTTTAACAATTCCAATGGCCATTTTAATTAATCAAAATCGAAGGTGGGTTTGAAAAACAATTTATTGACATTAAAGTTTAACAAAGTGACAAGAGCCATTGTTGACTGTAGTAATATAAAAGTTTAAAACTTTTTTAGCTAAGGTCTTTATACCCAAGATACCAAAATTACTTTTTGTCATGGAAAATATGATTTTCATAATATGACAAATATTATGACCTATATTGACAAATGTGGATATGACTTTCATATTCGCATTTCAAAATATTACATTCAACCTGTTACGAAGAGTGGCAATGTCATTTCATACTCGTCTTCGTTTGCGCCTTCAAGAGGGCGGAAGACATATAGAACATAAGTTCTAGCAATTAATTAATTTTAGAAACGTTATGTTATGTTTTTATGAAATTTTATTACTAAAACTATTTATTATACAAATCTTAATACTTTTACGATGTGTAATAGGTTTAGACGAAGATCTGTGAAACCTTGAATACTTTCGAGATATTAATTGTAACTAAAAAACATGTTATGTCAATAAATTGATTTTCAAAGTCACCTTCGAGTTTTATTCATTAAAATGGCTATTGGAATAGTTGATAAATCGAGTTTTCATTAGGAGTTTTAATTATTAAAAATGTTTGTCTTTTAATTCCACATGGAATGACATAAAAATATACGGAGGCTCCAATTTAAATTAAGAAAAATAAAGTGCTTTAAAGTTTGAAAAGTTTGACATTAAATTTTGGACACTCTGTATAATGCATATCAATAAAACTAGGTTAACGCAACTATCAGACCTTATTTAATGAGTCCCTTGTATGGTTTTATTAACAAGGCATAGTTTTATCTCTTATTAATTTTCTTAACCAATGGAGCAAAACTGTTTTTTTTCAGTTTTTATTTTTTTGTGCTAAAATCACTGAACCGATTTGAATAAAATTTCATGGGTATGTAGGCATCTATAAAGGGCACCCAAATAAACAACAAAAAATATACCATGCAATTTAAAAATACACATCATCATGACGTCGCACTTTTGTGGGACACCCTGTATAATCAAAAATAATTTCCTAAAATACGCTACGGAATGGAGGTAAAGTATGCAAAATATCAAAATCCTAACTCAATTAGTAACTGAGCTACAGAAGACGGGAGGTGAAATGACGGACCCTGTATATGTCGCATGACATTTGGGTTATTTCGAATTTCGGCGTCGAAATTAATTATATAGTTTTGAAATTTGGTACACATACTGTTGAGCACTCTAGAATCGGATATCCGTCGAGTTTTCCCTCCCCCGGTGGCGGCTTCATCCCTTAATATTAAAAACATACCCCCCATACGGCGAACCTGTTACATTATTAACAGATAAATTATTATCTCGCAATTATCTCGTAAACGGTACACCGCCTGAATTTTTTTATATCTGGTAAAGTTAATGGGAACAAAATTTTGAACAACATTTATGTTAGACGGTTGCCACAAAAACAATAGTTCGCGCGGAATAGAGGCCGGAAGTCAAATTAGCCAGTAAATCCAGGCGGAAATAAAGTATACGGGGTGTCCAAGATAATGATCAACAGCATGGGCATCTCGGAAACTGTAAAAGTTACAAAGGCGGTTAAATTACAAAAAAGTTGCACAATTCAGTGGTCAGTAATATTCTGTTGAGAAAACTAGATCATTCCGCTTACTTCCCGAGATACTCGACTCGTTTTTCTGAAGTTATTTGAAAATGTATTAAAAAAATAAAAGGCACTTTCTCATTGCCACTTTCTATAATACAGCGTTTATAAATTTTCAGTACATCGTTTTGTTTCGAAGAAACCATCATCAACTTAATTTTTTATATGGCCTGTAAATAAAGTACGCCCTGTATTAAGTAACATTTCCTATTATGAATTCAACTAATTATATCACAGTATGATTTCTCATGTTTTCATTCAGAAAAAAAAGCTTATTAATACATTTCGAACATTTTGGTGTAGTAGGCGTTTACGAGACATATGCGAAAAGTAACACAAGTTCACCGTTTGGGAGGTTTATTAAGGGATGAAGCCACCACCGGGGGAGGGGAAACTCAACGGATATTCGATTCTAAGAGAGTACATAAGAGTAAGTATACCAAATTTCAAAACTATATAATTTATTTCCGCAAAAAGTCTAATTTGACTGGACTATAGTGTTAGTCGCGTAAGCGATTTCTACAGCCTGTTGACGGTGATGACTATTAGTATAATTTGCGATTTTGATATCATTTATCTCAATTTCAACTGTTGCTTATCGGTGACACGATTATATACACTCGATTTTCCCAGAGACATTTTTACCACTATATACAGGGTATCCCACGCTAATGGGCCATTAAAAGTTTATGGGGTTCCCGATATTTTTTTTTTAAATCATCGAAACATGGATGATTCCGTTCTCCTCAGGTAAATAAAATACTTTCTATCTTCTATCACTTTCGGTTCTACCGGAAGTGTCCATCAACTTTTTTTTTTTTGAATGGAACACCCTATATATTATTATGTTTCTGGCTTCCCCATTTAATTTGAAACATCTTCTGTAAAGATAAGTGTACATCTACCTTTTTTACTTTCTGAGTTAAAATTTGAATTCCAAGATTTTGACCACAAAAAGATTTTATGAAAAATGGCTTCAATTTCTCTTTCAAATAAAAACGGAAAAATGATCTCTAATTGTACCAGAAAAGTACCTCTATAACTGATAGATATGAAAATTTTCAGAATTAGTCATTCAAAAATGTCATTAGCCCACTTAAATTAAGCGTATTTCAATTTTTGTAAATGGAATAACATGCCTGTACGTTTTATCTCATAGAACAATTGGCAATTGGCAAGTATTATACAACTATGTTCCTAAATTAAGTAGTTTTTTTTAAATATTTCGAAAATCTGAATTTCTGTACCATCTAATTTCGCCTATGCTATTTACACACACATCATAGTTTGCGAAATATGGTTATTTTTCGTCACTGTGAAAACCAATGTTAACAAAGAAATTTCCCTTCTGAAAAGTTCACTTCAAATGTGTCACTACAGTTGTCCAGTCCAGTCCAATCATATTAGCCTCAAAAAGCCGGTTTCGAGGAAATTATCCATTTAAAATTATTTAGTTTTGAAATTTTGTATACATACTCTTCAATACTCTAGAATCGAATATCGAGTATCTATATCTCTTAATATAAAAAAAAAACATCCCTCAAACGGCGAACTTGTGTTTTTTTTCGCAATTATCTCGTAAACGGTTCACCGCCTAAAAATGTTTATATCAGGTAAAGTTGATGAAAACAAAATATTGAACCAACATTATATTACATAGTTTGCCACAAAAGCTATAGTTTAGATGGTATTAAGGCAGAAAGTCAAATTATCCAGTAAATCCAGTCAGATTTTTGGCGGAAATAAATGAGATAGTTTTGAAACTTTTCAGAAGTGAAATTTCCTTGTTAACATTAGTTATCACAGTTACGTAAGATAAGCATGTTTTGCAAACTATTATGCATGTGTAAACAGCATGTTTTACAAACTATTATGCATGTGTAAACAGCATGTTTTACAAACTATTGTGCATGTGTAAACAGCATCTTTTGTAGAGATGTATGTACACCTAACATTTCTACAAAATATGTTTAAAATTAAACGGGAAAGTCAAAAACGTAATAATATAAAGGGTGTTCCATTTAAAAAAGAAATGTTTATGGCTACGTCAGGTAGAACTGGAAGTGGTAGAAGCTTGAACGTATTTCTTCTGAGGAGAACGGAATCAACCATATTTGGATGAATTTTTTCAACTTTTATTTTATCGGGAACCCCATAAACTTTTAATGGTCCGTTAGCGTGGGACACCCTGTATAGCTGACGTCATAAACAAAAACCCGTTAAGTGTACTTTTTAAAAATTTCAGGAAGCGAAGAAAAACATTAAACCGAGTGTCTGGGATAAGGGGCGAACATAGGAACTTAAGGGGGAACGAACCTACTCATTTCTTATGGAGTTTTTAACGATTTTTCATGAGACATTGAGCGACAATGAGGCTCCATTTAATAAATTAAAAATATCCATGACCAACCTGAAGTATCTGAGAAGTTCCCTATTGAAGTCGATTTTTGAAAAAAAAAAATTTTTAGCATGAAAAAAAAATGTTGAAAATTGTGAATTATTAACTGTATTCCATATTCCATAACTGTATTAACATGCTATTTCAACGTTTCAATCTATTAAATTAACAAAAACGCTCTATAGGGAACACCGCAGATCTATTATCTACAAATACATATAATTAACAGCAAAATTGACAATGCCATTTTCCTGTAATATCTCATGAAAAACCTCGGTAATTTGAGGTCGCGTTACTAGGCATTAGGAAGACGCGCCTACAATTGTCCCACTCGCGCGGTTCGCACTACAATCGACAACGATCGGCTCTTGATCACCCTTACCTCGAACTTTCATTACAATGTTATGGCCTGGCAGCGGTACTATTGCGATTAAATTTTTTTTGTGACATTGCTGAAATCATATAGCATATAGTGTAGGGATATTCGGATGTAACCGGATATACTTGTATACTGAAACGAATAAAAAATCGGATAAGGACTGCGCATGACTGTACAATATATTACTTATAAAAAATAAAGAAAATAATTACTCTACTAAAGATTGGGAGTTATACTAGTTGCCATTCGAAACTACTACACAAATTAATATATCTTATATGATATTAGCGAAGTAATTGTTTTTATAGTTTAATTTATTTTTATAATTAATAAATATATATCGCGATATTAACGCTACCACCATTAAAACAAATGTTAATAAATCTGTTTCAGCGATAATTTTCTTTTTAGAAATATCTACTAAATTTTAAAATAAATTAACATATCATAAATTTAAGTTACTTGTTTGTTTTATAATTATTATTATTAACTCATATTTCTGAAAATTATAATTATTATTTATTAAAAATAATTATATGTAAAAACCAATTTCATACGGTAAAAAAATGCAATTTAAAATTATTATTTCAACAAAGAGTTATTGTAGATGTATATATGTGTAAGATTACTTTATTAAAATAATTCATTATGATGTAATATTAATCAAATTTTAGAGAAATGATTAAAACACATAACTATGCTGCAGTTAACACTTATATATTATTTTATCTTAACTTATATGATTTATTTAGTGAAATGGTAATAAAAATAATTTATTTAATTATGTTATAAATTATATTTGTTCAAAAAAATGCAGAAAATACTTAATGCTAGAAGGTATAATAGTGAGTATAAAAGTGTTCTAAAACAATATACACATTGAACCTCATTTAAAATCGGCATAGCTCTAAATTATTTACAAAAAAAAATACGAAAACGAAGAAGTAACATTTTATTATTAAAATCTATATTATGTACAATATTTCCAAAAACAGTTTTACATTAATTACAGTATACTGAAACACCATTTGTCCATTACATAGCTTTATATTCGATTTTCAATAGTTCTGGCAAGTAATGCATAAAATAAAAGTCTTTTAATTTAGCGTGCATATGTTCTTTAAAGAAATCACTGTTTCTGCAAATTTTCTGAAACAAAATTCCGTTCGGAGTCCTAACTATAAAGTAACAAAACAGTTTTTCAGTTACATGTAACTGTCCCTGAACTTGATAGTAGTAGTTGTGCTGAGTTTAATAATCATGATGTCTTTGAAATTACATGAGAAAAGGCCACAATGTTCAAAAGCTTGCATTTGTTCTACAAAATGCGCCACATTTATAATTCGGCGTCCTTCCAATTTCTCAATTCTCCTAAAATTATCAAAGTTATTTGAAAATTATTGAAAATTATCAGTTATTGAAAAATTGTTATTAAATTGTGAAATGTATTATTACCCATATAAATTACTTGATTCGGAATGACTCAGATCCTCCAACTGAATATTTTCTCCACAAACATTTTCTGATTCTGGCCGATCAAATGTTTGGTATTCAGAATTTTTATTTTTATTCTGTGCAGAACATTTTCTAAAAGTATAAATTACGTTATAGAATGTTGGTCTAATTTTACCAATTTCATATCTGCTCAAAAAAATGAGATCCTACACTGTACCAGTCTATACCTTTTTTAATTGTAATTCAAAAAACCGTAAAATGTATTTCAGATTAGTCTATTGTAATTCAGAAAGCGTCAAGTGTAATTCAGATTAGTTAATTGTAATTCAGATAGCGTGAAATGTATTTCAGATAGCGTCAAATATATTTCAGAAAACGTAAAATTTCATGAAAGTGATACTTTTTTAGTGTAGATTTGAAAATATTTTCAAATCTAGAGAAGAAAATTAACACGTAAAATTAAATGGAAACATACATTCATTTCTATGGAAACGACTTTACAAACATTAATTTCAGTAATTTGCATTGTGACTGTGACAGTTGATTTTGAATTAAATTGAACTTGAAAATTTTCAACTTGAAAGTACTCTAATATCTAATATTTTATAAACTGCAATATCGTAGAAAAAAATAGCATTTCCTACTCGAGATAAAGTGCGTTTTTTTCATTTGTGGACTTTCGCCACAAAAAAGGATGTTTTCTGAATTACAATTGACTGATTTGAATTACATTTGATGCTTTCTGAAATACAATTGACCAATCTGTATTACATTTAAGGCTTTCCGAATTACAATTGAAAAAGGTGTAAGTGAGTAGTTTTTTTTTAAATAAATCTAAAATCAATTATTTAAACAAAAATCATCAGTCAGTTTTTACCAGGGTAAATGTGATTTAAATCAATTCATTTGCATCACGATATAAATCATTATAATCATTTTTTTTTGTTTGTTAATAAATCGATTGATTTTGTTTTGTCACATTGAAGCGTGGTCAAATTTTGTAATCATGCGAAAAAAAGCGACCTGTTTTGGCATCCCATGAACAAGAATTGATGATTCAAAACCATTCCATGTACCATGTGATGGACAAAAAATGTGATGGACTCTATAGTTACATGATATATTGAATTATTCACCTATTGGAATGCATAAGCAGTGTAAAAGCAATGATTAATTTAAAAAAAAATCAATGTTGATTTAAATCAATGATTTATATAAAAAAATCAATTGATACACAAACCCTGGTTGTTAGTATTCAAAATGTAAATGGAAAAAAAATATTTATAATATCTCTACCTTATTTTCGCAAGCAATACTTTTCTGCTTCTTCTTCAAGAACACAGAGATAATTTGGATTTCTTTCCCATATTCACTACACAATAAATCACAATTCTCAAGTAACACAATTCTGCAAACAGTGCGCCAGGGAGTTATGTAACTCGCCCATATGAAGGCTCCACGATACACCACCGGACCATGTCAGCAGTTCACCTAATGCAGAGCATATGGCCTGCTAGCAAATATCCTTTGTGTGGGACACCCTGTACATACCGGGTATATATTTCAAAACAAGCCAACTTTAAACATTATAATGCAAGTTAACTTGATTTAAGAAAAACAAAACCCTTGATTGATTTTTCGAGGGGGAAATTTAAAAACAACTTTTTAAAGTCAAATAAATTTTGAGTGTCACCCCCTCCTCCATAGCCACCACCACTTTAAAATTTCAAATGGCACCGACACCTTGCAATACCTCATTTTAAAGCTTAAAAAACCTAATCTTGAGGCGTGAAATAAAATATGTTCGTCCACACGTTTTGGAAAAAATATAAATCTGAAAAATTCCAAAACAATTACATTGAACGAAGTTCCTTTCTATGCAACAAAAAAACATATATTTTCAGATATTTAAAATTCAAGTAACATGGTTTTTAACATCTACCTCGAAAACTGATTCGACTTGTTTTTTTTTTTGTTTCATTGAATAGATAATACATAATACATTCGATACATTCGTTCGATATAATTTTTTTCCCAAAGTTATGGACAAAAATCTATTTTTATCACGCCTCTACATTTGATCTTTTAAGCTTTAAAATGAGGTATCGCAAGGTGGTGGTGCCTTTTGAAACTTCAAAGTGGGGGTAGCTAGGCAGGAGTGGGTAATATCAGAGCCGAAAATCGAAAATAAGAATTGATTATTTAATTCACATTACTTGGTTATTAATTTAGTAAAGTCAGATTTCCCATCCGCCACAGTGTGCGGCGCGGTGATAATTCCTTTGTAGGCGCCGCCGCTTTATCCGTTTGTCGGTGAATTGCCGCCGCCTTCGAAGCCCCCCACCCCAGATTTAGTAAAAAAAATAAGAGGCGGTATTTACCGAAAAATACGATGCCGTCCGAGTGTCATAGCTATTACAACATTCCCAATAAAGTGTAAACATAACGTCGCTCTAAGCGAATTATTATTCATCTGACTGACTATAGGATCTCTAAAGCAAGTAATTGATATGCACTGTGCACAAGTGAGGTAGAGATGAAAAATATTATATTTTAAATTTTGTACTACGTCCGATGCACGTCCGGATGTGTTGGAAACATTATTCAATAATTGAAAAGTCGCCAGCAAAAATAAAGTGCGTTCCCCCTTAACATGTAAAATTAAATATGTGTAATTATTAGCTCCCCTATTAATTTTAGAAAAAAATCGCAAAGGAATATTTTTTAGAGTATTAAAAACTGTAAATGTATCATCCATTTAATATTCGTTTGTACCAGAATCCACCTCAGAAATAATAAAAAAATTGTTGAACGTAAAAACCCTTGCCGTCAGTTTGACAAATGTCACGTTATTGTGAATAGTACATTAGTGAGCAGTACATTACAAGGGAAGGAAGGGCAACGCTCAGGCTGAAAACTTGGCTCGGTAGATTAAATCCCGCGTATTGAAGAAGTGGTTGCCTACGTTTATGAGTTACGACATATTTCTATCGATGCGAAGTTTATCTAATGGCGGATGATTTGGTTGCCGAAAAGTGTGTGTGGAAAACTGGTTTCCAAGTTAGTCCAAACGCACCGTATCAAAATTGCGCCGCTTTAATGTAATTAGCAAATATATTCGACGAAATGATAAAAAAATGTTCGAGAATGTAGAAGTGTTTTTTGGCGAAAAACGGTCAACACCAACAGATCAAGTTGCTGCATTTTTCGGCTAGAGGGACTAATCGAGGATTAAGGTTAAACAAAATAATTTGGGCAATACACTAAATGAAATAAATACATTTATTTATTCTACGCTTGTCAATTAGTTCTGTTTTATCAAAGTCGGCTATAGAAAATTCTCAGAAAATAGTCAATTTTAGTTATGGCCTGGGCGAAAATCGAACCCACGAATATAGATTACATGTCGGAGTACTATGCAACGAACACCGACATCCCCGGTTGTAATTGCATTCACACGAAACGTATAAAGTAATTGAAAGTAACGGATGGAATTAATGGAAAGGGGGTCGTACATATCAAACCGCTGTGCGCGCCGCGCGTGCGTGTGTATTTGAATCTAGTTTCGCTAGCAGAGCAAAAACATTCCCAGGGTCCCATTTGGGAATTCGTAGTCTATGGGAACATGTCGTCCATGGTATCAGCACAGTTGAGCAGTGTACACACACACACACACACACACACACACACACACACACACACACACACACACACACACACACACACACACACACACACACACACACACACACACACACACACACACAAATCCGCCCTGCATGGATTGAATTGAATTATGTGGATTAGGTTTTGTTCGCGATACACTTTGTTGCCCTCATGAGACACGTAGAGAGGGGGGCTTCATCTCCGCTTTAATAAATCAAAACCAACCACCGCTTTACGTTGAATTAGAAGGGCGTGATACCTTTGAATGCGTCCACAATTATTAAGGGAGGATTGGGAAGGGCCAAAGAATCTGGGAATCGCGGCAACGAGAACGATTCAGAGTCGTCACTCACCACCGCCGGTGGCCTATTGATCCGTCCAAAAATGCACATACGCGGTCGAATAACGAGATTATTAAACGCCGATGATTCATTTCGCGGACTGTTCTTGCTGGTCATCCATTCCGGATTCCGGGAATGTTTACACGCGATGCGAAAATAGAAGCTAGAATTCTAGAAATTTGCACATCCGGCCGCAATTCCTTGGACGGCGGTAACCGAAGAATTTGCAATTCACGAATTTTTCGAACACGATCAAATGCCAGAGTCGCCTGAAGTAATTCTCACGGCTAACGTGTCATTAGTTCCAATCTCTTTGCATTAACTTATTACATAAATAGTTGTTAGTCTACAGGACGGGTAATCCCCGGACGATAGAACGTGGAATTGCCTAACGAAGGATCCGGGAACCATGCCGCTATAATATTAACACATGGAACAAAAAATATAATAAAATAGCAACTATGCTCCACAATAGCCATTTTTTCTGAAAAATATGCCCTTATGCTAATATGTAGTTATTTATACAATACGTATATACAACAAGTTAAGTGCATGTTTTTTAAGAGAATAAATATTTATTATAGTGAAAAATGTCCTTAGTCAAAAAACGTTTAATAGTTACATATTTAATTTTACTCACAATCAGTTGAAAATATGTGTATTTATGCCTTTTAAAGCGGTCGGGAAGTGACTCATTGTATAATTTTACTTCCCGGCTAGCCGCGAATACACTTTCCCAGCTAGCAAGTGTCACTGTCACTTTGATAAATCACAAAACTTCCAAAGTAATCTAAGAACAGTATTATTTAGAACAATTAATATTGACGGTTACGTTACTATTATGATTGATGTTGACTGTTGACGTCAAGCCATGCTTTTCCTGTAAATTATATTGCCAAGTGTTAGAAGGCGAAAGAATTTTTGATTCACAAAATATTTGCATCTGTCAAAATGACAAGTTTGTAATTTTGCCTTGGCAACAATTTCACAGATCTTATTGATGAAATGATTTATTAAATTTTTATAAACCATGCTAGATTGTGAGTAAAATAGTATACAAACCTTGCGGGAAAGATCAATCCAGCCCCGTGCTTATAGCTACCCTCGGCGCTTGGCGCCTCGGGCATCTAAAAAAGCACTTGGCTGTAATGATCCGTTTCCCAGCTCGGTATGTAATATACTATTTATATTAAGTCGGTGAAAAGTCAAACTGACATTTATTGTCTTAAAAAAAAAATTAAATGACGATTGCAGTGTTTTTGTACCAGAAGAGGTTAAAAATGAAACCCCAGAAGCAGTAGCAAAATTGGTGTCCACGAAGTCAAAGGTTGTATATTTTTGAGTTCAGTGAATTAAAAGTTTTAAATTCACTAGTGGAATCAAGAAAATTTTATTTCACTTGCAGATAAATAACTGCTTATGATGTCTGCTAAGAGGTATACCTATAACGTCAATTTAAAACTTCAGGATTGAAATATATAGATATGTGGAGTCATTGACGTTACTAGAAATATCCAAAAGGCGTGCGGAATATATTAGTGGAGACAAACACTACCATTTTCTATGCTGTGGGAACATGTGTGTCATCGGAATTGCATGGGCGCAAACATGATAATTCTCTAACATGTGAACTTGCTGAAATATACATCTTTAATCAAATAAACAATTACTACTTTTTGAGCCAATAAAGAAAGTCATTACATTCAAATTTTATGTTTAATTGTTTTTGCAATATCTTTTAAAGTGAATAGATTTCAATTAATCCATGTATCTGTGTCTATATTTTATTATTGTTATTGTTACTAATACACGCATTACCTCTAAAAAAATTTGATGTTGTTACGATAATGATTTAAAATTAAACATAACGTAAAAAAGTACTACCATTACACGATCACACAAAATGAAAATAAAATACGATACATCATGAGCCAAAACAAATATTATAAATTATAAGAATTCATGATCACGCGTAAAATATATCTAAGTATTAAATAATTAGGTATGCGAAATCTTACAGTAGCAAGAAAAAAAAGGCGTTACTTATATTTGGTTGCCCTAATCATTTAAATTGCATAGAAACTCTATACGCCTGACCTTGGAAAGTTAATTGCATAATAGAGCACAATATGTGACTACGAGGAGAACGCGGCTCTGCAGAAGTGGTGTATGACTTGCCAGGCGTAAAGTTGAGTTTAAACCTGGAAAAGATCATCTGGCGCCTATTACTTCCCTCACCTTGAAAGCCATTGCGCAACCATAACAACCTCAGCCCTCGTTAAACTATAGCTGCCTTGAATGCCGAGACACAATGCAGTAGCCAATAGTTTTAAATAATCAACCCCTTGAAGAAGGCATTAGGCAGGCACACACGTATGGGATTTTCAACCGATCTGGCCCGCCGTCCGCGTTTGCCATTCCTGTTACGCCAATCGTCCCACTTAGCGTGATAGGGATGCCAAACGCGGACGGCCGGCGGGCCAGAACGGTTGAAAATTCCGTACGTGTGTACCTGCCTATTCGACATCACACACTGTGCCAGCTACATTAACGAAGGATCAGGGCCGGCCAACGCGCACACACCAATGCAAAACATCAATGTAAAGTTCGATGAAATGAAAGAGATTTTTCAACCCCCCGACCGAAAAAGGCAAATGTCACATACTGAAAATGGGCATTAACAAAATAAAAGTTACATTGCTTTTTATTTACAGTGGTTTTACCATTTTACTACAAACCAATTAGTTTTACTTTATATTAATTGAAAGATGATCCCTTGATCAGTCGGTTCCAAACCTATACTCCCAAACAATACTTCGTATTATTTTTTTTTTGAGAAAATTGTATTCCAAGTGAATGAAGAAGTTTGGCAAAGAGTTTCATATTGATGGCCATTTAATGGCTTGTAATCGAGTAATGTTGCAGTCATGTACATCTTCCCGTGTACCCCCTGAAACGTTTTTGTCCCGAGCATGCAACTGTACCGTACACAACTGAACAACATATTGGGACACCTTGCCTTATTACTTGCCACTATTACTAGATCGGCACCAACTGCAACGATTTCTCTTTCGAATCTTCCGTTTTAGATCAAGCCTGGCAGATGGAGGCGTTTGGGAAGTGATTTGAATGCCAAACCCAGCAGATTGCGGAACCGTTCTAATTGAAACGTCCGGCACACCTCCGCGGCGCGACTAATTGCCTCTCAATTAAAAGCCTGCGGAGCCGTCTTCTCCGTCGCGCACACACACATTGTGCGTTGTCAGGTGTGTGCGTATTAAAAACAGTGAGCAAGTTGCATAATCGCGTCCAAATTATTTCGGTCGGATGACATCACGGATGGCTGGTATATTTGGATCTCGGACAGAGGTCATCGCTCTCGGGCGGGGTGCGCTGGCCTGCTGGCCATTGGGGTAACAACCTACCTACCCTTTTCGACGAGTGGCCCTGGTCACGACAGGTCTCTCCATTTCACCGTTATTACAACGCACCCATTCGTACACGCATGCATGCTCGTTGCGCGGTCACCACCTTGCACTCGCAAAACTTGCTCCACATTATACTCGCGTATGTAGCAAGGGATGGCCGTCTTTTCTGCCATCAAATAAATAGTAGGTTAATGTGCTTCGGATGAATTCTAGCACCCTTCTATTCACCGTGTTCACCCCACGGTCTAAATCTGGTCCTGGGGTGTTTCTATTGTCGATTCTGAACAGAAATTATCTATTTATGTGCAGTCAGAACGCGTTGGCAAACCATTGGCATCTTCAGCTAATGTACTATGCATAAACAATGCGATTGATAATTTAATATTCCAGATTTTTTTCCCCAGAAATCATCACAATGGTGATGGACATATATACCGAGTGTCTGAGATAAGTGGACAACATTGGAATTTAACATGTAAAATTAAATGTGTAATTATTAGCTCCCCTATTAATTTTAGAGAAAAATAGCACAGGAATATATTTTAGAGTATTAAAAACTGTAAATCCATCAAAGAAATAATAAGTTGAACAATGTACCATAAAAACCCTTGCCTTGAGTTTGGCAAATGTCACGTTATAGTGAAAATAATATTTCTAGTCGGATATCAATTACTATGAACAACAATCAATGAGTTATTTTAATGAAGAGAGGGTATTCATTATCAAAACAAATTACAGTGGCGTCAGTTTGCGCCGAGTTCGTGACTTATTTTCTGTTAAATCGACCAGCCCCGTCTGTATTAGCAATTAGCAAGTTTGTGAAAAAGTTTGAAAATACTGCAAGTGTACCGGCAGATGATTCAAAAGGTATTCATTACAGGCACACGGGACAGAAGAAGCAACGATAAATTGGAAGACAGAGTTTTGAAAACATTTTTTAAACTGACGGTACTGTAGAATCTTTTGATAATGAATAAATTTTCTTTCTTCCACAAAATAGGTGTTATTATTATGATTTATCCCAAACGGCAAACATGGATTTATAATTATTTGCCATCATAAAAAAAAATCCTTTACGATTTTTCTTTAAAATTAATAGGGGAGCTAATAATTACACGTATTTAATTTTACATGTTAAATTCCTATGTTCGCCCCTTATTCCAGACACTCGGTACAACTTGGCCCTCGTAGTTGTTTTGGTCATAAAAGGTTCTTATGCGATCTCCTGCATGCGAGATACAGGTCCAGGATTGAAGGGCCGGCCGACCCAATTCCACTAGCGGCGAATCCCCTCAAATTATTGTGCCGGTCTTATTTTAGGACCAAACATTTCGCCGTTAAATTTAACCCGGCCAATGCAGGATAATAACACATAGGCATAGACAGCCAGAGTACAGACGGCCTCGGTGGGCGTCGTCTGGGCACGCCGTCATGTGTCGGACGAGGAGCTAAATTTGCACATCGACGTCTGTTTCGTCTATTTCCGACACCAAGTGGTACACAGGAGCCGCAGTCATACGCGCCGGCCATGCGGAATTGCACTGGCACACGGGTGAAGTCATCATTATTGCCGGAAAAGTGCGAGTGACGCACGTGGAAATATGAATGGGCGATCAATGCACACTACCACGTTAACAACCGATACGGCGCGACGCACAGTACTCTCAGTCTAGCAAGGTCGTCTCGCGTTCGAGGTGAAGCCACGAAATTCCAACAGCTTTTTGGCTGATGCATTTTATGACGATGTTCGACTTCGAGCTGTGCTTAAATTGAAATCATTCAGTAGATAATCTCAAAAACCAGCGCATAGTCCGTAGTGAAGACCTGGCCGCCAACACTAATTAAACCTAATGCGGAGATTTTGTTACGTGTAAATAATATATGAAACCATCTTGTGGTCACTTATCATCATAGGTCATTGCTTGACAAACACTTACTTTCGAGTTATTCGTCTACATAAGCAATGTCTGCGACACGATTTCATACTAATAAATTATGAAGCTCCGTGGATGGAATACTACAATAATGCTTCACCATGCGTGGTGCTAAGAACTCCAAAATATTTAGAAAACTTAGTAAGTGAATTATTTGGCGCTCATAATATACGATCATGTGCCAGGCGAAACATAGAAATTGTTGACCTACCTGTTGTAGACGTTTTCAGAGTCTGCATACTTTCTGATGCGCTGCAGTGGTGTGAGGGTATCGTCTCCGACGTCCCCCATGGAATGGCCATCGCCTTGCTCGTACACTCCTGAAACAATAAAATACAACGATTTCGTATTACCCTTTCACATTATTCGCGATAAATGTAGCGAATCAGATTGTATCATTAGCTAATCAATGACAAATTAATAATAAATTAGGGGTATGTGTGCTTTAGTGCCTTATATGTATAGTTTGGAAATATCTCAGAGGTATACGTCTATGCGGGGATGATCGCCCACGCCATAATATTCATTATCATGTTGGCGCTATGTTTAGTCGCGGGTATTAACGTGTAACCATGGCTGTCCATCGTGGCAGGTGGAGAGGTGAAAAATAAGGCAAGTTATAATGTATATTGAATATTACTTGTGCTATCTAAAGATAAGTAAGTTGTAAGTCTTATAAAGCGGTTTTCTGATTATAGATTCTGCATTCGGCAGAACGTTGGATGCCTACGAAATTATGGCAATCTTCTGGGATTATAGAATACCTGTTACCTACATGTGACGAATGCCATATGCATCGGCATTGGATCATGATGAGTTCATATTACTCCACAACTGTGGGAATAAATCCAGCGGAATTTCATATAGATGTAGTTTCCAAACCATTAAAATGGACTACCTTCCGTGCGGCAAGGCGGTTAAACAATTGAAGATCATTAGCTTGCCAAAAGTTGTACGCCTTTTATTAAAAAAGAATGTAGTACCAGTATAAACATTTATTCCATATACAGTTACACATCTGCAGCATACTTAATAAATATAATAACATGATACTGATGATAGATTGATAGATATATGATATACGATGTGATACATGATATATGGAATGGGCTAGCAAGTCTCGTCTTTCGGCCCATGAACTGTTGTTAATATGAATGATTGTCTAATAATATTAGTTCGTGAGTTAGTCACTGTCTTGATGTTTTGTCAGTTTTTCGTACAATGTTCGGAAGGGATATTTGAATTTAGGAGTTTGGTTGATGTTTCGGGTATGGATGAAGGGTGTAATAGAGGGAACGTTAGATGCTTCGGGTGAATCTATTTAAGAGCTCTTCGTGTCTGAGTGACAGGGGAAGTATTTGGGTGCGGCGGTACAGAGCTTCGATTTTAGAGCTTCGAGAAGAGGATTTCTGGGATTCCGGATTCCGATTCCAGATTTTCGTTGTAATGCGTAGGGATGCTCTTTCAGCAACATACAGATGGTCGAGGGTTGGTGGTTTGCAGACGGAGAAAAGGATTGAGCCGTAGTCAAGCGGTGGACAACACAATGTTTAATAGATGAAGGAAGCTGTTTTTGTGCCGATGCCTTCATTTTTGTAGGTGAGAGATCTAAAATATTTTGCTCGAGTTTTAGCCTTCTGCTTTGTAACGGTCCAGAAACGTCTTTGGCAGAAACTGCATTTTAATAATTAATTGGCGCATAGACCTGCACTGTAGACGACCGTACTCGCACCTTTTTTTGTTGTGGTGACGCGTTTCCCATGTGTGCGATTTTTAAATTCGCCGGCGAGACGCCGCCATAGAGGCAGAATTCAGCTACCTTGCGTACAGTACGGAAGTGCCAGAAGAACCGTTGTAATAGGTGTACCACCATCCGGTTTCCGGGATAATCAACGGGGACTCAGTTAACCACCCTTGAGGGGATTGAGGCACCAGGTACAGGGCAAGGAACTATCCATACGCTCATAACATCTGAGCGTTTTGTTACGGGGTAAGGGCTAAGTAGCTCAGCCAACCCGTTCTTGGCTGGAGGCCGCGATCATCCTGCTCTGAGGCCGGAATCGAGTGATCGGCGTCCACGACGCAAACCGCCGCCATCCAGGAGCTGAATCCAGCCGCCAGCGAAGACATACTAGGAACACAGGCCAGATACAGATATAGATATTGATACCTATTATTTTTTTGTGTTCTCAATTGAGCCAGACCTTTATGTTTGATTGTTGGTCTCAATTGAAGTTAATTCCATATTGACATATCGTTTATTTCTGTTGTGTAAAATTTGCGTTACGTGTTTCGTGCCGTACGTGTTTTGCGCTTGTGTAAGAGAAAGGTCGCTCCGTCGGCCCTTTGAATCGCGCGATCAGGAGCTCGCACTATTCGGCCGAATAGGGTGAACCCTGCGTGAAAGGGTTGCGTACGGAGGTATTTATTTCAGGAGCGTAGACACGGTGTCCGTCGTTTGTGTGAATAAACGCCGATATTTTACACTATTCACACCTGTTATTTTTTGTTCCCCCCACGTTTTCTCGATCGGGCATTTATTTCAGTTTCAGTTTTTATTCTCACTGCGAGATTTAAATCTGGTGGTGTTGGCGCCAAATGGTCAGCGTTGTGACAGTTCGTGATTTCTGAACTTCGCTGACTGTCTGCCGTCCACCCACGCAGGTAGGGTGGAGCCACCCTTTGCGACGAAGTAGCGACGAGGTTAAAACTACGTGGAGCCTTTTTTAACCCCCCCACTCTCTGACACCGAGAGCCTGGCCCTCGTCACTGCTTCGAAGGGACCCTCCACTCGCTCCACGGCCTAACGCGCTGATTGCCCTTCAGGTACGTCACAGCTTCATCAATGCACAGTGCTTTTTGAAGCAAATCTTGCTGCAGACTACGACTCCTAGGTAGTTCATGTCCGGTTTCTTCTTATGTTGCCATCTCTAGTTAGAGGTTGGCGACCAATAATTTGAACTGCTCTCGGTTTTGGGCTGCTCTAAATAGGGATTCTGCGTCTCGGATGCCCGTCCATGCTCTAATGTTGCGGAGCCACGACATCTTCTTCCGCCCTATGCCTCGTTTCCCCTCTATCTTTCCCTGCATTATGAGTCCGGTTTAGGAGTTATTATATCGTTATGCAGGGTCATGTGCGGTAAGTTGGACGTGATTTTGTGGTTTGGTATAAGGAGTTGTAATTTTTGAGGATTAGCATGAAAGGGGCCAGTTGTTTAACCAGGTTTCTGTCCGAGTTGTGATGCTTGTAGTTGATGAATTACCGATTTTAAATTGCGGGCATGGGAAACTAAGGCAGTATCATCAGCATATTGTAGTAAGTAACCGTTGGTGTTTAGATAATCAGGGTTTTAGTATTAGATACCTTCGAAAAAAATATTGTAAAGAAAGGGAGAGAGAGAGGAGAACCTTGAAGGAGACCCTGTTCGGTATAAATAGGCCGGGAGAAAGTGTTTCGGATTCAGATTTTTGCTGATCTATTTATAACGAGGGAATTAATCAGGGATATAAGGTATGGGGGAGTCTCAAGTGCATTTAGTTTGAACATAAGACCTTTGATCCAAACTGAATCAAACGCCTTATTGATGTCTATAGAAAGATGGCCGATTTATTACCTTGAAGGTGTGCGCATTGTGGGTTTCATATTAAGATAGAGAGGATGGATAGTAGATTTGTGTGGAGTGAAGCCGAATTGATACAGAGGAATTTTATAAACAAGATAATGGTGTAGCTTATTTTTGAGGTGGATTTCAAGTATTTTGCCTACTAGGAGGCAAAATACTAGAAGTGTGGTGGGACGGAAGTTTGAAGGTATTGTGTTATTGACCTCCTTTTTAAATCGATTTCGTGAAAATATAAATTATGTTCTGTAGCCACCATAACTGAATTAAAATTGCCGGATATTTTAGGATAGCGTGTTGCATAGCAAAGAGTGATAATTTGTCAGTTAAAAAATCGCGAGAGCGCGCAAAGCTCGAGTGGTCTTCTGACAAATTAACACGAGTTTTTCTGTACATCAAGCTAGAGTTAAATATTATAAATTTTAATTCATGAATGGTATTTGATAAGATTATTTAATGAATACAATCTGATTTATGATTTGCAATTCGGCCAGGGCATTATTAAAAATATCCAACGTTGCGTAGTTTCAAATATAACACTTTTAAGCATTTCATTTCCATTCGTTTTGATTCATTTTTGTGTTTGCTTTGACATGAATTATAATTATGAAGTGTAGTTTGTCAATGTGTGAACGTAACAAGACAACCGATGAACAACAAAAATATTCGTAAATATTTCGTGTTGCTTGGTCCAAACTCACGTGATAGGCTAATGAGTATGAATTAAATAATCGTAGATATTTCCCTTTTCCTGGGATACCCTGCCTATTTCTGGAAGTATCTGAAAAACTGACTTATACCACTGGTTTTCAACGGGTCATACGATTTAGTACGGACTATTTATTACATCTAATTTTTAGGCCATTCCCGATTAAGTACCAGATTTACAAAAACCATCAGATCGAATGTCGACCAGCCAATATTATCATATAATGATGGATATTTCTAGCCAATCTCAATCATCAGTGAGTTAAAAATACCCGGATTGAAATTAGAAACACAAATCACGGGGAAATATAAAACGTGAAGACGACAGTTTGGTGATAAGTTGAGAAAATTCTAATTATTTGTACATTTGAGCTGGATAAGAACCTCCGATTTGCCCAACACGCAATACGATCGCGTTTCAAGCTCCTGTACAGGTATACATTTTTACTGAGAAACTGGAAGCATTCACCGTTGGGACTTCATTAACGGCGGTAACGAGATCGGGCACAAATTCGTACAGTAACAAGCAGTAACTCAATACACACACTTACGTAAAAATACACTGTTGTAAGACCAGTTGATTCAAAGCCGGTTGTGGATAACACGTAGCTACTGCGGCGATTTTACATAATATCGCCCAAAGATAAATTATTCACACCCCAATCAGCTATTATCAGTGTTGATATTTTCCTGGATTTCCCGCTAAATCAGGTGCCTTTGAGATCAATTTAGTGGTAGAGAGTTACCGGTTAGCGACTTGCGAGAATTCTAGATTTTTGGGGGAAAATCTGACGGCTTGTGCAAAATTTGTTCCGAAAAATGATCCAAGGTTTTAATTCATGGCATTAGGATTTGTCCATTATAATCGGCAGGCAGGGCTATGATTTGAAAATCAAATCTAGTACCTTTACTCAAAATTAAAATTCTACATACTATGAGGGTTCTCGATTGTTCAGCAAGCTACGAAGTGACTGGACGAGTCCGAGCGTAGGACCGTCACTCGACCACATCTGTATTTACTGTTGCCGGCTCTCGACGTTTACACTCGATGGTAGAAATTCATTTTCAAATAAACGCACTATAAATATCATTAGGGGCACGTGGCGTTAGGTTCGATTAAAAACTAGAGATGGAGTGTATTGTAATTTTTACAATTATCGTATAAAGGTACGTCTAAACAAAACATATAACATGAGCGTTTTAGTGTGCTCGTGTATGCGCGTATGGCGACGTTGCATGTAAGACACATCGAGCTCTTTACGCATATATCACCCAATTCCACCCAGATATCATGGACATCAAGGAGCGTGCTTACAGTTTCGTTTTGAACTCGCGTTGAATCTTTAGACGGGTATCCTATCCGCATAAAAAAATATAAAAAATACGTGTAGATATCTGCCGACAGTGGTACAGTCATGGACTCTAAGAATGTCACTGTCTGTGGGACCCGGCGGTTCGGCGTCCTTGTTTCGTCGAATGCGGGGGGTGGGGGGTGCATTCGGAGCGGTTCGGCGTTCAGTGTTGTTATTGAGCCGGCTAAATGACCGGCTCCCTAAAATTTACCTGGAGGGGCTCTGGGTCTGCTGTTGTGTATGCATCCCATAAAAGAAAAAAAATTTTGGTATACATCGTTGAATTATAAACAGTGTCCGCCAGAAAGTTGAACACATGGAAATATATTTTTATATTTACTTTTCAGAAAATGTTATTCTTCCAAACAATTTCTGCATTATTTCAAACTCAATACGCAATCGTTGAAGTAAATTATCTGTTTGTATGTTTTGAAATGCTTAATATATTTTTCTACAATCACTAAATAAAGTAACCTTTTTTGCTCGACACTGACAACGATAAGTTGACTTTTTTACGTAGTTGATGTTAGTTGACGTAATTAGGATAGTTCAGTTATCATGCGATAAATCGGATCATCTTAACGAAAACATTGAAGACGATGAAGATGATGAAATTTAAGCTGACGAAAATGTAATTGTTCGTGATGACCTTATGACAACAGTTCATGAAATTGGCAGCAATGATGAAAATTTGTTGAAATTCGACAATTCGACAACAATGATGACAATATGGTAACTTCCATACATTGCAACTGTCTATTTATGACGGAGTAAATGACAAACGAATTGAAAAATATACATGAGCCGTTGAAAATCAATGTAGGTACCCCAGTCTATTTTTGTTTTAATTGAGAACAGTCTAGAAATATACAAGGGACAATATTTCTACTACTAAAATAATTCAGATCTTGAAATATATAATATAATAGAAATTTTATCAAACATAATTGATAATTTGACACAAAGTATTTAGATGTTAAAATTAATTGAAATTTTGACAGGAATCATTGAAATATAACAAAAATAATAAAAAGCCCACCATATCAATTGACATCTGAATATAAATTATTAATTACAATTTTAGTACAATTAATTGATATTTGGACCTACGTAATTGAGGAGCTGGGTGCAAGAACAGCGTAAGTCGATTTATGCGGTTTTTAAGCAAATTTGTTTATTAGAATATTTGTACCCTTATTAATAAGTCTGTTAAAAAATATATAGCTACTGCTCATACAAATTGCAAAAAAAAAAACGATGTCTCTAATTGCTATATTACGACTTTTATTAAGTTTTGAACCTTCGACGCGTTTTTCTCGAAACTCATTTTTTCGACTTACGCTAATCTTGCCACAATTACAATTACCAACTTGACAGAAATAATTAGATATTGACCAAAATAAATGAAAATTTGACAGGAATTAGTTAGTTTGAACTATCTTCAAATGCATTACGTATCGAATAGACCCACTGCCCATCAATTTTTCTACCATTTCTGAAGTACATTTCCTAACTGCAGCGTTTTAGGTGGTCGCTGAAAACCATAGCGTTTAAATCAACAAGATTTCACATGCACAAATTCGAACTCTGCCAAATCTGTCAAATTTGACACTGTATGCGACATACCTTACATACCTTTTATATCTATCCGTTTTTCAATGCCAACTTTGATGAAAGTTTTTTGAATCACCTGACAATTGATTGAAATTGAAATGATATAATTAAATTTTTGCCAGAAATTTAAATCACGACGGATTATTTGAAAAATAATTTAAATCTTGTACAGGGAGAGTTTTTTATGTTATCTACCTAGATATGTAAGCAAGGAGTTAGAGGATATACAAAATTTTATCATTTCATCTTGAGATAAAGTGGTCAAATTCGCCTCGCAAGTTTGTTCATATAAACACACGCTTATGTGTGTTGCAAATCACTCATTTTCGTCTCTTTAAACTGATATAAAAATGATAAATCTTACGTGATTGGACCAAACTTGGAGATGGCACCATAAAATGTCATAGAATTGTGACATAAGAAAATTGTGGCGATAGCATATTGTTTTCATGGCTGGGTGGATGAGATAAGGGAACTCCTCTCGTATTATTATGTTTTCTAAAAAGGTAACATTCTAATTTAATATTCTTAATTTTTATTCACTTTTGTGGGTTTCATGTTTTCGTTAAGTTTTTGAATTTTATTACAACATTTATTCTCGCTCTGGGAACAGTCACCACGGGGTTATTAAACAAAATATTAAAAAAATATGTTTGCCGAAATGAAATGTTGATTTTATACTTTGCTCAATTAATAAAATTAATTTCTTGATTTTAAAAGTTAATACACCGTTGTATTGCAAATTAGATAAGCTTTCAAATGAGTTACCGCTCGACCCCTACCCCAAACAAAGTTGACGTGTTTGAACGATTTCGCGAAGAAAACATTATTTTCGTAAATATTTAGGGTGTTACCTTTCTCCCGGGACAACCTGTATAGGGTGTACCATTTAAAAAATGAACAAATGGCGCTGTTTGTAAATATCGATCACCCTGTATGATATCATGAGTTATGTACCAAATGAATTTTTTTAGTTTACTATTTGACTCAAAAGGCAAATAATAATTTAAAAATATAATATAAAAAACAAAAAAACATAAAAAAACACTATGATGTGATGGCCGAATGAAAATAAACCGAAACTAGTTGAGTAAAATAAATAAATAAATAATATAAATCAATGGATAATTATTAATACCAGTAAGTACGTAAAAATAAAAATAACAAATTATAATCAAACATAACTGGTTATATGCATGAAATACTAACAAATATGTAGTTTTTTTTCCCTTATAATTTTATTAAATGTTTGATAGTTTAATCGACAGATATTTGATATAATATACAAAGCTGTAGAAACACTTAAAAAGTTTAGGGTAAGTAATTGGAACTTTTCTTGAAAAGATTATTGTTGTTTTTTTAAATCTTACCGCTTTCTTCAGTATAGTCATTAAAACCATGAATTCTCAAAATTTTAACTAAAAAGTATCTTTACACGCAACAATATTATAAATTTGCCCCTTAAACGATTTGTCAATCATTAAAATTTTCTGACTTTGAATTTTCTAGTGTAAATATTAGATTTTCAACAATTTTACAAAATGTATTCAATTTTAACATTAAATTCCATAAATTAACTGAAAAAGTCTGTCGGAACGAAAACCGGAACCGAACCGATATGTGTTTTTTTTTTAATTGAACGGGAACGAAAACCAACACGAATAAAGCATCGGTTCGAAGCCCTGATTATTATTTTATGAAATTTCTTAAGACTTATTAATTGCAAAGTTAGTTCCTGATTTGTATGTAGTATACTTAAAAACTATATTTTGTGTAAATTTGACGAGGATTCTGTAATGAAACGAGGGAGAAAATCGAATTATTCACTTTCTGCACTAACAAATATTCGTTTTCATTCTATGAAACATTCACTATTTTCACTGAAACGTTTGCAATTTACAATTAAATATTACCTCTATACCTGCGAGTGATTTTTTATTTCTGTAAGATAAACTAATTGAATTTTGTAGTTATCATTGAAAATATTGTCATTTCTAGTTAGACTACATTTTAGCGTTATTATTCGAGACGAAAGCGGACCCGAACCGAATGTGAACCGGAAACGGATCGGATTAAATCGAAATTTTTAGAAGAACCGAAAACGAACCCGGCGTGAAAAGAATTTACCCGGAAAACTTGAGATTTACCGTAAACAGAAACAAAATAAATTTCAGTTTGACTTAAAACCTACGTGTTTTATATCAACTTTGTTTGAATGCTTTACTTCTTCCTACCTATGTGCCAGTTGGGGGTAATCCCTTCCAAAAATACACACAATCACTACTCATCACGTGGATGCCATAAAAAATTAAATTAAATTTAAACACTTGGCTGAGTTTCACTAACTTTAATAGATTCCTCCACAATTGTTTCAGCCCCGCGACCATTCTCAAGTGTAATATAATACTAAATATAATTTCTTTAAATTACAACTTACTATACATACTACCGTTGCAATGTAATAGACAAAATTGATCGCATAAATTATTCTGGAGTTTCTGAAATGGCATGTTCCAGTAGTTTCAAAAAACGATATGCCGAACATTTTGGCGCCTTTAGATTTAATCAAAATTGCAGTGCATTCGCAAACCATAGTTTAGATTGTAAACATGTATTTCCACAAATCGATTTAAAAAAAAAGATGAAATTTAAAAAAAAATACATAACTGTATCAAAGGCGCGCAGCTTAATCTTTTAGAAGCCGTAGAAATTCACAAACGCAATAATAATCCGCTCGTTAACCTGTCGAATGACCAAACGAAGGTAATTTGCACACCGCATTTCAAAACCCTACCCTATACTATAGTTAAACGATTTGTCAAAATTCTACCTGAGTAGGACGGCACTGAACGCCGAATTGCTCCGAGTGCGGCTTCGTCTCTCGACGAGACAGAGATAGCGAACCTCTGGCTCTTACCGACGGTGACATTCTTAGAGTCCAAGACTGTACATAAAGCCACGTGCTTAGCGTTCTAGAATAAATATTTCGCTGGGTGGGGGGTGCTTCGCTCTTGTGGGCAGCTATAGGGAATAATAAGGGGGGTTTTGGAAGGGGTCGGACCATCTCGTTTGCGGCACATAAAAAAATAATTTACAATTTATCGCCCAATTGAGGCATTGCCCCTCGAACACTTTAAACCCAATGTAGGAAGGCAAGTGCGGGGAAGAGGCTAGAGCAGCGGTTCTCAACGTGAAAATACATAATATTGGGGGGCCAAAGAGGCCAGAGTGGGCCATGGATATTCGCTGAACCACGCATTGAAAAAATCTTAATTTTAGAAATTGAAAAAACAGATTTTTTCAATGTAGGTTTATACAGGGTGATATTTGGAAAAGTATCCACGCCAGATTTCTCAGAAAATAGGGCAAAAAAAAATCTCTCATCTTTTGACGTACTATTGACATGTGTGTCAGTTCCCCCCTACTACTAGAAAAAATGTGCAAAATCAACTGGTTGGACAACTGCAAGTTAAAAAGTTTGCTTTGCAAATTGACGAATCGACTTTACCGGACAATTTTGATGGCATATGCGAGGTATATCAATAACGATCAGCTCAATGAGGAAATGCTCTTTGCCCGATAGCTTAAAACGGATACCAAAGGTGAAACAATATTTAAAGTAGTCGAGAGTTATTTGGAGGAATATAATATTCCTGTAAAAATGTTATTGCATGTGCAACTGATGGTGGTGCTGCCATGGTGGGTAAATACAGAGGATTCATTGCTCATTTCAAAAATTCTGTGCCTGACGTTTTTTGTATTCACTGCGTAGTTCACCACCAACGTTTAGTTTAAAAAAAAATGGGAGGCCGTTACATGATTCCCTTAGCTGTTGTAGTAAAAGTTGTCAACTACATAAAATTAAATGCACTTCAAGATCGCCTATTTCGATAACTATGTGAGGTAAATGAGAAAGATTTACAGCGGTTACTAATGCATACAGAGGTTAGATGGTTATCAATAGGAAATTGTCTTCGCAGTTTTGTTATATACCGCTTGGAGAAGAGATCATTGCTGCTAAATGTGACGTATTTTATCTATCGGACATATTTAAAAAGTTAAATTTGTTGAACAAAGAACTACAAAGAAAAAATAGCAATCATATATCTTGCAAAGAAGTCATTACTGCGTTTATTGGGAAACTCATCAGGCTATTCTGGAGTAATGTCGGGCGACGTGTTCTAATACAGTTTCCATAATTGATAATTCTTAACTCGGAACTACAAGACGACGATCTTTTTGTGTACATAGAACATTTAAAATAATTGCATATTAATATACCACTCCGATTCAACGATCTGGTAGAAATGATTATACCAAACTGGGTGGTAGATCCATTTGGGGTGGATGCCGTTGAAGTTGATATCACATTATCTCATTGAGTTACAGAGTAAAAGCGTAGGCTAAATACAAATCCAACAAACACAATTTCTGGATGTGCAGTGAAATTGCTAATAAGATTCCTCCGCTTTGGGAAAATACGATGTTTTTATAGCATTTCCTACTTCATATCTACTGCCACTAAACTAGTGGAATCTGGTTTTAGTCGAGTTGTTCATTTATTATCAAAAGCTCTCAACCGTCTTGATATTAAAAACAGAGGCGATCTACGATTATCACTAACAGTCCAACCAGATATTCAAAAACTTGCTCGTATGCACCAGGCACAAGGATCTCATTAAATTAAAAAAAAAAAAAACATTAAAAACACAATATTAGATTCATGCTTTAGGTACTACAATTATTATTTTTATAATATTTAAATCTAATTATTAGTAATAATGTTGGATAATTAACAAACTAATTAGTTCACACTTACATGTGCGAAAATAAATGAATTTTTAAAAAGTGTACTAATATGTTTAATAAATAATTGTAAATAAATAGAACTGCAGTTTTCTCTTAACAAGAGGCATAACAAGAGGCAAGGGGGCCATGAATGAAATATTTTTTTAGGGGGCCACATGTAAAAAAGGTTGAGAAACACTGGGCTAGTGTCGCCCTTTCGCGCAGCGGGTCCTTGTTAGATCCCGGCCTCTGTGTAAAAATACAGTAATCCATTCGTCTCCTCTTAGAAGGCAAGTCTAACTACAATGCAGACACTCATAGGACTGACGAATGCGGGGAAATGGCCTACGCTCACTTAAGCAATGGCATCGCAAGATGAGAGCCCAATATTATGATTTTGTGAACCAATGCACTGTTCACAAGAGTTCAAGTCTGTACGCACCACACAATAATTACATCTGCAGTTACGAATTTAACTTGGGAGTCACTAATCTTGCTGCAGTATGACGATGCAGTATGTGTGATTGCAGTCTTTATTGGTCTTATAGTCAAAATTCAACAATTTTAATATAATCCTCTACGAATCCAGGATTATTGATTGTCAAAGCCTTAACTCACTATGCCCCACGACCTAGTGATAATTAAGATGTTTAGGGGAAACTGCTCTATAAATTTGGGACATACTGTACATACATATACGTATGGGCACATTCTGTTAGTGTGTGAGGCCGGATCAATGCGCGTACTCTGATCCTCATTCAGAAGCGCCATTCACACCACGCCCGCCAGTCGTGGTCCTGCGGCCGTAGACACGTCACCTTACTCCTTCAATCATTAGTATAATGAGTACTATGCTGCGGCCTACTACTACATACTACATCATTCAGTCACTTTTTTACTACCGCCACCAACCGGCGAGACGAATCGCGGCACGCGGTCGATCGCATGCGGACACGAATCAAGCCAAGGAGGAACGATCGTTCACAGAAAACGGATTAAAATATTAGAGGGAGAGCGCGAGATAGACAGAGTGGGGGAGAGGCGTGGGCGTCCGTTCCATCGTGCACACAGCACACGTACTCATCTGTAGCGCACACATACTCACACACCAACAGCCCTCGCTGGAGTGACAAATTGGATGTCATCAATCAATTACGCAACCGACGCGGTGATTAAAAGAGAATCGAGCGTATTCCGCGGTGAATCGGCGAGGAACGCTGAAGACTTTTGGGGACCACTAGGAGAGGATAGTAAGACGGGAATCGATATTTACGGTCAACCTTATCGTGACGGGGAGGAGGCGATGACTCCGGGGCGCATTACACACACACACACCCCACTGTGGCCGCCGTCACCAAACGACCAAAACAATCCCACACCCAATCGACGCTCACAAACCACCATCCACCCGCCCACGCACAACACACCATACACACATTCACATTGAAAAAGAAAAAAGAAAAAAAAAACTAAAGGCACTCGTCTATATTTTGGGATCATTGGCATGCGATTAAAAAAAGATGATGTTGGGATGACGCCTTTTGGGCGAAATCACATATACGTACACTGAGGCATGAATATAATCGAAGCCTTGCATACGGTTAGGTAGAGGAAGTCTAATTACCGTGTTTGGGGCGCGACCATGGCTCGTCCATCTACCATCAAAGCGAACTTTTCCACTTTCCTTTCCTCTTCATCCTCACCCATTCCCGGAGCGTGCGGGCGCGACACTAGCCGCAGCCGTCGTCACGTCCTCGTCATGATCGCCGTGTGTCATCTGCTCGCACAGGTCGCCGGTAATCACGGTAATCACGTACGCGACGCACAATTATAGGATTATTGGCCGTAACGCGGTCGGTGCGATTGTTATGCGTGTGTGGTGTGTAGACGACGACGCCGGCGACGACGGGCGTGGGTGGTGACGGGGCGTGTGGGGAGGGGTTCGCGGAGGCGCCGCACGACACCGGGGGCGCCACTGGACGACGTCGGGACGCCGGGCGTCGCGGGGAATCAATAGGGTGGGCGTGCGTACGTACGCGGGGCGGGCGAGGTGAACTGCAGATTCATTCGCTCCGCCATCAAAATTTAAGGAATCAAGATGAAGACACTAACAAAAAAAAGAAGCAAAATAATGTGACGAACAATACTGTTCTACGCAAAAATAACCACTTCCTGCAATAAAACAAATCGAATCTCCAAACCAAAAGAATCTATATACAAGTGATTTTTTATAATTTAACCTAAAAATTGAGTATTCTGCGATAATATGTCTACGACATATTAACGATATATTTAATTTACTCGTACTGAAAGGCGATACTGTTTGAAATTCAAGTACAGAGTGATCCAAAAAGGTTGACCACAGATTGAAATCAAGCTACGCTAAATTATTCTCACGTTGGTAACACGAATATGTTTCAGAAATTTTGTTTTATAGTGGCGTACAAAAATAAGTTTATAGCTTATAAACTTAATTAAACTTAGATAATAAACTTACTTGACAACACAATCTTCTAAAATAAGAAATTACGCGAAATTTAATTCTAAATTTAAAAAATCAACAAAAACTGTCACGGTTCTATTTCGACTAGTGACGAATGTAAATGGTAAAAGCGACACTGCCCGCCTTCTGTTGTCGCGAGGGCAATGCGCGTGCGACCGGTGAGTGTTGCTTCCTTCAAGCCGACTGAGACGGAAACGACTAGGGCATTTTTTTGTTTACTTCGCATCTCCGCATTCATTTCGCACGTGCAAGCCGACAGTGGAACAGCGAAAAATTCACGCGAGTGCAACTCCCTATTTGTTTTAACCACTATAGCCCTTGATAGGGGGATCCTTGGTAGGGAGTGCGCCGATGAGATTAGTTTCTAAGCCCTTCAGGTGATTATAAAGTGTGTAATTTTTTGCAAAGTTTTCTTCCACGTGGCCACGTGTCGTTGCGAAATATTTTACGAGGAGGCTGAAACAAGATCCGCACTAAGTAGGCCCCTTTCTATTCATCTTCATTCGCGCTAAGCCCCTTTTGATAATTCCTAGGCCTCCTAGTGCAGGGTCACTCAGACCCCGCAGCCTTCTAGTCCCGGCCCACCGTGCCGCCTCTAGTACTGAGCCGCACCGTACGGTTTTTCTGGTATCGGCCACCCGTGCAGTTCTTATCACCAGCCACGCCGTAGTGCCACGCAGCCTTTGGCATCATCACCCACGCCCCCAAGGAGCAAAGTTGATTGTTACGACGCGGAGGCCCACGATATTCACCGAGAACCGTCGTCAGAGCCGCGCAGAACAGCTAAGCCACGTTCCCATTTTTTTTATTTACTGCGTCATTCACTCATTATCATTTCATCCTCTCACGGTAATTCTAGGTTATTTATGAAGTATTTATGATTTGTATTGTTCCGCCTGCGTCTAGTTGTAAGATTTCCGGTGTTACGGAATACGATTTCCGGCGATAGTCCTTGGATTGCGCGTCGAGGTAAGTGGCCACTTATCGCGTTCGCTAGGTACCGCGCCGAGGGTTCGCCCGAGCAACGCTACGGAATCGAAAGCGCCCCGATGTACGTGATTAATACAAATAAATTGCCATGATTGTTAACCCTCATCGAGTTTTTATGTACGTCAATTAGTTTTCCCCCCGCCCCTGATTTTCAGGCGCCCGACTGCGAGCCCTTCGGTTTCCTTTCCAACTATGGAATACGAACGAGGTCGACGAGTGCCCATTTCGTGATTTTAGGTTGCGTCGATCCTCCCCAGCTGAATTGTTTGTGGTGGAATCCCTGGAGTGAGATATCGATAGAGGTAAAATTGCGTGGAGCCCCTTTTACCCTCCCTACTCTACGACATCGAGAGCCTGGTCCTCTGCGATATCTCGAGGGAATTCCCACCTGCTCCACGACCTAATTGTGACAAGCCAATCAGGCACGTCGCAAAACTCAGAAAAACGATGCAATCCAGAGCATAGAATACCCTAGAAGGGACATGAGAGTTTCTATAAGTTTCAAAATTATGCCACCACGCGGCGACATTTCCGATGACTCGGCCAATGCACCAAACATGAACGGCGGGAAATTCAACCTGTCCTTACCCGTGTTGCTGTATATGCTATGCGGAAACACGAAATATAAATCCATGGCCTTTGATTTTTGAAGTGGCATTCACACCATTGCGTACAATAAAAAAAAACCATTCCAGCACGATAATTTAATTACGCGTGATATTTTATAATACTAATTTAAAAAAAAAACCCTTTGGTACCTTGGGTACAATTAATGGCAGAATGGCATCCTACAGCCCAGTTTACGATCGTGGATCATCCTTGATCGTGGTTCAGTTTCTAAGGATACCATTGTATTCACAATGGTATCCTAAATAACTGAACCATGGTTAAGATGATCCACGATCGTACAACTCGTCCTTAGAAATTGAACCACGATCAAAGGTAATCCACGATTGTACAACCGAGCCTTCAAAATAACTTTGCTCGGCATTCATGGAAACTGGCATATGGTCAAAATTAATCATATCAGTGTAGGCCATTTTAATCAATCCACGTAAATTACTCCGAAGGAATCTTCAATAGCGAAAATTGACCCCAACAAAAGTTGTATAGCTACAAGGGGGCATCTGATGATGACCTTGAAGTTGATTTTCAAGATCATTTCAAGGTCAGAGGGTCGAAAGAGGGTATTTTTTTTAACTTTAAGTAGGGTTACCATTCAAAATGTTCAAGTTGGCCTTGAAATGACATTCAAATTCAACTTCAAGGTCATCATCAAATGCCCCCCTTGTAGCCATACAACTTCTGTAAGGGTCAAATTTTGCTATCGAGTATACCTTCGGAGTGATGTACGTGGATTGATTAAAATGGCAATACGGGGTATCGACACTAGTGATGGGCGAATAGTAACTATTCGTTACATAAGTATTCGTTACATTCAAGTATTCGAAGTAACGAGTACCGGAATATATAAATACTCGTTACTCGTTACTATTCGATTGGTCGCGAGTACCGGCCCAGCCGCACAGTCCCGCATAGTGCGAAAATCCGAACCAACGATAATACTCGTTACTCGTTACTATAGAGAACAGCCGAACCAAGTATTGCTTACCGGGCAATTTTATAAGTTTTCTTTACATTGCATTTATGTTGCTGTGGTTTCGTGACTTTTTATAATGTCATCTAGAAAACGAAGTAGTTTATGGTTGCATTTTAGTGCAATTAATAACGAAAATAAATATTGGTATCTCATATATATGCAATACAAAAATTTGTAGTACGATTGTAGTTATAATAGTGTAAGTTATTATAAATGTTCATATTTAAATAAATATTTTAATTTCAGAACCCTTTTTAATATATAGACATAGTAATATATAGACATATATAGATCCTCGTTCCAATAGGTCCAATATGGCCGTCTCAGGTCTCGCTTATTCGTTGATTGCAATGAATCCTCGTAGATCCGCTCGCAGACCCGCACATTGCGCAACTCGGTAGAATACCGCACATCGTTACTTACTAACTGGATCCGATACGCGATCGGTTCTTACCAAGTACCGAGTAACGAATACTGAGTAACGAGTATTTGTACCGAAAGGAACGATTCGCACGCTCCCAAACCCGCACACTGCGCAACTCGGTAGTCGGTACAATACCGCACATCGTTACTTACTAACTAGATCCGATACGCGATCGGTTCTTACCAAGTACCGATTCGTTACGAGTATCCAAAAGTAACGATTTCGCCCATCTCTAATCGACACCTTTTTGGCAGAACATCGTAAATGACATTCGTTTAGACAGCTAATATACCGGGTGATTCAAGTTTTATTACCAGGCCAAAAATGGCGACTTCTAATTGAAATAAAAAATCCAAAATAAGTATACATGTTTAGATATTGATGAAGCCCAATCTGACGATAAAAAAAATCATTTTAACCACCCGGTAGTTTATACGTTATTTCACAAAGAATTAGTAATTTTATTTATATAGTTTTTGTCAGAACATACTTTAATGCTATTCCAAACATTTAAGTGTATTCCAAGTAAAAAAAAAAGCACCAATTATTGAATTAAATGAATTTTGATATTGCAACAGTAAGATTTATTACTAAATAGTAAAATATGACGGCTGCTTCCAGTAATAGTCCCTATAATGGGTTTTATGGGTTTTATGATAGGGCTGTACCCAATCCCTCAGCCTGCTGGGTGGATACCGACGCAAGGATTTCTTCAGGGCCCAAGCTCAATATTTGGAAATATTTTCATTTTCAAAAGGGCCACTTGCTGGGTGTCTGCCCACTACGTCCGTATGTAAAAGAAGAAGAAAATGTAACTAAATTTGTTGATAAATAAGGTGATAATAATATTAAATAATTAAGTTAGTTAGTATAAATTAAACACTTGGTGAAGTTTCACAAAGTTTATTAGAAATAATTCTACAATTGTTTCAGTCTTGCGACCATTATCAAGAGCAGAATAAGACTGAATACAAATTAATTCAATGCGCTATTTATAATCTAATTCCTAGTATAACATTATTAACACATTAAGGTAGATTTGCGAAAAGCGTACTTTCAATAATCCCATTGAACACTAGATTATTTTGTACAGATCTGGTCATTCACAATGTTCCCCGTTGCTTTCTAAGAAGAATGGACCTCCTGCAAATTCTGGAAATTAAGAAAGCAAGGGGAACAGTTTTTTTTTTTTTTTTTAAATTTTCTCCAAAGAAATTTGCAATCTGCCCGAAGGCAATAAGCAAATGTTAGTTACATTGTGCCTAGCGAGTTTGCGAGTTTGGGAACATTGTGAATGACCAGATCTGCTTCGAAAATAATCTAGTGTTCAATGGGATTATTGAAAGTACGTATTTTCGTAAATGCACCTTAATGTGTTAATAATGTTAGACTAGGAATTAGATTATAAATAGCGCATTTAATGAACTTGTATTCAGTCTTATTTTGCTCTTGATAATGGTAGCAAGACTGAACAATTGTAGAGTTTTTTCTAATAAATTTTGTGAAACTTAACCAAGTGCTTTATTTATACTAATTTAAAGATGTTTCACCAAGTATTAATCACCGATTCATACAATCTAAAATAAGTTAGTTTTTGAATTACAAGAAGTTATTTCGGTCCTGCAAGGCCCGTTCAACCCACGGGCGACTGGCGGAATCATAAAAAGTCATTAAACGTTCCAACTGCACGCGGACAATGCTTTGTAGGGCTCTTGACTTACAAAATCATAAATCATACCGAGGAAAGTTGGTCAGTAATGTAAAAAAATGCTTTAATTTGAAATGTAATCATTTTCGTTAATTTTTGATTTCATAAATGGGTTCTATGAATAAAATGAAACAGTTTAGGGCAAAAATAACGATAGAGAATTTTGCCCGAAAACAGTTTTTTTTTTAAATTTTATATATAATTATATCGAAAAAGTCAAACTACCTTTCTTGTATTAGACCTATATAAATCCAAATTTTCATATTTTTTGGGCAACTCCAAATGCCTAAAAAACCCATGGTAATAAAACTTGAATCGCCCGGTATTTTCGTTACCTTAAGTAGCTCTTAATGTGGCATCTCCTGCCGAAGTATAGTACATTTAAAAGAGGTGTTATACAACCCAATTTATTAAAATGGTAAATCATAATATTTTCGTTCGGGCGTATGAGATCGGGCCGATAATGCAGTTCTGTTTATAAATTCAAGGCCAAGTTACCACTCTTAGACCCTTTAGAAGGGAGCAGACGCATTTAGAGCGGCATTGAGTGAGTGTAAACGACGCTGGCAACGTCAAGTATTATCAAACTTTTAATAAGGTTTTATTGTTTAGTGTCCGTATGGATAAATTGAAGGTGAGTCATTGTATGGTTGTGTGAGAGTTAAGGTTGACCCATCGTTGTCCCATTGTCCCAGATGATAACAATTAACCAAGGATAATTGTTTCACCGTAGTTGACCAAAAGCAATTGACCAAGGATAATTGTTTCACCGTAATTGACCAAGGATGTTAGTTTGACCAATTATACTCGCAACAACAAATATACAATTGTCTCACTGAGTTGTAAACTCACGACCATTTTCTAATTGTTACAGAATGACGGTCGTTGGAAGGAGCAAAAGAAGAGAGCGATTGCCATATTTTATTATACGATTATATAACCTTTAATATGTTTGTATCATTAGTTTGTATTAAATAAATAAGTTTCATTAATGCAAATCCCATTGTTTAACAATCGACGTCTTGACAATACAAATAATTACCTATCATAAGAATAAGACAGCAGAATTAGTATTGAAATTGTTTTTTATGGATTAAAAATAGTCAGTATTAAGCTAAAGGTAATTCGCCGGCTTAACAATATCTGAATTGGGTTAACAATATCAGAAGTGGCAAAAGTTGAGCTAACAGAGGGATGAGCAACCTTCTTTCGTAGAGGGCCCAATAAAAAAAAAAATACTATGCACCGCGGGCCGAAACAAAAACAATTAATAACAATATTTATTAAAAAAAAGAAGGTACAGATACGGTAGTAGGTACACATAACGTTGGTATTACAATAAAGTAATAAAACTAAAATAAATAAACTTCAATAAACAAATAACTTCCAGAGTCCAATAGTTCTACAACTGCAATTAATGAGTAACTTGGGATTGCGTTTCTTTTGCAAGAAGAAGTTCAATATTTGGTGAAAGGGTTGTCGTTGCTACGCGTAGGTGTTTTTCAAATTAGTATCAATAATTCTTTATCTGTTTTTTGATTTCGTGAAATTATCCTTGAAATAATAATTGCTCACAGCAATAAGTACTGCCGAAGAGGCACATCATTTAACATAAAAGTCTTACAGATGTATACAACGAAACTGATTTTTCATAACATAACCTGCCTGCAGTTCAATCTATTCCATTTGAAGCGACATTTCCACTTGCTTGCTCCACGTCCACGTCGAAGGGAGGCATGAATATCTGGAACTGAGGTTCATGTGAACGGATATCCTCAAATCTGGATGTAAATTCTGTATTTAATGAAAATAGTTCGCACGTTTGAGCATTCTTATCGATTTTTTTCTGAGCAGCTAGGGTAGGAAAATGATAGGTATTTCCGGTACAAATCAGATTTTCCCTCAACCAAAGTTTGATTTTAATATTTTTTACATGGGTGAATAGCTCATGTGCAAATGGTCCTTGTTTCTGCATATTCGTATTTAGCTCGTTAAGTAATTGATGATATCAACAAAAAATGTAAAATCAGATAACCATGCATAATCTCCCACTGGTTAGACCAGTTCGGCTTTGCCCTTCATATCCATGAAAGTTTGTACTTCTTCTCTTAACTCGTGAAATCTCTTCAACATTTTGCCTTTACTGAGCCAGCGATCTTCACAATGAAAAATGACGTACCGATATTCCGTTTCAAAGTCTTGTAGGAATTACTGAAACTAGCGGTGATTCGTACCTCTTGATTTAACAAAATTAACACACGAAACAACTGTCTACTTGTGCAGACATTTTCTTAGTAAATAATAGTGAAATTATTAATATCAATATTTCCCTTTGATCATTCTGATTTTATTTTAGCCATTACTCCTCCTACACGTTTCCCTATCATCGCGGGAGCTCCATCTATTCCATGGCTCGAAGCGCGGGCCATAATCTTCAGTTATTATCAAATTTCGGTCGACTGCAAGAATAATAATTGCTTGTTGCGCTGTATCAGTAATATCAACATACAACTGTTTTTTTCTTCAAACGTCAGAAAATGATTCGTCATTATTTAACTTAGTTGACTATGGAAAAATGTCACATTTCCGCCAGCGGAAGTTTTACTTTTCCTTTTCCAGTCAGGGGAAGAGAAAGTGTTGTCATGGCAACATTAAATAAACAACGCGAAGCAATTATATAAATTACATCAAATAACAATTAAACATATTTGTTTCTAGATTTTGTAGGCCCGAGACGCAACACTGCATCATGCGCAGCAAATTCTATATCGGTGTTTTGCTATTTTTCAACAAAAATCACTGTCACTGTCAAATGCTAAAACTATTTCTGTCAAGAAAACAAAAAACCGTACGATCCATTCTTTGATATTAAATTTATTTGTAAAAATTATATTTGAAAATTTTGAGTTTTCGTATTTTGCACTAAGTTTGAAGAAAAATTAATATATTTCACTTGCCTTCTATTACACGCCTCACTTCGTTCGGCGCGTAAACTCAGGCGCGCTATGAAAAGTCTCACTTCTCCTCTACGTGAAATTATGTGATTTTTTTCTCATAATGTAGTGGTAATTTTCTCGTTATGAAATGGGATATTTCTGAGCATAAATTCTGGTCGCCAGCATCGGGTTCCGCTCACTTTCACCCAGTACGTAAATCATATCCACCATTTCATCATGCGAAAATTTCATTTTCACGACAAAAATTACAACGTGCCGTACAATAAATGTCACTTTGACGTTGGCATGACAGAAACAATTGATATTAAATTTTCATTTTATCATTTTTCACAAAATCCAAATTATTTCCCAGACTATGAACTTTAAGAAAAAATATAAGGGGCGAAACAGATGTAAAATGAGATGCTGAATACGACTAAGTAATGAAATATAGGGTGTACCATTTAAAAAAATCAAGTTATGGCCCTTCAAAGTTTACCGAAATTAATGTACCACAGCAAGATGATGATGCCACAATGCAAATCGACGATCTTGCCGCCAGAAGATACCCCAGACAGTTGTTTAGGATCTGGCAAAGTCTCAACCCGATATCCTAGAAAACAAGTGCCCTGCGATTTATTTAATAAGTCCTGTAAATGCATTAAATTTTAGAAACACATAAACAACTTACTGTTTACTGTTAAATAAATGTTGAACTGTTAAAGGGAATTACAAAAACTCAAATTCAAATATGTAAATTTATACAGGGGGTACCAAGGGTCAAAAGTCTATAGGGTATATATACAGGGTGTTCCTAAATTACGTGGGCATGGCTTAACCACAGATTACTAGGATCAAAAAAAGACGATTTAACACAACTAATCTATATACAAATGCTTTTGGTATAGCCAGTATTCAGCTTCAAAGTTAATTTAAAAGAAACAAAATGTGCTTATAACAAGAGAACGTTAACATTGATTTGGATGTTATTTGGTATGACACTTTATACGGGTATAACTCATACTTTGACATAATATTGTTATTATCAGAATTACTCATATTTTTTAATGACAAAGCAAGTATTTTTTTTTAATCAAATCAAACGCAGGCATGCATTATTAAGTTTTTTTGCATCTTTATAGTTTTTGATATCTGTTACAGTTTCGATACAAAAAATAAATAAAATATGAGTGACTGTACTACACTCGTTAGGAAACAAATGTAATCTAGTTACCGGGTTGGCTGAACAAATGCGGAACAAATGATGGTTTATTCACAATAGTGAAAGTACACTTACGCCGAAAAAACATATATCGCACCCCGGCAAGAAAAGTGACATAACTCACTTTTTTGCAGTTTTTGAGAAATAAGGAAACACAAAATCGTCTTGCAAACTTATATTGCATTGTATACGCTTCTTTTAAATTTCAGTTAACCATCTGTTGAGGTAAATGTTATTATATACTATGATGAATATTACAAATCTGTAAATCAGTTCTTGACTATGACTATTCTTGCAATGATGAATAATGAACTAGCCTAAAAGAAAACTGACACACTGTTGTGGCGGTTAAAATGCGAGTTAGAGATGTGATGTTTTTTTAGCATGAGTGGACACAACAGACGTATTTAACACTGACATAATCTCAAAAGGGGCAGTTTTTGAGTTTGACACTGTTCTCGCCGGTGTGCGATATGCTGCTGGTTTTTGGATTTTGCGAGGGAAATTGTCATCGTAGCGTTCAAAGTATACAGTGAAAGATTTCCTAATCGTCACGTGACAAATCATAAAACCTTTGCAAACATCGAAAGATGCCTTCGCGAAACTGGAAGTTTTGCACCTGTGATCGGATCGTAGACGTTCTCGTACAACTCGCAGTCCTAATAACGAGGTAAAAAAATTGGAAATAGTATCAGAATATGCGGAAGTAAGTACTCGAGCTTGGCATAGGAAGTAGGAGTTTCTAAGGATTCAGTGCAAGAGCTTTTTTCATCTGATTATGACCTACGTTTTGCGTTTTGCGGATTTATTCAGGAAAATAAAGAGCTGAAGATACTTTTTAACCAGAAAATTCGGTTCACTGATGATTTGTTTCGAAACGAGTGTAGCGCAGTCACTCACATTTTATATTTTGTGTTGAAACTGTAACAGATATCAAAAACTATAAAGATACAAAAAACCTTAATAATGAATGTATCGTCCGATTCTATTTTTTTAAATTTATTTGCTTTGTCATTATAAAATATGAATGTATTAAAGCTGGGCCGCCCTTGTTTTATACACAACCGATCCACTGATAATAACAATATTATGTCAAAATATGAGTTATACCCGTATAAAGTGTCATACCAAATAACATACAAATCAATAAAAACGTTCTCTTGTTATAAGCATTTTTTTTTAATATTTATTTTGAAGCTGAATTCTGGCTAAACCAAACGCATTTGTATATAGATAAGTTGTGTTAAATCGTTTTTTTATCCCAGTAATCATGTCCACATAATTTAGAGACACCCTGTATATACAGGGTGAAGTTACCATTTCTCAGCGACACAACAGACCGAGAAGTGCAATTTCTCAGCTATGGCCACAAAAGGTTGCCAAGCAACCTAAAATTATTGTTGTCATTAAACATCAAGAGAAACATCAGTCAAATAACTATCATGTCTCAGATTTTAACAATTTTATTTTGGATTAATATGAAATGTAATGTTACAATTAGAATTGTTATTTATGTTACTTCATTTAACTGAATTATCGATTAATTTTTTTGACGTTTATTATTTTGTCAAAATTGACAGTCGCTTGTTCACAACCTAGGAGTCTCATTGCAGCGTGCATCAATTGCACGAAAAACGTAGTGTACACCTCGGCCGCGAAATCTTTTAGCGACCTCGAGATTGTATTGCCTCGGCCCCAAGCGGCCTCGGCGACAAACTTTCTCTCGGTCCCTAAAATGAGATTTGTCGGCCTTGATATACAAATAAGTATTTTTAAACAGATTTGACGTTTTATACGTTACGTAAATATACGTTATGAATGTCATTTTTTTAAAATTTGGTTGCATATACATTGAATTTTAGCATACAATTGATCCCGTCGTTTTAAAACTGAACATACTTGGTCCATTCACGGTAAAGAGCTGTTTCTCTTTTAATATGTGGAGGGATATTGGTCAGTACTACTAGGTCAGTCTGTTGGAGTTGATTTAACAGAGCCGCTGATGGCCGTCATGGTGGTACTTCGTTGCGTGTCGATTTTAAGTACATGGCTACTGTTTTTCTAGACCCGGCAGCAATACTCTGCGGTTGAATAAGTCAGCGATATAGTTGTCGTTATAGTGTGCTGGCAGCTGTTCCCCACAATGACGCCGTGAGTTTTTGGATGATGATGTTTCTTGTTTTAGGCTTCTGACATGATTTATAAATGTGTGTTTTATATGTCAATGACCGATCTAGTGTCACTCCTATGTAGGTTGGGTGGTGGTTATGTCGTACAGAAGCATCGGCAAAACTAACATTTAATTCTTTCCTTTTTCTTCTTCCAGTGCCTTCTCCTCCAGAAGGTTGGCTACCATATGTATGAACTCGTTCCGATTTTGTGCGAGTCGTATTAGTGTGACACATCCCTGACTCCGACCCATTGTCTAAGATTTTGTAGCCAGGAGAACCTCTTCCATCAGATTCCCGGTTTTCCCTCTATTCTCCCGATTTTTTTTTAGCTTTCTAGTAACTTCCTTCTTTGCGGCTTTGTCTACTTTTGCCTTGTTGGTCAGGTTTAGTAGTCTATTATGCTATTGCTTCAGGGTTAACGTCAGCTTTTGACTTAGTAGGTTTGTTAGCTGTCTTCGTAGTAGAGCTAATCCTTTCCTGCTAGAGTGTGTAAAGTTAACATTTTCTACGGTAGTTATCCACCATTCTTCCGTTGCTATATTTAGCGATTGTATTAATTTGTATGCCATTTCTGGGTATACACTTTCTTGGTATTCGTTGAATACATCATTAGAGGTCTGAAACCAACATGGAATATAATCTTTCCCTAAACCTCTCGGCATTCATCGAAGGGCAGTGGATTTTATAAAACCATTAAACTAAGCATAGTTTCTGTCTTTGGGTGGTATGATGCGGCAGTTTGTGTTTATCTGTTTTGTGTATTCACTCCAATTTAGCTGGAAAGCTTTCTGAAGGTTCCAGAGAGGTTTTTGCACGGTTCTTATAATTGGGACTTGAATTCCAATATAAATCACCACTGGTTTATGTTGGGTATGTGGGAAGGATGGTAGTACTGTTCTGGAGGTTTCTAGTAGTTTATCATGATCATCACATGACACAAAGCAGAGTTCCGGTGAGTAATCTCTTTTCCATAGTGCTGAATGAAAAGTTCCTGTTTGTTTGGCATCGTATATAAGGAATAGTTTATTTAGTTTTGACCAGTCTACCAGAGGAAGTCCATTTCGTCATTTGTTGTATATCCCCACATCTGGTGATGGCTATTGAAGTCACCAATATACACAGCAGGGGGGCAGCATGTGTCGATTTGTGGGGTTGACCATCGGCAGTTAGGTGGTTTGTACACGTTGGTTATACTAATGCCACCTACAGACACAGTTATTGTGGATATATTTTCGTGGTCAGATTTGGTTATAACCTTGGAGGATGTGATATAAATACTACCTTCGGTAATTTCCGTGAATCGAAGCTGCCACCCTTAAATTTTTCACGTAGGGTTGTGCCATGCTAATTATTTTCCTGGACCTCTCTGAGTGCAGTTACGCCTACTTCCGGAAATCGAAACTACTTCTACTATATTCGCCAGGTAGGCTTATTTTATGCTATTTTTTCAGGATCCTTTAAAACGTCATATTACCGAGAAAAGGGCCTGCTACGGGTGGTGTGGACACCCTGTATAAGTCCGTACAGTGGTTTTGTGTAATTATATGCACGCTCACGTGGGCCTTTGCATTTATCAGGTTTCGAAGTGAAGCGTCGAAATGCGAAATACGAATTTCAGTCCAGCAATATTTATTGAGAATGTAAACAAGGTAGTCGGTATAACATAGTTTTGATTGGTTTTGATAACCGATCTTTTTTTCTATCTTTCAACATATCTATACTAGAACAGCAGCATCTTACCGACCTTTATTTATTTTACTTTGAACGCATCTATATCCCCAGGATCAACTTGGGCAACCAGGCAACTTTGTGCCGCTAGAACTATTCGAAGAGCAAAGTACACACAGGATTCCGTAATTAATTAGGCCGAGAGAAAGCACCAAATGAGGGAGCAAATATTACGAAAATAATGAAGAAACCCGTATATTCTCAGGTAGGCAGTACGAAGCGAACAGCTTCCCAACAAAAGCAGTAATTTTTATATCGAGTTTAATTTTGTCAGGCCGAAAATAGCCCGCGCGCGCGATTTCCGCCAGAAAGGACATCCAGTCAGAGACGTGTTGTCTGTTTGTGCCTTTTTTGTGTTTGGGTCCGCGTCGTTCGCAGAAGCTAGATTTAATAATTAAAGTCCGTGTACGGAACTGACTGGAATTGGAGCCGCCAAGAAACAATAAAACATAATTACTGCAATAAAAGTTAATAAACGTGACGAATAAGTCTAAGGTGAATATATTCACCTGTGTAGTTTAAAAATTGGCGCCGTTTACAGTTACGACCATCCAACCTTATGCAAGGAGAAGTACAGTACGTGCAGTCAGGATGGGGTTTGAGGAGCATGACGTCCATTGACCCATACAAGAAGTCTAGCACAGAACGCATCGGGATGGATGGATATTAATTAAAATTGTTTAGCCGAGGTATTATCGAACCGGACGGGCCGAACCGAGGGACGGATCGTCCGCGGTCGGCGTGCGTAGAATTATACACGACGAGAGGCATGAATGGACCGGAAGGAGGCCCGCTCCAAGAATGTCGATGACGTCGATTTCCGAAAATCGCGCATTGCATGAATTGCTGTGTGTGCAGAACCGGCTCCCAGCTATACCTACTCGAATGAACACACCCAGAATCAAGAATTTATAACCCCCACCCCGAACGTTCAATGATTTAGGCAAAGAAACTTTTATAACCAAGATCAGAACTAATCGCGGCAGGAGCCCGAGTGCCTTCTTTATAAATAAATAATATCCCACTGGTGACCTCAACACTGAGATGCTTAAAATAAAAAGCATTAAAGCAGAACGTAAATACATAAAATTCCGCCGCTTGGTTTCATAATGACGAAAGTCGTTCTAACTAAAAATTACTTTTAGCAGTACTGTTTAAATGGGGTCGAAGAGAACTTTATTTTAAAACTGACAAAAAGATGACTATGAAACATGCCCAAAAATTGTACAATCAATTGAAAAACCATTAATAATATAATAATAATAATAGATTTAATTTTTAGTTGGCCTGGGTGCGCAATAGTTGCCTTTTCATTAAGAGCGCGGTTTTTCGGGCGTAAAAGTGTTTTTCAACTTAAACGCTGTTAATAATCACTTTCACGTTATATTTTCTGTACCATAAATTATCAAAATAAATACTACGTGTCGCTGTATAGTTAGTTTTTCGATTATTTACGTTTTTCTATGAAATTTCATTAAATCTTCGATTTTTGCCGTTTTTCATCTTCATGGATTGTATTTGCAAATATTTGCACAATTTTAAAGCTTTACATGAATATAGACCTGATTCTACGTGTCACTGTATAATTTATAATTAAAATTACCAATTGTTTACCATATTATTTAAATAATTTGATTCAGAGAAATTATATTTATTCATTCCAAAAATATATCCTGAAACCTTGTAAAATACTGTATCTAATAAGATATAGTACTTATTAATTAACACATGTTTTTATGGTTTTATTAATTATTTAAAATGTACCTAAATTGAATTTCCCGCCGTGAAAATAGTTAAAAATTAGCACCAAGCAGTTCATGTGTTCGCTACGAGATGGAGCAATGATATAATTGCAATGCCATGTTGCCAACAATTCCTAACAGAAGTTTGAAATATGCGAATCAAGTGCCAAGGTCATTTTTTACCGTTGTTTTTCAACTCTCTCGGTGGCTCTGCCGTTTGAACGAACGCCGTCTTTATTTTGCGGACTTCGCATTTAAACCGCAAAATATCGAAATTCTTATAATTTTTAATGCAGCACATTCTAAATCTTTGCAACGCGAATGATGATTAAAACAGTGATAAGGCCCATTAATTAAATCATCAATAATTGTTGCCCCATCACCATGGGCATTATCGTAAATGGGTTTATTGTGCTCTTTTCTGTAATAAGGAAATTCGTTTGTTATTTAATATTTTTCTACCAGCTAAGGAAACATTTTTTGTCATTTTTTAAAGACTGTAATCTCTTCCCATAATTTTTTATGGTATGGTTAGCACATTCACACAAATCTCGCAATACGCAAAAGAAATACACAGTGCACAAGTACATTGTCACAGGAAGATAAAATAGTCTAACTAATTATAAAAAATGCTATAATAATTGTCATAGTGAGGAATTAGTCATACACAGTCATTTCATGATAGATCTGTATTTTGTGGGGATACATATCAAAGTCCTTCAAATTTTTTTGGCAGGTTCCATCACACTCACACAGTCATGGCCGCCCCTTATCTAAATAATTGTTAATTGCACGGTATACATTTTTATATCAAACGTACAATTTCGTACAATTTCCGGAAGAATACAAAATGTATAAAATTGCACTAATTTATGTAACATGACATCTTGCCATAAATTATCATCTCTGGCAATCTGTTCCACAAAAAGGGGCTCATTTTCTGTTGTAAAAACGATTAAATACGCAGATTTGCTTTCACTGATATGAAGAGCCCCTTGCACCTAAAAAGTTTATTGAAATAGAATTAGACATTTATGGAAAATGTTTTATGGAAAATTTACTTACTTGATAGTAATACGAGGGCTGTTTGACGGAAGAGTGACTTTTCAAAGGTTGGTAATACTTTCGCTATAATGATTATGTTGCTAGCTCCTGAGGTCTTTCGGAGGTCTACTGTCAAAATTTGGCACCAATCTGACCGATAGATTATGTTTTATACTTATTTAAAGAAAACTGTTTTCGTTGTTGTGTAAATATAGAGAAAAAAAATGTCGAGTGTTGATTAAACATTATTTTCTAGGTGAAAAAACAATTAAAGAAACCGAGGAAAAGTTACGTAAATATTATCCAGAATCTGCTCCGTCGCATGGAATGATTTGTAAGTGGTTTCTGTTTTTAAAAGTGGCCATATGAGCACGGTTGATGCAGATCGTCCGAAACCAGCATTTACTGTAACTACTCCAGAAATGGTTAATAAACTCTATGGCCTTGTAATTGGCAATCGTCGAATAAAAGTTCGTGAGATAGCTATTGAAGTAAATATCTCAACCGAACGGGTATACAATATTTTGCATGCACATTTCAATAAGAAAAAGCTATCCCCAAAATGGTTGCCGCGTTTGCTTAATGGTGATCAAAAGCGCGCTCGCATTAAGAATTCAGAAGAATGTTTGGCCGTCTTCAACGTAATTCAAAGGATTTTTTTCGTCGATATGTCACAGTAGATGAAACTTGGATACATCATTATACCCCAGAAACAAGAATACAGTCTAAATAATGGATTTCTCCATGCGAACATGCTCCCAAAAAGGCAAAAACACTTTTTTCGACCAATAAGGTCATGGCCACAGTTTTTTTGGGATTCTAAAGATGTAATCTTTATTAATTGTTTACAAAAATGAAAAACGATAACTGGCCAGTATTATGCTGATTATGCAGACACGTTTTGATGCCGAACTTGAAAAAGAACGACCACATTTGATGAAGAAAAAAGTGTTGTTCCATCACGATAATGAGCCCTCACATTCGTCTGCAATTGCTACAACTAAATTAACTGAATTGCATTACGAATTGCTGCTTTATCCACCATACTCGCCAGATCTGGCTCCCAGTGATTTCTTATTTCAAAATTTTATAAAATGACTGGGTGGAAAAAGATTTTAGGCAAATGAAGAGGTGATAACCGAGACAAATGCATATTTTGAAGACTTTCCGAAAGATTACTTTTTGTAAGGTTTAAAAAAACTGTATACTCGCAGGGCTAAGTGTGTACAGTTAAAAGGGTGTTATGTTTAAAAATAAAAAATATTTTTAACAGAAAAATAAAGTTTTCATTAAAAAGTCACTCTTCCGTCAAACAGCCCTCGTATATGTGCTATCTTTTAAGTCTCAGATTGCCATTAATAATTTTTTGCTATTTTGGACAAACGTTTGTGTTCTTAACCATCGATGCGTGTAATTGACCAAATTTAACTTTATATAAATACATAATTACCCACGGCGAAAAGGCTACGGCCGATAGCATTGCCTAATAAAGTTTAATTTCTCTCTCTCTCTTTACAATTACCTGATTTAAATTTTCCTGTATTTAAAAAAACATATTTTTGGAAATTGACGGAACATCCATTACACTAAATAATTCCTGTGTGTGTGTTTGAAAGTGCTACCAGTTGCTAAGGTACCCTAAACTGCAGCAATATTGGTGCTGTCAGATTCTGATGTAGAACATTGGTATATCTTACTGCAAGTGTTGCATTTTAAATTCATTTTACTTATGAGACCTTCTCGTGATTCTTTCTCCATAATAAGGTTTCCTGCTGTACAATTTCTTGCATGGTTTTCCGCAATAAAAATTATGTTTTGTAATTTTTTTAAATTTACAATTCTATTGCCTGAAATTGACGAGTCCGAAGGGTGTTTTTCCACTGTTAATTTTTCCTTCATTATTCTAATAGTAACAAAAAAAAATGAATATTAAGTAATCGGAGAACTGATATAGAAAGTTTAGACATTTATCTACAATTAGACAAAATAGTTTTAAGAAATAAATCAAAGGTGACTTATTTCTGATGACCTAATCGGATTTATGTGCAGACAAGAATACTCCATTATAATTCATTATATTGTAACAAAGAAAAGAAGTTGGTTCGCAACAACATTAGTTCCAAATCCCTGGTGGAATTTTCATTATATGTACCCTGTCTTAATTAAATAAATACATTGTTTCTTAAAAACTACTCGGCACAATTGTAGATAAATGTCTAAACTTTCTAAATCAGGTCTCCGATTGTAATTATGTTGACCCGTTCATAAATTATCTTGGCTGTCGTTTACATGCAATTTCCTATACCGCCTTTGGGTAAAGAGGATTCTTAAAATATATAATATAATAATAATAATAATAATAATAATAATAATAATAATAATAATAATAATAATAATCCCTACTACTCCTCCACCTATGGCGTAATTTATTTACTGTCATTGTTTGAAAGAGAATTCTGACCCTATTACATAATATAATGTATCGGAAATAAAGTGATGACTCTAAATTTGCAGGCATCGATAAAAAAGTCTCCCGCAAAAAAACACATCATTTCCCGCAAGCAATACAAGTTAAACACATGGCAACATCTTACTGTTTTTTTTGCTAATGTGCACGCAAATTTCTTTAGTAAGGAGTGCAAAACATATTACAGAGCGCTTTTAAATCGAATCCTGGCGCATTTATCAACAACCAGAGCCCAGTTTTCGCGCGAAAACCCCGCTCTTAACCAAATACACTTGTAATATTTAAAAAAAAAATATGTTTATCTTCGGGTTCCTTTTTATTCTAAAAAATACGATTAAAAAGGTTAATTTTGCGAACAGCTCTTTGCTTGTTTTTTGTTTTTATAAAATGAAAACAACCTAGAATCCACCACGAGGAGGTGACTGCAAGTCGAATTGAAGATGGCGCAGGAGAGAACTGTATTTTTTTATACTAATATTGCGGCAAAAAGGTAACTATTTCTGGCCCAGGCACATTTGCTTTACAGTTATGTGGTCCGATTTTTTTTTATTGTTGGTAATCCAATCGCCATCTTTAGGCATTAGCGCTAATAAGTGGTTTACAAAAAAAATCTAAAAATGAGTTTTTTATAAAAATATCAAAATTTCACTTTCAAAAAGGACCTTTTTTGATATGAAAAGGCCCCCACCCCCAGGGCCACCCAATTTCGAAAAAAAAAATCCGCTCCGTCCTACTGTAGAGGCAATGAATATGGGAGCCATATGCCATTATGAACATATTGTGGCACTTAAAATAAACCAAGTGGATAAATTACCAAGCCGGATGGCTGTATTCACTAATAATAGTACAGTAACATTATCAGAAAAATCCCCGTAGAAAAATTCTCAGACCTCTCAGATCTTTTTGTAGAAGTATTGAGGTACATAAGACAAGTCTAAAACAATAAAGGTGTATCCACACCATCGTGGGAATTGTAATAATATACAGGGTGTTTAAAAAAAGAATGTAAAATATTTAAGGGGGTATTTCGGAGATATGGAAGATTATTCTTTTTTACCTCCTTTTTTTATTTAGCTAAAACTTGCATTTTCTTATCATAGTTGGCTGATGTTTTGTGAAATAAACATTCAGTATTTGACAGTTGTTGTTAGTGCACAAATTTTGATTGCTAGCGGTGTTTACTCTAATGCAGAATTAGCCGACATGCATTTCATGTATGGTCGTGGTAAGGGATTTAAAGCTTATCCAAGTCGCCAGATTCCTTCACATCGTATGTTAGGAAGAATTCACTACATATTGTGTCATTAGTCTATGGTACTCCTGTAAATAGCCAATAGCCAATGAGGGTCTTTTGGAAATAGTTCGAATATCCAGACAAAGATGTCGTGCCTGCTGGGAAATGGAAGGAGGGCAGTTCGAACACTCTCGAACTGCTCTTTGTTTTTGCTAGAAGCTCCCTTTGTTTGTTTGCAGATAATCAATAAGTAATAAATAATTGCAAATAGGCAAATAAATGTTTCATACAAGAATAATCTTCCATATCTCCGAAACCGTTACTTTGACGACTTTATGCACCAACAACAACTGTCACATACTGAACGTTTATTTCACAAAACATCAGCCAACTATGATAAGAAAATGCAAGTTTTAGCCAATTAAAAAAAAGGAGGCAAAAAAGAATAATCTGCCACATCTCCGAAACTGTTACTTTGAGTACCCTTGTTTATCAAGACTTTTTTTATTGTGGTTCATACTACTATACTGCCCCCTTAAATATTTTACACTCTTTTTTTAACACCCTGTATTCATCTGATTTTCTATCAGTTGTACACAAAATCTTTTTAGACAAGAAATGTACATAAAATTTTACACATTTTTTCTCATTAGCGTGATACTTATAGTTGATATTTCGAACTTTGATTAAGGACTTAAGATATTATTTATTAGTCATAAACGGTGTTCCAACATGAACTTGGAGATTTAAATTATGAATAAATTTCTTAATTCTTAGAAACTGTTCGATCTATTAACATAAGTAGGTACAAAGCAGGGACTCCAAAATTATGTGTGAAACACAATACACAATATGTGATAAATGCCCGCTTGGCTGCTTCTGCATATTGTTATTCTTTTTTCAACATTTTCAATTACTTTGTTGCGTATATACAGGTCAATTTCATCAATAACTCCACAAATGTTGTTTTTTAATTTATTATATAATCGGTTTATAGCGTTTTCCGCAGTCTTCCGATGCCCAATCTCTACTGGTCTCGATGTTCACCTATTTTGTCTCATACCGATGAACATTACATGGTATGACTATTGGGCTCAAAACAAACCAATAGGGGCCCTTCTAAACCACTTGTTTAGCTATTTATTATTTCTGCTGCTGCTGCTGAAAACCAATGCGAATATTGCTTTGTTGTCCCATGATTACCAGTTCATATTAAGTGTTTCCCTAGTTCTATTTGTACCGCTAGACGTCATACCACAATTGTATTAAGCCTTTTATCAGAAATTCTGCAGTCCTTCACCGAGCCGGTGTTCGTGGTATTGAATTCATGATGATTGCCACAACTGCAGCAGTGCGGGCATGTACATAGAATGATCAACCAACGACTACCCAAGTAGACAATGTATTCAGTGTTGACAGTGGTGATAGGAAGGCAGGACGCCAAAAGTTACGATTGTAGGATTTGATGAAAGACAATATGCGCAAATGTACCATCACTTTCATAGAAAACTAAGACAGTAAAAATATCAATATATTCTAATTTAAAAAAAAATAGTTGTGTAGACACAAACTGTTAACAATTCATATATTTAATAATTTAATATTTAAACAGAATTTATTCAAAAATCACATTAATGTGTTCTTTGTCATGTTACTGTTTGAGTTCTTTTTTGAGTCAGTGCCAGACCTCCATACGATACGTACGTGTCTTTGCGTGCTCGAGTGTGTCAAATTTAATGTCGCTACGTGTCCCAATTATTTTGCGGGTGCTACAATCATAGTGGTTCAAGTGCAACATTAAAAAAAATAACAGTGAATGTGGAACAAAAACACTAATGTGTTTCACAATCATGATTAAATATCATAATCGTATCAAATATACCGGGATAAACAAATTATAACGCAATCATATCCAAGAAATATATTCCAAATACCCAAAATGAGCTATATAATACCTTGCAACAAGAAAGTGAAGAAAACTCCAAAGAAATGGACGACTCGAAGCAACAAATCGCTGCTATTCAAGAAAAATACCAACAATTATTAAACACACAGAACCAACAACTACAGCAGCAGCAGCAGCAGCTACAAGAACTGACAGAAGAATACCACACCCGATGAAAAATAATTAGCTCGAGAGACAGGGTGGATTCGTGAGAAAAATACTAAGAAAAGAAAAATGGATACCTCACTGAGACCACCAAAACAAAGCACTAACAGGGCTAATGTCGAAAAACTTCAAAATATACTTGCACCTCCACCTATTATAGTGGACATCGATAATAATTTTAATGAACTGCATGTTATGGTAAGTCAAATTAATAACGCTCAGATTAAAGTCATGAATGGTAAACACATTAAAATTAATTACCAAGATGAGATAGAGTTTAAAAAACCTTCAGCAACATTGAACGAAAAGGCATATCTTTGGCATTCTTATGAGAATAAGCAAAACAGGCCAATTAAAGTTATGGCCAACAAACTGTATCATTCCATAAACCCAGATCATATTGTTCCGGAAATGAAAAAACGTGGCTACAAACTCATTGCAGCCACCCCTAAACTAAAATACGGTACAAAAAACCTCTAAATGTGTTCATGCTGTCATTCAACCACGATAAGAGTGTTGAAAAAGTCTATGGAATAAAAGATATATTAGGAGTAGGACTTGAAATCCTACCCTTGAGAAAGGGTAGGATACAGGCATGTGTCAATGCAAGAAATGCCATGCGTATGGTCATACGCAAAAATACTGCGCCATGGAACCGCGCTGTGTCAAATGTAAGTGGAAAACACTTCAAAATAAACTGTGATAAACGAAAAACTCAACAAAAATGTGTTCACTGTGGTGGAGAACATCCAGCAAACTACAGAGGATGCATGGTTGCAAATTAAATGTAAAAATTAAAAGACAAACTCAAGAAGAAGACAATTCTTCCTAAATAGCCACAGAGAAATAACCAATTAATGCCTGTATCCAGCACAAGTACAGAGAAAAGTCATACAGACAAGCTGTCATTAACAAGTCCGAAAATAATAATAAAAATGAAACCTAAAAGCAAGATCAAAACGCTTTCATTTAAAACTCTCTTCAGCAAATTAAGGAGAAATTAACAATGGATGAACGAATAGGCAGACTTGAACGTAGCACTAAAGGAGCTATTCCCACGAACCGCAATGTCAAGTAACATTACGATTATGGAATGGAATGCCAATGGACTCTTGCAACACAAGAATTGCAAGGAATCCTAGATATAGAAAGTATTGACATATGTCTTATTTCAGAGACTCATTTTACAAGAGAGTCGTTCATTAAATTCAAAGGATATAAGGTATATCACACCACACATACTGTAGTAAATACAGGCAGAGCTGATAGTGCTATCATAATCAAGGATCAGGGAAACAGTTGAACATAACGAAGAGACGGGATATAAAACAGATGAATTTCAAGCTGTAAATGTTAAAACAAAAACATACAATATCACTGCTCTGCAGTTTACTATCCGCCTAGATATGCTCTCAAAAAAGAACAATATTTTAACTTCCTAAATAAACAGGGATACAGATTTATCATTGGAGGAGACATTAATGCTAAACACAGTCAATGGGGTTCTAGACTAGCGTTATGCCAACTTGAAAAATCCTATGACTCGAGAATTTACAACCGAATAATCGAATAATTATTCGAGTTGGCCAACCCGAGTCAACAGCTGTGTTTGTTTACTTGATTTCCAAGTCGCGACTCGTTCAATCGAGAGTACTCGGGGTAGCGAATTATCGAAGTTTTTGCTATCCAGTCCTGTGCCATAGCTGGCTGCAGCTATTCATTCGTTCAGTGGATTTGCGTCGTTGCAGTCAGGCCCTTGCCATGCACATGGGATTTCCGGTCCCCTTGTAAACCTGAACAGAGATGTTTATAGATGTCACCACGAGTCCCATAACATTGCCAGACGTGTAATTTTTAGTGCGGTAGTCATGCTCATGCGCATATGCACATTTGCACGCACATTGAGTCATACGTGAAATCATCACGCCATTTTCAGAGAATTTTTCGAGCTTTTTTCAAAGCTGTTATTTAACTAGGCCTGCTGCTTTAATTATATATATGTATATATATATATATATATATATATATATATATATATATATATATATATATATATATATACAAAAGCCCCCCGTTGATCTCGTAAACCAACAACACACAACCGGCCCGATGACCAGAAGTCGCGCCAGAAAGGAGGTATAAAAGGACACAGCAATCAACTCTCTTCAGTTCTCTCCTAACACTCGAGAAGAATCCACCAGAAGATGACAAATGCGATTTTGCCGAAACGTCGTGAAAAAGGTCCTTTTCAGGACACATAAAACAATACACGGAAGTTCAAAGACCCGGAACATGTTCAAACATATATATATATATATATATATATATATATATATATATATATATATATATATATATAATCGAAAACCTATCTACCCTAAGGTGTTAGGTGTTTAGGCTACTTCAGCTTAGTTCATGTACGAACTTCGCCCACTCTTTTCGGTTTTTCGCCATTTTCTTCCCCTCATTCCAGGTCAGTCCTTGGTCTTTTAAAATTCCCCTCACTACGTCATCCCACGATTTTTTTGGTCTGCCTCTTTGCCTTTTATGGGGGGGGGGTTATTGCCTGCCATGCCCTTTTTGTCTGTCTGGTTTCTTCCATCCTTACAATGTGTCCAAACCATTTTAGTTGTTGCCGCTTGATCTTTGTTATTATCGGTTCCACTTCTAATTCCTCTCTTACCACTTCGTTTCTGATTCTGTCTCTTCTTGTGATTCCTTTGACGCTTCTTAGGTACTTCATTTCTACGGCCCGTATTCTGCTTTCTTCTGCTTTTAGTTATTATCCAGCTTTCACACCCGTACATTAATATTGGTTTGAATACTGTGTTGTACACTGCTAGTTTTGTTTTCTTTGTAATTTTATTGTTTCTTAGGAATGTGTTATTTAGTGCGTAGTACAGTTTTGTTGCGCTCTCTAATCTGTCATTTATTTCTGCATTGTTTTCTCCATTTTTGTGAATTTTGACCCCTAGGTATTTAAAGGTTTCCACTTGTTCAACGTTCCTACCTCTTAGTTTTGCGGGTGCGCTCGGATCCTCTTTCCCTAGTGCCATGATTTTTGTTTTATTTATATTTATTCTTAGATTCCTTTCATGTAAAGCTTTTTCCCATAATTCTAAGTTGAATTGTAGCTCTTGTTTGCTTTTAGCATATATAATTAGGTCATCCGCGAAGGCGCATATACAGCTATCTTCACCATTCCCATATTTCTATATCCCACTTTTAGCTTTTTTGTTGTTTCCTTTGTTTCTTTCAGTATATCATCTAGGACGATATTGAAGAGGGTTGGACTTAATACACCTCCTTGTCTCAGACCTTCCATCGTTTCAAATTCCTCTGATTGCATGTTTCCAGTTCTGACTATGTTCCTTGTCGTTTTGTAGATGCTCCTAATGCTTTCTATTAATTTTCTGTTTACTCTTCTTTTTTCAAGACTATTCCAGACTGTATTTCTGGGTATGCTGTCGAATGCTTTTTCGAGGTCTATAAAGGCTACAAATATGTTGTTGTTTTTGCTCTTTTCAATTATTTGTTTCATTGTGAATATGTGGTCTTGTACTCCTCGTCCTTTCCTGAATCCACTTTGGGGTTCTTCTAATTGTTCTTCAATTACCGACTTTAGTCTCTTTTCCAGAATTCTTTCATACACTTTCGCCATTATGCTTAGTAGTGTTATTCCCCTGTAGTAACTGCAATCTCGATTGTTTCCCTTCTTATGTATGGGTAGTATTATACCTAGCTCCCACTCCCTGGGGATCTTCTGTTCTATCCAAGCATTATTGAATAGGGCTGTTAGCACTACCATACCATTGCTTCCTAGGTTTATGATCATTTCTGCTGTTATTTCATCACAACCTGCTGCTTTCCCTCGTTTTAGCATTTTCACGGCCTCTGCTACTTCTTCTGTTGTTACTTCTTCTTGTTCCCCAAGTTCGCTATTCTCCTCTGTATTATATTCTGTGTGTGCTATTGTCCCATTTATATTATTGCTTTGTTCCGTATTTAGTATCTCCTCGAAATATTCCTTCCAGCGTCCCATGATGTCTTGTTCTTCTCCTAATATTCTTCCATCCTTGCACTTTATGCACCAGTTTTTAATTTGCTTCTCTTTTCTGAGTGTTTTGAGTGCTTTGTAAAATAATTTCTGGTTTCCGTGCCTGTCCTGTTCCATTTTATTTCCAAACTCTTCCCACGATTTTTGTTTTGCTTTTTCCACCATTTCTTTAGTTTTTATTCTTTGTTCTTTATATCTGCTATAATTTTCGTTATTCTGTTAGTCTGTTTCCCAAGTACTTTTTCCATTGTAGTTTTTTCAGTTTTATTTCCGCTTTGATTTCTTCGCTCCACCATCTCGTTTGTTTTCTTGTTTTGTTTGTTTTTATGCTTCCGCAAGCTTCTCTTGCCACTTTTATGATAATTTCCTTGGTACTTTTCCACAGGTGTTGTAGGGTCACATTATTTAGCTTTTCTTTGATTTTATTCATTTCAGCTCTATTCTTTCTTTATATATTTTAGCGGTTTCATCTTCTCTTAACTTGTACGTTATAATTTATTCCTTTGAGTTATTATTTTTCCATGTTCCATTTATTTTGTGGTCCCCCTTTTCTTCTTTTATTCCTATCTTCGACAGCACTAGGTAGTGATCCGAAAAGATTTCTGGTCCTCTTCTCACCCTGGTGTCTTTTACTTCATTTCTGAAGTTTCTGTTTATTATCACATAGTCTATTATTGACTTTTCTCCTCTGCTTTTGACTTCCCTCGTATACTTATGTATATCTTTGTGTGCATAGAATGTGTTTGTTATCACTAAGTTATTCATAATGCAGAAGTCGATCATCCTTGTTCCATTATTGTTTCTTATATTTTCTCAATGTTCACGAATTGTCTCCCCTGTTTCGCCATCCTTTTTCCCTACTCGTCCATTTAAGTCTCCCAGTATTATCAGTCGGCCTTTGGTTTCTTCTGTTACTTCTGTTAACTTGTCCCAGAAAGCGTCCTTTCCCTTCACTGTATCGTCTTCGTTTGGTCCATATAGGTACCATTAGTATTGTTGTTTTTGTCGGCTTATCAATTTCCATCTCTATCTTAAGTATTCTTTCTGTGATGCCTATCCAGTTTCTCACTTGTTTCCTGTATTGCTGTCTTATGATACAGCCTACCCCTTCCTTGGATCTGTTGTGCTGCTCTACTCCGCTGTATATCAAGACATGCCCTCCGTTTAGTTCGACTTCTCCTTTTCCTTTTTTCTTCGTTTCTGTTATCCCTAGAATGTCTACTCCAGTATTTTCAAATTCGTCCGTGAGTTCATTTTCTTTTCCAATTAGACTCCTAATATTCCACGTTCCCATTTTCCATATTTTTTCCTTTGTTTTTGTTATGTCGTGCACCTTGTGTTGTATGTTATTTTGATTATTCACATTGTTATCCGTTTGCCGATTTTTAGTTGTGTTCGGTTTTGCTATCCGTTTTGCCGTTATTCCCTTACATCTGTTCTTTTCCACGATCCGTTTTCCTAGCTTTCTAGTCCTTGTTTGTGTGCAGCTCTTATTTCGTTTTGTTACTAGTTTTTTTGAGTCTTTCTTTGTATTTCGTCCCACGTCCAAATCTTTCCGTTTACCGTCAGTTTCTTATATCCCACTTTTGTCTGATTCCCCTTTTCTCTTTCTTCCTTAGCTATTCCTCTTATCTCTCTTTGTACCTCGCGCTCCTTCTTTGTTAAATCCGAGTCGATAAAGATTTGGTCCTTTTTGGTTCTTAGTTTGTTTTTATTTTTTAAGATTTCCATCTTGTCTGAGAAAGTCTCAGTCTCGATTACACACCTTTCTTCGCCTATCTTCTTAGCACTTCTAAGTTTAGCCTTTATCTGTAATTCTTCCTCTATGAATTTCTCCACCACCTCTTTAATAATAATTTCCTCATTCGAGTTGATTTTAAATCCACTTATTACTAGATTTTTCTTTTTTGCTCTCCTTTTCCATACTTTCCATTCTCTCACTTAGATTTGTGATTTCCTTTTTCATAATCATGTTTTCTTGCTTTACCTCTTCCAGTTGTTTTTGGTTATCTCTAAGTTCTTTACATATTTTCTTAATTTCCTTAATTATTTCATCATTTTTATTCATCATTTCAACATTTTTGTTCATTAGATCCTTCATCATACTTATCATTGTTTCTTCTACCCCACCCTTGCTCTCTTTATTGCTTTTCGTAGGGGATCTCTTTGTTAATTTGCTCCTCCGAAATTGCATATCTAAGTCCTCCCTTTTTCTTTTATATTCCTCTTCCGTATCTGTACCACCGAAGAGCGACATTTTTACGTACTTTAAATCTTTCGGGTTTTCTATCGTTACTCTTGAACTGTCTGCGTCTTCTGTACTTAATCTCATGCACCACGCTATACGAGACGAGGCCCAGATCAACTCCTCGGAGACCCCTCTCGCTCGACGCGTGTTCAAGTTTCCTTACTATTCTCGTCGCGGCCCCACCTTATTAGTCTCTCTCTGTTTTCCTCGCACCTGCGCGTAATGCTCCTCGCGGTCTGGCTATTTAACCTCTCTTTTCCGCTATTTTTATTACGTTATCACTTGTTCCAACGCTTATTTAACCTCTCTACTAACCTTCTCTCCAGCTTGACTCCCTCGCCTCTACCAGTCTACACTCTGCACCTATCACTTACTACACAATATCGCTAATTAAACTTTCTGTAGAACGGAGCTGATGTATCGGGTGTCACGTTGCTACATATTCTTCTGTTTTAATTATTAATCCTAAGTATAAAACTACATTTGCTACCTCTCAATTAGTAGAATTGGTTCAGTGGGTTTAGTTTCACAGATTACCCAAAGTGGTTTCATCAGGCTGATTAATAATGATGTGGCGAAACAGTTGCTGCAGTTATTATCAATAAAAAACGTGAATCCCAAACAACCTAGTGTTTTATATATGTATGTGTCATCAAGTATCTGCGTCATCAATCCAACACTCAATTAGTAATTAACGCAGTATTGTTATGTCCCCAAGCAAACATTAAATATTAATACTTACTCCAGTTTATGTACTCAGATCATTGAAATTTAATTATACTCAAAATATTTAAGTTAGATATACCGGGCTTTTTTTCGTTTTTACACATATGATTGACAATGTATAACTGGTTGCCTGCATCTACCCGCAAGGAATTTCCTATGTGTAATTCAAAAAAAAAAAAAAAAAAACTCATTAGCGGTCGGTGAAAGCAACCTGTCAAGTTTGGCATATGTTACACAGAGAGGTTATGTTTTTATTCAAGACAATACTCGAGAGTATTCGTAATGTATCAAGATCAGCTGATTGTCAACAAATGATTATTTTCTTTGGGGTTACCTGAAAAGTAATTTTTTTAATGACGTATAAATACATAACGTAGATGAATTGAAAGGCCGTATACGTACTGCATGTAATGGCATAAATCCACAATACATTATGAATACTCTGCGTGTCTTCAAAAACCCTGTCGTGTATTGCCTTGAATAAAAACATAACCTTTATGTGTAACATATGCCAAAATTGACAGGTTGGATAGACAGGGTAGATGCAGGCAACCAGTTATACATTGTCCATCATATGTGTAATAAGGAAAAAAAAGCCCGGTATATAGATATGTATTTCCATATCAAGATACACTTTGTATATTGTTTGTTCGCTAATACGTTTATGGTTCTGGTCCGCCCCAATGGCAGTTTGTCATACCAAGGGCTGAGGGAACCAAAAACGTAATCGAGATTCAATCTTCCAAATGAACAGTTATGTTTATTCGTTCAACACTACACAGTCATACACCTTCGGTCATACATTTAATCTTCTGACACTAAAGTTAGTTAAATTTAATCTTTCAAAACTATAAGTAACATTTCAACACTACACTCGTATTGTACTCGATATTGTATCGTCCAGTTCATACTTCAATAAATAACTAACGTATGGTCCTAAAGTTTTTAGAAAAATGTTAAATGATTCGTTTTTATACCCAATGCTGTTTAATCAAGTTGCCATGGAAACTAAAATGTCAAAGTAATCAAGTTTGATTATGACAGTTTAGTTTTGCGAATCGATCGTAGCAAAATGTCTTACAAAGTAGGTATCTGAAAAGGTATTTACAATCTAGTTGGACGAATACCTAAGCTTGATATTATTGCAATCTACCGAGAGCAAAATGTAGGGAAGTCAACCATTTATAACACTATACGGAATTGTGAAGAGGGTATACCTTGCATTAATTTATCCAAAACCTGTAGACCAAGAATTTTGAGTGGAATAAGAGACAGAAGACTAATAGAAGCAGCGAAAGACAAAGTTGGAGTTTCTCAGAGAAAATTAGCCCAGAGATTTGGTATTTCGAAGACCACTGTATTAAGAACAATTGATCGCACAAACTTAGTGTTTAGAAAGAGAAGAAAGGCAACAAAAAACACTGCAGCCCGGTTAGAAAGAATTCCGCGTTTTTGTCGCGCATTAAGGCGTATACACTTTGATAATAAATTAATTGTAATGGATGATGAAAAATACCTTATTTTACCTTATCCCATTCAAAGATTAAAGAAAACGATGGGTTTTACACCGATTACTTAGAAAGTACACCAGACAATGTTATATTTGAAGGTAAATCGAAATTAAAGGATACAATTTTAGTGTGGTGTACCATTTCGGAAACAGGATTTATCTCAGAGCTTTATGTTGGTCGTGTTCGAGGAGAATCCTTAAACGCAGACCATTATATTAAAAAATGTCTCACTAAATTACTTAAGCTTTTAAATACACATCATGCCAACGATAATATAATGTTTTGGCCTGATTTAGCTTCATGCAATTATGCTGGAGTTACCAGACAGTGGTTAAATGAAAATAACATAGACTTTGTGCCTAAGTTGGACAATCCTCCTAATGTACCTCAGGGTAGACCAATAGAAGAATTCTGGTCAATACTATCGAGGAAAGTGTACGATAAATGATGGGAAGATACAAATGAAGATCAATTGCGGCGTCACATCTGCCAAAATATTAGAGAAATAGAACCTGAACTTGTCCGAAGGAAGATTGGACAAGTCCGAAGAAAATTACGACTTATTGAGGATAATGGGCCACTATCCATAATATAATTACTTTTTTTTTTTTTTATTAGTGTCGTCAATGGTTGTAACATTTGTTTTTCAAATTAAATGAGTTTGAAAAAATTTATTAGCATTTAAAAATTTTTGAAAAACCTTTAGGACCATACGTTATTAAAACATCAACTGGATAGTTTGATTCGTGTTACAACAACCGTCGGTCACGAGAAAACACTTAGAAAGTTCGAGTCACTTACCATTAATGCAACCGAGAGAAATGCCAGGGGTGCACTACAGTATGTAATTAAAATTAGTACACAAATTTGGCAATCCATTTGGCCATTGGCGTTCTGAACAACTTTGTGTATTTTCTAATAATATCAATAATAATATTAATTCAGTGGTTGTAAATGAATTATGGCATACATATTTTTAAAAATAACTTGCGATCTAAAATGTTTTAGTTTATCAGATGAATCCACAATTCCCAATTTACAAAAAATGTGTGATTCTTTTCTGTGGTTATTATATTAACCTTTTGGTATTTATTATTTGGCACATGAAGTGCAAAATGCCAACGAATTTAAAAATAGTTTAAGTATAATCATTGTTAAACAATTAGTTTCAGTAATTAATAGAAAAATGTCGAAAAAGAAATTTGTCGAAATTCTTCACGACACTCCTATCGACAAATATTTAAAACAGTTTGGGCACAAAATTTTTAAAAAGTAGCTTTTTATATTGTGGTACTAATTGAGGTAAGTAAAAATTGTCCGACTCTATATACTTATATTTCTGTGTTATTAGATTCTCTTTTACATCTAAGGTGTCTTTCACAACATTTTGTTTCGTACCATACAGCTGAAGTAACTACCAGAATTTTGTAGATGGTAGGATGGGCATGGTAGTGATTGTAGGTGATAGGATGTCGTAAATGCTTCATATGGTCAGGTGCAGTGTAACCTATTGTGATGTGACACATGTATTGAAATTGCAATTAGTTAATCTGATTTGTACAATTGTATTTTAATATTATATAGGGATGGTGAAAGTAATTTATCTTAGAATTAAATTTTTTCCCTATTTGTTTAATGTTTAGGATGCATGATAATTGTCATTTACAAACATGTGTCTACGGATGACCGTTGCATTATCAAATGCACTTGTAATTTCTTTAATAATCCAAGTTGTGCAGCAATAGATGAAGTTATTCCATTTCCATTATAATCTTGTTATTAAATTAGTCATTTTCAATGTACAGGGTGGCCCAATTTGCATGTTTCTATAGAGGATCTCGGTAACTCGGTAAGATAGAGAAAATCCGATGGGGTATCCTCGATCTCTTTTTTCAAGACAAACTCAACGGTGAAAATAAAAATTGGCCGTCGGCTTTTGTTTTCAAGTTATGGCCAAAAACTCATTATTTTCCATTTTCGATTTTTATCAATATTTAATTTATTTATCATTTTGTTAAAATAAGAGTTGCACGTACTTTAGGCACTTTTTTACGGTGAATTGAATGAGTTTTACAGAATTTTGATATATTCGTTAATAAACAAGATACAACACAAAGTTGTTTTTTTAAATTTTATTTGCTCGAAAGAGATTTGCAATCTGCCCGAACTCGATAAGCAAATGTTAGTTACTTTGTACCTAGCGAGTTGTTTACTAGGCATGTGGGTGTTACTGGACTTACATTAAACTACTAACATAGGGAGAACCTGCAGGGTTCGTTACAGATAAGGGTTAGTTTTAACAGATATTATAGTATACATTATAGAAATAGGCATTATGGTTCACACAATTCAATGCGTAGGTAATGTGATGTGGTATATGTGATTTAGTACGGCTCAGGTTACGATCGATTGCACAAGTCTAGAGGGTCTAGTCGTTTCAGCCGGTATGTGTTTTGGCTGTTGTCCAGTAGTTCAACAGCAAGCCGGTTCGGGTGTAGATTTAGTCCCGAAATATACCTTTCACTAGTGCACTTCACTTCTTCGAGCACTTTGGGAACCTCTTCGTCTTGATGTATGGTGTCGTTTGTAACAAACCAAGGCGCAGTAGCGTTTTGGATTGAAACCACTGGATGATCGCAGTGTTGGTTGCACTCGCAGTACCCCATAGTTGAATTCCATATAGCCACACTGATTTGAGAATAGCTGTATACACTGCAAGTTTGCTGGATAGCGATAGGGTGGATGTCCTGCCAATGAGCCAGAGGAGTTTGGAGAACTTCAGGCCCAGTTGTTTGCGCTTTGTCATTGGGTGGTGTTGGCAGTTTAGCCTTCTGTCTAGGTGAATGAATACCTAGGTATTTCGCGTTTTCCGCCATTGGGAGATGGTGTCCGTTCAGGGATACATGTTTCTCTTCTGAGGGTGAAAGTTATGTGCTGGGACTTTGCTTCGTTGACCTTTATACGCCATTTCCTCAGCCACACTTGGATCTTAGCCAGGGCTGCCTGGAGATTTTCTGAGACGTGTTTTGGTACCTCACTTGTTGCCATGGCTGTGGTATCGTCTGCAAAGGTAGCAGTCAATGTGCTTTCGATTGTGGGTATGTCTGCAGTAAAGAGTAAGTAGAGCACTGGTCCCAGAACGCTACCCTGAGGGACTCCCGAGCGCAGACTTATTATTTATATTATTACAAGTTATTTCTTTTTGGAACTTTACAGTGAAGTATCTATTGGTCAGGTATGAGGATAGTGCTGTGTAGTTAGGTGCTGGCAGACAAGATTTCAATTTGTAGAGCAAGCCATGGTGCCAGACTTTGTCGAATGCTTGTGTGACGTCCAAGAATGCGGCCGAACTGTATTTTTTTCTTACGAATGTTTCGTTTATAGTTTTAACTACCCGGTGGACCTGCACAATGGTGGCATGCCCTTCACGGAAGCCAAACTGGTGCTCCGGCATTAGTTTAAGTCTCTCCACCACGAGTTTTAGCCACTTCACGAAGAGTTTTTCGAAAAATTTCGACAACATGCGAAGTAGTCCGATGGACCTATAGGGCGTGGCTTCCTTCGCTGGTTTACCAGACTTTATCCGGTATCCGCATCTTAGGATTGCGTTTAAGATCTGGGTAAATGTGATTAGCGCTTTATTGGGTAGTTGTTTGATGGTGTCTCCAGTTATCAGATCGAAACCCGGAGGTTGTTTTGGGTTAGATTGTTTCGGATGGTGTCTTTGACTTAGGACATTTTGGTAAGCTTAATAGGTAGAGCCATGGTGTGGAGTTTCGAGGAAGGAGGTAATGGTTTCATCTTCTTCAACTGGTAGCTCGGATATATGTATATATATGATGTATTTTTTTAAATTTGTAAGTTGTAGTTGGCTTAGGCCTTAATAAATAGGGTCTTTTTTTCTCTTTTTAATGATGTATCACATGTGGATGTTATAATTGCATTTTTGTTCAAATTATTAAAATTCTATCAAAACGTCATTTGAAATAAGTCATTGTTTATAGCACGAGTCGAAATTTACCGGGTGTTACATTATGTTCTTTTATTGGGGGTAGTAGACTGATAGTCGACTTATATTGTTTAGAGTCAAATTAATTATTGACAAACGTACACATTTGCCATCTGTAAATTATAAAATGCCATATACCGGGCTTTTTTTTCTTATTACACATATGATGGACAATGTATAACAGGTTGCCTGCATCTACCCGCAAGGAATTTCCTGTGTAATTCTAAAAAAATAAAAAAATCAACTCATTAGCGGCGTCGGTGCAAGCAACCTGTCAATTTTGGCATATGTTACACATAGAGGTTATGTTTTTATTCAAGGCAATACACGACAGGGTTTTTGAAGACACGCAGAGTATTCGTAATGTATTGTGGATTTATGCCATTACATGCAGTACGTATACGGCCTTTCAATTCATCTACGTTATGTATTTGTACGTCATTAAAAAATTTACTTTTCAGGTAACCCCAAAGAAAATAATCATTTGTTGACATATCAGCTGATCTTGATACGAATACTATCGCGTATTGTCTTGAATAAAAACATAACCTCTCTGTGTAATATATGCCGAAATTGACAGGTTGCCTGCACCGACGCCGTTAATGAGTTGATTTTTTTTTTTTTAGAAGTACACAGGAAATTCCTTGCGGGTGATGCAGGCAACCAGTTATACATTGTCAATCATATGTGTAAAAGTGAAAAATAAAAGCCCGGTATATATATATATATATATATATATATATATATATATATATTAGAAAGGTTTATTAAATAAATAACAATTATCTTATTGCCTTGGAAACATTACAAGCTAAAAGCTATCTAAAAGGAACACAACACAATAAATTCATTTTTCAAAGATTAAAAGAAAAACCCGTTAATGGATTATTAAAAAGCATAGACACAATATTTAAATTACAATAAATGTTCAAATTGATGTCCATTGCCATTGACATTTTGAATAATGAACATGAATTTGAACATTTATTGTAATTTAAATATTGTGTCTATGCTCTTTAACGATCCATTAACGGGTTTTTCTTTTAATCTTTGAAAAATGAATTTATTGGGTTGTGTTCCTGTTAGATAGAGCTTGTAATGTTTCCAAGGCAATAAGATAATTGTTAATTATTTAATAAACCTTTCTTTTTAAGGTAAGGATTTATTTTAAGGTAAAGGTACTAATGAGATAAATATCGAAACATGTGTTTAAACTTTAAAAGCATTGTTGTTATTAGGTTATTCATTTTTGTCAAGTATTGTTTATGACTTGTAATTAGATGTAATTTGTATTATTATTGTACTGTGTACACTCTGTGCATATAAATTAATTGTGTATACACTTGCACACTTTCTACCCTCCCCATACAAAAAAAGTGGTTAACAAAATTAGTAATTTGTTTAAAAAATTATAGTGAGATACGCAGCTGAGATGGTTCATCCGATTAATATACTGTTGCCACTTCTTTCTTTAGTGTATTCTTTGGTTGCAGTCGTATGCTTCTGACGTGCTGACATGTCTCGGCCAACGTATTAAATTATACACTTCAGCTTGTACCTTCTTATTTTTTAAAGTTTGCTTTCGACCTATCAGTGGACTGTGGCCTTCCAAAATGTCATGGCTATGTGAATCTTCGAAGAAGTGTTTTGTGTGTATATTTTTTGATATTATTAAGAGAGTACCTTAAACGTTGTCTAATATATTATGTTCATTTTAAAATATGTTATGAATAATACTATTAAATTTTGCTTAAAATTAACAAATGCCGTTTTTAATTTGAGTCTACTACATGATGCTTCTATTAAAAGCAACTATGCGGGATATACAGGCGTTTTATAGGTAAACCACTAAAAACTCGAGCCAATTTGAGTTGCCGCTATTAATAATTCGAGTTATTTGAATACATGTACAACTCGAGATGAGCGAATACATTTATTCGAGTCGGCACAACGCTAATCTAGACTAACTACAAAAGGAAAGGAACTACTACAAGCAGTCGACCAACTAAAATGCGAAACAATTTCAACTGGCAAACCAACATATTGGCCTATAGATCTTAATAAAATTCCAGATTTAATTGATTTGTTTATAACACGAAATGTGTCTGTATGTAAACTATACTCTGTTCCATTTTTATTTATAACTAAGAAGGCTGTGGTTTCATTTTATAAAGTTTTACACATGAAAAAAACCAACAAAAATGATACGACAGTGAAAAAAATATTAAATGTCAGATTTCTAACAATGTTGCCTAATTCATATATTGAACTAATTAAATTATTGCTTCAATCATTCAAGTGTGCTGGTTTAAAGTAAACCAATCATCAACTATATTTTATATAATAATTTGACTGATTTGCATTTGTAAAATCAAAATAGCAAATAGATTCTGTACTCAATAGATACTCAATTTGATGGAAACATTGCCCACTGTCATAAAATATAACCTCTTTTTTTAAATATAACCTATTTTTTCAAGTCTAGTGACTTTTTACATTGGCCAACAAAACCGTCACCCTAACAGAGCCAACTCAGTTAAAAATAAAAATGTAACCGAGTTTATATGTACGTGGAAGAGGCTTGGGATATTAACTCTGACTATTCTCAGATTGCCTTCCCCCTAAGCGATAGTAGTATACAAAAGGAAATACCTGCTAGATTGACTAACAGATTAACTGACTGGCAGAACTTTAAACTTCAACTTGAAGACACTATCAACTTGTCATCCTCAATAAGAAACGAAGACCAGCTAGACAATGAAGCGGAAAAATTTGTTGATAAGATCCATCAAGCTACATGGGGTAACACCCCTATTATTACCGCACGAACAAAATGTTCCAATTACCCGAAAGAAATTCGAACCCTTATTTCCGAAAAGAGAAGACTTAGAAGAATCTGTCATCAATCTAGATGCCCAGCAGATAAAACTAGAGTAAATAACGTAACACAACAACTCAAAAGCGAGATTAAAAAAAAATTAAAAATGACTCTATTAGTGAATATCTAAGTAGACTATCAAATTACAGTAAAACAGATTATTCACTTTGGAAAGCTACTAAAGAGACTGAATAGACAAATCTTGCAGAATTCTCCAATTAGAAGTGCAGATGGGACATATGCGAAAAACAATACTCAAAAGACTAATAGATTTGCCGAATACCTTGAAAGGACTTTTCAACTGAATGAGGATGAGGCCATTCTAGACTGGGAAAATATAACTCACGAAGAAGATGAAATTAGACCCTCTACCCCTAAATAATTGCAATATAATTTAAAAAAAAACATTAGCACTAAGAAAGCTCCAAGATTTGACTTAATTACTGGCGAAATTCTCAAACAACTACCTCGTAAAGCAAATGCAAAACTTACATATCTTATTAATGCATATTTAAGATTAAAATATGTACCTAAGATATGGAAAGTAGCAGAAGTGATAATGTTTCCTAAACCTGAAAAACTACCAAATGAAGTTTCTTCTTACAGACCAATCTCGTTGAAAAGTAAAACTTTTTTAAATAATCGATATTTCGCTAGTTTATTCCAGCTTCGTCAGGAATTTTAGGATTCTAGATATTAAACAATGTGTCAGTGATACATAAAATTGAACAGCAAGGTTATAATTACAAAATAGATTCTTAAAAAAAAACTAGACAGCACGTGAAGAGACGTCGTCACAGCAAACCATAAGATAAAAAGGACGGCAAGTTAAAGTTTACGGTGGTGATACACATTAAAAACACATTAAAACGATTCTTTGATCAGGAGAAAAATATTTTATAATGTCATGTGGAGACGCATAGTGATATCAAATGATAAAAACAGCGGACGAGATGCGGTGTACATTGCATAGAATGCCCAGTGCACCATAGGTTGTACCAACCTAAGTAGATTTATTTCTTTTTTCTTTTTAAAGAACTGTAACTGGGTTCTGTTAACGATGAGGATGATGGTAACAACAAAGTATGATGTTAGAGTATTTAGGGTATTTAGGGTGACAGTAAGAGGAATGCGTTGCATGGTCGGTGTGGGTGGGCGAGGTACGCAGACACTCCCCATGCACAATAGTTAGTGTTTTTAAAAAATAAAGGAAGAAATAGAATTGAGGCCATCCAAATCAGTGCGATAATACATCGGATTACCGGAGTTGTTAATATGCCATATTTCAAGGAACAGTCTGGTCTTGTAATGGTCGTCACTTTCCACTACCCTTACGTTGTCAAAATCTACAGATGGCCGCTGTTGCTAGCGTGAACGGCTAGGGCGCACCCGCGCTTATCTGATCAAATTTAACTATGTGGCTTGCAAATCTAGGCTTGAGGCACTGGCCTGTCTGGCCGATGCACACTTTGTCACAATCCGCACAGGGGATGGGGTACACAACATCGCTCCTTAGGGGAGTCTGTATTTTTGATTTCATAGAGGAAAAAACCTCTCTACACAATTGGGATTATATCGAACAATTCTGATGTTATCAGCCATTAGCGATTCTGCCTGTGACAATAAGAATATAATGTAGCTTTCTGTACACAAAGGTAGGGTGTAAGTTTAACTGGTGAAGCAACCGCAAGTACATCGACGATGACACGTCCTGGGCTGTTGTAAATGAGTTTGGAAAAGAGGTGAACTGGGTAGCCGTTATTTTTGAAGAGATCATAGAGCAATTTGAGATTCTTTTTTATAAACAGGAGGTGTGAAATTTTTGAGATACTATTTTTCATAGCAATAATTATGTTAATCTTCATATTGATAGGGTGGTTTGAGAAATAATTTATATAGCGACCTGAGGCTGACGGTTTTCGGTACCAGTCGAACAACAAAGTGTTGTTTGTAGATCTAATGATCCGGGTGTCTAGAAAGGGGACTGACTTATTAACGTCCTCCTTCTCCACGGTAAACTGAATATGTTCATTGAGGCTATTGTTAGTGTTTTCTAGTTTTTTTTAAGAACCCATTTTGTAAGTATAACCTTGCTGCACAATTTTATGTATCACTGACACATTGTTTAATATCTAGGAAAATCCTGCTGAAGCTGGAAGAAACTAGCGGAATATCGATTATTTAAAGAAAGAATTCTACTTTTAGTGCCCTACTGCCGCTTTCCTGTTACATAACCTTACTTCATCCTTACTAGCCAGTAAAGACCTCCCAATCTCGTAATTTCCTGTAATCTCAAAACTGTTCAACTAAAAAAAAAAAAAAAAAAAAATCTTAAAAGAATAAAACCAATTATTGAAGGCAAAGACTTATACCAGAACATCAGTTTGGTTTCAGAGAATTTCATTCAACTATAGCTCAAGTCCATAGAATAACAGACCTAATTGAAAAATCATTGAAAGAAAGGTTTCCTCTATCTTGATGTAGCGCAAGCTTTTGACAAAGTGTGGCACGAGGGATTTAAATACAAATCAAGAAAACGTCTGCCCAGACATATACACAATTACTAGAATCATACATGTCAGATAGAGTTTTTAGAATTAAGCAGGAAGATGCTTACTCTGAATGAACTAAAAGAAGTAAAGGCAGGTGTGCCACAGGGCAGTGTGTTAAGGCAAAAACTTAATACCAGAACATCAGTTTGATTTCAGAGAATCTTATTCAATGATAGATCAAGTCCATAGAATAACAGACGTAATTGAAAAATCATTGAAAGAAAGAAACGTTTGCTCTATCTTGATGTAGCGCAAGCTTTTGACAAAGTGTCGCTCGAGGGATTAATTCAAAAAACTCTATCTGACATGTGTGATTCTTGTAATTGTGTATTTAAAATTAAGAAAACTTCTGCCCAGACCATATACACAATTACAAGAATCACACATGTCAGATAGAGTTTTTAGAATTAAGCAAGAAGATGCTTTCCCTGAACTAAAAAAAATAAAGGCAAGTTTGCCACAGGGCAGTGTGTTAGGGCCAGTCCTCTACCTATTATACATAAGCGATATTCCTGCACTAGACCATGATATGATAGCCACTTTTGCCGACGACACTGCTATATTGGCCGTAGGCAAAGATCAGGAAGAAGCAGCAGTAAATCTGCAAATATCAATTAATAAAATTAACAACTAGACTAAGCAATGTCAGTTTCACAAATAAAAGAAATCAACATATCCCTGTTAGTATGAATAATAACCAGGTACCCTGCGCTGATACAGCAAAATATTTGGGTATTACATTGGATGCTAAGCTACGCTGGAGAGCTCATGACAAAAAGAAAAAAGTAGAATTGGACTCAAATTTCGAAAAATGTATTGGGTGCTTGGTGGAATTCCTCCTTGTCAATCTATAATAAAATAATTCTGTATAAACAAATTCTTAAGCCCGTATGGACATATGGCATACAGCTGTGCAGTTGTGTCAAAAAGAGCAATATAGAAATAATCCAGCGATACCAAAACAAAGTACTAAGCAGTATTGTCAATGCTTGGTATTTCTGAAACAGTGACCTAAACAGGGATTTGGAAATGGACACTGATAAAGAGACAATAAACAAATTTGCCAAGATACATGAGCAGCGACTTCTACAACACTTCAACGTCGAAGCCATCCAGCTCCTCGATAACACGAATTTGATCAAAAGACTACAGCGGACCAAACCGTCCCAGTTAGTTTAATAGAGCATAGTGCTAGTGTACATGGTAATATTAGTGGAATTAAGTCATTAGAATCTAAGGGATACTAATGAGTAGATCCTTAGCATTAAACCTTCATTAATTTGAGTTGGCATAACATTACTCATTGATTAATCTTTGATCAGATTGTAATAATTATAGTAAAATGCCATTAAGTGTTTTCCATAATAATAATAATAAAAAAAGCTACTGTTTGGAGTTTTCAGGGGTAATTTGCTGACATGCTCGTACATTTTTTTCTGAAATTCGTCCTTATTCCTTGGACAAAAGTTCTCTTCATTTTATCATTTTTCCCCTAACATTGTCTATAGAATTTAAGTCCGGACTTTATGTAGACCATGACAAGAGATTTATCTCATGTTCTTCTATGAATTGTCGGACAATTCGTGCACGATGTACTGGACAACTATCCTGTTGAACTACAAAAATGGTTTCCAAACATAGATAGGGAAGAAGGCAATAGGCATTCTTCCAATATCCTTCTAAAGACAAGAACTTTCAGCCTTTCATCAATAGTAAGTCATGGACCTGGACCTAGAGACTCCATGACCATGACCAAAAGTAAAAAAAAAAAAAAAAACACCAGTTTTGGTCGACCTTCTGGTGTAGTGTGGATCATATCTTTCTCCTCTGGACCGAGAGACACATAACGTGCCATTATATGACTGAAAAGTTTATTTCATATGAGAACACAACGTTGTACCAGAAATTATTTTCTGGGATTCCGGGATTACTGTAGTATGTGTTCCTGAGCGAATGAATATTTTGTTTGAGCACAGTGATTTCTTATCTCCGATTGACGAAATCTATGCCAAGCAGTACTGCAAGATCCTGGGAATCTTATTTTCTCTTTAGCCTGTATCACCATTTGGAATAGATTTTGCTGATGAAAATTCACCAGATGGTTGTCCTCTTCTTGGGTTATAATTTTTTAGGGCTTGTGCCTGTTTTATTCTAATGGTTCCAATATCGCAGATTTTTTGTTTTTTCGAGTAAAACTGTATTCTTGATAACGCCGAGCTCAACTGCAAATGCTCTTATGCTCACCCCATCGCTCAATCTGGTTTAAATGATTAATTTCTGAGCTTGATTAAAGGTGCAATCTTAACTTGACAGTAAAGGTGTCAATGTCATATGACAGGAGTTTGTTTGAATTTGTCATATCACCCCCTAATTCAATCTGTTCAAAATTGGCTGTATCAGTCTTCTATGAAGGCGATGGTAACCAGTCTCCCAAAATATACAAACATAAGACATTTCGAACAGAGACGCCTAATTGAACGTGAAACGTTAAAACAGACAAACAAAGGTTACAATCCCCTTATATAATGAAAATGAAGGCTTATTCTGCTCACAATACGATAGGATCTTTAGAAGTAAACTAGGCTACACAAGTAACCTGACTGCCGAAGATAATAACCAGTTTGACAACAATCTCAGTAGCCATATCGGATAGGAGCTCATCATCAGATGAAGATCGTCCTTGCAAAAGCAAACATGTCCATAATATGTTCCTAATGATGGATTCTGGTGGGATTTGCTGAATTACATAGGAGTTTGATACCAGATTGTAGCAAAATATATCTTGGCCTGTTGTATATTCATAGGAAAGTAAAAGTGTACACACAATGGCAAGGTATGAAGAGTTAAAGTTAAAAAGCACAAGATGTTTAGTGAACCAATCGACACATTCTGTTTTAAAAGTGATAAGCGCCAAAAATATTATTTTTGCTATACAAGTTTGTACCACAGTAAATTACAATACAATACAACATTTTGTTAATACGACAGTTCAGTTGGAAATAATTAAGATTAAATTGTAACACATATGTTGAAAGAAGCTTCAAATTTAATTGAAATTACATTTAACAATCGATTTATGTTGTCTCATGTAAAATTTGTATATTATCTCTTACCCATTTAAAAAATAATGCATTGATATATAGTTTTGAATGGACGCTCTTCAAATGCACTCTACACTAGAATTATCAAAAATGCACTCCACACCCGAGTGCGATCTGAACCGGAAAAAATTTATTTAGTAATATACAACAAAATGTAATACTTAAGCAAACGTTTTTTTTTAAAGACAATATACCCCTGGCAGGGACTCTTATGTCAGGGCAGTAGCCCCGTTTCTATTTGAGTTTGACATGTCTACTCAATCTTCTTTCTATTATGTGCGGATAGGTTACGCAAGTTGCAGGTTAAGTGTTTTTGAGTTGTCCACATACATACCGGGCAAGGAGCCGTATGCAGTTCGAAAGTACTCCATGACCGTTCCGCCAGTACACTGCAATGTTGACAAACGTCCGCTCTGTGCCAGGTGGGTACGTTAGTCCAGTACAATGCCAGAGTCTCAACAACTGAGTGACATTCGTTGGTACGGTAGATCTTGCTCACTGCGTGCTCTCGGACGAGAACAATAGACAGTGGCGCGTTCTCAAACAACTGTCATGAGGCAAAACTAACCTGCGAGACATAACCTAAATCGTGCGTGTGCACTTGGTGCACACTTGCACGGACACGTGCCGCGACGGAGAGCGTCCCCGTGGCGTCCGCGACCGCCGTGTGCTTAGGACTCGCGCCAAGTACGCGCTGTCAAAAAATAATAATAATATGCGAGAGCACGAGACGGGGGAAGCGCCGTTCCCAAAATAAAACGGGGCCCACTCACCTTCGTCTGACTCCTCCAAGCAGTTGTCCTGCACCAACGATATATCTACAACAAACGGCAATTGTCAGTCGGCCGGTCGGGCAGTGACGGAAACAATTGAACCACGCATAACTTCAATAGACACTCACCCGCCATTTTGTCGGTTTTATCATCAAAACATAGCGTTCCTTCTTCCCTGCTTCGCTCGCCCGTGTGCTTGTGTGTGTATACGAGCTTGTGCATGTATGGGTTGGTGTGTTAAAGGCACGTGATTTACGCTGGTGGTTGGTGCTCTCGGCGACGGTGCCCCACTGTCAAGGGGGCGCCTTCCTGGTGTCCGCGCGGGGGGTCGAACGGGCCGGTGGTTGGCGGCGGTCGGTGCACTCCGTGTCTTCGCTCTGGATACCTCTTCCTGGTGCTTCGGCCCCTCGCTTCTCCAAGTTTCACTCACCGCACGGCGACCGGTTCATAATTCTCTCTTCGCACCCACCGAAACTCTTCTCTGGCCTGCTGTTTGAGTTCAAAATCTCTCGCCCGTGCAAGTGAGGACGACTTTGCGTGCCAAAAACGCTGGTACTTGGTGCTGTTTAATTGTCGCACCAACACAACGCCGGCGAAACTCACCAGATTCGCCCGCCAAATTCGAATTCCAATGTACTGCAGACCCTAAATCACATCGGAGAAAACAATTGCCTGTCATTAGTTGACAGCTTTTAAACAATTGAAGTCTGCAAATAAACAAATCGTCATCACTTCGTCACAATTAACCCGCCGGCGCAGCTCACGGGTGAGGCCTGTAAGTTCAAGCAACATATAGAAGTTAATATAACTTTGAAAAACATAATCGTAACGCTTTCAACCTCTCTGCATCTCTCAAAGTGTAATAAGCAGTGGCGAATTCAAGGCGGATTTAGGCGGGGGCTATTGGGCTAAAAACAAACCGATGGAGGCGCTACGAAACTACTCGTTTCGCTAGTTGTTATTTCTGCCGCTGCTGAAAACAAATCCGATGGTGGCGCTGATATCGCGCAATCACAGCTGTATTATACTTGTTTCGCTATTTCTATTTCTGCCACTAGGCGTCGTACCGAAATCGGGTTGAGTTTGGTCATTGATTAACTAAATACAATATTTAAATACAATAATTTCTATACTCACTGGTTTGGTACAGTGACCAGAGACCACCTATATAAAACGCGTTGATGCCGTGTAATAAATTGGCAGCAAGTTCTCAGCGCCATCTGAGGGTAGACCGGGAGAACTATTTCGATCGCACGGTGAATGGCGCGCTTTTTCAAATCTTTAGTTTGGACTTTTAAAATAGATATAGTGAATGTTCCATATTATTTACATTCACAACTGTTACGTATGGTTATAAAAATCATATTAACATCATAATAATGTAAATAATACGAAACATATATAATATCAATCATATTAAAGTTTTTACAATTAAAGGACATACAAATACTATTAAACCAACATCGAATATGGAATAAAATATTTTTTCCACTCCCTGCATGGTAAGTACACTGTTATAACATTGATTTAGTGGAAGTAAGTCCCACTTACCGATAAAGCTTTGGTTACTATGAGCAACGGGAAGTAAGTAATCACTTACTTCCCTCAGGGAAGTAAGTAAAATAATTTCAATAGCGTTCTTTCTCTGGCACCAGTCTTTAAAACACTTTTGATAACACCCCTTCGACTTCTCCGGCAGTAGGAAGGAACAGGCAGCATCTGCAGCTTCTTCAATTGCCATTTCTTGTTTACTTAACTGAACGAATGCAATTTCTGACATTCACACTTTGTTTGAAAAATAGTCTTAGCAACCAAAGCCGTACTGACATTTTGTTCATGTTGCGAAAATAAATTAATCAAACACAAACAATTAAACAAACTTCAGGAGTGGAAAAACAGTTATAAGCAATTCGAGAGGTAAGTTTTGACCAGTCTCGGTCTTTATTGCTAGCCCTCGCTGTCGCTCGGGCGCAAACTCTACCTCGACTGGTAAACGATACTTACCTCTCTTAATGCTTAAATAACTATATTACACAAAAGTCATGGGACATATACAGGGCTTTTTTTTCTTTATTACACATAACATTGACAATGTATAATTGGTTGCGTGCACCTACCCGCAAGGAATGTTCCTATGTGTAACCGTTGAGTGAAGGACTTAAACTCCTTCACTCAACGGTGTTACTTAAAAAAAACTGTCAACCTAGGTGCATGCAACTAGTGGTACCTACCTTATTTCACAATGTAACATAAACCATATACAGGGTGAGTCGATAGGACGGGCAGGCTCCATTACACCAACACCGTTTATGATATCGAAATTAACCAAAATACACTGCAAACGGGATGCCAAAGTGCAGTTTGTAAAATTATTTTGTCATATACAGAGTGTTCCATTTTTGCAGGGCAGCCTTCGACCTAGTTTTTTTAAATGGCACCCCCTGTTTAAATTTACATATTTGAATTTGCCCTTTTTTGGGGTTTATAAAACCGTTAAGTTTTTGCAATTCGCTTTAACCGTTCAGAAGTTGTTCACGTTTTTCTAAAAAATAATGCATTTGCAGGCACTTATTAAAAAAATCGCAGGGCATTTAGTTTGTGACGTACCTGAAGGGCAATCAGCGCGTTAGGCCGTGGAGCGAGTGGAGGGTCCCTTCGAAGCAGTGACGAGGGCCAGGCTCTCGGTGTCAGAGAGTGGGCGGGTTAAAAAAGGCTCCACGTAATTTTAACCTCGTCCCTACTTCGTCGCAAAGGGAGGCTCCACCCTACCTGCGTGGGTGGACGGCAGACAGCCAGCGAAGTTCAGAAATCACGAACTGTCGCAACGGCTGACCATATGGCGCCAACACCACCAGATTTAAATCTCGCAGTGAGAATAGGAACTGAAAACTGAAGAGAATGTCCGATCGAGAAAACGTGGGGGGAACAAAAAATAACAGGTGTGAATTTTGTGGTGTAAAATATCGGCGTTTATTCACACAAACGACAGGACACCGTGCCTACGCTTCCTGAAATAAATACCTCCGTCCGCAACCCTATCACGCAGGGTTCACCATATTCGGCCGAATATCGCGAACTTCTAATCGCGCGATTCAAAGGGCCGTCGGAGCGACAATTTCTTACACAAGCGCAAAACACGTACGGCACGAAACACGTAACGCAAATTTTATACAAAAGAAATAAACGATATATCAAATGGAATTAAATTCAAATGAGAACAAAAAATAAATATAAAGATCTGGCCTGTGTTCCTGGTCTGCGACTTTGCTGGCGGGCTGAGCTCGGTCCTGGGCGGGCGGCGGCCGATAAGCGTCGGGAACGCCGATCACTTGATTCCAGACCTCAGAGCACGATGGTTGCTGCCTCTAGCCAAGAACTGGCTGGCTGAGCTACTTAGCCCTTACCCCGTAAAAAACGCCTGCAAAGCACATGGCCTTAGTAACAATGGCCGGACACGTGGCTTTACGAAAAGGAAAAAAATGTCGGGTTTAAGTACTTACTCGGATGTTGTGAGCGTATGGATAGTACCTTGCCTTGTGCTCGGTGCCTCAATCCCCTCAAGGGTGGTTAAATGAGTCCCCGTTTATTATCCCGGAAACCGGATGTGGTTTACCAATTAAAACGGGACCTCTGGCACGTCTGCACTATCAGGAAGGCAACTCGTTTCTGTCCTCATGGTGGCGTCTCGCCAACGATTTTAAAACTCACACACATATAGGGAACACGTCACCACAACAAAAAAAGTGTTAGTACGGTCGCCTACAGTGGAGGTCTGTGCGCCAAATTAATTATTAAAAGGCAGTTTCTGTCGAAGGCGTTTCCGGACCGTTACAAGTTTCTGGGATATCAAGTTGGGACTTTGCCTGAGCCTAAACAACTGACTGTGTTTTCTTCTGGTGGCAAGACCGCCTATCTGCATTGTGGCATCACCTTGCTGTGACAGATTAATTTTGGTAAACTTTGAAGTGCCATAACTTTCGATTTTTTTAATAAGTGCCTGCAAACGCATGAATTTTTAGAAAAACGTGAACAACTTCTGAACGATTAATGCGAATTGCAAAAACTAAGCGGTTTTATAAACCCAAAAAAAGGGCAAATTCAAATATGTAAATTTATACAGGGGGTGCCATTTAAAAAAACAAGGTCGAAGGCTGCCCTGCAGAAATCGAACACTCTGTATATGACAAAATAATTTTACAAACTCCACTTTGGCATCCCGTTTGCAGTGTATTTTGGTTCATTTCGATATCATTAACGGTGTAGGTGTAATCGAGCCTGCCCGTCCTATTGACTCACCCTGTATGTAGGTTTTTAAGAAATCGCAAAAATTCGGTTTTAATGAAGAAATTTTAACTGTATTATATTTCAAACAGTGTGGTTCATCTAAAAGCGATCCTCCGGGTTGTTCTGTACACAATATAGGATGTTCAGTTTCATCTCTTGGGTTAAAACACTGTTGGTTTTATCCCGTAAAATGTATAATATCGGGCAAATAGAACGTGAAATTGTTCAGAATGACACAAAAGAGGAACAGATGTATCATTTCATACGTAAGTAGTTGCCTGTAAATGAATTAAACAATAACTTCGAGTCCATAACCATAAATATTTTAGTCAAAAGTAATACACACGATACAAAATAAATATAAAGTATTGCGTTTCCTCGTAGAGGTCTTTACGTGGGTTTTATAAAGACGGGAAAGGGTGGTAGCACAATAGTAAGTTTATGTAACACGAATAATAGTTTAAATAGTGATATATTCTCAAGTAATATATATATATATATATCCTACCACCAGTCCGGCATCCGCATCAAGAAAATTTACATTTAATCTGGCATCCACCGTAAAGTGGCCTCCGTATACGGATGCCACTTTACATCTCCATGTTCTGACTGTTAGCGTGATCAGGGAACACTTGGGAGTGATTCATATTTTTCGTCTGGAGGTCAGGTTGGAGGCGAAATAAAAGTAAATAAAAGTACCTAGTTCAACTAATATTCCACCATGAGCGCTGTGATCGCGGTGTATATCGCCAGAGTATACTTTTACACTTTTATACGTTTTATCTTTTGGCTTATGTGGCATCCGACCAAATCTCGGCCATTTAACCTCCATTCTCATTTTCGCAAGACGAGACGCGTGCTCTACACTACTTGACCACACGTGAGCTGTAAGTTTTTGTGAATTTTATAGTGATTAGTGATTAGTGATTATCATCCTGTCCTGTCACTCCTTTATGTGATTGTATTAGGTGACTAGATAAATTGCAATGTCTGTGGTAAGTACCTATTTGCCAATTAATTTGCCTTTCAACTTTTACAATGCGACAATTTAATATGGAACTTTGTATAATATGTAACAGCAGAAGTCAAGTACGCAAAAGCTTCAAACTGAGACCTTTCTATTAGAAATAAGGACTGCGTAAACATTTTTTTGCGGATTCTTTCCTATTTATTAGTTTGGTCACTGCACATTACCGGTATTCATAACATATTTATTTACCCTATCGAAAACGCTGACGGAGCACACAAAAATCGGCACCGCGCTCGTCGCGTGAGATATACGGATGATCCCAAGCGTGAGTCAGCGCAGAGACAACTGGTAATATACAATTGCCATCAATAAATTATTACTTTTTTTGTGGTGCATATCTGCAGTCAACATGGTAATAATGTATCGGACTGAAAATTTTACATTTAGCTTATAAAGTTTTCTTTTTCTTTAGTTTGTGTACCCGTTGCCCAAATGGACAAAACTACTGGTTTGTAGATTTTTTTGTAGAAAGCAATATAATTTTAGAATAATTTGCATGGCATATAATAAATACAGGACATCTTTAAAACGAATATAAAAATTTCAGCGTCTTATAATACGTGGCTATCACTTAAAAAAAAAAGTATGTGAAATGTTGCGTTGGTGCACTCTTGGGGATTAATGGGTTAATTGTGTTGGTGTACTCACCATATTAAAATTAAATTTTGTATTTTTAAATTTTTATTAAAACAGATTTTGATGCGAGATATTTTTTTTATTCGATTTATGCGGTATACGAATAGATTGAGTAAATTAGAATTAAGTAAATTGTATTTTAGGTAATAAGTTAAATTTAAATTATCAGGTGAATTTGCTATAAAAAAAAGTTTTGCGATCGTTTTGTTAAGTGCCTATTGTGTCAGTATGGGAATTTACTGCAGATTATTATTGTGTACGAGTTTATTTCTTTATTTTGGGGATTGTATTTCTCCACATTAGGACAGCCGCGAAATTGTGTATTGCTTACAATACATAAAATTTTATTATTTTATTGAGTAAATTAATAATGTTGAAAATTATCTTAATTTCATTATCAATATTCGAATTCATTTTACGGTAACCAAAGTGGGGGCTTGGGGCAAAAAAAGTAGATAAGAACCCATAAAAACGTAACAGGGTACGCGAGCTGCGGAAGCGGCCCTTGAAAATTCTGCCGCAGAACCATTAAATAACCCCCAACGTGTCGTTATATATGTCATCGCCAAGCTTAAACCGCGCGTTTAAGTCCGGCGTATGCGAAAAATCTAGCGGCGGCCGTTTCGGCTGTGTGAATACTCCCTATGCTTTGCACGAGATCATGTGTCGAGACGGTGCGTCAGGCGGTGCGCCGCTCGCTGAAACCGCCTCGTGTGTAAGTAGGCTAACAGTACCAGGCAGGCGCAACGTAGTCAATGGAACTTATAGAAAATACATATTTATTTTATTTCAATAAGGCGCAAATTATTTAAAAAAAAATTATAAAATATAAAAAACTCTTTCATAAGTCATTTCTAGCATTCGTCCGTTAAAAAAACTCGGGTTGTTTTTTAAATTTGGACTCATACTATCAACACTGACTTGTGGAACTCGTTGTTTAATGTTCTATTAAAAGAAAGAAATACTGCTCAGTATTAAATATGAAAATAGCTGCAGAATGTTCGTAACTACTTTTCAGTTATGTTAAATTCTCTGTGCCTCTTACTTTTACAGCTCAGTCGCGGCAGAAAAATTCTGGATTTGGCTCGAACTGAGCGACCGGAGTTATGGGCTCCGGACTACGAATCAACCAAAGAAACAACTTATTCTGAACGAGACTTAGTGTTAAAAAATGGTAACTAGCTATCACCTTAAATATATTTTTTATTGACAAAAAAATATTTGATGTCATGTTGTATGCTGACTGGTTGAGTTTTGAAAATACTTGCATTATTGTCTTCTTTTGCCATTTTTGATCCCAAGTGAAAACTATTTTATTTTGATAAAATCACTTTAGCTAATAACAAAAACCGGGAAGGTCACGAAGGCTCCCATGTGTTCTATCGTTTCCCGAGGCTAATTTTTTCGAATTGAATAAATAATACCTAATATAATGATAATAATAATATATAATGTAAATGAAAAATCTTAAGAAACATTGATTCTGGAGCCTTTATTATCAGTATAAAAAACATTTGAATAAAAGTTTAATGACTATTTATTTGCCACGATTTCACAATTATCAATATTATTTCTGATACATAATAAAGGCTCCAGAATCAATGTTCCATATACAATGCTCCATATACAGCGTCCGGCAGGAACTTGGGCAAATGGAAACATGATTTCATGATTTCATGTTTTCAACTAATCACCCAAGTGAAATGATCTTCTTGCGTAGACGGGGTATTATAAAAAAAATGTAAAATGACTTAAGAGCAATAACAACTGTTATTAATAATATGCAAATATGATAATATTTGGAAAAATTATTTCGAACTGACAGAAGGTTTAATATACGAAATTAGGACCACCTACGATCAAAATATATTCTTTTGCGTTTTCCTTTTACTGGGTTATTTCAAGTCATTTTACTATTTTTTATAAAATCATTTATACGCAATGAGATCATTTCACTTTGGTGATAGCTAATATAGCTGATATTATTGTAATATAGATAGCTGATAGTTATTTATAGACATATTTCTGGTATTTCCCGTTCTGTGCATTATTTATATAAAAATGGTGTTTTGTGAAAATTACATTAGCAAATGATTAACTTAAGACTAGCAAAATAATAGTCGATATTCAAAAACATATCGACCAGATCATTATTATTGTTAACATTTTATATTTCATATATTTCATAACAGCTATTTTGGTAGTCACAAGTTAATAAACTGTAAATGTCACTATGACAAAACACCAGACACCCAGGAGATATGTTTTTATAAAATAATGTACAGGACCAGTTCATAATAGTATATAACGCCATTAGGCCGATATGTAGCAAATAACAGGCGCGGGTTGAAGTTTGTAAACCGAGGCGAAGCGAAGCGGAGCGGAGCGCAGCCGAGGTTTATATTCAACCAAGCCTGTTATTTGCATATCGGCCGTATATTGTTCGATACTTTTTGTAATACCTAAATTACAAAAACTGGTCAATTTATCAATATTAAATTTCTAAATTAATAAACTAGTTATCCAGGCGCAATTTGATACCATAGCAACATCAACTGTTCAAATACAAACAAACAAATCAAAGTGAAATTAGAAAAATAATGTCAGATGTGCAAAGTTCTTCGTTTTGTGGTATCCCCGAAGATGTACTAAATGAAGCAAATGCTGCCACAATCGATTTACTTCCCCAAAAAAGCAGCAGCTGGTATGAGAAAGAATATGAAGACTTTATTGCTCATAAATTTGCGTTGTCATTTAAATAACGTCCACGGCCGTTATTATAACGGCCAAGGCCTTTACGCCTGTCATATCGATCAAGCAGACAGTACTGATAAATGTCAATAACACAGAGGTATTACAAAAATATAAAATATATATATATAAAAGTATGCATTTTTTACAGCGCATCTCTTGACAGTGATCCCAAAACCTATAGATAAGGATGGACACAAATGTAATATAAGCGAAATGGAAAATACACTTATTGTGCAAAATAGCAAGGTACGAATCAAAAAGTTAATTGTGTTTTATCAACCTCTCTATTTAGCACAAATTCCATTTATTAAATCTAATATGTGTTGCGTTGTGAATATCTTTCCAGAAACTGGAAGAAAGGAATACGGAAACCAATAACAATTTGGAATATAATCAATCTCCACACTGGTACTCTGATGCCGATCTTATTGAAGAAAGTGAGGACAGTGGCTCTGAGTACGTTCCTGACAGTCCAGAAAGCTCAGGCGATAATCAGGATTGTGAGGTAATTTGATAAAGTCGTTTAAAGGCACCCTTAAAACACAAATTTCTGATTTAGATTTTGAAAATATTACTTTTTACACTTTTTACTGTTTCAGTCAACTGAGGAAGATACTTGCTCAGAAGAAATAGAAGTTATGCCTCCCTTGCACTTTATTGATGATAACTCTGACCATGAAATATTTACATCGACTATCATTCAAAGACCTTCTGCCTCATCGAGAACAAAAAGGATCAGACAGAAAAATTATTGCATCTACTGCGAAGACGCTGTTACTATTTTTTCACGGCACATTGAAAGAAATCATACCAGAGAGATTGAGGTTCAGAAAATCATGGCAAAACCAAAGAATAGTAAAGAACGAAAAGACCTATTCACTCGACTAAGAAACCAAGGAAGTTTTTTGGAAAATTCAAATGGCTGTAAGAAGCCAATGAAGATGCCTTCCACTTTTGATCCCAATAATTACTTGCCTTGTACTAACTGCTATGGGTTTTATGCAAGAAAGCAGCTATGGAGACATAGAAAAAGATGCGGAAAAAGTTATGGCAAGAAGGGCGCTCATCAAACCGAAGGTCAAAATTTACTTTTGAGAAATCGCAAGGTTGATCAGCAACTGAAAGAACAAGTTTTCCCACGTATGAGGGCAGATAACATTTCCTTAGTGGCAAAAAGTGATACCCTAATTTGCGCATTCGGTGCTCGATATCTGAGGATTCATAGAGAAAAACATTTTATCAATGTTACTTCCCGTAAAATGAGAGAACTCGCTAAACTACTAATTCAACTTAGAAAGCTCGACTCCTTAATAACGGATATGTTTTCAACTTTACGCCCTCAATTTTACGACAGAATGGTTGAGGCAACAAAGTACGTGGCCAGATACGACCCCAACAAATGTATATTCCTGTCTCCTACTTACGCCATGAATATAAGTACATCCATTAAACAGTGTTGTGATTTGGCCATTATGTTTGCATTAAAAAAGGAAACTACAGTGTCTACTGCGGAGATGGAGTCAGATTTGAAAACAATTATTAGATTAATTGACACCAACTGGAGATATGATATTTCGAATCAAGCGGCTGATGATTTAAACATGAAAACCTGGAACAAGCTCACCATAGTTCCTCTTGCAAGTGATATTAAGATGTTAAAAGATTACCTGGTGGAAAAATCGGAAGAAGCCTTTAAGAATCTGTCAAATGACAACAATAATGTCGTCGATTTTTTGACACTTACAGAGACAGTCTTTTGCAGAGTTATACTTCTGAACCGGAAGAGACCAGGAGAACTCCAAAGAATGACTCTACATGTATACGAGACTTCAGGCAATAAGGACAAGCATAGTTATGAAGAGTTTAATAAAGCTGTGTCTATGACTGAAAAATTTTTAATGAAACGGTTTAAACGAGTGGTGATTAAAGGAAAAAGAAACCGTGGAGTCCCTGTGTTATTCGGCCTGGATGTTCAAGAGCATATTAGGCTTCTCACAAGCGTACGGAGCAATTTTGTTCCAGCCAATAATCACTATCTTTTTGGCAAACCAAACTTTAACTCTCCAATATACGGATACAAGGTTCTACAGAAGTACACAAAGCTGTGTGGAGCAAAAAATCCGACTGCAATTACCTGTACGAAGTTAAGAAAACATCTCGCTACACTGACGCAATTGCTGAATATGAACGATACTGACATGGAACAGTTGGCCACATTTATGGGCCACACTCTTGGGGTTCACAAAAACTCGTACAGATTACCCGATGATGTTTATCAAACAGCCAAGCTATCAAAACTATTATTGTTAATGGAAAAAGGCGAAGTAGATCGTTTCAGAGGAAAGTCATTAGACGAAATAAACTTGGACGATGAGATGGAAGCTGACAGTGACGGTGCTGAGCCTGACAATATAGGCTATGAAGAGCTCCAAGATGAGGTATCTGCGATTCTGCCACAACATTCATCCAATAGAAGTGTGGGTACAAGCCGACCCAAGAAAAGAGTTCTTATCCCTTGGACCCCTGAACAGAAGAAAGTTGTTACTACTTTCTTCAAAGACCATATAAAAAATAAAAGGGCTGCCAAAAGGGCTGAATGTGAAAAGCTGATTGAGATTAATTCACAGTTACTTCATAATAAGGATTGGCTTAAGATTAAAGTGTTTGTACAGAATCAGTATTCCAAGTAATTTAATTTACTGTAAACTAAATAAGTTACGAGTAATAAATAAGTGTAAGTACGAATTTTGTTGTGTTTGAAGAGTTTTTTCTCCTTACAAACGTTTATAACCTGCTTTCTTCTTAGCTATCTTTTCGGATTGGCAACATTGCGTATATGTAGTTATCGGAATCGAAGAGATCAAAATGATGTAATGACCATTGTTTTCGTTCATTTAAGAAGTATTAATCCTACGAATAATACATGGGTATGGTATGGACTGACATTAATAATCAATATTTATGACCTATAATTATAAATAATGATACTTTATAAATAATAAACTAACTTTTCGGTTCAAATGTACAAATTCAGAAATTCGCAACACATTTTTTCCCCCTCTAAAAAACTATTATATAACTTTATTAAACATTTTTTAAGTTAGTATTACAAGACCAGCCTGCTTTACATTAACGGTCTTCATTTGGGTGTGGTGTGTTGATTACCAAGTACAATTTCACGAGTTAGGCCGAACACGCTCCTCAGGGCATTGATTATAGGGTGGGACGTCACATCAGCGAAAGAATGAAAACGGATATTCATCGGAAGCCAAATAGAGGCAATTATGAAAGGAAGTCACTTTGATGGTAAGATAAATGCGGCCAACTATAAAAACGTATATTTAAAAAAAAAAAAAACAACAAAATCTTAGTGGTAAACTATCATGTGTCCCCAAAATGAGACATATTCATCAACAAAAAATGAGAAATTCGTTCTGCTTGTGCAGGATGCCAGAATGTACCTATTGTAAACGGATGCCAGAATGATAGCGTGATGTATATATATATATATATATATATATATATATATATATATATATATATATATATATATATATATATATATATATAGGTTGTACAAGATGGTAATTTGTATATCAGACGTGAGGGTTGGGACACTGTCACCGGCGAGGTGAATACGTAATTTCGCGTTACTTCCGAAGGGATTGTACGGGTGACAATCAGTTTGACCTAGAGGACCACTTTTGCAGTGCACACTTGTCTCGTAGACAGTTCACGAGCTCTAGCGACCGTTTCCAGTTCTGCTAGTATCCGTTGGTGACAGTTTCCAGTTCTTCCAATGATTCGAAGCTGCTTGAGAACAACTCAACGTTTTGTTTTTTTTGTTGAGGAGTGGAAATCTTATGAAAGACACTACTTATACGGGTAGTGTCGGATTCCTACCGACTAAAACCTCTCCGTACTCAGGACACCAGAAGGCGTCCATGAATCAATAATGAGGTACCGGTTGTTCACCATGACCTGCCGTATCATATTGATCATCAGAAATGTTCAGCATTCAGATATGAGCATTTAAATGAAACCCGAAGGTTTGAATCTTTTAGGTTCAGCCAGCGTAGCTCCAGATTAAGTTAATAACCCCTTACTGGTCTTTTGAAAATGCTAACTGGTAGTCAGCAGGACTCAAGTATGTGCTTCGGCGTGCGGTGCTTTATCCATGGGTTATCTGTGTCATATTGACCCAGACCCTGGATAAGTCCGTTCGCGCTAGCTTCTGCTTTGCTGTAGAAACCGAGAGTATGCTGGCAAACAAACTCTTGGATCTGAGGCAAATTGAAGTCGTCATGCAATATACTGTTCCTTACCAAGTAGTGACAACCAGTAAAGGCTCTCAGACACATGTTCTAGAACACTTGCAGACGCGCCACCTGTACTTCATTATATGCCCATGCTGGACAGGCATATGTCAGTATAGGCCGCAGGAAGCTCGTATACAGCAATCGCTTACTGTTGTACGAGAGCCTCGAATTCTCATTGATCAGGGGATACAGCTTGGAGAATTGACCCCATGCCTTTCCTATGACCCGAGAAGTGTGGCTTCTGAAAGTGAGTCGCCGATCAAGGATGAGCCCCAAATATTTGACCTCAGTTTTCCAGGGTATGACTTCGTTATGAAGCATTAAAGTGCCTGGCTGGGCAGGCCTTCTCCTGGTAAACAGAGCCGATTCGGACTTTTTTACATTCACTTTGATACGCCACATGTCATAGTAGCTCTCAAGTTCGTGCAGTTGCGCTTGCAACTTCCTCAGAATGATTGGTACAGACCGGGAAGTTACGAAGTAGGCTGTGTCGTCAGCGTGGAGTGCAACTGTCTGCTCTCTCGGTACATCATTGATATACAGTGAGAAGAGCATTGGGCCGATCACGCTGCCTTGTGGCACACCGGCTTCGATATTTCTGGTAGAGGAGGACTGACACTCCGAGTAAACATAGAACTTCCTGTCCATCAGATACGAGTAAATGATGTGGATGTAAACATCCGGAAATCCCATGTAGATCAGTTTGTATATGAAACCCTCATGCCATACTTTGTCGAATGCTTTTTCAATGTCCAAAAACACTGCACCTGTGTGCTGGTTATCATTGAAACCGCGCGTTATGCTTTTCAATAACCTGGTTAGCTGCTGAGTAATGCTGTGTTCCTGCCGAAACCCAAACTGCTCGGGGATCAGAATATCACGCTGTGATATCGTCTCCGTTAGGCGATTGAGAAGTGTCCTCTCGAACATCTTACTCAGGCCCGAGAGCAGGCTAATGGGTCGGTAGCTGGAAGTAAGCTTCAGCGGCTTTTTAGGCTTCGGGATTGCGATAACCTTTGCCGTTTTCCATTGAGATGGAAAGTATCTCAGTGCATATATTCTGTTAAAGAGTGATGCAATGAGAACGTGTGCACGCCCCGGCAGATGCTTCAGTGCAATATTACTAATGCCGGCTGCACCGGGAGCCTTGCGGTTTATCAAGTATTTGATTATCTCACGAACTTCCTTTGGCGAAACCGTCCGGAAGTCCTTAGAGACGGGTCTCGCTAGGTACTCTGCCACAAAATCTGTTACGTAACCGTGAGCATTGTTCTTCGACGGGTTAGGTGTAAACTGTCCCGCCAGAGACGTTGCAAACAGTTCAGATTTTGCTTTTGGCTCGGTGACCATGACGTTTCCATCGAGGAGAGCCGCAATTGGAGCCCTCGCTTTTGTTAACCGCCGGGTACACCTCCACAGGGGGGCACCCTGTGTCGTCATATCCACGGTGGCATCACGCCAGCGCTGGTCCCTGTGATCTCGGTCTCTCTCCTTGACCTCAGCAGTCAAAGAATTGAGTCGTCTGCGGTCAATTGGGCTTCGATACTTCTGAAAAAGCTTCCGTAATCGATTTTTCTCCAGGAGTAGATCCCTGATGTCTGCAGGAAGGTCATGAAATGGCAGTTTCCTGCGCATCGCAGTGGAGGAATCCTCGAGACTTGCCTGTATTATTTCTGTGAGTTTGACTACCTCTTGCTTCACAGTATCGCATGAATCACCACTGATAGGGAGTACAATGCGAGCATTGACCCTCTCGCCAAACAATTCCCAGTTGACCTTTGTGTATACCTGAGTGCCGCCTGGGCGGCACCGGTTGATCTCGAGGTCATTAAGCATCAGCAACACTGGGTTGTGATCAGAGTCGAGCTCCGACAGCGACCACACGCTGTGAGCGCTAATGATACCCTCAAGGATCGCTACATCTAAGACGTCCGCACTTCCACAATGGTGAAAGTGGGTGGGTTCTGATGGCGCAATTACAGCCAGGTGATTAGCCGTCGCGTAATTGTGCAGGGTTCTACCCCTAGAGTTTTCAGATCTAGAGTTCCATGCGGCATTGACATCTCCCGCTATTATAGCGGGTGAATGTAGCTTAAGCAAGGCGGTGATGTCGTTTACATCTAGGTGCAGACTTGGACTGTTATACCCTGCAACGAGGACTGTCTCCTTACCACCAATACTAGCAACAATAGTAGTCGCTTCAACAGTGTTCAGTTGTGGAGTATCCACGTGGTAATGGGGGATGCCCTTCTTTATAAGAATGGCGGTTCCACCCATCCTACCGACTGACCTGTCGTCACGATACGTGATGTAGTTTGGCAGCTTCAGCGACCGTCCTTCGCGCAGGTGTGTTTCGCATAGCATAACATCCGCTTTATGTCGTTCTGCTGTGTATCGCAGTTGTGCTTCCTGCCGTTTCACACCATTTGCATTCCAGTAAATAATATTTACTGGCCTGCCAGCATTTGGGGTTTGAGGTCGCCCACGACGTGAACTTGTACCACTACAAGCTGTATTGCTAGCCAGACCAGTTAGAGTTTCACCGTCTGAGGAACTAATTCCTTTCTTGTTACTAAACATTGCGACCATGTGTTTATACCGCGAGATTGACAAATGCTAACAATGGATTTAAAATCCATTGTCCGGGTATGCCGGGCACTCCACTACTGCTTGTGTGACCACAATCATTATCTCGAGTGAATTCCCCTCTTGCTTGGCTGCACGCAAGAGAGGGAGGTATTTTGAAGCCCATTGACGCATGTCTTTGGGATCCACTCCGCTTTTGAACATACACTCCAGAAGTTGACTCGGATCATTAGCACTCGTGCAAGTGTCACCTGCTGTCTAATTTTCGGCCAATATGGCTTTTGCAGCTTTGGGTTCGACTGACCCATTTGCATTATCAGGTCTCGCAAACGTAACTTCTGTGGTCTTTTTGCCAGGAGTCTCCCGTGCCGTCTGATTATTTGCCATTTGCATGGCATTTGCAGCTATTATTTTTGCAGCTTTCTTTACTGACTTATTGTCAGCTTTTGGAGCCTTTGCAGTAGAGCCAACTACAATATTTTTGCCGACTGATGTCTCAGTGGCCGCAATCTTTGTATGAGGAGTTAGCTTTCTCTTTGCAGACTTATTATCGACTTTGCGGGCTTTTACTGCGTTCGCCTGCTTTCTGAGTTTTGGCTCAGTGGCAGACACTTCTGACATGGGAGTTTCTTCCCGTGCTGACTTATTTTCGGCCTTAATGGCGTTTGCAGCGGCGACTTTCGTCGTTTGGGCTGCTGATTTCTCATCAGCCCCAACTTCTGTGCTTGGAGTTGTCAACTCCGGAGCTGGCTTATTGTCGGCTTTGTGGGCCTTTGCAACTCCTGCTTTCCTCGGCTCAGAGTCAACTTCCATAGCGAAAGTATCTTCCGGCACTTTCTTCGACTTTGCGGCTTTAACCTTTTTTGGTTTCTCCGCCTTAGTCTTAGATGTGCCTATGAGCACACTCACAGGGGCTGTCTTATTATCGGCCTTGTGGGCCTTTGCAGCTCCTGCTTTCATCGGCTTAGAGTCCTCCGGCGCTTTCTTTGACTTGACAGTTTTAACCGCGCCAGTCTTAGAGTGGCCTTTGGCTCTCCTTGCCTCTGTTTTTCCCTCTGCCTCTGGAGGCGAGAGGGAGCACGCAGGTTTGGCGGCTTTGGAAGCTTTTGCCGCCTTACCTTTTGCAGACCTCGAGATCTGCTGTGTGGAGGTTTTGGTGGTCGCATCGCGCTTTTTGAGCGATAATGCGACCCGACAGCCCCTGTAACTTGCAGGATGACTTCCCTGACAGTTACAGTAGGAAGCCGGCTCCATCAGTGGCACGGGACACGATTTAGCATCGTGCTCCAGGCCGCAACGATCGCACCTCCAGCGTGACTTGCAGGCCGCCGATGAGTGACCCCATCGCTGACACCTGAAGCACTGGGCCGGACTTCCACGACCTCTGAAAATCTCCACGTGAATGGAGATGCTGCATAGCGCCTTTAGTTCCCTTAACCTGGTGGCATCGGAGCTTCCAGGTAGGTAAACCAAAAATAGCGGAATTATTTTTCCGCCAGGCTTAAGCTGAGCGACATGCTTGGGATAAATCCCCGCTCGCTCAAGCCGCTGTTTGACTTGTTCAGGGGCGGTTCTCATGGGTATTCCCCTGATCACCAGCTTAAGATCTTTCTCTTCCTTTAATAAAAAGGAGTGATACTCGATCTCCCTGTCGGTCATTGCCTTTGTGCCAGCGCGGTAGTCCTCGATCGAAGCAAACTTTATTGGAATGCTCTTCCCGACGGACTTCACGCCAAATTCTAGGCCATCGATATACTCATCGATATCGATGAGTATATCGTACAGCCCGAAATACTCTACACGATGAACAAATACCGGAGGTATCTGTTTATGTGTTACCACTCTGAACCAATCGTTGTCCTCCGAGGAGGGCACTTCTGGGCCAGTGCGGCGGCGCTTGCTCTCAGGAGAGCAGGTAAGCTTACTTTCAACGTCCGTGGACATTGTAAGTAGGAAGCGTAGTGCAAGGAGTAGAGTAGCCAGCAACGGGTAGGTGTAACAGGTGGCGCCACCCCGAACCGGTAGTTCTACTCAAGCTCCGAGAGCACGTCTGTTCAGTTTGAGAGCGCTGACTGAACTGATACCTACAAGTTTTACTCAATTTTTTTTTGTTGTTGTTGAGATGAAATCTTCTGAAAGACACCCCTTATAGGGGTAGTGTCGGATTCTTACCGACTAAAACCTCTCCGTAGTCAGGACACCAGAAGACGTCCATGAATCAATAATGAGGTCAACGTTTTGGCTTCGGTTCTGCCTTATAAAGGGGTACGCGGTCAGCTCGGGGTGGCTCGGACGCTTCGGACATCGGCGGCGTCGCGCCGTTCTATCGGGCGCCGGTTGGAGCTGGAGATGGGTGCGAGCCGTGTTAAATTTCGATGTAGAGGTGGGCGCCGTACGGAATGTTACAAAAGGCAATTTCAATATAATATAACGGAACAAATCATTCACAGCGAAAAACGGGCTTCATTGGCATAATAACCAGTCTAAAATCATATATGGGGATATGGAAACAACATGTAGAAAACACTAGTGGATTGAAATATCTTTCAGCTTATAAACAATGTCAATGTCACCATGAGGTTTTCTTCAGTGCTATAAGGAGCCATGGAGGATACAATAACAATCCAACTCCAAAACAGTTTCAAACAGTTTCTTCTTCATCAGAAGATTGATAATTACCATGAGGAGAAATTTAATGATCATGATTATGCCTTAAATAGTATAAATTATTCCAACCAATTATAGCTGTATGTGTCGGATGTTGTAGAATATATAGCTGGTTTTGTAGTTAGGAAAATAAAGAAAAACCTGGACTGTGACATCTGTTTAACTGCAATTCAGTCTGACAGATTAACATGTAAATTAATAATTGGAAAAAAATTACAGCAGTCTTAAACAAACTTGATGCTTTGCGCTTGCCGCTCACCGCTACTCCTAACATAAATATTCGCCACCACCCCACGCTCGTTCACCGCCGCATTAAAATCGTGAACAAAACGTTTGTTTTATCGCTCTGCCGCTCGCCGCAGCCGCTCACCGCTCGTATCGTAACCATGGCCTAACAATAAGTTAGAAATACATACATACGTGGTATGTATCATTTAAATCGTTTGATTGGGGGTAATTAATTTTAGTTAAAATATGCTCCAAAAGTTCCTACATCCTCAAAGCAACCACAAAGTTAAAACATAGAGAAATTTTATAGAATCTAGAAAACATAGAAGAAGTATGAGTCGCTAGTTTTTTATACCTACAAACGTACTATTATTTTTGATAATTTAATTGATCTTGACTCATAAGTAATTCATTTACATTCATTTTCACCGATGGATTTTCTGAAAATTTGATGTAATCCTTATTTATGTAATGCGGGATGGATGAGGGATGATTTAGTTAGTGTTGTTGTGGTCTTTGAAGTAGAAGAATGTGTCCAAACACGTTTATAAAATAATATCACATGTGATGCGAATAGCAGACATATGCCGTTATGGAGATGTTACATACATGTTGTCGTAACTAAAAAGCATCACAAAGCACAAGAATACGACTATGTAACGTTAATCTAACTTGTAAAATGTAAATTTTTAGCATTTTTACCGATTTTTTTTATATAATTGTTATAGATTAAATTTAATTTGAACAATTTTGAGTGCATTTTGATAAGATAAAATAGATGGTGGAGAATAGGAAAAAGTTAAGATCAATAACAGGATAGAACCGAAGAAAAGAAAGCACCTCGAAAACATATTGTATGGAATAGAGGAATGGTTCGCAAAGTGGTAGTCATCGCCCCCAGGGGGTGCTGGGAAGTTACGGGTAGGGGGGCGGTAAGAACCTCGGATGTAATTGGGGGCGCTGAATAAAAATATGAGATCGGTGACAACTTATTAAAAGTTTATTTTTATCTTATTAGTTATATGACTGGATAGTAGTTAAACTATGGGGTTTCTAACGCACCTCCCGCGAAGATTTCGATTAATTTAATCCGCGTTTTAATCGAACTTTTGATTCGCGTTAATCGGCTGAATTTGCAGGTAATTGCGCAGGTAATTACATTGTGGTGATTCGGACAAGTGCTGACCAGCGTACCACACAACCTTGATCCACCCACCGCCTCCCCCCTTGCCGCCCAACAAACGATACACGACGGCCCCCTGGTGTGGTCGCCTGGTAATTGCACATCTGGCTTGTCAGACACCCCCCCCCCCCCCCCCCCAACAAGATGTATAATCGTGCACATGTGGCGCGCAGCTGCTTGAGACGGCTATTTGAAAGGGTGCAGCATGATTTTTGGGCGACAGATGTAAAACCTGTCACTTTTAATGTTATGAGGGTCATAAATCAGAAAAGTAAGCGGCGTGGTTGCCTGGTAATTGCACATCTGGCTTGCCAGACACCCCCCACTAAGATGTATAATCGTGCCCATGTGGCGCGCAGCTGCTTGAGACTTCTATTTGAAGGTGTGCAGCATGATTTATGGGGGACAGATGTAAAACCTGTCACTTTTAATGTTATGAGGGTCATAAATCAGATACGAAAGCGGCGTGGTTGCCTGGTAATTGCACATCTGGCTTGCCAGACACCCCCCACCAAGATGTATAATCGTACACATGTGTCGCGCAGATGTCTGGTGTCTGGCAAGTCGAGACATGTTTACCCCCACCACCGATGCTTATTTAAACGCGAGGATTCTAGACATCGCTCCATTTCCAACAACACAGTTTCGGCGAGTAGAGTTATCTCACAGTCTGCGAGTGTGCTACAACAAAGTGTTCCTTAATTTAAGCTCACCGTCCAACATACAGCTATAATCCAGCGCCCGCCCAGTTTCGAATAGGTAAGTGATCATTTATATTAAATTAAATATACGCGGACCCCCTATTCGTGTAGCTGTGTAAACTTAATCAATTTGAATGCATTATCCTGGATATATAGCAGATGCCTCACATCGTAATTTAATGCAGCTTTTGAATCAGCATGAATTAATAGATTGTATTTTATTGCTCAAAGATATGGACTTCGTAAGTAAGCTGAATAAGATTGGGGTGCCAAAAGCTTTCATCAAAATCGGTGAGCTGCAGCAGGACGCTCGCTATCGCATCATCGAAGGCAGGAAGATAACCACCAAATTTGGCGAGAAGCAAACGGTCGAGCTGGAGCAGGGTATAATATTCCTACCAAAGCAGTTCGCCAGCATCAGTAGCGATGAGTTTGGGGAGGCGATCGCACGAGGCCTCTACATCAGCAGGGGATCGAACAATAAACTGTCATTTGAGAGTGATGCAGAGAGAGCTGCGCGATAGGACGTTGATGCTGAAGCGTAAAATCGACGAGGTTAAAAGGATGATCGAGACGCGCAAGCGCAGCATCGAAATCATCAAGCAGATGGCATCATTATAAATAAGTGTTTAGTCTTTTAATGTCAGCACAAAGAGATGGATCGCATCGATATCCTCATGAAGAGGTTTGACAGAGAATTCACATTGGAGGTGACGCTTCTGGGCAGCTCTACATTCTCACTCAATAAATCCCAAACAAAGCACGTGAGCATTGGGATAAGTCCGACTGCGGGTTTCATACCCATCGTCAAAATATGGGGTCCATTCGCCTCGATATTCTTCACAGCGGACGAGTGGAAGCAGTTTACCGCACTCGACATTGGAGGATTGATAGAGCCCATCTCGATGGAGCAGTTCGACATGTATAGAGAGGCCTCACTGTGGAACGAACAGCGGGAGTTCAAGATAGCTCTGTCTGAAGAGGCTGTACATACCCTGGTGCGCATTAAAAAGCTAATAGACTCTAAATTGGGTATTTTATCAGAGTGCGCATTTAAAGGCTATTATAACGGATACCCATGGTATCCCATGGGTAGACCACATTACCAACGAGGAAGTGCTGAGAAGGGCGGGTGTGGACAGACTACTATTCAACACCATAAAGCAGCGCAAGATAGGATACCTGGGTCACATACTAAGGGGGCCAAAATATCGAATTCCCCAGCTCATACTCGAAGGAAAGATAGAAGGCAAAAGGGGCATCGGACGTAAACAGCTATCATGGCTTAGGAACATCAGGAACTGGACCGGAATAAGAAAGTTTGGCGACATATGCCAAGCTGCAATAAACAAAACTTTAACAATTATACAATAAATGATAATTCGCCAACGCACATTGGTGTAAGGCAACAGAAGAAGAAGATAACGGTCTGCTGTGCGCGTGTGCAAAAATGAATAATGGTGATTTAATGGATAATATTATGATGTTAATAGATCCGCATAAAAAATTGTTTCGAGCACAAATAATGTTAGAATATTTGTACATGTATAATGATGCTATACTGTCAACATATGAAAGTTTAAAATAAAGACCTCCTATATCTATTTATGTGTCTTATTAACCACCTGTAATAAATAAAGAAAAATAAAACAATGGATAATAATAATACAGATTTATTAATCATCATGTTACATCTCTATCTATAGGGAATTACATATATTACAATACATTTGTACTATCTATCCAGGAATTAAATACATTATCATGGCCCTGCCACTTGACAAAGACTTTGCTGCCCTTCCGCTTCAAGATCTTCTCAACGAGGTACGTATCAGGATGTTTCGTCAGCTGCAGCTCTTCATTATAGAATGCTCCGCGTATGGGGGTCCCATGCATGTCCTCGAGCAGATATGAGGCAGGATCTGTGATTCGAGCATGCTTAATTTTAAATAATTCAGCTGACCAATTTGGCGTGTACCCCTTCTCGAATAACGCTTTCTGCCTGCTTATTCGAACTACATCATAAACGCTTAACTTTCGCACACCGGACATTTTAACGTGCGAATAAACGGTATCTAGAAGATGTTGTTCATGCTTCTTGGTGACGTCACAGGGTCTCATGCCAATAGTACGATGTTTCCTGGCATTATATTCGGCGGTGGCATCGGTGAGAATGTCTATCCATGAATATGTCCCCCTCAGACTAAACGATCGATAAAGACTATTTTTTATAGTACGTATCACGCGCTCAGCCATGGATGCCTTGATTTTAGTGTAGGATGAATAATGATTCACTTTATATTTAGCTAGCAGCGCCTTCATCGTAGAGTTGTAAAATTCGACGCCCGCGAAAAATATCAGCGAAAGCGGCACTAACGCATTTAGCAGTTTTGTCCTTTAGTGGTGGAGTCCATAGGAACTTGGAGAAGCAGTCAATCACCACTAGAATGAATCTGTGCCCCTTATTATCTCGAGCGTAAAAGGAGAATTCTGCCAAGTCAGCTTGCCATAGATCATCAAGACCTTTAATGATAGTCCTCCTTCTCCCAAAGTTAACACGGGCGGGTCTATGGAGCTCATCAACGATACCGCTCTTAATAGCACTCATTATTTAGGTGCGGCTACGGGCTTGCGAGGAGGGACGCCCGGAGTACGTCTGCTCTCTTTTATATTCTGCTGTACTTTGGTATGTATCAGCTCTCGCAAATGTACATCATTATCCTGGCGCTTTTTCTTCAGGTCGGCAACTCGCCTATAACAAACGCATCGTGAGCCTGCATTCTTTCTTCCTGCTGCTTCTTCGCATCATCCAACTCCTGCTCAAAAGCAGCGCCATAAGCCTGAAGTTTTTCTCTCTCAGCCGACAACTGAACAAATAACTCGCGCAGCTGCTCTACTCTGGTGAACACCATCTCTTTCAGCTTTACATCGCTATCCTCACTCTTCTTCTTCAGATCGTCTAACTCACGAACAGCAATCACATCATGGATCTGTAGTCTTTCTTCCTGCTGCTTCTTCAGAGCATCCAATACCTGATTAATAGTAGCGCCATAAGTATGCAGCTTATCTTCCTGCAGCTTTTGCAGGATAGATAGCTCCCACATATTAGACGCATCATTAACCTGCAGTTTTTTCTTCTGCTGCTTCTTCAGATCAGATAGTTTCGCATCGATATTTTTCTGCAGATTTTGCATATTATGCGCAGCAGCCTGCGAATAAAGTGCCAGATTCTTGCGAGCAGCACTAGCCGCACGCTCTAAAATATCAGCCTCCATCTTGTTCAAAGAATCTTCCACGAACCTCCGCATCGTCCAAATCCGCGGGCTCCTTTATGCGTGTGAGGCGCCTATTATTTAAATCATAATGACCGCTCGGTGTTAGCATAAATCCTATGCCATCGCGACCTCGAGAGCATGTTCGCGTACCTCCTGCTCTAAAGAAACGTCCGAACTTGTCGACGCTCATCGTATATTTGAGCAGGTAGCGCACGTGCCGCTCGTTTAATTCAATTATATTAGCTTCGCGGAGTTCCTCTTCAATAGCCAGAATCTCATTACCGACACTACTATTCCCAGCATTTCTAGCAGCATGTAGCAGACATAGCCCATCCACCAGCTCTTCTATATTATCCCAATAACGATATTGTACGGGGGTGTTTAAGTCGCACTGCATCTCAAAGTCGAACCCTAGACCTCCTGTAGTTTTAACGCGAGATCTAGTTAGAGCTGGCGAACTCGTGCTGTTTAATAGAGGCGCGATAAACTTCTTATATTTATGTGTGTTATTTCCTCGAACGCGGTTGTTTTCATCGAAATTGAAATATGCGATTTTGGTTTTATCGATGATATCAGCATAATTGGTTACATCTGTGTCGCTAAATGATTTTGGCTTCTTACTTAAAATCAGATCGTAGAGTCCAGGGGTCCCCTTATAGATGCTTCGTCCGACTAAAAGATCCTCCCCATCTGGGTTAATAGGTGAGTTACCCAGATGAAATCCGCCAGTATGACGATTATAGACTACACCGAATGTCTTATCTAAATCCCTATCATCACCCCTAACTAACATGGTGAAATATTTTCTAGGTGTAGGCAGCATACCGTCCAGTAAATGTAAGAGCTCATCCCCTCTAGACGATGTATCCATATCTTGCTCATCGTCAGCCTCGCTACCATACTCCGAAAACTTTAGATCCCTCGAAGCCTTTTGTAGCTTGGCGATATGGCGTTGTACTACTGTTTTCGGTGTGGAACGTATAACAGGGGTTTCAGGTGTTGCCTGTAAAGGCGGGAGTATGATAGGTGTAGACATGCTAGTTGCATGTGGTTGAAACAGAGCAGAACGTGTTGGAGGAGTTGTCGGTGTATAGGATATGTTGAATGTGGGCGGTTGATGTAGAGCAGAACGTGCTGCGGGTCGAGTCTGCATTGGAGGCGGTGAACGTACGGGGGGTTGAGCCTCTATTGGAGACGGTGGTCGTACTAGGGCTTGAGCATGCATTGCGGGCGCTGCTGTAGCATGAGGTGCGATCTGAGTCGCGATTAACTTCTTAAGAGGATCTGTGATTGGCTTATAGCGGCGCTCTATCATCACGCTATTATCACCTCGTTCCAATTTTAATGCAAATACTTTACGACGTATCGCATTCTCAATATCAACCAGTTTTCGCTCTATCAAATCGCTCATGATGTGTATTGTACCAAGGTAGAATTCGCAATGAAGCGTTACCGGATACGCGCGTAATTTATACTAAATAGCTGTCAGCGAGAGTGTTTCGACCTGTCTAGCAAGTTTAAACATGTCTAAACTCGTCTACACGTGCGAATCGAGTAATATAAACTCATCCAAGCCTTTCCTATATCTGCCCTCAGCTATGTCGCTATCCTTATCTATTGTTATGAAGGAATATATCCCATCCCAGCACATCATACACATAGCCTTAAACTGCTCGAACTTCATATCGGCGCTAACATGATCCTCATATGCATGCCTGAGATTTAGATCATCTTGCTTAAATAGCATGATAAAGTTTGCATTATCTCGGATAAGTTGTTTCGGTATTCTCGATAAGTCTGGCAGACTTAGAATGAATCGACTTGACTGTGACGACCCATACTGAAATATTCTCTGATTTTTTCCTGCTTATCACAGGCAACATCATCGAAAATAAATACTGAATGTGGTACGGCTTCGGAAGGGTCGATTATTTCCGCGTTTTCCTTATTTGCAAAATATCCTATCTCTGGAATATTGGCCATTAATCGCTCTAGCATTCTACACTTAGGCTGATATAGCGATTTGGAAAAGATATAGATATTCTCAAATCGCAATCCATTGTCGGCAAACAGTAATGAGAACATGGCGTTTGATTTACCGCAATTAGAGGGTCCGCATACTAGCGCCCTGATTGTATTGGGTAGCAATTTGCTGTGTCTAGTGAAGCTCGCCTCAAGCCCATCACCCGTCCATTGATTCATATTGATCACCTCTAGCGATTGTTGTTGCTTGATGACCTTCATCGTACTAAACCTCCTGCACCGCGGATGTGCTATATATAGGGGTCGAGCGGATCGAAAGGTTCAGATGAATATGTATCAAGGTCGAGGCATCATCAATTCAGTAATAAACGCACTCCCGTTCGAGGCGCACATACCCGGCTATCAGTACTGTGGTCCTGGTACAAAGTTGGAAAAGAGGTTAAAACGAGGAGATTCTGGTATAAATCCTCTAGACAGCGCCTGTAAACGACACGACATCCGCTACTCGCAGAACAAAAGCTTGAGCGAGCGTCATATAGCTGATAAGGAACCCGAAGAGACTGCCTGGTCCAGAGTCAAGTCGCAAGACGCAAAGCTAGGCGAGAAGAGCGCTGCGTGAATAGTGACGAACATGATGAAGGCGAAAAGGAAGATGGGGATGGGTCTCCCGAAGACAGCTGTGCGAAGTGGGGTGGTCATGAAGGCCAGAAAGGCTATAAAAAAGTTTAAGCGTAAAATCGGTAGCTCTCAGGCATTTAAGGAGGGGAGCCGAGTTGCACTAGCTGCAGCAAAAATGGCCATTCGCGAGGCTGGCGGTAAGAAAAAAATCCGCGTACCGAGGATAATCCCAATACCAAAGAGAGGAGGTATCCTGCCGCTAATACCAATATTCGCCGGACTTAGTGCTCTAGGCTCTCTGGCTGGAGCCGCGGCCGGCATATATAAGGCTGTGAAGTCGGTGGGAGATGCTCGAGCGTCCGCTAAAACTATTGCTCTAGGTAAAAACGGCAAGGGGCTATTTTTAAAGCCATATCGGAAAGGCATGGGTCTATTCCTGGCTGCGCCAAAAAACTAATTAAGCTGCCCAAGCGCGCCCTCACAAACATCGATCTAAACGAGCATGCTAAATATAAAATATAAAATATTTCCGTGGAGTATTCATGCGAGATACATTGCCTGTTAAACCTCATTACAATGAATCAGCAATCGTTAATTTGGATGTCAGGGATAGAGAAGGCACGCATTGGGTGGCCTATAGAAAGCGCGGCAGATCAGTTAAGTATTTTGATAGTTTTGGGGATTTGGCCCCGCCCCCGGAACTTGTAAGCTACCTGGGCGATAGCAAAATCGCTTACAATAGACAACGCTATCAGAGATTCAACACTTATAATTGCGGTCATCTGTGCTTGGAATTTTTGTATAAATTGCCCTGCATGTACCGACATATCTCAGTCATGTCTCAGACATACACCTTGCAAGGTACAACTAACATCCTCAGCGCTGATTATTATCCGCCGATCGAGCTCGATGATAGGTCATCTTATTGCTTGGGTTTAATAGGGCTGCATACATATAATACGATACCGAATATTAAGGGGTAATAAGTTTATATATAACGGAGGTAAGGAAATTGTAATACCATCAGGCTCATACGAAATTAGCGATAATTGCAGCAGCAGTTATTATCCGACAGTGGGGATCAGCTCGCCGACAATATTTTTTCGCTCAAGCCAAACAATAATATGCTAAAGTGCGAGCTTAAAAGTATATTCAGCGTTGATTTTTCGCCTGATAAAGGCACTATCGGGAGTTTATTAGGGTTTTCGGGAGAGCGTATATTAGAGGCAGAATCACAGCATACATCTGATATACCTGTACAGATAATTAAAGTATCGAGCATCAGGGTAGAGTGCAACATCATCACAGGATTCTATTACGATAACAGACTATCTCATACGCTATTCGAGTTCTCACCTGCCGTAGATCCGGGCTATGCTATAAATATAGAACCCAGAAACATTTTATATCTACCCGTCATTAACACAAGCAACATCGATAGTATAATCATTAGGATAGTGGACCAGAACGGCGATCCGGTTAACTTTAGAGGCGAGAAAATATTAGTTCGATTGGAGCTGAGGCAGCGCTAACATGGGTATCTGCTTCGGGAGTATAAATACGAGGACGAGCTCAATATCAATCAGTAGTAGGTGAAGAACCGCAGCCGCGACATCATCTGCTGTTAAGCGTGTAATGGTTTGGACCCTGGCCTTAAGTCTTTTGTTTTATTTTGTGTTGTGTGTGTAGTAACCCTTTTTATTTATTTGCCGCCGGTTTGATTTTACGTGTGGATGTGAATCTGATAGCTGTCTTACCTTTTATTGATCATCGAAATTCAGGCCTCAAATCATTGAGGTTTTGTGGGCACCTCTAATTAAAAAAAACTATTGATGGAAACCATGCAACTAACGTTTCCTTTAAAGGTGGGATCTTTTCAATAACACTCTAGTATGTTTTGGCGTTAGATTAGTTTAATTTATTCAGTGTGGGGTTTGTGTTACGACACGTATACATATATATATATCTTCTAGATTATAAACTCTCAAATTATACTTAACTTTTCGTTTTCAGGCGTATGTGACACTGCGTTGGAGGTTGTCTTTGCGAGTACTCTGTTTCCCCGCTCAATTTTATACAATAGAGATTATTTTGTTCATTGAAATTTGGTGAGGTTTATTGTTGTGATAATGAATTTAAATTCTTTTACTACACCTGGAGCAATCTGTTCCCGTACTTAGTGCTAGCGGGTATCCCATCCGTGCTAAGTACGTTGTAACTTAATCGAATGTGTCAGCGGGGAAAACCATCGTCCGATCTAACGATAAGCACAGATTAATATAAAGAAGCTTGAGAAATATGGGGGAACTTTTGATAATTCTGAGGTTTTGTATTTTTAGTAATTAATTAGTGACAATCTGTTCCCATACTTAGTGCTAGCGGGCATCCCGTCCTTGCTAAGTATGTTGTAACTTAATCGAATGTGTCAGCGGGGAAAACCCTCGTCCGATCTAACGATAAGCACAGATTACTATAAAGAAGCTTGAGAAATATGGGGGAACTTTCGATAATTCTGAGGTTTTTGTATTTTTAATAATTAATTAGTGACGATCTGTTCCCATACTTAGTGCTAGCGGGCATCCCGTCCATGCTAAGTATGTTGTAACTTAATCGAATGTGTCAGCGGGGAAAACCCTCGTCCGATCTAACGATAAGCACAGATTAATATAAAGAAGCTTGAGAAATCTGGGGGAACTTTCATTAATTCAGAGGTTTTATATTTTTAATAACTAATTAATGACAATCTGTTCCCATACTTAGTGCTAGCGGGCATCCCGTTCATGCTAAGTATGTTGTAACTTAATCGAATGTGTCAGCGGGGAAAACCCTCGTCCGATCTAACGATAAGCACAGATTACTATAAAGAAGCTTGAGAAATATGGGGGAACTTTCGATAATTCTGAGGTTTTTGTATTTTTAATAATTAATTAATGACAATCTGTTCCCATACTTAGTGCTAGCGGGCATCCCGTCCATGCTAAGTATGTTGTAACTTAATCGAATGTGTCAGCGGGGAAAACCCTCGTCCGTTCTAACGATAAGCACAGATTAATTTAAAGAAGATTTATTTTTACGGGGAGTTTTTCTGTCGTATTGATTATTTTAGGGTAGCAATAAACTATTTAAAATTTGGGCAGCGACTCCGTCTGTACTTACTAATTTTCAACCACCAACTTCCCCGTGTGGGCCCTAAAATCTGCTTTTATATTGATGCCCCTCAGCCGAACAGTTTAGTTGTCGTTTTTTTCAGTTACCCACTTAGTTGCAATACTTGCCTGGCGGTGTGCCTCTGGAGTCGCCCGGGCCCTTGGAATTTGCACACCCAGCCAGCTTTCTAACATCTGTTTTTACTTCTTTGTTCCCGTAGTCGCCACTCGTCTGGGTCTGGGTCTGAGTCTGGGTGGAGGTGCCAGACGAGACAGACGTGTACCAATATCGTTCCGTGCTTTTTGGTTGTTTTTCGCCTAAAGTGTATCCGTTCCGGAAAATATTGTGCGCTGTGTGTAGGGGACACTGAGGTGCACCTACAGTAGTGTTGGTGATCTACTGGGAAGGAGGATCGCAGAGATATCTGCCGATAACCTCCGACCACGTGGCTGCCGTTCCGGGAGATCGACCACGCAGAGGGTCGGCACTTGGACTGGGGGTGAGTGTATGCGCCGCGCATCCGCCTAGAATAGTTGTGGTCCCGCTGCGACTTCTGGGTGGGTAGCTTGCACTACCCCAGGAAGGTGGTGGAGGTGCCGGGTTGGGATTTTTGGCGACACCGGCGAGGTCTGGTTTTTTTCACTGGGCATCGTCGCCAAGGTCCCGTGGATCCCCCTGGGCACCCAGGGAACGAGCAGTTACTAATTTTAAGGGTGCTAGGACACGTAGTATTAAGGTTAGTTATTAAGGTTAGTTGTAGGTCACTGTTAGTGTTAGTGTAGGACACGGTAGGACTCAGGACTTGGGACTAGGTGCGTAGGCATGGACCAAGACCCTAGTGCTGTGAAGGGTAGCGGCGTGGCAGGGCACAAGGCATCGGAGGGGTTCGGCAAGAGCTCGCGTACGGTGAGATCCCCGACAATGCCGAGGAAACCGGCAATTCTGGTTGACCTGACGTTGGGGAGCGAGAAGGGTCGCAGGACGCCCCCTTCGGGGCACACACCCCAATCAGGCCCGGAATGGGATTATGGGAGCGCGCCTGCGGGGACGGGTGTCAAGACGAGATCAGGCACCATAAGAGAGGGGGCAGCCAGGACCAGAGCCTGCTCGGAGGGAGACCTTGCCTCCCCGGCCAGCACCGTGTTCCGGACTGCCTCCCCGGCCAGCAGCGAGGAGGACCTTAACAGGACCATCGTGGAGGCTGGCCCGGCGCGAGAGAGCACCCCCAAACGGAAGGCGGAGGCATCCCCTCCGGGGGTGGGGGAAAGGTTGGCCCCCACCGCCAGAGGCGACAGGCCGAAAACAACCGAAAGGGAGGCGACAGGTCTCAGGGCGGAGGAGACCCTGTCGGGCCCAGCGGAGATACTCCTTGAGTTGAGGACGGTCATTAAGGACGTGGCTGCCCTAGCCCTCAGCCTCAAGGAGGAGGGGAAGGGCCATAAGACCCATAAGATCAACTTTCAGCTGGGACTGCTGGATAGGAGAACAAAGGCGCTCATAGCGCGCACCTACCAGGACGCATCCACCCAGGTGGGGGCGAAAGACCTCTCTGGAGGGGCAGAGGAAGGAAAGATCAAGGAGCTGATCAGCCTATGCGAGGCGGCTAACAGCTGGAAGGGGGTGCGAGAGGTGGTGGAGCGCCGGTGGCCGAGTGGGGCATATTCAGTAGTCCGAGAAAGGGAGGGGGACGTGATGGGGGCCCCTCGCGGATACGCGCTGGCCCACTGCGTCCCTGTGGACCTGGAGGTGTCAAGGGGCATCGCTAGGAGGATCCGAGACAGATATAGGGGCCTCGGGCAGCTACGCGGCCAGGAGGCCAAGCTGGGGGGCGTGGCAGTCGTTTCAGCGTTGGCGGATGGAGAGGACGACGGAGCCGAGGAAGGACCGGCCATAACCAGGAAGGTCTACCACCTTCTGGTGAGGGGCAGCGAGGGCGACCGACCGGAGCCGGAGAAATTGTACGAGGCCCTCACCGCCCTGAGGGAGGCAATGGAGAGGGACGGCGGCACCAAAATCGCCATTCCTAGGCTGTGCGCGGGACGCGGGAAGATGAGGTGGGACCTCGTGAAAAAACTCCTCGAGGTGGTCTTCCGAGCGTCTGGAGTGGAGGTGCTGGCCTATAGGCCCCCCAAGCCGTCAGGAGCTCAGGAGTCAGGTGCCGAGCAGGTGAAGTGCGGGGCCGCGGAGGGCCCAACGCCCACCCCACCAAGCAGCGGGGAAGGGGTGGAGGCCTCCACGGGCGACCCGGCTCGGTGGCAGTCCGTTCCAAGCCGCCAAACAGCTAATGCCAAGAGGAAACGGCCGGTCAACATTACCGTCAACGTAGGGGATGAGGGGTACGCCGCAGTCCTGAGAAGGATGAAGGCCGGCGTAACAGCGCCGGAGTCCACGGGCCTCGTGAAGGGGATCCGAAGGAATGCGGCGGGGAACCTCGTGGTGGAGGTCAGGGGTGGAGGGAAGGGGGCCGAGGCCCTGTCCGAGGAGATCGGGCGGGCCGTGGGGCCGGAGCGCGTCCGGTGCACCGACCGGGGCGTCGCGATTGAGGTCAAGGGCCTGGAAGAGGACGCTTCCGAGGAGGAGGTCCTGGCGGCCGTCCAGGCTGAGGAGGGAGAAAGCGCATATCCCCCGAGAGTGGCCTGGATCAGGGGCTTCGGGCCGGGGGCAACATTCAGGGTGGCCATGGTGATGGTGGGCCCCGACGCCGCGGCGGCCCTCATAAGGAAGAACCGAATCCGGGTGGGGTGGTCCAGCTGCAGGGTCACCGAGAAGGAGGCGGGCCCGGAGCGGTGCTTCCGGTGCCACGGGTTCGGGCACATCGCCAGCAAGTGCGACGGCCCGGACCGCAGGAGGCTCTGCCGATCATGCGGCGGAGAGGGTCACCTGGCGGCGGCGTGCCGAGCCGAGCCGGCCTGCGTGCTGTGCGCAGGGTTGGAGGGCGCGGACCCCGGGCACTACTTGGGGAGTGCTAGGTGCGCGGCTAGAAGAGCTGCGGACGAAGCGGCAAAGAGCGGCGGCAAGCGCGTCAACGCAGTCGGCCAGGCTCTGGGACAGGTGGCCCCGAGCTGACTGACTCGTGGAGCGGTATGCGCGGAGCGCCCCCCGGTAGGCAGGCTCAGGGGCGGGGCTGGACCGAGGGGTCGTGGGCGCGCCCCACGCCGCACGGCCGGGGGGGCGCGAGCATCGCCGCTCAGAGTGGTTCAGGTTAACCTGAACCACTGCAGGGCGGCGCAGGACCTACTGGCGGTGACGGCTCGTAGGCTGGCGGCGGACATACTGCTGGTCAGCGAGCCGCACGTGGCCGGGCTCGGGGGCGACTGGCTTCGGGACCAGCGAGGGCTGGTCGCGATCAAGGTCGCGGCGGGCCTCAGGGGCAGGGTTGCCGCATGGGGCTCCCCGGGGGAAGGCATTCTCTGGGCCGACGTGGGTGGCGTCGTGCTAGTCAGCTGCTACGCCTCGCCCAACTTGTCTAGGGCAGAGTTCGTGGCCTGGCTGGCGACCCTCGAGGGGGAGCTGCGACGCCGGGGACATCGAGTGGTCCTCGGGGGGGATCTCAACGCCAAGGCTGTGGCGTGGGGGTCGAGGCTGACCGATGCGAGGGGGGCCGAGATCCTCGATATGATGGCCTCGCTAGGGCTCTCCCCGGCAAATAGGGGCGGGGTTCCCACGTTCCACCGAGGGAGCAGCGACTCGGTGATCGACGTTACCTTGGTGGGAGCCCCCCTCAGGGACAGCCTGACGAACTGGGAGGTCCTCGAGGACGAGAAAAACCTAAGTGACCACCGGACGATCACGTTCAGAGTCGGGGGGGGCGGCCCGGCCCGACCGGCGTGCGAGACCCTCAGATGGGTGGTATCGCGGATGAACGTCGAATGCCTGAACGAGACCGTCGGACGCCTCCCAGCAGCCTCCCAGGTGACGGGGAGGGACCCGTACGTGGAAGTGGGGAGGATGTGCGACAGCTACATGGATGGGGTGGAGGCAGCCTGCGCGCGGGCTATGCCCCGTAGGAGGGGGGGCCCAGCGACCGGAGACGCTATTGGTGGACGGCGGAGGTGGCCGCCCGCTGGTCGGAGTGCGTCGGGAGGCGCAGGGCCGCCTTGAGGGCCAGGCGCGCGGGGCACGCACAGGACATGATCAGGCAGACGGCGGATGAGTGGGCAGCCAGCCGCAAGGCCCTTAGTAAGGCCATAGGCCTCAGCCAGGCCGCCAGCTGGAAAGCGCTGGTGGAGCAAGTGGACGCTGACCCGTGGGGACTGCCCTACCGGATCGTCCGGAAGAAGCTGGGGGGCAGACCGGCGAATCCGGGGGCCAACGTTACGGGCGGCGTCAGGGCGGTAGTCGGGGCTCTGTTCCCGGTCAGGCCGGCCGCCAGGCAGTCGGAGGGGCGGTCCGGGGCCTGGGAGGTCTCTGAATTCACCGGCGACGAGCTCACCGGGGCCGCGGCGAGGCTCCCTTGCAAGAAGGCACCCGGTCCCGACGGGCTGCCGAATGAAGCGATTCGGTGCGTGGCCAACGGCTCCCCGGACGGCCTGCTGGCAGTATATAACGAATGCCTTAAATGGGCAGTATTCCCCAGGAGGTGGAAGGTGGCCTCCCTCGTCCTAGTGCCCAAAAAGGGGGGGGGGGGGCAGGGATGGACCCTTCAGACTTCAGACCGATCTGCCTACTAGACGGCGCCGGCAAGATGCTGGAGCGCCTGCTGGTAGGTAGGATCGAGGAGGCACTGGCCTTGGGAGGGGGCCTGTCGCACAGGCAATTCGGCTTCCGGCGGGGGAGGTCGACTGTCGACGCCATCATGACTGTAAGGCAAATCGCGGCGGAGGCCAACAGTGGGCCCCTGCGCAAGAGGCGCCACTGCGTGCTGGTGACGCTCGATGTGCAAAACGCCTTTAACTCCCTCCCCTGGGGGACAATCCTAGAGGCACTGGAGGAGCGCGGAATCCCGGCGTACCTGAGGGCGATGGTGGCCTCGTACCTCCACGACCGGTGGATCGTGGCGGACGATGGGAACGGCCCGGCCAAAATACCCCTAACCGGGGGGGTTCCGCAGGGGTCGGTGCTTGGCCCCCTGCTGTGGTCCATCGCCTACGATGGCCTCCTAAGGCGGGGGTTTCCGGACGGGGTGGAGCTGGTCGCCTTCGCGGATGACGTGGCCCTGGTGATCTCCAACCCCGACATGGGCAGGCTGAGACGCGCGGCCGAGGAGGCGGTGGACGAAGTAACGGCCTGGCTCCGACAAGCGGGGCTGGAGTTAGCCCGTAACAAGTCGGCGGCGGCGTGGCTATCCACCAAAAGGAGCGGCAGGGCCCGGGCGGAGGTCCTGCGCCTGGGCGGCGTCCAGGTCGAGGTGACGGGGGAGGCCATATACCTAGGAGTATCCCTCCAGGCCAGCCGCTTCCAAAGCCTGCAGGTGCTACGCGCGGCGGAGGGGGCGCGCGCCGTGGGAACGGCGGTTGCGAGACTAATGCCCTCGACCTGGGGGGCCGGAGACGGGAGTAGGAGGCTACTAGCCGCCGTGGCATCGGCCAAGCTGCTCTACGCAGCACCCACATGGGTCGGGGCCATGGTGGCCGAAAGGAACAGAACCCGCGTCCGGGGGGCACTGAGGCCCACCTTGATAGGGTTGTGCAGGGCCTACCGGACGGTAGGCACTGACGCCCTGGAGGTGCTGGCCTCCCAGGTGCCGGCAGACCTCATGGTGGCGGAGCGGGCGCGACTCCACGACAGGCGGAGAGACCCAGCCGGAAGGGCTACCACCAGGGCGGAAGAAAGAGAAACCACCATCAAGCAGTGGCAGGACAGATGGAGCGGCGGTGGGAAAGGCGCCTGGACCAGGCGGCTGATTCCGGACCTAACCCCATGGTTGAACCGAAGTCACGGGGAAACCTCCCACTGGCTAACCCAACTCCTCACTGGCCACGGAAGCTTCGCGGCCTTCCTGTTCCGGATCGGAAAGGCAGACAGCCCCGACTGCCAATGGTGCCCTGGGACTATGGACGACGCCCCCCACACCCTGACGGACTGCCCGGAGTGGCGGCCGCAGCGGAGGGACCTGGAGGGGGCGCTGGGAGGGCGGGTGGACCCAGACACGCTAATGGGCCACATGCTGGAGGAAGCCAACGTCTGGCGGGCGGCGGCGGCATACGCGGACGCGGTACTCCGCACAAAATTCGCAGCCGAACTCGTCGCTGACGAACCCGACGGGAGTTAAGGACGGCAGTCAACGGACAGACAGGACATGGGCGAAGCATGCCACCAGGCGATCCCGCCCATGTCCGGAGATGTGAGAGTGGGTTTAGTGGGTAGGGCCCTCTCTGAATAGAGGGAGGAGTCCCACACACCCCTGCTGAAGGGAAGTGCTTAACGCATTCCCACTCTCAAAAAAAAAAAAAAAAAAAAAAAGGGTAGCAATAAACTATTTAAAATTTGGGCAGCGACTCCGTCTGTACTTACTAATTTTCAACCACCAACTTCCCCGTGTGGGCCCTAAAATCTGCTTTTATATTGATGCCCCTCAGCCGAACAGCTTAGTTGTCGTTTTTTTCAGTTACCCACTTAGTTGCAATACTTGCCTGGCGGTGTGCCTCTGGAGTCGCCCGGGCCCTTGGAATTTGCACACCCAGCCAGCTTTCTAACATCTGTTTTTACTTCTTTGTTCCCGTAGTCGCCACTCGAGATTCCATCACATTAAATTTTGTGTGCAGTTTCATGCCTCGATCTGTTACAATATTTTTACATTATATTATGCTAAGCTTTTATACAAATAAACCTAATAAACACTTACTTATAGGTACAGATACGCTCTTTGATAAATGTTTGTTTTTGTTTTTATATGGGTAATGTTTTTACTTCTATTAACTTAATACTACAAAAAAAAATACATGACATAATATAGTACATATTACATATATGTTGTGAAGCCCCCCTATATTACTTACAAGCGCAAGCTCCTTAAAATCGGCTATAATCTAAAAAAGAAGCTAAAGAAATGACTGAGCTGAATATTTTTGAAGACGTGGTTTTCCAAGACGATATTATAAAGACTCAGCATCATGCATATCACCCCAGATCGGCAAATTTCGGTAATAACGATGAAATCCGCATTACGATCCAGCAGCAGGATATTCTGACATTGCCTCACGATAGCTACATCTATATTAGCGGTGCAGTCGAGCCTCCTACAGGAGCTGGTGGTATTCCCGTCCAATTTTCTCTTACTCAAAATGCATTCAGTTTCTTATTTGACGAGGTACGCTATGAATTGAATGGCATTGAGGTAGATAAAATTCGCAATGTTGGCATAACTAGTACAATCAAAGGGCTGCTCTCAATGCGAGGTGAGGATAAAAACGCTGCTGAGATGGCAGGATGGTGTTCCACCGGACAGTTTAAAACCTTTGTCGTCAATAATAACAAATTTTTCGCTATAATTCCGCTCAAGTACTGGCTCGGATTTCCAGAGGATTATCGTAAAGTGATTACGAATATCAAGCAAGAATCAATACTTTTGCGATCTGCCACTGATACTAACTGCTATACCGGTACCGCCGGAGCTGTCCTTAGACTCAATAAAGTTGAATGGCACGTCTCTCATATACAGCCAAGTTCTGCGAATAGATTAGCTCTCTATCAAAATATTCACAAGAATGCACCGATTCGTGTAGCATTTCGCGGATGTGAACTGCGTGAACTTACAGCTTTACGACAGACTGAAAAAGAAATCTGGCCCGTAAAGACTTCGAGTAATCTTGAGAAGCCTCGCTATATCGGTATTGTATTGCAGCAAAATAGGAGAAATAATGTTTGCGAGATTTGATAATTGCAATATTAAAAATATTCGAGTTCATCTAAACTCGGAAACTTATCCTTACGATGCATTAAATCTCGATATCGCAGCTGACGATTACACGCGAGCGTACCATATGTATGTCGAGTTTCAAAAAAAGTTATTATGGCCGCGCTGATGCTATCAAATGATCTTTCTATTTGACGTATCCAAGCAGAATGATAGCATTAAAACAGCTACAGTCGACTTGAATATAGAGTTGGAGGCGACCGCAGCATTTGCTGCCGGTACTCGAGCATATTGCCTCATTATGTACGATAGCATCGTTGAGTACAGAACTCTAACAGGAGAGGTTAAAAAGCTCACTTAAATGCCGAAGAGAGTTTGCTTTGATTTATGTCCCATAACGTTGATGTATAGACCTCATGAGGGTGATCAGCATACACAGTGGAAACATATTATTGCTGGTAGGCTACGTTTCTAGAGGCGCATAGCTGAAGCTGAGAGAATGCTGGAACCTGTTCTACGCAAGCATATTGCCTCAACGCTGCGAGTGCTGGTCGTTGATATACAAGGGTTTTGCACACCTGAATTTACACCCAAGGAAGTGGCTCTAACATTTAATGGAGAGGGGATAAAGACATTCCTATTCAAGCCGCCCAAACCATTCATCGCGCTGAGCCGGAGCTGTCAGAAACAGGTTGTGTGGCTGGAGAGGATGTACCATGGACTGCCCTACAGCGGAGGATATTCAAATCTATCCAACATTGGAAACTTATTTAGGAGATATCCAGTTGATGTTGTCTATGTCAAGGGCGCTCCAAAGGCTGCATACCTCAGTAATTTTTTTGATAACGTTGTTAATTTAGAAGAGTATGATACATGCCCAAAGCTGCTAAAAACCCGAGATTATTGCAGACTTCATGTACTTAATGATAAGAATGTAGCTTGTAGTTATAGATATATTAAAGTACTGTACAACTATGTAATGGATATTTTATATGGTAATAACAAATAATAATACAATGTAAAAACTTTATTTTATTCACCCCCTCCATAGTGCATAGAGAGGACAACATATTAAATAAAGAAAAATCATCAAAAATATGTACAATATTATTTAAATATACAATGCAGAAATATAAGCATGCAATATGCCAAATATACAAGATAATAAATAAAATCGTAAAAAATATACAAGATAATAAATAAAAACATAAGAAATATACAAGATAATGAATTACACGGCAAAAATACATAAATAAATGAACTATAAAATAGATAAAAAATATATACACACGCACATATACATATTAAAACTACACTAAATGTCCATGACCGCTAGCGAATAATTCCCCCTGGGCAGCGTCTCGTAGGATCCTGGCAGAAGATGACGCTTATCATCACGGGGACTCAGGCTGATTTTCTTCTGCCTGATGGTGAACACCTGGTGATTGAAGGATCGGATAGAGCTCTGCTCGTGCACCATCTCGACACCAGTGTTGAGGCAGGCCAGGTAGTCAGCAAAGGATATGTGCTTCTTGACAACATACCCTTTGATGCCCTTGGCCTTCTTGGTGTCCGTAGATGATGTCACTCGGCACGCATACATCTTTGCACGGAGTCCTACAAACTCTTCCATGATGCGGCCTGGAATAGAAAAAATAGCGTATTAGTTTCACGCATATCGATTTCAACACTCAATTAACTTGCGACAGTTCTCATCCTTCATCAGACCCGGGATCTTTTTATTTGCTAGCGATATGCCATAGGAATTGTCGGGGCTACATTCGGACGTATCGAATCTGCTGATATCCATCCTGATGTCCTGATAGATATCAGCAGTCCTGATGTCATATATCAGAGAATCGGTGTCCGTATAGCAGAGGGTACAGTCCTTACCGTATTTATTCTTCATATATGAGTAGTGAAACTCGCACAGAGCGGTTTTGAAGATGTCTAATATAGCCATCCCCACGTAAATAGGCTTATCGAAGAAGACCTCCGTCTTCAATAGCTCGATTAGCACCAGGTCATCCTCGATGATACTGGTGCTGTGGAAATTCGGCTTTGATATCAGCGACTCTGTCGCATATCTCCCATGCGACTTATGTACGAGCTTCATTACTCGTCGGTTCCGGACATTCTCCATGGTCTTCCCGAATACGGCGTTGCTCATGAGTTTGAAGAAATTCTTCTCAAACTCATTTCGAGAGTTTCGCCGGAGCTCTGCATTCAGGTCAATGTACTTTCTTAACCATGGAGACTGCTTCACCCTATCACCCTCTGTATTTTCGATACAATCAGGCCCTCTGCTACATATTGTTTGAGATTCCTGTAGTGAATTATATAATTACGCTTACCCTCTAACGTGGCAAGCATCTTTTCCTGCTTCGAACCGGGAGCCCTGCCTTTCGATGGCGCCATAGGGAGGTCACTATGGCGGTCGTGAATATGCATCGGGTAGTCCAGATCGACCTCCAAGACATATCCTGTAGGGGTATCGTCTGGGAGGTTGAAGGTAAAAGAGGAGACATCACCCTCTACCCACTTCAGCTCTCCTGCAGGCAGGTGCTGCGACATTGCCCAAGCATACATGGCATTAATATCATAGTACATGAGGCAGTTAGTCGGTGAAGCTGAATCATGGTCACTCATGTACTGATTGTTTGCTCGGGCATGCCTTTTCGAGCAATGGGTGAGTCATCCTCGAATACCTCGTTCGAAGAACATCAACATATCCACGTCGCCAATCATGTCAAGCTGGACCCCCGTGTTCGTCAGCATGGCGTCCCTGCTCAATGACGGTGCGGTCATGTAGTGGGCTGGATCGAGGTGGTAATTATTCAGGCAGACATCCCTGAATGCCTCGAAGACATCAGCCAAGAGTAGCACATCAGTCTTAAGGTATAGATCGCTATACTCGCCCAGCGTGGTGATGCTGAATTCCCGCCATACCTTCTGAGCGTGCGCATAATCCGTGCTGCTGATCTCGGAGTCTCGGAGTTGGCTGTGGACTATCTTCTTGACTTCGAGGTAGGCGCTCAACTTATCCAGGCATGATGCCATGAATCTACAGGAATCTATAAACTTGTATTTGATATCTGTCCCTGCCATGCTCTTAAAGAACGAGAAGAACTTTTCTGTGTTGTTGGGGACCAGCGTCACCCTGCCCTCTAATCCTCTCGCGACATCCCGGATTAGGAAATGCGAATCATAGCCGCTGAAGTTGTGGAATACTACCGGGACAGTGCGTGAATCCTGGAACTCCAGATTACATTCGTTGTGAGCGGCTCCTCTGAATGCTCCGGTCAGATGGTCATGATCACGCACACGGTCCTGTCCCAGCGGCTTTTCACATATGTGGCAGGATGACGCCTGGCGAAACTTGTACTCTTGTTCGGAATTCAGCATGTTCATCGGCAGGGGACATTTGAACACCGTCTCGACATCCTCGGCAAACTGCTTTAGCTCGGCGATGAACCAGGCAGTACAGTTTTCGCCCCTATAGCTCCGATAGCAAGAAAGAGCATCATCGTAGGAGCACTTGACGTAATAACCAACGCTATACGCCTCATGCTCCTGATACTTTTCTCCTGCAAAACAATATTATTATTAGTATTTTGTATTATTAGCACGATTGGAATATTTCTTACCTGTGCTGCAAAATTTGATTGCCGTGGACTTTAAGATGCTCTCAAAGTCCGCATATACAATGAACGGGCACCGCTCTTTGTTCTTATGCGCCTTAAAGGCGATCTTCCCTCCCGGGGAAAGATTCACCTTGAAGGCGTTCATCTTCTCACAGTCCTGAATGTGAGCCGACAGCTTGTCCTGAGTTCTGAAGTAATGCAGCTATCGCAGACGAATTTTGCCATCTTGTGCATGCTCAGCTGCGATGAGAGCAGCTTGGAGAGGTTTTTCACCCAGATATAATGATATCTGACGGGGGCGACGTTTGCATCATCGTCTTCATCATCGGCCTCATCAACGTATTCATCCTGAATACGCAGGAGATTTACGTGTCTATCGCGATTATCCCGGGTGAGGCGCGAGGGACTAACTGTAAATTTCCCTCTATTCTTATTCAGGATGTATACGTTTATTGATAGAGAATTCTTCCGCTCGAATTTCTTTATCTGAGACCTTTGCATGGGCATCGTGATCCCCTCCAGGTTCAGGACGCTCTCATACCTCGGATAGGACGACATCCTCTCGGTATCTCTGGGGGCAGGATGTAGCGCTGAGGTGACCGCCCAAGCGAAGCAAGCCTGATCGCTGTTTCGTACATTGACGAAGGCATGTCTTAATTTTATCTGCGGCGGCAGCTCAATGTACGAGGATCCCAGCAGCGGCGTATACTTGTTGGTGTTCACATTGAGGCTTACCACGCTTGCAAGGGTCCAGCCAGACTCACGCTCCTGTAATAAACATAGATATATTAGAAAATATTAAATTAACTTTAGCGGGGTGTACAAACCTGAAATTCTTCCAGCTGCTCCAATAGCGGCACCATGACCTGGAGCATGAACCACTCGGCCAAGTCCGTATCCAAATCAATCACCACATTTTTAATGTTGAAGTGTTTGTACTCCAACACCTCCTCATCGCCCGCCATCTTGATGAACTCTCCACAGAATGTGGTGTTAATTTTAAGGAACGGGTCCTTGGCCAGAGCGTTCCGGGTCCTCGTTGCAACACTGGGCGCGCAATGGTCTAGGAAGTTGATGGGGTCTTTGTGAGTCCGGTTCAGTTACGCTCCCGTGCGGATCCGTCCAGCGAACGCCGATTTGAGGTCTATGTACTCTACATCGACGGGACGTCTGGCTCCTCCACCTCCTCGCATAAGCCTCACTTTGAGCTGCGACCTCCTGGCCTGCAATTTGGTGATGGCGATAGTCAAGCCGTTGAGGAGGCCGAGAGTTCCGGCGGGGGTTCCCTTCAGCTGTGCTACAGCTGAATTGAGCGCCGCCAGATTCTTGCGGATTGCCCCCAGCCAGCTCTCGATTATGCGAGGATCCCGAACATCCTGCCTGCAGAAGTCGTCCACGCCTCTGACAAGGGTATTTGCCGTTTCCAACATAGACATTTCTATAAAAAAAAAAAAATAATAGTAATAATTTTAGAGTAGGCACATATTTAACTTTGCTTTAACATACCTAGATTAGCTGTGGCGAGCGTTAATATTATTATTAATGCGTTAAATATTAGCGCAGATATATCTGAAAATGGGATAAATTAATACTTTCAGATCTCTGGTATTTACAAATAATATGGGTGTTTATTTCTATATTTAACTTCCTGTAATTGCCCGTTATTTAATTATGACGAGCCTTGCTAGGGTAGCTCATCTGCATTGCTATAAATCTAGGTTAATTGATAATTCCGTGATGCATTTATTTAAAAATTCTCGCAAATAATTTTTATTTTAATTGATAAATCCACGTTGTATGAATAATTTTAATTAGCTTACCTGGCGAAAACTCGATAGCACACATATACACATATACACAAGAAGTCGTAGGACTAGATCGAGTTGTTAACTTCGACAGTGCTCGATGTAAAGTGGAATGATATGGTCGGAGCATTGCATTTATATAGGCATCGGAGGGGTGGAGTTATGAAGGAACATGCCTGCAGGTCACATGTTAATCAGCTGCAACGATTTAATTTGCACGTGGTGCATATCTGGCTCGGTGGGTGACATGTTAATGGCTTTTTGACTTATTTATGTCTTCCTGGAGCGATTAGATTATCGGCGGTGGGGGCCGTTTTTAATGCCTATAGTGTAATTATCAGGCGAAGCCACTCCACTTTCTAATTTACGGTTTCCGCCCCCCCATTAAAGTGTGGGACCGTGCGCATACATCTGCTTCACAGCTGTTGGCCATAAACTACGCTGCACCCTATCAGATAATCACCAGACATCTGCGCGACACATGTGTACGATTATACATCTTGGTGGGGGGTGTCTGGCAAGCCAGATGTGCAATTACCAGGCAACCACGCCGCTTTCGTACCTGATTTATGACCCCCATAACATTAAAAGTGACAGGTTTTACATCTGTCGTCCATAAATCATGCTGCACCCTTTCAAATAGCCGTCTCAAGCAGCTGCGCGCCATATGTGTCCCCGATCTCAGGCTACGTCGAATGTGCGTGCCCGGGGGCAGCGCCACCTCTGGTCAGCGCGGGCCGGGGGCGGTCCCGGGGGGCGGCGACGGTTGGTATCGTGTGTTGTCCGGAGGGCGGCAAGGGGGTAGGTCAAGGTTGGGTGCTACGCTGTCAGCACTTGTCCGTTGGGCGGCAAGGGGGGAGGCGGTGGGTGGGTCAAGGTTGTGTGGTACGCTGGTCAGCACTTGTCCGAATCACCACAATGTAATTACCTGCGCAATTACCTGCAAATTCAGCCGATTAACGCGAATCAATAGTTCGATTAAAACGCGGATTAAATTAATCGAAATCTTCGCGGGGGTGCGTTAGAAACCCCATAGTTTAACTACTCTGGATATTCGCATCTAATGTGTAGAAGATGCAATCACGGATCTTCAAATATTTTTAAATTACACATATCGGATGGAAGGTTTAAATCCACAGACTAGACACAAATTTTGAAAATAAAATAAATATTGATTAGTTGGTTTGCCTTATTTTTCTACATTTTAAAGAAAATGCCATTTTGATCAATTTTTGCCTCCCCTACTAATCACATATAAAATAAGTTGTATTATTGTTATATCAATAAAACAGCAACAACATGTAAAATTTTGGTTATCAGACCTGCATCACAATCTTCTTTGCTTATCGAACTAATAAGCGTTCCAGAATGCCCCTTTTTTAGGACGGCGTGTTTTATGGCTGCCTAACATTTATTGACTAACCTTGATAGACAGCAGACAGTACGAATTATTGTTCAAATAATATTAAATAAACACTTACTATGGTTGGAAATCCGAAATACAGAAACCAAAAGCTTCATATTTCTTATTATTGGTAATTTGGAAACTAGCAATTTCAACCTTCAGAATTTTGTTGATGACAGTGATGTCTATAGCAGATGTCATTAATGGAACAATTATGAACCGTCTACGATTAAAAATAAAATACACGCGAACCTTCCTTGTAAAATGAATGTAATATTTCTTATTTTCTCTTTATTTCCACATTGTGGTGCAGGTATAATAAAAAAAAACAATGTATGATACACGTGCATACGGGTATTTCGAGCCCTGCTCGCAGAATATATTCGCTGTACATTGTGTCATCGTCAACATTTAGTTGCCGAAAATCTGAGTGAACGCCTACACAAGTCACTATATTATATCAGTAAAGTAATCAACAAAATCAGAAGCAATTCAGTGAATGATAGATTGTTGTTAAATAACTTTGTATTGTCAATGATGAAGAATGTGATCACTTACTGCTTTATACAGAGATACGTTGGCTACCGAAAGGTGCCTGTTTGGATCGATTTTACAAATTCTTTGATTCTGTCTTAACTGTTTTTAGAAAATAAAGATGATGCATTACGAGCAAGCTTGATTGATTCAAAAACTGATATAGGTTATTTGACAAACTTCTTTTATAAATTGAATCAATCAAATCTGCAGCTTAAAGGCGATGCACTAAATTTGATATAAGCAAAAGCTGCCATTTCTGCTTTTATAGGAAAACTGGTTCCTTACAAACGAAATTTAGGACGAGGGCAATTCAGTCAATTCCCAAATCTTTCAGCAATAGAAAAACCCAATGAAGGCTTCTCAGCTCTGTATTCCGTCTTGAACCAACGAATTTAAGATATTTTGACAATGAGTATTCCTGATTGGATTTTGGTTCCATTTTCAAGTACAGATGCAGAGAAATCTACAAAATTATTCTACGAATGAAGAGATGAAATTTAAATTTAAATACAACAATTCTGGCTGTAAAAGATGATGTCTATACTGTACTCTACAGTGTGGGCTACAGAACAAAAAATATTAATTGCATTGCCTTCATCGAATCGTGTGGAACGTAGGTTTAGTGTGATAATGAATCTTTTAACAGTATAAGAAACCAAGACTGCAACAGCTAATCGCGGTGATTTAAGGATGCTTTTGATAAATATGGACCTGAATATCAATAAATTGGCGTACCAAATACATCCCTCGCATTAATATGTTCATGTTATACTGCCAGTATTATTGGTTTCAGTCATTAACTTTACTATTATAAGGCATTTTATTTACAATGAAATTCTTCTTAACATACCTTGTTCAGTGCTGACTGAACCATTCGTGTATTGTCGGTGTCTGTAATTGAGCCTGTACGCTGCTGGCATCTGGCGGTTATTGCACCGGGATCTGCCGATGGTGTGGCGCAAAAACGGGACATGAGCCGGTGCGAAAAAAGACGTTTTTAAGAAAAAGAGATGCGATGAGAACCTGGACGAAGGAAGTGCGGACCACGTGTGCCTTGATATAAAACAATTAAATATAGTAATCGTGGGTGCACCCTATAGGACGCAGAAGACTTCGAGAACCAGGTTAGTGGTTGCCGTTTAGTTGCGGTGGTGTCGGGCTCAAACTCCATAAGAATACAGTCCACTAAAATACATTTAATTGCCGACCTACGCCATGCAGCTTGGGAGCAGGGCTAGCACGCAATTTATTCATGGTCCTGCGAGCCGGATGGTACAGTTAAAAATTGGGGGTGTCGACGCTATTGCAGAGAGTAAAACCTATCGTGGTGTTCAAATTCGAGTTCTGTAGGGTAATTTACCGAGTCGTAATTTACTTTTTTACTGAAGTTACAATATTGTATGAGTGCTCAAGGATACGCTGGTATACTTCGTTTGTAGATTCGCAGTGTCATCGTTCGCACCTATTATTGGAAATAGGTAATAAATTGCAATTTACAATTTACTCTTATTGGTTGCAATTGAGGTTGGTGGAGATTGGGGGGTTTGCTGGCAACATAATACCAATAATTATGGAGATTTGTGTCTAGTAAATTGCATTCTCAATATCGAGGAGTTTTTGAAAATTTTGTTAATCGAGTAAGCGATTAATTAGTTAGTTAATCGCGCATTTTCGCAAAGATTCTCGACTGCCAATATAGAATTCATTAGGACACAAAATGGGTGTAGCCGATGAATTGGCATTTGTGATAGACACATTACGGGCAAAGGTGGATAGAATCAATAAAATTGCTGATCGTGTCGAACAAGCCAAACCAATTGTTAAGAAGGATGTTACCCTTCTGAAAGCTATGGCAGAGCATCTCGATCAATATTTTAACGATTTCCACGCAGTAATCCTGAAGTTGCAAGCTCATAATAGTAAGCAGAGTATAATTCACGATTTCGAGCCAACGATTGTGGAGTTTGAGACCAGGTATTACAACGTAAAGGCAGTTTTAGATGCCACCTTCCCACCAGACCCTACTTTAAACGTTAGCCTCACATCACCTGTTGGTACAAGTGGGCCTGCATCACCGACAGGCGCCAGTTTGCCTGTTTCGTTACCTAAGCTTCCGTTGAAAATATTTGATGGAGATTTAAAGAATTGGCAACAATTTCATGATTTGTTTGAGGCAACGGTACATAAGAATGGACACCTAGCAGATATCCAGAAGCATATTCAGCTACGTTCGGTGCTGGCTGGCGAAGCCCTCTCGGTGGTTTCAACTGTTCCATTGACGGATACTCATTACAAGGATGCATGGCAATTATTATTGAATCGGTATAATAATACGCAACAATTGACAGATGCGTATTTGCAAGCCATATTTGATCTCCCTCCAATGACCAAAAATGCAGGCTCTCTTCGATCGTTTTCAACCTTACTGGCGGAATATCTAGCCGCATTAAAGCCGTTAGGTCATGACTGCACACAATGGTCAATTCCATTACTTCATGGTCTTCGCACAAAATTGACGGAGGACCTCAAGGAACGGTGTCAGCGACAAATAAGGGCAAGGACTCTGCCTACGTTGGAGAACGTCTCAACCTTTCTCATTGAGGAGGCAGCTTTATTGGACATGGTTCCCATTTGGTCGCCTGGTGCAACCAACAGTTCGCCAAGAAAACTTCCCTCTCATCATTATCAAAGAGGCAATACTGTAAATAAAGGACCCGCAACAATGTTTGTAAACAGCAGCTCTGGCCAGAAAGAATGTGTGTTTTGCAAGGCGGACAACCATACAATTGTAGAATGCTATCGATTTGGTAAGATGAACCCGGGTCAACGATTGCGCGTAGCCAAGGATCGGAAATTATGTTTATCGTGCCTAGATAAAGGCCATTTTTTTAAGGATTGTCAACAATCGAAGCCCTGCGATCAATGCCCTAGAGATCACCATCCACTGTTACACATTCAATGGCAGCAAAGGGAGTCAACGGCAACAACAATGGGACAAGGCAAGTAAACCAATCGGCTCAACACTCTGCAACAGAACAAACAACCAGCAAAACAGGGCCGCTAGTTGCGTCCGTACAAGCGCATCGCTCGAGGCCAGTTATGTTGCTTGCAACTATAAAGGCAGAGGTGATGAACTGCAAGGGAGAATATGTTACAGTAAGGGTTTTGTTGGATAACGCAAGTGAGGAGAGTTTCATGACAGTCTCTTGTGCTGAGATGTTAGGGCTGACTAGAACTCGTATACCCGTGGTGCCGTATCTACAGACAGGGTAGAGGGGGAGACATGCAGAAATTTCGTGTGGTCTTCGACGCGTCCATGAGAACTAAGGAGGGACCATCCTTAAATCAAGTATTGCTCTGTGGCCCTGCGCTTCAGCTGGATGTGATTGATATTTTAATAAATTTTCGGATACACGACGTAGTCTTGATCTGCGACGTACGACAAATGTACCGAAATATCGATGTGAGTGCAACTCATCACAACTTTTAACGTATATTTTGGCGGGCAGAGCCCCACGAGAAGTTGGAGGAGTATGTCCTCACGACCGTGACGTATGGCGTGAGATCTGCACCATATTTGGCCATACGCATTCTCCACCAGCTGGTAAAGGAGGAAGGTCAGAATTATCCACTCGCTTCAACTGCTTTGTTGTCGGCCACCTTCATGGATGACATTGTGATATCCATGAGCTCTCTGGAGAAAACCCGTTTGCTTCAGAGAGAGTTAGTGCAACTATTGGATCGAGCGGGTTTTAAACTTCGTAAGTGGGCAAGCAACAGGCCAGAATTACTGGAGCAGCTATCTAATGAGCATTGTTTGATCACCACTGAAGCTTTCTTCTTTGAAAATGATCAGAATAGCGCGACAAAAATACTTGGATTTTTGTGGAACCCGGTTGGCGATTATTTTTCGTACAGCGTGTTACCTGTACCGCAACAAACAACTAAGCGAACTATATTGTCTACAGTGGCTCGATTATACGACCCGTTGGGATATCTATCACCAGTTACATTCAGTGGAAAATGCCTGATACAGTATTTATGGCAATTGGGGTGTGACTGGGACGAGATGGCTCCTCAAGATGTTCAGGAGAAGTGGCAAATCTTAAGAGACGAGCTTCCTCGAATACAAGAGGTGGTTCTGAAGAGATATGCACATGTGAACCCCGGCTGCAAGCTCGAACTCCATGGTTTCGCAGACAGTTCAGAGAAAGGATTTGCGGCTGTTGTCTATTTAAGAGCTGAACAACCTAGCGGCAAGGTAAATAATTCCATCCTGATTGCGAAATCCAAGGTGGCTCCATTGAAACGATTAACGCTGCCGCGCTTGGAACTGTGCGCAGCAGTCCTTGCGGCAAAATTGATGGACCACGCAAATAAGTTATTATTGAAGAATGAGTGTCCAGTGAGTTCTTTAACCGCCTGGTCTCACTCAATGGTGGCGCTAAGCTGGTTACGCTCATCTCCGCATCGCTGGAGCACATTTGTAGCCAACAGAGTCAGTCAAGCTCAAGAATTCTTATCACCAGCCCAGTTTCGGTATGTGCCCACCGGAGATAACCCCGCCGATTGTGCTAGCAGAGGCATGTCACCAGGTCAGTTAATGAGCCACGACCTGTGGTGGAATGCACCTGTTTGGTTATCTCGCCAACCCGACACATGGCCAACGGAAAGGCCAGTAGACCTAGGTCAGTTAGAAGGCAATGTAAACTCAGAAGGCAAGAGTTGGGTTCTTGATTGCCATATGCAATCCATCCAGGACTCCAAGCGAGGAATGGACAACGCGTTGGTCCTCGTTACTGCTAATGGAGCGCGTAATAGCATACTGCTTGCGTTGGCTCAAGAAACGAGGTGCCAGGGAGAATGGTCCTTTATCAGCACAAGAGTTAACTACAGCTCGACATCGTATAGTAAAATTGGTACAGACAGAAGAATTTGAGCATGAGATAGTTGCGTTGAAAGCTGGGAAATTGGTAAGCAAACAGATAAGGAAGCTGAATCCCTTTCTGGATAGCCAGGACCTCTTGAGAGTAGGTGGTCGATTGGTACATTCTTCATTGTCTTTCGAAGCAAAGCATCCGTTGCTCTTACCTAAAACACATAGGTTATCAATAATGATTATAGATCACTTCCATAAGGAATGGCAGCATCCGGGCCCTCAAAATCTACATTGCATGCTCCAGCAACAGTTTTGGATCTTGTCGGGACGAGATGCTATTTGTAAGCGGCTAAGTCACTGCATCAAGTGTTTTAAGCAACGCCCGATCCCAACGCAACCTTTGATGGGCGACCTACCAGCCGCTAGGCTGCAAGAAGCCAAAGCATTCACAAATTGTGGGGTGGACTACGGGGGCCCATACCTGATTCGCATGGGCAGGGTGAGGAATGCCAAGTGCTTGAAGGCATATATTTGCGTATATGTATGTTTAACAACTCACGCAGTTCACTTGGAACTGGTATCGGAACTATCAACATCTGCCTTCTTGGCGGCCTTGCCTTGGATTTCTTGCACGGAGAGGCGCCGTTAAAAATATGCACAGTGATTGTGGGACAAATTTTGTTAGAGCCAAACGAGTGATATCGGAGTGGACACCCCTTGTTACAAATGAGAAACATTGTCAGGAAACTCAGCATTATCTAGCGGATCGGGGAATTGCTTGGCACCTGAATCCACCAGGAAGTCCGCATTTTGGAGGAATTTGAGAGGCGGCAATCAAGTCGACTAAGCGCCTGTTGACAGCTGTAATCGGAGGACAAGTGATTACTTATGAAGAGCTAGCAATAGTGTTGACGCAGATTGAAGCTACCTTCAACTCTAGGCCACTGACTCCGATGAGTAGTAGTCCATCACACCTGCAAGCCTTAACTCCTGGTCATTTTTTATTATTGGAAGCTCCCACTACCTTGACAGAGCCCAATTTACCAGAGCAGGTTCAAAATCATCGCGATCGATGGAAGCTGCTGCAACAATTATTCCAATCGTTCTGGAAGCGCTGGAGTAAAGAATACTTATGTACCCTCCAACAAAGGAAAAAATGGGACAGGCCCTCGACAAATCTTAAACTGGGGGAAATGGTACTTGTTAAGGAGGATAATCTAGCTCCCTTGCAATGGCGATTAGGTAGAATAACTCAAGTCCATGCAGGGCATGACCAGGTAGTAAGGGTTGCTACAGTACAGACTACGAAGGGCAGTGTAAAGCGTGCCGTCGTAAAACTATGCCCTCTACCAATTGATGATTAAGTTTATTATTTGAACTCGGTGGCGTGCGCACAATTATGAATTAAGTTAGGGAACCGTCCAGTCATTAATCCTCTATCCGTGGGCTTCCTGTTTAGGCAAATCTCCCCAATAGCCCCTGGAGGAGTGAAGAATTTTTTTGTTTGGTTAGAATTATTAGTTTTGTTCGGAGATTCGGATTGCGCGAATTGTGCGCTCATGTGCGGACATTTTCAAAGGCGACATGTCTTGCGTTTGGTTTTTGTTTTGTTTCTAAGTTTTGTTCAATTTGTTTAAGTTCATTTCCATCAAGTTTATTAGGCGGAATTTATCGCCTATCGGTGTGCCTACCTGCGATGGTTTGACTCTTGGTGATGGTTGGACGTTGTGCCAAGGCGGGCAGTATGTTCAGTGCTGACTGAACCATTCGTGTATTGTCGGTGTCTGTAATTGAGCCTGTACGCTGCTGGCATCTGGCGGTTATTGCACCGGGATCTGCCGATGGTGTGGCGCAAAAACGGGACATGAGCCGGTGCGAAAAAAGACGTTTTTAAGAAAAAGAGATGCGATGAGAACCTGGACGAAGGAAGTGCGGACCACGTGTGCCTTGATATAAAACAATTAAATATAGTAATCGTGGGTGCACCCTATAGGACGCAGAAGACCTCGAGAATCAGGTTAGTGGTAGCCGTTTAGTTGCGGTGGTGTCGGGCTCAAACTCCATAAGAATACAGTCCACTAAAATACATTTAATTGCCGACCTACGCCATGCAGCTTGGGAGCAAGGCTAGCACGCAATTTATTCATACATTTTTGTACGTTTGGTTGTTTTTATCAGTTAACCATCTCTATTTGCATGACAGTAAGTTGTTGTTATTGGTTGCTATTATTGCCGAACGTCCTTCTTGCCACGCATCTTCTAAATCATTCGGTAGATTATCACCATCGATATCGGAATCGTTCATTTTTGCTTCGAAAACAGAACTATACTCTGATTTTGCTAAACTAGCGTGCACGTCATCAAGATAATAATCATAATAATGAAGGCATAATTTTACAAGGTTGCCAGCTGTCCTGGGTATTTAAATATGGCTGCAATCAGCTGTTGCGCCCGTGCAATCTTGTGCGACAGTGCGCGGTTCGTATCAAATTCGTCGACTTCTCTGCCGTTTTTCGTACTGATATCAATCCTGTGAGTAGTTAAGCAACAAGAGTTCTAACCCACCCCCCGCGAAGATTTCGATTAATTTAATCCGCGCTTTGATCCGCGGTTTAATCAATTACCGCGGGCGGTAACAATGGGTTGATGGTGGAATTTGCGGGTAATTGCGCAGGTAATTACATTGTGGTGATTCGGTCAAGTGGTGGGCAGCGTACCACCCAACGGACGACACACAAGACCAGCGGCCCCCGCGATGCGGTCGCCTGGTAATTGCACATCTGGCTTGCCAGACACCCCACCAAGATGTATAATCGTACATATGTGTCGCGCAGATGTCTGGTGATTATCTGATAGGGTGCAGCGTAGTTTATGGCCAACAGTTGTGAAGCAGATATGTGCGCACGGTCCCACATTTTAATGGGGGGCGGAAACCATAAATTAGAACGTGGAGTGGCTTCGCCTGATAATTACACTATAGGCATTAAAAACGGTCCCCACCGCCGATAATCTAATCGCTCCAGGAAGACATAAATAAGTCAAAAAGCCATTAACATGTCACCCACCGAGCCAGATATGCACCACGTGCAAATTAAATCGTTGCAGCTGATTAACATGTGACCTGCAGGCATGTTCCTTCATAACTCCACCCCTCCGATGCCTATATAAATGCAATGCTCCGACCATATCATTCCACTTTACATCGAGCACTGTCGAAGTTAACAACTCGATCTAGTCCTACGAGTTTTTGTGTATAACCCTTGTGCCACCACATCTCTCCTAGCTAGTGCTCTTGGAGTTTGTGCTATCGAGTTTTCGCCAAGCAAGCTAATTAAAATTATTCATACAACGTGTATTTATCAATTAAAATAAAAATTATTTGCGAGAATTTTTAAATGAATGCATCACGGAATTATCAATTAACCTAGATTTATAGCAATGCCGATGAGCTACCCTAGCAAGGCTCGTCATAATTAAATAACGGGCAATTACAGGAAGTTAAATATAGAAATAAACACCCATATTATTTGTAAATACCAGAGATCTGAAAGTATTAATTTATCCCATTTTCAGATATATCTGCGCTAATATTTAACGCATTAATAATAATATTAACGCTCGCCACAGCTAATCTAGGTATGTTAAAGCAAAGTTAAATATATGCCTACTCTAAAATTATTATTATTATTATTTTTTTTTTTTTATAGAAATGTCTATGTTGGAAACGGCAAATACCCTTGTCAGAGGCTTGGACGACTTCTGCCGGCAGGATGTTCGGGATCCTCGCATAATCGAGAGCTGGCTGGGGGCAATCCGCAAGAATCTGGCGGCGCTCAATTCAGCTGTAGCACAGCTGAAGGGAACCCCCGCCGGAACTCTCGGCCTCCTCAACGGCTTGACTAGCGCGATCACCAAGTTGCTGGCCAGGAGGTCGCAGCTCAAGGCGAGGCTTATGCGAGGAGGTGAAGGAGCCAGACGACCCGTCGATGTAGAGTACATAGACCTCAAGTCGGCGTTCGCTGGACGGATCCGCACGGGAGCGTACCTGAACCGGACTCACAAAGACCCCATCAACTTCCTAGAGCATTGCGCGCCCAGTGTTGCAACGAGGACCCGGAACGCTCTGGCCAAGAACCCGTTCCTAAAAACTAACACCACATTCTGTGGAGAGTTCACCAAGATGGCGGGCGATGAGGAGGTGTTGGAGTACAAACACTTCAACACCAAGAATGTGGTGATTGATTTGGATACGGACTTGGCCGAGTGGTTCATGCTCCAGGTCATGGTGCCGCTATTGGAGCAGCTGGAAGAATTTCAGGTTTGTACACCCCGCTAAATTTACTTTAATTTTCTCTAATAAGTCCATGTTTATTACAGGAGCGTGAGTCTGGCTGGGCCCTTGCAAGCGTGGTAAGCCTCAATGTGAACACCAACAAGTATACGCCGTTGCTGGGATCCTCGTACATTGAGCTGCCGCCGCAGATAAAATTAAGACATGCCTGCGTCAATGTACGAAACAGCGATGAGGCTTGCTTCGCTTGGGCGGTCACCTCAGCGCTACATCCTGCCCCCAGAGATACCGAGAGGATGTCGTCCTATCCGAGGTATTAGAGCGTCCTGAACCTGGAGGGGATCACGATGCCCATGCAAAGGTCTCAGATAGAGAAATTCGAGCGGCAGAATTCTCTATCAATAAACGTATATATCCTGAATAAGAATAGAGGGAAATTTACAGTTAGTCCCTCGCGCCTCACCCGGGATAAGCGCGATAGACACGTAAGTCTCCTGCTTATTCAGGATGAAAACGTTGATGAGGCCGATGATGAAGACGATGATACAAACGCCGTCCACGTCCGGTACCATTATGTGTGGGTGAAAAACCTCTCCAGGCCGCTCTCATCCCAGCTGAGCAAAGAGAATGGGCAGAAGTTATTTTGCGACCGATGCCTGCATTACTTTAGAACTCAGGGCAAGCTGTCTTCTCACATTCAGGACTGTGAGAAGATGAACGCCTTCAAGGTGAATCTTTTCCCGGGAGGAAAGATCGCCTTTAAGGCGCATAAGAACAAACAGCGGTGCCCGTTCATTGTATATGCGGACTTTGAAAGCATCTTAAAGTCCACGGCAATCAAATTTGGCAGCACAGGTAAGAAATATTCCAATCGTGCTAATAATACAAAATACTAATAATAATATTGTTTTGCAGGAGAAAAGTATCAGAAGCACGAGGCGTATAGCGTTGGTTATTACGTCAAGTGCTCCTACGATGATGCTCTTTCTTGCTATCGGAGCTATAGGGGCGAAAACTGTGCTGCCTGGTTCATCGCCGAGCTAAAGCAGTTTGCCGAGGATATCGAGACGGTGTTCAAATGTCCCCTGCCGATGAACGTGCTGACTGCCGAACTAGAGTACAAGTTTCGCCAGGCGTCATCCTGCCACATATGTGACAAGCCGCTGGGACAGGACCGTGTGCGTGATCATGACCATCTGACCGGAGCATTCAGAGGAGCCGCTCACAACGAATGTAATCTGGAGTTCCAGGATTCACGCACCGTCCCAGTGGTATTCCACAACTTCAGCGGCTATGATTCGCATTTCCTAATCCGGGATGTCGCGAGAAGATTAGAGGGCAGGGTGACGCTGATCCCCAACAACACAGAAAAGTTCATCTCGTTCTTTAAGAGCATGGCAGGGACATACATTAAATACAAGTTTATAGATTCCTGTAGATTCATGGCATCATCCCTGGATAAGTTGAGCTCCTACCTCGAAGTCAAGAAGATAGTGCACAGCCAATTCCCGCTGTACAACGACGAGAAGATTGACCTGCTCACCCGTAAGGGAGTATTCCCCTACGAGTACGTACAGAGTTGGGTCAATCTTGATGAGACCAGCCTCCCGAGCCGAGAATCCTTCCGGAGTCAGCTGACTGACTCCGAGATCAGCAGCGAGGATTATGCGTACGCTCAGAAGGTATGGCGGGAATTCAGCATCACCACGCTGGGCGAGTACAGCGATCAATACCTTAAGACTGATGTGCTACTCTTGGCTGATCTCTTCGAGGCATTCAGGGATGTCTGCCTGAATAATTACTACCTCGATCCAGCCCACTACATGACCGCACCGTCATTGAGCAGGGACGCCATGCTGAAGAACACGGGGGTCCAGCTTGACATGATTGGCGACGTGGATATGTTGATGTTCTTCGAACGAGGTATTCGAGGAGGACTCACCCAATGCTCGAAAAGGCATGCCCGAGCAAACAATCAGTACAAAAGGCTTCGAGGGATCTAAAGTTTTCGGAGTATGGTAGCGAGGCTGACGATGAGCAAGATATGGATACATCGTCTAGAGGGGATGAGCTCTTACATTTACTGGACGGCATGCTGCCTACACCTAGAAAATATTTCACCATGTTAGTTAGGGGTGATGATAGGGATTTAGATAAGACATTCGGTGTAGTCTATAATCGTCATATTGGCGGATTTCATCTGGGTAACTCACCTATTAACCCAGATGGGTAGGATCAATTAGTCGGACGAAGCATCTATAAGGGGACCCCTGGACTCTACGATCTGATTTTTAGTAAGAAGCTAAAATCATTTAGCGACTCAGATGTAACCAATTATGCTGATATCATCGATAAAACCAAAATCGCATATTTCAATTTCGATGAAAACAACCGCGTTCGAGGATATAACACACATAAATATAAGAAGTTTATCGCGCCTCTATTAAACAGCACGAGTTCGCCAGCTCTAACTAGATCTCGCGTTAAAACTACAGGAGGTCTAGGGTTCGACTCTGAGATGCAGTGCGACTTAAAAACCCCCGTACAATATCGTTATTGGGATAATATAGAAGAGCTGGTGGATAGGCTATGTCTACTACATGCTGCTAGAAATGCTGGGAATAGCAGCGTCGGTAATGAGATTCTGGCTATTGAAGAGGAACTCCGCGAAGCTGATATAATTGAATAAAACGAGCGGCACGTGCGCTACCTGCTCAAATATACGATGAGCCTCGACAAGTTCGGACGTTTCTTTAGAGCGGGAGGTACGCGAAAATGCTCTCGAGGTTGCGATGCCATAGGATTTATGCTAACACCGAGCGGTCATTATGATTTAAATATTCATAATAGGCGTCTCACACGCATAAAGGAGCCCGCGGATTTGGACGATGCGGCTAGCAGGAGGTTCGTGGAAGATTCTTTGAACAAGATGGGGGCTGATATTTTAGAGCGTGGGGCTAGTGCTGCTCGCAAGAAACTGGCACTTTATTCGCAGGCTTCTGCGCATAATATGCAAAATATGCAGAAAAATGTCGATGCGAAACTATCTGATATGAAGAAGCAGCAGGACGAAAAACTGCAGGCTAATGATGCGTCTAAAGTGTGGGAGTTATCTATCCTGAAAAAGCAGCAGGACGATAAGCTGCATACTTATGGCGCTACTATTAAGCAGGAATTGGATGATCTGAAGAAGCAGCAGGAAGAAAGAGTACAGATCCATGATGTGATTGCTGTTCGTGAGTTAGCCGATCTGAAGAAGAAGAGTGAGGATAGCGATGTAAAGCTGAGAGAGATGGTGTTTACCAGAGTAGAGCAGCTGCGCGAGTTATTTGTTGAGTTGTCGGCTGAGAGAGAAAAACGTCAGGCTTATGGCGCTGCTTTTAAGCAGGAGTTGGATGATGCAAAGAAGCAGCAGGAAGAAAGAATGCAGGCTCACGATGCGCTTGTTATAGGCGAGTTAGCAGACCTGAAGAAAAAGCGCCAGGATGATGATGTGCATTTGCGAGAGCTGATACATACCAAAGTACAGCAGACTATAAGAGAGAGCAGACGTACTCCGGGCGTCATTTCTCGCAAGCCCGTAGCCGCACCTAAATAATGAGTGCTATTAAGAGCGGTATCGTTGATGAGCTCCATAGACCCGCCCGTGTTAACTTTGGGAGAAGGAGGACTATCATTAAAGGTCTTGATGATCTATGGCAAGCTGACTTGGCAGAATTCTCCTTTTACGCTCGAGATAATAAGGGGCACAGATTCATTCTGGTGGTGATTGACTGCTTCTCCAAGTTCCTATGGACTCCACCACTAAAGGACAAAACTGCTAAATGCGTTAGTGCCGCTTTCGCTGATATTTTTCGCGGACGTCGTACTCCGAAGAATTTGCAAACTGACAATGGTACTGAATTTTACAACTCTACGATGGCGCTGCTAGCTAAATATAATGTAAATCATTATTCATCCTACACTAAAATCAAGGCATCCATGGCTGAGCGCGTGATACGTACTATAAAAAATAGTCTTTATCGATCATTTAGTCTGAGGGGGACATATTCATGGATAGACATTCTCACCGATGCCACCGCCGAATATAATGCCAGGAAACATCGTACTATTGGCATGAGACCCTGTGACGTCACCAAGAAGCATGAACAGCATCTTGTAGATACCGTTTATTCGCACGTTAAATAGTCCGGTGTGCGCAAGTTTAACGTTAATGATGTAGTTCGAATAAGCAGGCAGAAGGCGTTATTCGAGAAGGGGTATACGCCAAATTGGTCAGCTGAATTATTTAAAATAAAGCAGGCTCGAATCATAGATCCTGCCTCATATCTGCTCGAGAACATGCATGGGACCCCCACACGCGGAGCATTCTATAATAAAGAGCTGCAGCTGACGAAACATATTGATATTTACCTCGTTGAGAAGATCTTGAAGCGCAAGGGCAGCAAAGTCTTTGTCAAGTGGCTGGGCAATGATAATGTATTTAATTCCTGGATAGATAGTACAAATTTATTGTAATATATTTAATTCCCTGATAGAGATGTAACATGATGATTAATAAATCTGTATTATTATTATCCATTGTTTAATTTTTCTTTATTTATTGCAGGTGGTTAATAAGACACATAATTAGAAATAGGAGGTCTTTAATTTAAACTTTTATATGTTGACAGTATAGCATCATTATACATGTACAAATATTTTAACATTATTTGAGCTCGAAGCATTTTTTTATGCGGATCTATTAACTTCATAATATTATCCATTAAATCACCATTATTCATTTTTGCATACGTGCACAGCAGACCATTATAATAGTCTTTAAATGCGCACTCTGATAACATATCCAATTTAGAGTCTATTAGCTTTTTAATGCGCACCAGGGTATGTACAGCCTCTTCAGACAGAGCTATCTTGAACTCCCGCTGTTCGATCCACAGTGAGGCCTCTCTATACATGTCGAACTGCTCCATCGAGATGGGCTGTGTCAATCCTCCAATGTCGAGTGCGGTAAACTGCTTCCACTCGTCCGCTGTGAAGAATATCGAGGCGAATGGACCCCATATTTTGACGATGGGTATGAAACCCGCAGTCGGACTTATCCCAATGCTCACGTGCTTTGTTTGGGATTTATTGAGTGAGAATGTAGAGCTGCCCAGAAGCGCCTCCTCCAATGTGAATTCTCTGTCAAACCTCTTCATGAGGATATCGATGCGATCCATCTCTTTGTGGTGACATTAACGGACTAAACACTTATTTTTAATGATGCCACCTGCTTGATGATTTCGATGCTGCGCTTGCGCGTCTCGATCATCCTTTTAACCTCGTCGATTTTATGCTTCAGCATCAACGTCCTATCGCGCAGCTCTCTCTGCATCACTCTCAAATGACAGTTTATTGTTCGATCCCCTGCTGATGTAGGGGCCTCGTGCGATCGCCTCCCCAAACTCATCGCTACTGATGCTGGCGAACTGCTTTGGTAGGAATATTATACCCTGCTCCAGCTCGACCGTTTGCTTCTCGCCAAATTTGGTGGATATCTTCCTGCCTTCGATGATGCGATAGCGAGCATCCTGCTGCAGCTCACCGATTTTGATGAAAGCTTTTGGCACCCCAATCTTATTCAGCTTACTTACGAAGTCCATATCTGTGAGCAATAAAATACAATCTATATATTCAAGCTGATTCAAAAGCTGCATTAAATTACGATGTGAGGCATCTGCTATATATTCAGGATAATGCATTCAAATTGATTATATATATATATATATATATATATATATATATATATATATATATATATATTTAATATTTAATTTAATATAAATGATCACTTACCAATTCGAAACTGGGCGAGCGCAGGATTATAGCTGTATGTTGGACGGTGAGCTTAAATTAAGGAACACTTTGTTGTAGCACACTCGCAGACTGTGAGATAACTCTACTCGCCGAAACTGTGTTGTTGGAAATGGAGCGATGTCCAGCATCCTCGCGTTTAAATAAACATCGGTGGTGGTGGTGGGGGTAAACATGTCTCGACTTGCTGGACTCGTCTGGGAGCCAGATAAGATAATCACCAGACATCTGCGCGACACATGTGTACGATTATACATCTTAAGGGGGGGTGTCTGGCATGCTAGATGTGCAATTATCAGGCAACCACGCCGCTTTCGTATCTGATTTATGACCCTCATAACATTAAAAGTGACAGGTTTTACATTTGTCGCCCATAAATCAAGCTGCTCCTTTCAGATAGCCGTCTCAAGCAGCTGCGCGACACATGTGTACGATTATACATCGTACACGTGTCTGGATCGTACACGATTATACATCGTGTCTGGCAAGCCAGATGTGCAATTACCAGGCGACCGCACCGCGGGGGCCGCTGGTCTTGTGTGTCGTCCGTTGGGTGGTACGCTGCCTAGCACTTGACCTAATCACCACAATGTAATTACCTGCGCAATTACCCGCAAATTCCACCATCAACCCATTGTTACCGCCCGCGGTAATTGATTAAACCGCGGATCAAAACGCGGATTAAATTAATCTAAATCTCTGCGGGGGTGCGTTGGTCAGCACTTGTCCGAATCACCACAATGTAATTACCTGCTCAATTACCTGCGAAATAATCGCGCAAATAGCCGACGTAATTAGAGTAATTGTGGTCTAAGTACCGCGGATAATTATCCCATCCCGATTATCCCATTAAAACGCGAATCCGCCACTTAAATGATGCAATTACCCGCAAATTCCACCATCAACCCATTGTTACTGCCCGCGGTAATTGATTAAACCGCGGATCAAAACGCGGATTAAATTAATCGAAATCTTCGCGGGGGGTGGGTTAGAACTCTTGTTGCTTAACTACTCCTGTGGTTATGGATTAACATCTACAATGTCAAAATATGCATTGTATTAATTGAACAAATGTAACAAGTTAAACGTCAAAGAAGTTCGGTTATACACACATGTATGAGCATTGTTAGTGAAACAGATGTGGGATCGTCGCCGAAAAAATATCACGGCTGCCAATATAACATGATTTATTACATGATTGGCAGGCGAAAATTGTGTCCGCGGTTAATACACCGTTTACCTATTTATAACCACCGGTGATCATAACACCACCGGTGTTATGTAACAAATGATCCTCAGATTAATTTCTATTCTTAAACTATTGTTATGCATATTCTCGAAAACAATCACGTTGGTATGAAAAAATCTCATAACACAGCTGTTTGATGACGTGCACGCCAGTTTAGAAAAATTAGAGTATATGAACGATTCTATAAAAAAACCCAATTTTACGTCTTCGGAAAAAAACCAAAGAAATCATAGAAAACCCACCCAATATTTTCACTTTCCATCTTCCCGATTATCAAACATTTGTAGGACTATTTCCCTCCAAAAATTTCAACGACATTGCAACCAATCATATTAATGCGTATTCCAGAAATCACCTAGCAACGAACGAATACCACCGAGTATTTGATGCACCATGAAAATACCCGGGTGTTTTCATGGTGCATTAAGTGAATATTTTTCACATTTTAAAAACAATCGGGCTATTAATTATCAAAATACATTTATTGATTTAAATTACAATTCGTATTTGAACAATAACAATTACAGTTATTATTGAAACTGAAATTGCAATAAGTACAGGCTCCACTGAAACCAACGTTTGTTTTAACATCGTCATTTTTGAATTCTCCACGCAGCTTTGCAATTAACTTCTCGTGATGACTTCCATCGACTTTAATTATTTATATCGTGAAATTCCTACCTCGCATGAAAGTTTTGTCGGGAAATAGTCCGCGATATATCCCTCTTGTATGCCATCTGTAATATGTTTTCGAGTGCACGAAGTGCACGAAAATATTCGCGTATTTGGCATGCATGCGGGATATAACTACTGAGTATTATTTCAAATACTCCAATCGTGTAAAAAACGTTATAAGCATGTCGAGCGGTAAGAGTTACCGTTCGGTGAAAAGTAAATTTGCCGAATTAGCTTCGCTCCTCCTCCAAACAATTGTCTTCTAACGGTAACAAACTCTTACTTTATTTAAAATTAAAAACTTAATATACTATTAGCGCCCCCGAAAAGGGGGGCGCTAAGCCAAATAAGTTTGGGAACCACTGAATAGAGTAAAGTTACAGAAATAAACAAATTAGAAATCACTATCAAAGGTACGCAGCGAAAGGAAAGGATTTCGACCCCGATTGCGGGGGAAGAAGAACAATGAAACACACGGAGACAATATTTACAAAAATGGAAATTATTGAACAAGCAAATATAAATTGCAGCCGGCAAACTATCGAGCGTTCAACAAAAATCGACGACGAAGTTGGCATTGGCATTCTGATGTCATGTCTGCACTAAGATCAAATCTGACAGGTCAACATGACAGCCACCGTTGCACGCGTTGCACGTGTAGTTACGACTTGAGATTACCAAAGCCTACTTCAGTAGGCATCGCGGCAGTTGTGCTGCCCCGCCCCCTTTAGGGTGGGGGGAATTGCTCCGTCCAATGGGAGTCCAGTAACGTGGGTTAGGGTGGGGGAAATATATACAGGGTGATCGAATTGGCGCGAAATTCAAAAATCAATATACAGGGTGATCAACATATTAAGTCGTCGAACTTGGTGAGCCGTTTTGGAAACATACAGGGCGATCGAATCGGCGCGAAATTTAAAAATCAATATACAGGGTGATCCAATATGGCGTACATCAAAAATATACAGGGTGATCGAATATACTGGGTGTTCAAGTCCAAGATTGCGACCGGAAGTCAAACATCCGGCCACCAAATAAAAAATGGCGACCGGAAGTGCCACTTCCGGTGTTTCAAAAAGGGCCTTCATGGTACTTAAACGAAAGGTCTCGACGCGCAGATATCGAATCAGAAATAAAAACCATAAATTTACCTGCTCCCAAGCGAGAAAAATGTGAATAACGCGTGCGCGCATGTTATAACGCACTATCAGTGACGTGACGGTAGGGGAAGTGTGTGTCGGCGGGAGCGCTCAGTTTAATGAAGCTGGGTTTCTCATTAACAATGGCGAACAGTGAACTGGTCCTGAAAGGCGATTCGAAATTAAAAATTACAGGTGGCTGCTATCGCCCGGGTGTGTCCCCCATCTAACGAGCGACACAAGTACAATAAATTACAGGTGCCTAGTGATAACCGGGAATACCAACTGTCGTACCAACTTAAATCTTTCGTAATCCCTGTGATTTTGTAATATACGGGTACCGATTGAGAAATAAATTTCGTGTCAATATACGAGGCCGTAAAATATTAAATCCAATATGGCGTGCGTGTGTAAATTCAAGATGGACGACAGCGTAAAATGTACAGGAGGATGGACTAACAGCGTGAGCAAATCCAAAATGGCATGCGTGTGTAAATTCAAGATGGAGTCTAGCGTAAAATGTACAAGAGGATCGACTAACAGCGTGTGCAAATCCAAGATGGTCCGCGTGTGCAAATTCAAAATGGACGACAGCGTAAAATGTACAGGAAGATCGGATAACAGTATGTACAGGGTGTTTAAAATAAATCCAATATGGCAACCGTAAGTCAAACATCCGGTCACAGAATAAAAAATGGCGACCAGAAGTGTCATTTCCGGTGCTGCAAAATAGGCCTTCAAGGTGCTCAAACGAAAGGTCTCGCCGCGTACATCACGAATATGAACTAAAAACTATGACTTTACCTGCTCCCAAGCGAGAAAAATGCGAAAAACGCTGGCGCGCATGTTAAAACGGGCTATCAGTTTTGTGTGACGTTAACGTATGCTGGCAGGGAGGAAGCGGCGTGTGCGTTCTCGGCGGGAGCGAAAATTGTTTGAGAGTAAATATTTAATACGACCTATATTATGTAATATATTAAAATTATTAGTAGGTAAGCTAAGACAGTTCTCCGACGAAATCTCCATAAGGATTACATGGGAGCTTATCAGACGCCGTATACATGCGGTCGGGCTGGTCGTCGAATTCGTCTAAGTCCCTTATCAGCGATGTGTATGTTGGGTTGCCTAACCTCTGCGTGGTCTGGTCGTCGAATTCGTCTAAGTCCCTTATCAGCGATGTGTATATTGGGCTGCCTAACCTCTGCGCGGGAGCCGCCATCTTGAATTTCGGATTACGCGCGAGTTTTGAATTATTTGAATTATTAATTAATTAATTAATTTAATTAAATATTTTTACGGTCTGCCGGGTTCGATCCATGGAACTTCCTGTCGTGTGTGTTTACAAGCCCGAGACGTTACGCAATGCGCTAATCTCGGAACTGATAAGAGTCACACTAAATGTATGTGTTAAATATTATCGCAGGACATCCTGTCGAATTGTGCTGAGGCGCGCGAACTTGTAGCGCCATCTGGCGAACGATTGATAAGAAAAAATTACAGGTGGCTGCTATCGCCCGGGTGTGTCCCCCATCTAACGAGCGACACAAGTACTATAAATTACAGGTGCCTAGTGATAACCGGGAATACCAACTGTCGTACCAACTAAAATATTTCGTAATCCCTGTGATTTTGTAATATACGGGTACCGATTGAGAATTAAATTTCGTGTCAATATACGAGGCCGTAAAATATTAAATCCAATATGGCGTGCGTGTGTAAATTCAAGATGGACGCCAGCGTAAAATGTACAGGAGGATCGACTAACAGCATGTGCAAATCCAAAATGGCATGCGTGTGTAAATTCAAGATGGAGTCCGCGTAAAATGTACAGGAGGATAGACTAACAGCGTGTGCAAATCCAAGATGGCCCGCGTGTGCAAATCAAAGATGGAGGACAGCGTAAAATGTACAGGAGAATCGGATAACAGTATGTACAGGGTGTTTAATATAAATCCAATTGTTTATGTATCTTTCAAATTTTACTTATCTTATAAAATAAAACACAATTTGTAAAAAGATATAAAATGTTTATTATGTTTTACCATTACAAAGCTTGACATATTTGTATAGAACAAGTGCATTAACAACGGAGCAAACAGAGTATCTATACTTATGAACACTGCAACTATCTAACGTTTTAAAAATAATCGGACAATTATGATCTAATTCTAAGTCTATTACATTTCTATAGAAATATCTTAAATATGAGGTCTTTTGGCAACCCTTGACGTAGACGATATCGGCAGGGAATTGATTGAATATATGAGGTAACTCCTGAAGATCAACGTGGCCCCAGCTGTATCGCAGACCGTGATGATTTCGTTCTAACCAGCGAATTTGTCGTTTGTACTTGTCTGGAACTTCGGAGAATCGCCCGAGCGGTTTGAACAGATAGCACACAGGTCTTCCATCATAGGTGAAAACCAGCTCTTTGGGTGTGAATTCGGGGACGTTAAAGCCTTGAACATCTACGACTAATATCTTCTGCGGTGTCAAGCTTTGTTTATGAAGAATATCGTTGGTTGATGCATTGATTCCTGGAACGCAGCTATTTGTTTTTGAAGAACCGGCTCCAATAATTCCCCGACCTTCTTTATACGATTGTCGAATCTCCGCCTGTCGCACGCTTCCCTCATCCAGTTCACTTTGTCAAACCCATCTATCTCTTTTTCCACATTATAATTAAATATTTCAGCTGGTAAATCGAATGTGACGTACTTGGTTATATTAATTTTAAATTAGCTTTCGTACGATCCCGGACAATGGAGTATATTCCACAATAGTATCGTTCAGAATGAGACAATAAGCGCGAGTATTATCCTTAAATGACGACGAAGCTTCCATCTCAAGTCGTAAGTGCACCGTAGATGATTTTACACTTTCGTTTTGCTTGGACACGTCGAAAACAAACATTGCGTAGTCTTTGAATTCAGTAAACGAAAAGTGAGGTTGATTAGTTCGTCCGAAATAACTTTGTTGAAACTGACAGAACATGTTGAACGCTGTTAAATAATCGTTCTTTTGGAAATCTAGATTTAAATGATCATAGGGGTATGATTCAGAATTCAGGAAGACTCGAACGTTTCTAATTTGACAATGATCAAACATTGACGCATTCTCAGCAGCTACTCCTTTTTTATTTTCTTGGAACGCGATAATTATAAAGCGTGGTTTCTCTAAACTACTAGAAGTCTTTACAGCCCAAATGTCGTCCCTAGACTTTTTCATTGCAGGTAATTCATGAAGCTCCCATTTTCGGAATGCAATCGGAATACGTGGATCGTTTTTAATTTGCTCGTACATTTCTAATTTTAACGTATCATTTAATTGGACGTGAGGCACACGCCATTCAATTTTATGTATGTTAAATTTAATCTGATTAACCACAGCAGCAACATCGTCGCATTTGAAACAATTGACATCGCTGGACGAACGCAGCAAAATTAGTTCTTGCTTTACGTTGATAATGAGTTTATTATAATCTTCTGCGAACCCCATTAAACATTTTAGGGGTATAAGTGCAAAGAACTTTTTGTTTGCAAAGTAAGTTTTTACTGCATTTCCCACTGCACACCATCCAGCAGTTCCTAGTACTTTCATGTCATCACCAGAATTGTAAGAAAGATATCCTTTTAAAGTAGTTGTAATTCCCAAGTCCCTTGTTCGGTCAACTTCGACTCCATTTAGTTCATAACGTATTTCCTCGAATAAGAATGCAAATGCATTCGTAACCAACTCAAATGTTTTTCCAGCGGTTAAATTATGTTCAATTGCACCACTTATGTAAAGGAAACTGTGGGCTGGATGTGTGTAAATATCTTGGTTTTGAATTGCAATCCTGATTTCGTCATTATTTCCAAAATTCGATGTTCTAGGCTGATATGTGTGGTATTGATCGTTAACGATACTCTCGTCAAATTGCACTTTATCGAAAATGCTAATTTTGTCCATTGTATTTAATTCTGTAGCCAAGAGACAATAGCTTAGCAATATTTTCACGTGTTATCTCTCCGGCAGCGAAATCAGTTCTGATTCTGTGAGGAGTCCTCTGCGCGTTATATACTATCCCCATCACAGGGTCTTTAACTCAAGCCGAACTAAAATATGTTCACCTCTGAAGTTGATAGGATTCCCTTCTTGATCTACTATTTTAAGTGTAATGGTATCTATACTGTTGCGAGCATTCACAGGCAGATACAGAATATTGCGCGGATCTATGATAATCCCGTAACCTGGGTCTACTGAAGGGGTAAACTCGAATAAAGTATGGGATAATTTATCGTCATAATATGCTCCCGTAACAATGTTGCACTCGATTCTAATAGTATTGACTTTAATTATTTGCACTGGAAGATCGGATCTGTACAGTTTTCCTGCCTTTAAAATTTTCTTTCCGGAGAAACCCAATAGTGTTCCAATTGTTCCTTTATTGGGGGAGAAATCTATATCGAATTACCTCTTAATCTCACACTGAAGAGTATTGTTGTTCGGCTTTAAAGATAAAATGGTGTCAGCTTGTGAAATGTCGATGTTATATTCCTTGGTCAACTCTTGCTGCAGGTACAATTCAAAATCGCGAATTTCGTACGAACCAGTTAAAATATTTATAATCTTGTTATTGCAAATAAATTTACTGTTGATGCCTTCTTCGATATTTGGTATCGAGTTGTATGTATGAAACCCGATCAATTCTAAACAATACTGTCTATTAGAATCTAGATCTATCGGAGGATGATAGTTAACCGAGAGTACGCTGGTTACACCTTGCAGGGTGAAAGTCTGTGACATGACTAAACATATATTGCATACTCTTTATTTATACAAGAATTCTAAACATAAGTGTCCACAGTTGTAGGAATTAAAGTATTGATATTGATCATGATTATATTTGATTTCACAATTTATAAAATATTTCCTTAGCTCTACCGGAGGGGTCAGGTTTCCATAACTGTCAAAATACTTAACGACATTGCCTCTTTTTTTATATGCTACCCAATGCGTGCCATCTCCCCTCAAATAATCCATATTAACAATAGCGGATTCGTTGTAATGGGGTACTGGAGGTAAAGTATTGCGCATAAAGACTCCTCTGAAATATTTTACGTTTTTAGTAAATTTATTCAAGTCGATGTCGGTGAGAGCGCGCTTAGGTAGCAATTTTAACAGTTTTTTGGTCTTTGTTGTTTAAGATAAAGACTCATTCCTCTACGGCAAGGTTTCAGGTACAATCCTTGTCCTTTCTTGCCTAGAGCAATTGCCTCCATCGTCTTGTTATGCCTCTCAGACTCGGACAGTTTTTTGCGGGCTTCACCAACAGAACTTACTGCCTTAGCAATACCCGCAGTTCCCCCAGCCAGCGAACCTAGTGCACTTAAGCCTGCAAACAGCGGTATAAGCGGTAAAAATCCTCCGCGCTTAGGAATTGGTATTATTCGTGGAGTTCGAATTTTCTTCCTTCCTCCAGCATTCTTAATTGCAAGTTTGGCCGCAGAAAGTGCCATACTCGATCCTTCCTTAATACCTCCAGGTTTAGAGATTTTTCTCTTGAATCCGTTCAAACTCTTTCTAGTCTCAGCTACTACGCCGCTCCTTAAGAACGTTTTCTTAATACCCATTCCCGTCTTTCGTTTTATCTTCATTGCAGCTGCAACAGCTAAAGCAGTGGCTTTTTCAACAAGTTTAGAATCGCTTGCTTTTACACGAGCCCACGCAGCCTCCTGGATTTCTTTGTCCGCTCTGTGACGCTCGCTTAAGTTATTTTTAAAGTTTGAATATGCAATGTCGTGACGTTTGCATGCGACGTCTAGAGGGTTTATGCAGGGGTCTCCTCGTTGCAGACGCTTTTGTAGTTTGGTGCCAGGCCCGCAGTACTGGTAACCGTGCAAGTGAGCCTCGAAAGGTAAATTGTTAATACGCGAGTTGATTATTCCCGATCCGTGGTGTGCAGACATTTAAACGATCTCTCTCTTGTCACCAGTATTTATACCATCACACTTGAGAATCGCGTGTCAGTACGATGAGGTTTATTAAACAGAAGAGTTCTTTGACAATTGAGAACATGGATACGTGTATTGGCGGTAAAGGCATAAAACATCGTCACAGTGAACTTTTACCAAATTCAATTCGTGCACTTATATGTGGGTCGTCGAATTGTGGCAAATCAAACGTTATGCTTTCCCTTCTGTTCGAACCGAACGGTTTAAAATTTGAAAACGTCTACATATACTCTAAATCGCTCTACCAACCCAAATATGTCTTTTTAACAAAAGTGTTCAATGAACTTGAAATGGTTGGATACTTTCCGTTTACGGAAAACGGTGAAATTCTAAGTCCCAGTGAAGCCAAAGAAAATTCCATATTCATATTTGATGATGTGGCATGCGATCGACAGGATAAAATCAGAGAATATTTCAGCATGGGGAGGCATAGAAAAGTTGATTCGTTTTATCTGTGTCAGACTTACACGCGCATTCCCAAACATTTGATACGTGATAATGCAAATTTAAATATTTTGTTCAAACAAGATGATCTTAATCTTAAACACGTCTACAGCGATCACGTCGGTACCGATATGAGCTATGAAACATTTAAAAGTATGTGTGCCAACTGTTGGAATGATAAATACGGATTCATTGCGATCGACAAAGATAGTGACATCGATAAAGGTCGGTATCGCAGGGGGTTTGATCAGTATATATTACATGACTCTGAGAAACAGCATTAGTTCACCTTGAGTTATAGAATAAGCCTGTTCATATCAGCCTCTTTATATCAGCCTGTTTATATCAGCCTGTTTATATCAGCCTGTTTATGTCAGCCTGTTTATATCAGCCTGTTTATATCAGCCTGTTTATATCATCCTGTTTATATCAGCCTGTTTATATCAGCCTGTTTATATCAGCCTGTTTATATCAGCCTGTTTATATCAGTCTGTTTATATCAGTCTCTTTTATATCAGCCTGTTTATATTAGCCTCTATATATCAGCCTGTTTAAAAGCGGTTGATTAATATAAAACATAAAATTCGAAAAAAATTATTGGCTCTTAGAGTGAAAAGTTCAGAGGACGATGAAATTTTAAATATAACATATAAACCGTTTATCGGCCCGATTAAAAATTTAATCAATACGCCAACTATAATTTCCACGTCGAATCTGTATCTGCATACACCTCCTACAATTAGTAAGAAGTCTCCTCAATCACTGCAGCATATTTCCAAGCAAATATTCAACTCTGATACGCCTAATATATCGAAAATAACTGATCGAAGATCATCTAACCCCAAACAGCTAGAGATCAGTGCATATAAATACGAAGAACCTCCAAAAGTTCACTTTGCTCCACCCGAAACGTATGAGAGCCTACCTGAAATGACATATTATAATGATAAGGTAGCAGAAGATGCTGATAATGTTTTAGTAGCAGAAGATGCTGATAATGTTTTCAATGAAGAGCCTCAATTCGAACCATTAACCGAGGAAGGAATTTTACAATACTTGGAACAGTATCCTCCAATAGTGAGACCATTGCTTATTGGTTACATAGGAGACGTTAAGAATGTAGCTTTCGATAAATCTACATTTACGGGAGCTGTATATGATATAAACACAAGTTCTGTCACCGTTGGTAATAAAATCATAAACATTGATAGAAATGGGAACATTGAATTAGACGGAAAAGTATTTAAGGGTACAGAAGGATTATTTGAGCTACTTTTTAAGAAAGATCCAAATAATTACACCAAGCAAGATAGAGAAAATTATGTAAATCTTCTGCTTAATTCTAATGCATTATACCGGAATCACGATCCGACGAAACAGTTACAAGGAAATCGCTCTGACAAATATTTGAGTATTATTAAACCCATACTTGCTCGCAGAAAACGTGAAAGACAAAATACGGAACCTCGGTCAATAGCTAACGAACTGTTGGAAGCAGTCGAAGAATCTCAAAACTTAAATCGAAGCATGAGTTGGACTGGTACTTATCTAGCACCGTCAAGTACAAGTGGTGCGGGATTTGATTCCGAATTGTGTGTTGAAAATAAGCCATACCGATACACGTATTGGAATGATCCAAACGAATTGATCGAAAGATTATGGCTACTTCATGCCTCCAAGAATGCTGGAAATAACTCTCACATGAATGAAATCGTGGCCATTGAAGAAGAGCTAAGAGAAGCCAATATAATCTATTAAAATCATTCAGAGAAGTGCCATTTTCGCGATGAGTGTTGACAAGTTCGGTCGATTTTCTCATACGTCGGGCCAGACCTGGGATGCGAGGTCCTCCTGGAGTCGGATTTAGCTTGACCGAAAGAGGAGATTTCGATGTTAAGGGTAAACGTTTAAAACGCGTCAGAGACCCCGAAGAGTTTACCGATGCATCAACCAAGAGATACGTCGATACAAAAATTGATCAGATTAGTGCGCCCGTTGAAAAGAAACTGGATTCAGTTGTTTCAAAATTTGATGAACTAAAACTAAAAAACCAACGCACAATCAGCACATTGAGTGATCTGATAACAAAATGCTATAAAGAAAATCATACACACAGAACAAAAATTGATTCACTCCTACAGGAACTGAAAAAACTAGTGGAGGGAAATAAGGAGAAAATAATCAAGTTAGATGAACTCTATGTGAAGCAAGAAGAATCTCTAAAGGAAAACAAGACGGAATTAGACGTTAGAGCCTTTAACTTTCAAAGACAGTTGGATGAAAACCTGGTGAAAATTAATAATATAAGACCTGAGGAGATGGTACAGGCCACTGGCTGGAAAACATATACCGAGGATATGGATAGCGATAGCAGACATGAGGAAGACAGTTGATATATCTATGGCAGAAATGCGGAATACAGTTGATAAACAATCCAAAGCCCTCGAGAAATTGAACGAAAACGTGAAGAAAAATATACCGGAGCCACTTCAATTTGCGACGTTGATAGTAAATGTGGAGAAAATAAAAGCACAATTGGCAGAAAACCTAACGAAAATTGATATACTTTCTGCACAACAAGAAAAATCTCAGAGAGAAATCGACGAAGCCAATGTGTTGAGGAAACCCGTCAGTAGTATTAGTGGACGTATATAAAGACGTAGGCTACAGCACAAATGCCTCGCAGAGCGAGGCATTTGAGTCATGTCGAATCATGAGTAACATTAAACAGGACGTGGTTACCGAGCTCCACAGACCTGCACGAAAAAATTTTGTCAGACGCCACACGATACTAAAAGGTATCGACGATTTCTGGCAGGCAGATTTGGCTGAATTTCAAATATACTCTCGAGAAAACAAAGGTTACAAATTCATGCTAGTTGTCATCGATTGCTTTTCAAAGTTCCTGTGGACTGCTCCATTAAAGGATAAATCGGGATCGAGTTTGAGCAGTGCATTTAAAAAGATATTTGCTACGGATGGTAGGACCCCTAAAAATTTGCAAACGGATCAAGGAAAGGAATTTTATAATCGTGAGTTTATTTCGCTCATGCACAAACAAGGGATAAATCATTACTCGTCGTATACTACAATTAAAGCGTCGATGGCCGAACGAGTTATTCGCACATTGAAAGATAATCTTTATCGCGCATTCAGTTTGCTAGGGAAATACAAGTGGGTTTATGTATTGAATGATGTCACTTTACAATATAATAACAGGAAACATCGCACTATAGGAATGCGTCCGAGCGAAGTGTCAAGTGATAACGAGACAAAGTTGTTGAACTCGGTGTATTCGCATATAAAAATAGCTGGTGATCGAAAATTCGTCGTTGGGGATATTGTACGAATCAGTAAACAAAAGGCTCTCTTCGAGAAGGGTTATACACCAAATTGGTCAACAGAGCTGTTCAAGATTAAAACCGTGAAAATCAGTCAGCCTGCTGTTTATTTACTTGAAGATATGCATGGCAGCCCAATAAAAGGTGCCTTTTACACTGAAGAGTTGCAGAAAGCAAAGCACTCTGACGTGTATCTCGTGGAAAAAGTTTTACGTAAAAAGGGAAAAAAAGTGTTCGTTAAGTGGCTGGGTCTTGACAAATCGCAAAACAGCTGGATAGATAATACGAATATTTTATAAAAATGGAATCCCTCAACAACATTGGTGACGACGACGACTTGCCGAAGAAGAAAGCAAAGTCTGCTGCAATAAAATTTTGTCCTAATTGTCAACGTTCCGTGAAGGCCACCCACAGACGCAAGAGCGATTCTTCCACACATCTGCTGGCCGTTTTACTATGCATCGCTTGCTGCATTCCATGCATGGCGTACCTCTGTTGTAAACCGAAATCCTATACATGTACTGTTTGCGACACTAGTATTATATAATTATTTTTCTCTATGTACTCTATGTACGGAAATAAATATAACTATTTAATTATTATGATGTTTTATTTTTTATCAAAAAAAAGTACCCTTGCCAGGGTTAGAACCTGGACTGCAACGTTGAGTCTTACCAGTTAGACCACCGGGGCTATTGAACAATAATTACCTGAAAACGATATAAAAGAGGTCTACAAAATAAAAACTCCAACAACAATAATACATAATATAAAATATATTAAGTTAAAACATTGGTTACATTATTATTTAAAGTTGTCACATTATTCACACTGGCATAGAAAAGTTTTAAATATCTCCCGCCATCGCGAAAATGAACATGTTTGAACGGTACAACGAAAAGCCCCATCAGTACAGCGATTGCGTAGATCATGAACCCTACGAATCCAAGGATGGATACCACACATGTGAATTTTGACATCCTAGGCGAATGCAGATTGAACACCTGTAGATTGGATCTGGACCTCCTTCAGTTTCGGTCCGTCCAAAAACGTTGTAATGCATATAACACGGGAGCCTTCTTCTGTAGTGTTGATCGCTCTTGATACTGGGATGCAAAAAATGCCAAACTTTGTACAATTCAAGCCCCTCGAGTTTTCTTATGTACTGTTCAGGGAGATACTTCATGTGTTCGCTATTCAGCTGACTATTGTAGTATGCGTCTATGGCATCATTTACACGCACTATTAAAAGTTCGTCCATAGTCGTTGCCCAGATTAGAAAATGATGCACACAACTGATTTAACTCTTGGTATGCTTCAATATCGCGTTTTAGTCTGCGTATGTTCTCGAAGTGCTGTACAATCTTACGCCGTAATTGTCTCTTCTTGTTCATTGCACGTTCGGGCTGTTTCTAAATCTCGGCCTAACTGATCTCGATTATATATGCACAGTTCCAATATGGCGTCGACGTTCTCGCGGGGAATTGATTCTAAATTGTATTCGGCCGTGTTCAGAATTCTTACGGCTTCTGCGCTATCGCAATTCTTGCTCACACTCAGCACATGCAGGATTCAGTTGTTATAAAAATCGAAAAAGTTTAGCTCCTTCAGTCTGCTCACCCTTTTTTCAACGAGCATCTGCGCTTTGCACAACACATCGAATGTTTTTCTATCCAACATGATTCTTACGCCTTTACTTTCGATGCGGGCCCAAAGCGTTTTCTTTAGATTTGAGCCTAGGAACACGTCGCACCAGCTATACACCTGGTGAAAAGGTTTTTTCTCCTCGTCGGCCTCAACACTGCGTTTTCTTTTACAGGATCTTTTCGTATTTAAATGTTCTTGAATTAGATCTTTGCGACTCATGAGATGGTTCCATTCCGTATGTAGAAATGAAATATGCGTGTTTTTCGAGCCCGATAATCGAACGGCTGGATAAAAGCCTCGGGCGGGGCTGAAGCCTACTGCAATGTGGACGTTTCCTCTCTTGTTCAACGGATATCGGGTCTCGTTCACAAGCCTGCACTCTGATCGTATGCTCTGGTCGAACTCGTTTAAAAGTTCATCGATGAAATCCAATCCGTCGTCGTCATCTTCGCAGTTCGATAGATCAACAACTTCGTTGCTCGATGAAACGTGTGGCGTTTGTTGCTCGACAATTTCGTTGCTCGATGAAAGGTGCGGCTGCATCATTTCATTGTATGTTTCAGGAAAGCCCGGTGTTATGCTGGGATCAAATTCCAGAGCACAATACTTGTTTAAATTGTACCCCAACTTGCGGATTATGAATGCTTCTAGGTCGGTCTGTTTATAGTCTGTACTTGGATTATAATAATAAAGACCCCTTTCTTGCGCCATCTTTAACACTATTATGATTAACTGAATTTAAAGCATTTCATATTGTATTTATACTACTTGAGAATTTTTGGACAACCAATCAGATTAATGTGCGGTTCTCCTCAAGGAAGTGGTATTTTCTGAAGATTTCCTAACGGTTATTCGCTTCCTGCAGATTTGGAATTTAATTAGGCTGATACCAGCTTCCTGCCTGATTCATGCTTCCTGCAGATTTGAAATTTAATCAGGCTGGTTACCACATCCTGGTACTGTTTTCCTTATGATAAGAAAAGTTTTGCTTGTTTAAAAGGAAGGTTATTGGGTAAAATAAATGGTTTTCTAAATGTATTTCAACCTATCGTATGAATGAATGTACGCATGTATAGATGAGCGTAGTAGTAGAATTGAATCTGATAATACTAAACTTGAATCTGTTTTATTTAAATAATATTACCTCGTAAAGTTCTGATGAAGTCATTTAGGTGATTTGTTCCTCTCCACAATATGGCGTTGAAATACATTGGATGACGCAACTGCTAATGAATTTCTAGGCAGTGACTTCATGTATTCGTACATGAAGTCGTTAATTTATTTCACTTTGTAATTCCAATATTCATTATTAACGATAACCAATTTTACAAAATAAAGTCAAACAGTTAAGGTCAGAAATTATAAGTAAAGATACAATAATTATTATATAAAAGATTTGCAAAATTTGAATAAAGTAAATTAAATAAATAATGTCTAATTTGAATGATAAAGCTGAATTTTATTTACCTGTCGCTTGCATAAAAGATAATAAAATAAATAACGTCCAATTTGAATGATAAAACTGAATTTGATTTACCTGTCGCTTGCATAAAAGATAATAAAATAAATAACGTTCAATTTGAATGATAAAAATGTATTTTTGCACTTTCATCTTAAAAGTTGACACTTTACAAACTCTAATCAATGTCAAAAGGTGGCATTTAGCAAATGTTACATTGTTTATTTGTATCCAACCATAAAAGTGGTATCAAATGCATAAAGGAATTTCATGATACGCTGTCATCGAAATACCTGCTGTCAGAACAATAAATCAAATTTTCGCGACACGAGTACATCGACAGTAGTTCATCATGGAAGTGGATGATACATCCGACGCGGAAAGCTGCACACCACCAGATGTAGTAAAGGAAGCAGAGATAGCAAGTTTAGAACTACTACCGAAAAATTCAAGGGTAATATATGAAAAACGCTACCAGGAATTTATCAAGTGGTGTGAATCTAGAACCGTTAGAAGGTATTCAGAGAATACTTTATTAGCATATTTTGCCGATCTTTGCAGAGAATATAAGCCCTTTAACATTTGGTCTATATTTTCAATGTTAAAATGCACCCTCGCTACAAAACATAATGTGCAAATTGGAAAATATAGCAAATTAATAGCTTTCATCAAACAGAATGGCGTAGGATTTATTTTTTAACCTTATTTTTAAATACTATATTGTACTTGTTTACGGTATGACGTGCAAAAAGTTATGTATGTAATGCGTGTGTAAAATAAGCGTTATGGCATTCGTTCAGATGTTTCATGACGAGCCTTCGGCTCGTCACGAAACATCATCTGAACTCATGCCATAAAGCTCAATTTTACACACTTATTACATAAATAACTATTTTTGCACTTTCATCTTAAAAGTTGACACTTTACAAACTCTAATCAATGTCAAAAGGTGGCAGTTGGTGGCAAATGTTACATTGTTTATTTGTATCCAACCATAAAAGTGGTATCAAATGCATAAAGGAATTTCATGATACGCTGTCATCGAAATACCTGCTGTCAGAACAATCAATCAAATTTTCGCGACACGAGTACATCGATAGTAGTTCATCATGGAAGTGGATGATACATCCGACGCGGAAAGCTGCACCCCACCAGATGTAGTAAAGGAAGCAGAGATAGCGAGTTTAGAACTACTACCGAAAAATTCAAGGGTAATATATGAAAAACGCTACCAGGAATTTATCAAGTGGTGTGAATCTAGAACCGTTAGAAGGTATTCAGAGAATACTTTATTAGCATATTTTGCCGATCTTTGCAGAAAATATAAGCCCTCTAGCATTTGGTCTATATTTTCAATGTTAAAATGCACCCTCGCTACAAAACATAATGTGCATATTGGAAAATATAGCAAATTAATAGCTTTCATCAAACAGAATGGCGTAGGATTTATTTTTTAACCTTATTTTTAAATACTATATTGTACTTGTTTACGGTATGACGTGCAAAAAGTTATGTATGTAATGCGTGTGTAAAATAAGCTTTATGGCATTCGTTCAGATGTGACGAGCCGAAGGCTCGTCACGAAACATCATCTGAACTCATGCCATAAAGCTCAATTTTACACACTTATTACATAAATAACTATTATTTACCTGTCGCTGGCGTAATCTTTCAAAATGAATAAATCTCACTGAATCTATATATCTGTGTTTTACTTACCAACAAAAATTACTAACAGACACATTACCCATTAAACGAACCCTATTAAGTTGTCACGATAATGATTTAAAAAATCAAACATAACGTAAAGTACTACCAATAAATCACGAGCCAAATAAATATTACAAATCATGAGAATTTGTATAATACCTGGGTGCATATCGTTACAGCATACAACGAATCTAGTGAAAATGCGGGCAGCTAAGCTCTGCTCATTGTGGTACATATAATTAGCACGCCAGAACTGCAAAAAGATTCCCCAAAAAACGAAACCTTGATACCCCGTTGCAAAGTATGTATTCAGATTTATTTTAGTTAGCTCAAAACGTTCAACATAATTTCCCACGAACCGTGTCATTACGTATTTTATTCAACCGGACCACAAAGGTAGCCCTAATCCATTCAACGTGCGACATAAGCCTCGTACTATTTTTATTTATAAAAATTTGTACGTTCCTTGTATACTTTGTTTTTTAACAATATACTTATTCTAAATATTATATTTTGACATTAGGTTTTTTAATTGTTATGCACAAGAAAATAGAGATTATTAAAGTGATACAGATTTTGATGCTCTCCGCTTCGCGTCGGGCATCAAATATCCGCGGAAGGATATGCTGCACTTTGCTCCCTTCTAATACAAATAGCTATTATGTTAAAATATGCAAAAATATGCTGTAGCAAATAGTGCTCAAAATTGAGTGCAGCCCATTCTTTTATTAGTCGTATGAAAAAAATGCGTATATTTAGTTGCTCTAGTTATTAGCAACCGGCATCACTACCAAAAGAGTCTATGCTGTGGAATGCGTGTAGACTAGGAAACGACTGGTTGTTTTTTATACATTTCAAACTTTTTCTAATCTTTATGCTACTTTATATGCTTATTTTAATGCTTAAATTTTGTGCCTATTTTAAGCACATATTTTGTGAATTTTTTGTGTTTATAAATCCGCACTTTAGTTACATTAAGTACTATATACAGGATGAGTCGGGAGGAACTTACCAAACTGCAGGTGTGTATTGTACACGTGAATTATCCGATTTTCCTTTGTTTTGAAGATATAGTTTCAAATCTTGAATATGCAAATATGGTGTTTGTCTATGGTTTTTGTAGTGGGAGTGCTACAGCTGCTGTTGAAGGATATCGACAACGGTGTCCTCATCAGAAAACTCCGGATAAAAACGTATTTATCCCACTTTTCAACAAACAGTTCGAAACTATAACTTGAAAACAAATGAAAATCGGATAACAACATTTGAGTTTTTTAAATAATTTCACGTGTCCAATACACTCATGGGGTTTGGTCCGTTCCTCCCGAGTCATCCTGTATAATAGGTAATTATATATCAACGATATGAAGGAAAACTCTATCTTTAAGTTGGTAAAGAACCTTAATCTCCGTGGTGACTATATATTTTTTATTTTATGAAGGATTTTACATAACAAAAATAAGTTTTACGATAACAAAATAATTGCGGTATTGTGATGAAGGATATATATGTTAGGTGCCTTAATACGTGCCTAACAACCGTTTATTACTATTCACTAATAGTAGTTAAGCTAGGACAGTTCCATATCACTCCCCGCAGAGATTTCGATTAATTTAATTCGCGCTTTTAATTCGCGGATTTAATCAATCACCGCGAGCAGTTGCAAAAGGATAGCGGCCTCCCCGCGCCGTCATCGCACCGCTACCGTGTTGCCGCTCCCGAGCTACCGCCCCCGCCCCCCTCCCTGGCTGCAGCCGGCGAAGCGACGGTCACCTTAAACGAGCCATGACATGCCAAACACATGTGTAATGCGATCTTTATTACGGCCGGAAATGAAAAATCAAACTCCAGACGCCATAAATATGACAATTTTTAGATTATGAGGCTCAATGGTCAATCGGCGGAGCCATCTGATAATGACAAACACGTGTGTAATCCGATACGTGTTATGAGCAGAATCTATAAACCGTATGAGTATTTCTACAGTATGAGCGTAATAAATCAGACACAAATGGGACATAAATAATAGTGGGGCAGCCTGGGAATTATACCAGACACCATAAACACGTCAATTTTAACATTATGAGGACCACAAATTAAACACAAATGGGACATAAAAAATAGAGAAGGGCGGATGTAGTCTGGCAATTAAAGATTAGCTATCTGACAAACATGCACGTGCTGCAATTAAATTGATACAGCAAATTGTCTGTAGACAGGTTTTTTCGTGTCGGTTAACACGTATGACCTCACACCCCCACTCCAGCGACGGCTATTTAAACGCAAAGCTCCGGACCACGAGCTTCGGCGCTGTGCCAGCTTCGGCGCGGCATATCTATGCCAATGAGGAAGGCCTCCCGTTTCGGGGATACGTACTGAAAGGAGAGGTTTTAGTCAGTAAAAATTTGACACTACCCGCTTGATGGTGCCCTAAAAAAACCACGAAGCTCATTCCAGCTTACACCGAGCAGTGTCGAAGTTCACAGCTAGCCCTTCAAGTTTCTTGTGAATCATCCTCTGTGCCAGCGCAGATCTACTAGTGAGTGTTATTAGTGTTTTTGTTACAAACGCTAATAAAACATTTAAATAAAAATTATTTGTGCGAGCCATAATTTTTAAATAAATAATGATTAAATGCACCATGGAATTATCAATATATCTCTATCCTAGATTGAAAGCAGCGTAGATCAGCCCGCTCGTAACGCTTATCATAATTAAATAGGTGAGTCTGCAATTTTTTTAATTAAATACAGAAACAAATATCTGCAATATTTATAAACATAGGAGATCCGTAAATATAAATTTATCCTATCTTCAGAAATATTAGCTATATCTATCTCACACTGCTAATTTTCACGCACGTCGTCGCAGCGAATTCAAGTATGTCATATGAAAGTTAAATGTAGCGTTGCGCCGACTCGAATAAATGTATTCGCTCATCTCGAGTTATAGATGTATTCGCTCATCTCGAGTTATAGATGTATTCGAATAACTCGAGATATTAATAGCGGCAACTCGAGTTGGCTCGTGTTCAATCACGGGGGTGGGGGGTGGGCGATCCAATGAACATGACTTGAATATCTTTTAATAGAAGCATAATGTAGTCGACTCAAATTAAAAACGGCATTTGTTAATTCTAAACAAAATTTAATAGTATTATTCATAACATAATATATTAGACACCGTTTAAGGCAATAATATAAAAAATGTATAACACAAATATAAAAACAAATATAATATAAAAATAAGGAAACCAAAATACAATTTCTTATAACATAAAAATAATAATTAAAAGTTAATTAAAACCATTCAAAATAAATATAACAATAAATAATAATTCTTATATTTATTGTTATAATTCTTATAATTTCGTTACTACTATTTAGGAAATAACCGAATTAGAATCACGCAATCGACTATTAAGGAACAATATTCGATCAAGTTTCTTCGGGTGAAGTCTATTTCTGTCTTAATTGCCCGGTTTTTTAAAAAAACTCTCTCAGACGGAACTGAAGTAGCAGGAATGCATAAGTATTTGATGGCCATTTTATATAAATCTGGAAAGAAATTTTGATGCAGTTTCCAAAAATCTAACGGATTATGTTTTCTGTCCAGTAGCGGAAGGTGTAAGTATTGTTTCACGGCTACCACAGATTCCGAAACGGAAGCAGTTAAAGAAATATTCTCACCCATTGCCACATTGAAGTTTTCCCATAATTCATCATCGGATTCAACATTTTCAGAATTCGGGGGAGCAGGAGCCAGATTTTTGATCTCGCGAATTGGTTCAGTTTCAGTCGTTTGAATTAACTCATCTATAATCGACTGCATGGCACTCTGCGTTACCTTCAATGCAAAATCCCATTTTTTTGAATCGCCGTTCAAGGAAACACAATTTTGCTACAATACTATTCGTTTCTAAATGTCCTAACCGCCTGTCAAGTACATCTAACCCTTTTTTATTGTAGACTATTTGTAACGGGTAGTTTTCCAGAAAATACCGTTACAATAAAGCGTCAGATACCCCCTCCCCTTTGCCTAACTAGGCTGTCGATCGTCGCGGATTTTCGGTCAGTAGCTAAGTATAACGCGGGTCGAGTGGCTCTGATAGTGCTCGATTGTGACGAGGCATCTGTAATTCAGGACCAAAAGAGCCCACCCTTCGACCCTAAACCTCCGGCGATTCTGTGTGAGTGACCGGAGAGCGGCCAGGTGCCCGAATAAAGCGTTCAGCTCCACCTACTTAAGGTGTGATTTCGTTGCGACGTCCAGCGTTCGCGGCCCGCCGCAGCGTCCAGCCGTCGAGCACTGCTACAATGGTTTATCAATTGCAATGATTTTGTTAACGCGGCTCGTCTTGAAGACGCAACGGCCCGCCGTCGACGGCTACGTCTCGACTGCTCAAAAACAAGTCGAGACGCGAACGCCAGGAGTTTCCATTGTGTGAGCGCATAGTAATTTGGTTTAATATAAACCTAGATAATATCGTCAAACAAAAAATGTCTAAAAAAAATATCTGATATTAATGATGAACTGTTAATTGATCAATTCGTGAATTCCCGTGTTTATACGACCATAAAAATAAGGACTTCAAGGATTGCAAAACTAGCAAAGTATTTGTAAATTGCTTTTTCAAATTTACATGAATGAGAATGAAAATAAAATCAAATTGTTCTTCATTGAGTCTAAAAAAGCCATGAAAATTTTCATCGTAGGCATCAAGATGAGTCTCAATAAGTATCTGTAATATCCTTCTCGGGTCCTAGATCTGTATAGTTTGTGGGTTTCTTTTCATATGGATCAGAATATCATCATCTGCTTCAGCTCCTATCAAAATAAATCCCGCAAAGGTTTCCGGATTCACTTTTGTAAGTACTTTTTATTTCATAACTTTTAAAAACGACTGCCGAAACGCAAACGCCAGACCTTTCTACCAAATCGTGCGATCGTAACGGCTGACCGTCACTGCCGAACGTCGAAGCGGGCCGCGAACGCTGGCCGCCGCAACGAAATCCCACCTTTACACCCACAGCACATCTCGTGGGTGTAAAGGTGGGACATTTCCCTCAGTGCATTCCTTGAGCGAGTTGCGGAATTAAGAGTGGCGCGTAACGTTTCGCCCACACTGTTGTTTAATTCGGCCATTGATTTATTCGCGGGCAAAGCACTGATCTGGTTCCGCGCGATACGATCGGAAGTCACTGATTGGACAGGGCTAGTAATTAAATTGCGAGAGGAATTCCTTAACCCGAGTTATGATGAAGAATTATTTGAGGAGATAAAAAAGCGTACGCAAGGGCCTCGCGAAACTATGGCTTTATTCGTGGCTTGCGTTAACAGCCTATATAATCGGCTCAGCGTAAAGGTGGCGGAGCCTTCGCGATTACGTATGCTGTTGCGTAATATGGCACCGTACTATCAACAACAGTTGGCGCTTCACGAAGTACTATCGATTACGGAATTAATTCGGTTGGGCCGGCGGTTAGATGAAAAACGAGCTGTACTGGAAAAATTCACCCCACCCCAGCAGCGTGTTCACGCCCTTGAACCGGATCTCGCATACATAGATGGGAGCGATGAAGCAGCAGCAGCCACGAGCGTTGGTAGTTCAAACGCCCGAGTTTGTAATACGTGTCGAAAGCCTGGACACTTTGCGCGTGATTGTTTACGTGACGGTACACCCACGCACTGTTCCAGATGTGGAAAACGAGGTGTTACCGACAGGACATGTACAGTCTGCCGGTCGGGAAACGGAAGACGGCACCACTAAAGGGTCGTTTAGTGGAGGACGCCGCCCCGACCCGCAATGCGATTTTATTAGATTTTATTCTAGCGAGCGCGCGAGGCGATGAGCGCCCATATTTAGAAGTCAGTATTTTTGGTTATTCACTGTTAGGATTACTTGATTCTGGAGCTACGCGCACCATAATCGGACAGAAAGGCTGGGAGATCCTTAAGGAACTTAGGTTATCACCCACGGGAAGGGCGACCACCTGTAGAGTTGCCAACGGCCAATCGTGTGAAAGTATTGGGACGTTTTCCCTACCATTTTGCTTGCAGGGCAAGGTAACAGTAATTGAGGCCTTAGTGGTCCCGGCCATTAGCCACCCATTAATTTTAGGGATAGATTTTTGGACAGCCATGGGAATAGTGCCCGACCTCCGCAGTAATTCGTGGAAATTCGCGGTAACAGGCGAGACAGCGGTCGACGTGTCAGCCATTCAGCCTTTTCAATGTTTAAGTAGCGACCAACTGTCACAATTAAATGGCGTACTTGACGATAATTTTAATTGCATGGGTAAAGGGCTGGGTCGCACACAGTCAGTCGAGCACGTGATCACGACTACGTCACCCCCCATTAAGCAACGATATTACCCAGTGTCACTGGTGATGCAAAGGCACATTGACCAAGAACTAGACGAAATGCTAGAAAAGGGTGTAGTGGAGCCCTCGAAAAGCGCGTGGTCGTCACCCATTGTACTTGTACGGAAAAAGGACGAATCATTAATAATAATAATAATAATAAGTTTTATTGTCATCTTAAAATGACTCGTCATTCATAATACATACAAATACAGTAATACAATATCAAAAGTAAAACATGAGATGAACACAACATACAAGCACAAAGCAATCACACGTCCTCCGAATCTGTATATTCAAAAAGCTCCTTCAAGCTGTAGAAGCAACCCTCTAGTAGAAATTGTTTAAGATTTCGTTTAAATGCAATCCGACTAGAGATCTTTTTAATTCTTGATGGAATTGCATTCCACATATGGCTGCCTGCACAGAGCGGTGACTTCTTATATTTGGTGAGGTGGTAGGGCGGAATATAAATATCATTCGCTTGCCGGGTGGCGTAGCTGTGCTTGTCCTCACAGAGTGTGAATTTGGCACGATGTTTGTGCACATAAGTCGCCAGTTTGTACACATAGATGCAACTAAGTGTTAGAACATTCTGACCCCTGAAAACAGCTCTGCAGGTTTCCCTGGGTGGAATATTATAAATTATTCTTATGACCCTTTTTTGCAGTACGAAAACGCGTTGCAAATCCCTGCTCTGACCCCACACCAGTATGTTAAAACTCAAGAATGGATATACAAGAGCATAGTAAGCAGTAAGCTTTCTTCTAGTTCACGTTTCAAATTTATAATAGCAAACGTGGATTTTGCAACACGTGAGCAGGTATTTTCAATGTGTTCACCCCAGTCAAGATATTCGTCCACAATGACGCCCAATACTCTAGCATTTTTGCTTAGTCCGAGGTGTTTGAAACACTGACTTTCGTATAAGTTTGCAGAATTGTTTATATTCCTGAAGTATGTAACGGTTCGAACCCAGGTGTTGTACAAATTCTCATAATTTGTAATATTTATTATTCATTGCATTTATTTAACTGCAATCCATCCTTAAATGCAATTGGATGCATTTGATTTCTTTAACTGCATATTACATGAATTCTTATAATTCAAGTAATTGATTTGGCTCGTGATTTACAAATTCTCGTAATTTGTAATATTGATTTGGCTCGTGATTTAGTGGTAGTACTCTACGTTATGTTTGATTTTTAAATCAAAATCGTGATAACTCAGTTTGGTTCGTTTTATGGGTAATGTGTCTGTTAGTAATTTTTGTTAGCAAGTAAAACACAGATACATGGATTTCATATGATTTATTCATTTTAAAAGGTTATGCAAGCGACAGGTAAATAAAAGACAATTTTGTTACTCTAATTGGACGTTATTTATTTAGTTATATTTATTTAAATTTTGGAATAGATTTGTTTAATAATTATTGAAAACTTATTATATTCTTTGAATTTGAATGATTTATTTTATTTTGAAAACAGAGTAACTTATTAACACTACGGTTGGAATTACAAAGTGTTACTTAGCGACTTCATGCACCACAATCTTCAAATTGTGAAGAGAAGGATATCTGATACATGTCACCACTGCATAGAAATTCATTAGCACGGTGCCTACCAATGTATTTCAACGCCACCTTGTGGATAGGAACGCATCACATAACTTCACATTAAAGTACTTCAAGCGATTCCAGTGCTGCAAGCACCAAATGTGTCCTCATTCGCAGATATTGCTAGTATTCGCGTTTACCAACACTATCAGCCATGTGATCGTAAAAACTTTAATAGGCATTGTTATTCAAAATTGATTATAGATTAGTATGATAAAGCTCTATTCTACTTCTACTTTTATATCTACTTAAGCACATACAAACATTCGTTTCATTCATTCATAATTCTGAGATTTCGTGAATATCGGAGGGCTGAGCAAGTTTAATTATACGATTTAATTACAAATATCATTGAATTATTTATATCGAAATTATTAAGTTATGTTCCCCTGACACAACTTTTTATTTAACTACCGATTGATTAATGAGGCCACACTGTTTATCAAATGTTTGCGACGAGAAAAGGAAGGCATATTACAATATTCTCCTGTCAGTACGAAAATATTGTCAGGACAAGGTATAAAATGCAGTTAGGGTCAACTCCGCAGTGGCGTGAGGCTCCCTACATTTCATACCCTTATTAAACTTCGTTCATTACCAGCGGCAAGGCGCGGTAATATCACTAGATAGGTTACATTATTATGGATAAATTACTTTAGAATTGTTAGTGTGAAAAGATGTTTGATCAAATGTTGTGCGATAGCGGAAAGGAAGGCATGTTACAATATTCTCCGGTCAGTACGAAAATATTGTCAGGACAAGGTATAAAATGCAGTTAGGGTCAACTCCGCAGTGGCGTGAGGCTCCCTACATTTCATACCCTTATTAAACTTCGTTCATTACCAGCGGCAAGGCGCGGTAATATCACTAGATAGGTTACATTATTATGGATAAATTACTTTAGAATTGTTAGTGTGAAACGATGTTTGATCAAATGTTGTGCGACAGCGGAAAGGAAGGCATGTTACAATATTCTCCGGTCAGTACGAAAATATTGTCAGGACAAGGTATAAAATGCAGTTAGGGTCAACTCCGCAGTGGCGTGAGGCTCCCTACATTCCATACCCTTATTAAACTTCGTTCATTACCAGCGGCAAGGCGCGGTAATATCACTAGATAGGTTACATTATTATGGATAAATTACTTTAGAATTGTTAGTGTGAAACGATGTTTGATCAAATGTTGTGCGACAGCGGAAAGGAAGGCATGTTACAATATTCTCCGGTCAGTACGAAAATATTGTCAGGACAAGGTATAAAATGCAGTTAGGGTCAACTCCGCAGTGGCGTGAGGCTCCTTACATTTCATACCCTTATTAAACTTCGTTCATTACCAGCGGCAAGGCGCGGTAATATCACTAGATAGGTTACATTATTAGTATGGAATTGACTTTGGAATTGTTAGTGTGAATTACATTTGATAAACTTGTGTTATATATTCACCTGAGGAATTAATGTTTAAAGTATATGAGTCGTCGTCGGACAGCGTGACGTTCTGTCTCGATCGGTACATCTAACTGGCTCCGTTTGAGTTCCGCACTTCTATTTATACTGTTATACTGGTCCCCCACTTTTTACTCTTCTTCCCCCGTCCTATGATAATTTTGCTTACCGCTGCAAATTGACGCCTTCCCATACGTGTCACCGAATTACGCAATCGCCGTTTCGAGTTCCCGTCGTATTCCCACGACCTATTTCTCTGTGTCATCATTTTGATCGTGTGCTTATTTACATTTGCCCAAAACTACGAAGTCAGCAAAATGAACGTACTCGCTTGGGCAACGCGTCGTCGGCCGCGGCCTGCCATGATATTTACGCAGTTTTGTTCCGACTCGTAAAAGTATGGATTTTAATATTATTAGGTTCTTACATTCGCCCCATTTCGTTATTCGTTCTAAAGTGATTAAAAATTGCTAGAAATGAAAAACGAAAATACCCCTATTTTTTTTTTTTTTTTTTTTTACACGACAAATAGGCATACCCCTTAAATCTTAACAAGTCACGAAATTCAAATTAGTGATATCGACGTAATTCATATTCGTACACATGCATATTCATATCATTAATCACGTAACATGCTTTCCATACACGTACTGGATTCTGTAACAAATTCAAAGAAACAAACAAACGAAAAATCAAAACCAACAGCATAGGCGCCAAATAAAATACCAATATTATTTAGAGTCCTTTTAGTAATGTCTCTTCTTCTTGGGGCGTCCCCCATTTGTTTTACCTCCGCACACTAAACCGCAATCGCATCTCACGATCGAAAACACTATTCGCGCACCTCATTTTACCCGCTTTCTTCTTTGATGCTGCTGGCAATGTTTTTGCAATGCAACTTTGCAATTGCTGGGTTGGGCTGCCTGCTGTATACAGCATTGCAATTGTTGTGTTGGTCTGTCTGCTATGTTGTTCTCCTAGAAGTCAGGACATTGGATGGCTTTCGTCCGAATCTCCCCATCTAGTTGTCTGCAATTGACTGCCTATGGAACAGGTTGGCACCCCGTCTCCAATAATTGGTCATGTCTGCTGTTATCTAAACAATTATTGCATTTCGAATTAGTTTGATAACTCCATGTTGAGGCTAAATATCAAGTTTTTATGCAATTGTTATATAATCAGTCATGATTACATGTATGTATATGCAGATACAGATGCAGATACACATATTTTTGATCCAATAAACTCAAACATCATCGATAAACAAAAGTTTTCTTTGGTAGAATTATACTAACCTTTATTGACACCTTACTTTAACCTTAAAATTCTGTAATGGCAACCTAGTGCCAATGACTTGCTGTTCTGTCGCCCCTATCCCAGAGTTCCCTGTAGTTACATGGCATCCTGATTTGTCACCTCCATCCTAGAGTTCCCTGTAGTTATATGGCATCCTGGTTTGTCGCCCCCATCCGAGAGTTCCCTGTAGTTATATGGTATCCTGGTTTGTCGCCCCCATTCCAGAGTTCCCTGTGTATACTGTATCCCGGTTTGGCGCCCCCATCCCAGAGTTCCCTGTGTATATTGTATCCCGGTTGTTACTTACATGAAGTTGCGTTACTATATTCGAATTAAAAAAATCTTATTTGGTCAGCCCGTGAATATTTATATTTATTTATTTAGATTTATTGACACTGCAATGTTTCTAAAAATCAGCATTTCCATTATTGATGCTATTATTATTATTATTATTATTTCAAACTGTCTCAAGTTATATTTAGCTTCAAATATAACAACTTGCTCTTTCATGTCATATTAAGGATGCATTTGCTGTTTAGCTCTTAAAACTTATTAATATAGTTATAAGATATGTTGCTTCAAAGATAATCCAATATATTGCTATGGAAATATTTTTAAAAAATGTAGGTATTATAACATGTTCTTTGTATGACAAGCAATATTTTGTGTATATACAGGATGTTTTCGAAAAAAACACTAACTTCTCCCTAGAGGGCACAAAACATCTTCATTTTAGGGAAAATATATACTAATTGTCAACACTGTATTTTGATTCACAGTGCTAATTATTGCAAATAAAATTCCAAACTTTAGTATTCTGAAACGAGTGAATATAGTTCATCCGTTTAGTTATTAAAGGCGGTAACATGGCATAAACTTAAGTGACAATAATTTTGTTGATGTGGAACAAAAGAGTTTGAAACCAATTATTATATTTTGTAATTACACTCAAGTAACAATGTAACATTGACAGATTTTATTATCATAAAATTATATTGTCAGAGCATGCCATGTTGCCAATTCAACTAACTCCCTGAGTACGTGCCATCTATAAGCCGCAAATGAATAAACCGGAACCCCGTCTGTTTTAAACACCCTGTATATATATATATATTTCTTTATTTGAATCTATTGCACCAACTTCATAAGATTGACAATAATCAGTTATGCAATAATATTATTGCTCTCATTTAATCATATTCATAGAAAATTGAAATCGTTTTCTAAATCTGTTTGCCTTTATTTAGTGTTTTATAAATTAATATTGTCATTCCATCAATATTTCACTATTTATATTATCTATTAATACCCCGACAATACTATTTCGATTTTTATTAAATTCTAGAAAACAATGATAAAATATTTTAGTGAACATTTCTCAACTCTTCCATATCTGTACGTATACAACAAATGTTTCGATATCAGTTTCTACACTACTTTAATCCAATAGCTCTACCATACAATTGCTACGTCAATGCAAATTATTCATACCAACAAACAAAATCATACACATTCCTTATATACCATACGTAACACAATCACTATATATACTACCAGCACAAAACTTTTGCCACCAATTCTCCAAGCAAGCCTCTACAGTACCCAATATTGCCTTGCTACCAAACATGCATATCTATTTTATCATTAACTGATATCAAAACACCTTTCATATTTTATTCCAGACTTTTTCAAATAATTTTGAAATTATTATATGAAGTTAAACTGAAATATCTCCAACCGTTCCTTTCCCGCACTCAATATTTCTTTTGTTTAAACTGATAATATATGTTTATTTTTATAAAATGTTTTAACCTTACCATTTTATTTTATGAATTTATTCAATTATCCTGACCTCTCTTTGAAACAACACATCCATAAATACAGTCAGATAGCTGTTCAAATGTACCCATAACTTCTGTCAAACTGGTTTTACTGAACTGGAGTAACTTTAAAATTACTATTTCCATTTAAATGTTCAATAATAAAATGTTAAGAATTTTTTTTCTTTCAATAACATTCCATGCATCGTCATTTTTATGCAAATTAAATTTTGAACGTGACTGAATTCTAAATGAAGATCTCATCCTTAATGGATACCTTTAGATCAATTACGGTAAATGCTATTTTGCGATATTTGCTGCCAACTTGTTATAGACCCTCTTACGTGTACGAAGCTCTTCTGTTCTCCTGTTCTTTTCTGAGAAATTATATAATTATTCGACATACATTCCGTGCTTTCGACTGTTTACTTATAACGCCTCTATTTCCAAACAAATTTACTCTTTTGTTTTCAATTTTTATGTATTTTATTATATATATATATATATTTTTTTATATTTTTATTTCTTTTCTGTTTTTTCTTTACTATTTTTTTTTTAAATATTTTTTTATCTATCATTCCTTCACCCTTAAATTTACACTCTCGCTCGCACTTATTCCCTATTTATAATTAATATCTGTTTACTAACAATGGTTAATTACCCACAGACACATTTTTTTAATAAACCCATATCTTGGTCACTAGACAACAATGTGGTGTAATGACCAGAAAAATAATCCTGGTCACGGCACCAATGTAACGGTTCGAACCCAGGTGTTGTACAAATTCTCATAATTTGTAATATTTATTATTCATTGCATTTATTTAACTGCAATCCATCCTTAAATGCAATTGGATGCATTTGATTTCTTTAACTGCATATTACATGAATTCTTATAATTCAAGTAATTGATTTGGCTCGTGATTTACAAATTCTCGTAATTTGTAATATTGATTTGGCTCGTGATTTAGTGGTAGTACTCTACGTTATGTTTGATTTTTAAATCAAAATCGTGATAACTCAGTTTGGTTCGTTTTATGGGTAATGTGTCTGTTAGTAATTTTTGTTAGCAAGTAAAACACAGATACATGGATTTCATATGATTTATTCATTTTAAAAGGTTATGCAAGCGACAGGTAAATAAAAGACAATTTTGTTACTCTAATTGGACGTTATTTATTTAGTTATATTTATTTAAATTTTGGAATAGATTTGTTTAATAATTATTGAAAACTTATTATATTCTTTGAATTTGAATGATTTATTTTATTTTGAAAACAGAGTAACTTATTAACACTACGGTTGGAATTACAAAGTGTTACTTAGCGACTTCATGCACCACAATCTTCAAATTGTGAAGAGAAGGATATCTGATACATGTCATCACTGCATAGAAATTCATTAGCACGGTGCCTACCAATGTATTTCAACGCCACCTTGTGGATAGGAACGAATCACATAACTTCACATTAAAGTACTTCAAGCGATTCCAGTGCTGCAAGCACCCAATGTGTCCTCATTCGGAGATATTGCTAGTATTCGCGTTTACCAACACTATCAGCCATGTGATCGTAAAAACTTTAATAGGTATTGTTATTCAAAATTGATTATAGATTAGTATGATAAAGCTCTATTCTACTTCTACTTTTCTATCTACTTAAGCACATACAAACATTCGTTTCATTCATTCATAATTCTGAGATTTCGTGAATATCGGAGGGCTGAGCAAGTTTAATTATACGATTTAATTACAAATATCATTGAATTATTTATATCGAAATTATTAAGTTATGTTCCCCTGACGCAACTTTTTATATAACTACCGATTGATTAATGAGGCCACACTGTTTATCAAATGTTTGCGACGAGAAAAGGAAGGCATATTACAATATTCTCCTGTCAGTACGAAAATATTGTCAGGACAAGGTATAAAATGCAGTTAGGGTCAACTCCGCAGTGGCGTGAGGCTCCCTACATTTCATACCCTTATTAAACTTCGTTCATTACCAGCGGCAAGGCGCGGTAATATCACTAGATAGGTTACATTATTATGGATAAATTACTTTAGAATTGTTAGTGTGAAAAGATGTTTGATCAAATGTTGTGCGACAGCGGAAAGGAAGGCATGTTACAATATTCTCCGGTCAGTACGAAAATATTGTCAGGACAAGGTATAAAATGCAGTTAGGGTCAACTCCGCAGTGGCGTGAGGCTCCCTACATTTCATACCCTTATTAAACTTCGTTCATTACCAGCGGCAAGGCGCGGTAATATCACTAGATAGGTTACATTATTATGGATAAATTACTTTAGAATTGTTAGTGTGAAACGATGTTTGATCAAATGTTGTGCGACAGCGGAAAGGAAGGCATGTTACAATATTCTCCGGTCAGTACGAAAATATTGTCAGGACAAGGTATAAAATGCAGTTAGGGTCAACTCCGCAGTGGCGTGAGGCTCCCTACATTCCATACCCTTATTAAACTTCGTTCATTACCAGCGGCAAGGCGCGGTAATATCACTAGATAGGTTACATTATTATGGATAAATTACTTTAGAATTGTTAGTGTGAAACGATGTTTGATCAAATGTTGTGCGACAGCGGAAAGGAAGGCATGTTACAATATTCTCCGGTCAGTACGAAAATATTGTCAGGACAAGGTATAAAATGCAGTTAGGGTCAACTCCGCAGTGGCGTGAGGCTCCTTACATTTCATACCCTTATTAAACTTCGTTCATTACCAGCGGCAAGGCGCGGTAATATCACTAGATAGGTTACATTATTAGTATGGAATTGACTTTGGAATTGTTAGTGTGAATTACATTTGATAAACTTGTGTTATATATTCACCTGAGGAATTAATGTTTAAAGTATATGAGTCGTCGTCGGACAGCGTGACGTTCTGTCTCGATCGGTACATCTAACTGGCTCCGTTTGAGTTCCGCACTTCTATTTATACTGTTATACTGGTCCCCCACTTTTTACTCTTCTTCCCCCGTCCTATGATAATTTTGCTTACCGCTGCAAATTGACGCCTTCCCATACGTGTCACCGAATTACGCAATCGCCGTTTCGAGTTCCCGTCGTATTCCCACGACCTATTTCTCTGTGTCATCATTTTGATCGTGTGCTTATTTACATTTGCCCAAAACTACGAAGTCAGCAAAATGAACGTACTCGCTTGGGCAACGCGTCGTCGGCCGCGGCCTGCCATGATATTTACGCAGTTTTGTTCCGACTCGTAAAAGTATGGATTTTAATATTATTAGGTTCTTACAAGTATATGCAGGTAGTCTTGTTTAAATTTATTAATAGCATATTTTTATTACACCAACTTTTGAATTGGTTTGTGACAGATATTACTTTATTTTCGAGCTCTAAAGCACTGTCAGCCTCAATTACAAAAGACGTATCGTCTGCATACAATGTCACTTCTGCATTTTCAATATGTTCCGTCAAGTCATTCATGAACAATATGAAAAGCAGTGGGCCGATGACGGAGCCCTGTGCCACACCCAGCAATAGCTCGAATTCGCCTGACATTTCTCCATTACAACTGACAATCGATCTTCTGCCTGCTAGGTACGAACCTATCCAATCATTTATAGGATACCGCAGACCCAGAGATTCTAGTTTAGAAATAAGGAATTCATGGTTAACAGAGTCAAAAGCTGATGCTAAATCAAAGAACAACGCTATGGCATGTTTGCCTCTGTCAAGCTTATCATTAACAGACTGGACAAAGTCCACCATTGCAGTCTCAGTAGATCTGTCAGGCAAGAAGCCATGCTGGCTGTCAGCAATTAGGTCAAGCGACAGTAGGAAACCCATAAATTTATTGCATATCGCCTTCTCAATTATTTTTGACAGGTGACTTAATAGGGTGATTTGTCGATAATTTCCTACAACTTTTGGATCTCCCTTCTTGAGAAGTGGAATAATTTTCCCCATTTTTAGCTGGCTAGGGAAAGTACCTGTGGATATTGACAGATTTGTAATATCTGCCAATATTCCAGATAAGACGTAATTGCAGTGCTTAATTAGTTTGAGAGGAATTTCGTCAAGACCATTAGAGAATTTGTTCTTCAAATTTAGAATAATTTCTGAAATTTCAGTTGCAGTTATTTCAGCAATGTAAAGTGATGTATTTATATGTGCCGACGTGGTGCATCGCAAAGGTGGGTTTTTGCCATAGTGGCTATGTATTTTATTATTTACAGAGTCCCCGAAATGGGCCGCAAATGTATTGCAGATAATTGTGTTGTCTACAATTTCCTCCTCGGACTCATTTACTAAGGTAATTTTATTGACTTTGGGCTTACAATTGCCTGTTACTTTTTTTACAATATTCCAATAGGTCTTCGATTTATTGTTTGATTCGCTAATTAGACGTTTATTACTTTCTATGTTGTGCTCTTTCAACTTTGAGAGAAATTCCTTTTTTAGATTATTGAATGATTCAGTACTTTCTGAACTTTAGGTTTTTGTATTCTGCTGCAAGCTGCTCATATAACCCTTTGAAAGTTTTGTGGCGGTCAAAACTGGTCTTTTGTTTAGGACAACATACGTTAAGACACCAGTCAAATAGGTCAAGAAAATCGTGAACATACTCATTTACATTTACATAGTAATCATTTAGGTCATAGAAACGCATGAAAGTATACGCGAATTCATTCATGGTCCGTTCGTTGAGGGTTCTACGGAAGCAAGTGATTACTTCAGCCGGTTGCTCATTTTCCGTTGATATTTTGCAGCTGAATACTTGACTGTTGTGGTCAGAGATGCACATATCTAAGACAGTACAGGTAGTACGTGATTTTATGTTTGTTATAATATAGTCTAGCTGCGTCTTTGAATGGAAATCCAGTCTGGAATCTATGCGCGTAGGCTGTTTTACCAGCGAACACAGATCGAACGACAAAATTAAGTCATGTAGAGCTTTAGTATAACCGTTCCGAGAGTTGAGGCCATCTACATTCAAGTCGCCAGCTCGCACCACATTTTTAAATGTCAGCACGGAATAGTACAGGACAAGCGCTAATTTGTCTAAGAATACGTTAAAATCCCCTTCGGGAGGGCGGTATACACAAATAATACAAGTATTTTTCAAGAAACAGGCACCTGATAGTTCGATACACATTTCACTTGAGGTCTGTTTAATAAAGTCAATTTCATTGTAGTATTGAAGTTCATCAGACTTCACTACCTCCATGCGCATGGTGCAATCTGGTGAAGCACGATACTGGGAAGTAATTGTCGATACACGTCACACTTTTCTGAGTATCGGTAAGCCAGTGCTCGCTGATACATAGTACTGAAGGCGATAATTCTTCGTTGGTTAAAGCTACTTTTAGCAGTTGCGTCTTGTTGGCCAGTCCACGAACATTGGCGTGTACTATCTGGAGATTGTTTATTTCTTTTTGTTTGACGGGCTGACGTTCGAAAAATTTTCGTTACCCTTATTAAAGTAGAAGCGTTTCACAGCTGCACCTTCTGGCCAAATTCCTGGCGTGTATACATCTTCGAGGTAACTGATAGGAAAATTCAGATTCTGTGTCGACTTCCGGCAGTTAAACAAAGTTTCTGACAAAGACGCATACCCCCTTCCCTACGTGACTGATACCCTAGACAAATTAAGGGATGCGAGATATCTGACGTCATTAGATATCAAATCCGCGTACTGGCAAATACCTCTAGCGGCGCAGTCGAAGCAATACACGGCGTTTACTGTACCTAGACGCGGTTTATTCCAATTCACCCGGATGCCCTTTGGGTTACATAACTCGCCAGCAACTTGGCAACGCTTTATAGATCGAGTCATTGGAGCTGATCTAGAGCCACATGTCTTTGTGTATCTCGACGATGTGGTAATCGTTACGCAAGACTTCCAGGATCATACGCGAGTCTTGAGCGAACTGCTGAAGCGACTTCGTGACGCGGGCCTCACCCTAAATCGCGAAAAATGTTTATTCTGTCGATCAGAATTAAAATTTCTTGGATATGTTGTCAACTGCAACGGACTGCAGGTTGACCCTGACAAGGTGGCGGCGATATTAAGTATCCCTACGCCCACACGCGTAACCGACGTACGCCGTATTATCGGCATGGCGTCCTGGTACCGCCGCTTTGTCCCTAACTTTTCTGAAATAACGGTGCTCTTGACGAATTTATTAAAGAAAGGGCGAATTTTTAAATGGACTGAGGAGTGCGAGGGTGCTTTCAATTCAACCAAACAGTACCTCGTATCTGCCCCGATTTTGACGTGCCCGGATTTTTCTCGCCCTTTTACTGTGCAAACTGATGCATCTCAGTTTGGCAATGGCGCGGTTCTCACACAGGAGCACGCTGACGGTGAGCAAGTGATTTGCTACCTGAGCCGTTCGCTATCACGCACCGAGCAAAATTTCAGCACCACCGAACGTGAGTGCTTAGCGGTGTTGTGGGCGATTGAGAAGTTCCGCCCTTATTTGGAGGGTTCGCGGTTTACAGTGATCACTGATCACTATTCATTAGTATGGCTCAACAATTTGAAGGACCCCACCGGTCGCTTGGCGCGATGCGCGGTGAGGCTTCAACAGTATGATTTCACAGTCAAACACCGGAAGGGTAAGGACCACGTAGTGGCCGATGGTTTATCGCGCGGGGTACCGTTGATTGCGTCAGTGGAAGCCCGAGCAGCAGACAAATGGTACACGCGGATGGTAGCCAATGTTCTGAAAGACCCACTGACTTTTGAGCGGTGGCGGGTCACCGATGGTAAATTGTTCAAGCACGTACAGCACCCGTATCCCGAATTACTCGCAGGGAACGAGCAGTGGAAGCTTGTCGAACCCAGGGACGAGCGCTTGGTCGTACTTGAGAAGGCCCATGCGGTGCCTACATCCGGCCACACCGGTGTATACAAAACGTATAACCGGATGCTTCAAACCTTTTATTGGCCAAGGATGAGGGCCGACGTGGTAAAATTCATCAAGCGGTGTAAGGTCTGCGCGGTAACTAAGCCCGAGCAGCGGAGACCTGCGGGTTTCATGGTCAAACGCGTAGCCAGCACTCGCCCTTGGCAGACAATCTCCACCGATCTTATCGGACCCTTGCCCCGGTCAACGGGTGGCTTCGCCTATATTCTTGTCGTAGTCGATACTTTTAGCAAATTTTGTTTGACGTTTCCCCTACGGAGCGCGACCGCGGCTGCCGTAGTTAAGAATATAGAGGACCACGTTATTTTATTATTCGGAGCGCCCGAGGCGGTGATCTGCGGCAATGGCGTACAGTTCCGTAGTCGCGAGTTCAGGCGCCTGGCGGAGCGTTACGCGTTTAAAACGTCGTATACGGCTAATTACCACCCCCAGGCAAATCCGAGAGAACGCGTCAACCGGGTGATCAAAACCATGTTGACGGCTTATATTTCGGATAAACAGCGAGATTGGGATGCCTATCTTCCGAAAGTGACATGTTGCATTCGAACCTTCCGTCATGAGGTTACGCAACTGACTCCCTACTTTATCAATTTCGGGAGGGAAATGTCACTGACCGGTGATGAGACAGCACTCATGCATCAGGACCCGCCCACGCAAAACGTGAATGACTACGTTGCACGCGCGGGACATTTAACGCGAGTGTACGAAGACGTAGCCCTACGATTACGTAAGGCAGCCACGCAACAGAAGCGTACGTATGATTTGCGGAGGCGGCCAATAGAGTATTTGCCAAATGAGATGGTCTGGCGCAGAAACTTTGCGTTATCCAATGCTTCCAAATATTATGCGGCGAAATTAGGCCCGAAATTTATCGGCCCGTTTGTAATCCACAAACGCTTATCCCCCTGGACGTATCAGTTAAAACATCCAGATGACGGAAGATTACTCGGCTGTTGGCATACTAAGGACTTAAAGCCTGGTCCTAGTTATAATGACGATGATAGCGAACCCCCGAATTATTGAGATATGAGAGCGCGATCAGGAAAAAGTGGCAGTAGTCATTGACCACTTTTGGTTAGAATTATAAGTTTTTTTTTTGGGTTGGGTTTACTTCTGCTTTTCTACACTATCCTATACTCTTATTTTTCTTCTTCTTTTTTTTTGGGGTAGTTAGGTTAGCTATAGGTTAGGTTAAGCTTTGAAATGTCTATTTTCAGTCTCGTTATTTCCTTCTTTATCAGCAGTGACGTACTGTCTGACCTTCTTCTCTCTTTTCTTCCTTCCGAGTTAGGTAATGACGATTATTGCCGCGAACCGAAAAATCTAGGGCGATCTATCTTTTGTTTTTTTTTTAGGAAAGGGTGGAGTTTGTAACGGGTAGTTTTCCAGAAAACACCGTTACAATAAAGCGTCAGATACCCCCTCCCCTTTGCCTAACTACGCGCGTCGATCGTCGCGGATTTTCGGTCAGTAGCTAAGTATAACGCGGGTCGAGTGGCTCTGATAGTGCTCGGTTGTGACGAGGCATCTGTAATTCAGGACCAAAAGAGCCCACCCTTCGACCCTAAACCTCCGGCGATTCTGTGTGAGTGACCGGAGAGTGGCCAGGTGCCCGAATAAAGCGTTCAGCTCCACCTACTTACACCCACAGCACATCTCGAGGGTGAGTCATTCCCTAAACTCCCTTCTCTTTCTGGTGGTATTAATGCCCCACCCGGGTTACCTAGGGTAGCCCTCAGGCACGCGATAACACCTAGAGGCGGCAGGCCACGGCGTATCAGGCCGATACTCGTGCGAGTCCTAGGCGGACGACCTTTTCTTTTTCTTTGTGTTTATACTTTTATTTTGTGTGATTACTGTTATGGTAAATAAAGTACCTTTTTGCCAAGCAACGCTTTCTGGGTTTCGTGCTTTCCCCGGAATCCTTCCCCTTCACCTCGTTAAGTAAACCCAGTGGAGCCACCCTCAAACTTTCCGGATATAGTGGACCGTCACGCCATTCTCCACTGCAGCGAGCCAGGGCCGAGGTGGGCGTAGGTTTTACCCAAAGGGGTTGGATTCCCCATTACTAACAAGGCAAAAAAGTGGGTGCGATAAAAGAGCGCAGGGTGATTTAGAGAGGGAACCCGAAAAACAATTTAGAGGGTGACAGATTTTGGAGGCCAACGTGGGGCTATAGGCTAAAAAGGGCCAACCCTTTCTTCAAAAGGGCGCGCGGTCAAGTAGTGTAGTTTTATTTTTGGTTCTCTCGCTCAATCTCTTCTCTTACTCTCTGCCCTCTTACCACCATCCCGGTAACAGTAATCAAAACAGTAATCAACGCGGGTCACTCATTAGTTTAACTTGAAACGGTGGAGCGTACAAATATAGTTCGGCGCGCCCAAAGCGCCCGGAATTGCGATAAACTCGAGTCATTTCTTTAGCCCGAGCGCGAAGCTTTGTGAGCGTCGTATAGAATTCCTATCTTTCTTTTTTTTTGTGGCCCCAGCTGGCACGCGTTTACTATGGACGAACGCACGGAGGTCAATCGCCTCAGCCAGGAGGAGCTAATCTATGAATTAGCGTGGCGCGGAGCCACTGAAACTGGCACAGTTGATACGATGCGCAAGGCCCTTCGAGCCCTTCTACGGTTAGAGAAGGCAGGCCACCCACAGCAATACCCGCCCTACAGCGTTGCGTTTAAAACAGACGCGGCGGCTCTGCAAACGAAGCTCACGGAGCTATCGGCTACCGTAAATAATTTTACTGAGCTCCGCACGAGCGGTGCGTATTCGAAAATATCCACACAACTGACTGGCAATCGCGCGCGTCAACCGAAGCAAGCCAGACAGCGTGGAAGAGCACAAAAACAGGTCTCAATTGTTGTTGGCTTTTCTTGCGCTTACCACCGATTTGAGATCCAAAGCACGCATCGCCGGCCGGGAACACTCGCGTCAGGCGAGCGGTCTGCTTGATACGACCGTATTAGAGGTTGCGGTAGACTCGCCGTCCAGCGGTGATGAGAGCGATGAGTTTTTTACTACTTCCACCCCCGCGCGGCGGCTACCTATTGTTGAACGGGTACGGCCAGTCCCCGTGAACCAGTGGAACTTGCCAGTGGAACTTGAGTTCACTGGCGAACCGCGAGACATTTCCCTCAGTGCATTCCTTGAGCGAGTTGCGGAATTAAGAGTGGCGCGTAACGCTTCGCCCACACTGTTGTTTAATTCGGCTATTGATTTATTCGCGGGCAAAGCACTGATCTGGTTCCGCGCGATACGATCGGAAGTCACTGATTGGACAGGGCTAGTAATTAAATTGCGAGAGGAATTCCTTAACCCGAGTTATGATGAAGAATTATTTGAGGAGATAAAAAAGCGTACGCAAGGGCCTCGCGAAACCATGGGTTTATTCATGGCTTGCGTTAACAGCCTATATAATCGGCTCAGCGTAAAGGTGGCGGAGCCTTCGCGATTACGTATGCTGTTGCGTAATATGGCACCGTACTATCAACAACAGTTGGCGCTTCACGAAGTACTATCGATTACGGAATTAATTCGGTTGGGCCGGCGGTTAGATGAAAACCGAGCTGTACTGGAAAAATTCCAAATTGGATATAGTGGACCGTCACGCTATTCTCCAATGCAGCGAGCTAGGGCCGAGGTGGGCGTAGGTTTTACCCAAAGGGGTTGGATTCCCCATTACTAACAAGGCAAAAAGGTGGGTGCGATAAAAGAGCGCAGGGTGATTTAGAGAGGGAACCCGAAAAACAATTTAGAGGGTGACATATTGCCTGTTTGTGTTAGTAATATTTTATTTCGTATTGCACTTTTTAAACCTCTAACTAATGGAATGACACGGGACAACGTAGTATACATTTCTCCTGACAGTTCGTTCGTCATTTTTTCCAAAGGTTTTAAAAGACTAATGCAATCTGTTATAATTGTCCACTCATAAGTTTTGTGGTGGAGATTCTAATAATCCCAATGTAGCCGATAATGGTGATCGATTATCCATTAATCTTTGAATCATGATTAAGGCAGAGTTCCATCTTGTTGGAACATCTTGCTACAATTTTAACTGTGGAAGACCCATTTGTTCTTGAATTTCATTTAAATTATAACTGACTACGTTACTCATTTTAAAATGCATAACTATACGTCTGCATTTTTTTAAGAGTTCAGAAAATTCGGAGTTACTTTTTATGCAGTCATGGACTGCCAAATTCAAAGTATGCGCTACGCAATAGTGATTTTGTTGGCGTAAATATTCAGCTACTGCTTTTTTAATATTGGCGGCATTGTTAGTAACAATTGTTAGCCCAGACACGTCGGCACGTCAGGAGCAAACGGCTGCAACGGGATAAATCCCTTGAACGAATGAATAGCTGCGGCTAGCTGCTAGCGGCGAGTCGTAATTTCGTAAAAGGAAATGGGCAAGGAAGAAGAAGGTAGTAGAAACAGGAAGGGGGAAAATATAAAAATTGGAACGTGGAACGTGAGAGGAACTTATGGAGAGGGGAGGCTAAAGCATTTGGCAAGGGAGTTGGAAAGGAACCAATTTGATATCACAGCACTACAAGAAACGAAACAAATCGGACAAGAAGCAATAGAGGATGAAAACATGGTGTTTCTTAAAAGTGGAGGAAGTAACAGGAGGTTGGGCACAGGATTTTTAGTAAATAAAAAGATGAAGCCACTAATTATAGGCTTTGAGGCAATATCAGACAGGATATGCATGCTGAGAATAAGGGGGAGGTACCAGAAAATTACTTTTGTCAACTTCCATGCACTCTCAGAGGAAAAAGATATAGAAATGAAAGAAGACTTCTATAATCAGATAGAGGAAGTGTACGAAAAAATTCCTAAGTACGACATGAAAATAATATTGGGTGATGCAAATGCCAAAATAGGTAGGGAAGTGGGTTATAGGCCAATAATAGGGCAGTATAGTAAGCATGAGACAACAAATGAAAATGGAACATTGCTAATAGATTTCGCAACAGAAAGAAATTTGAGTATTATAAGTACATTTTATGAAAGGAAGGAAATCCACAAGGGAGCGTGGCGATCACCAGACGGGAAAATGGTGAACCAATTGATCATATCCTAATAGAGAAACCAGAAGAAAAGGCTATAAGGAAGGTTAGATCGTATAGGGGTCTGGATGCTGACAGCGATCATTATATGGTAGGGGCAAAAATGATACAAGTAATACCGGATATCCGAAATAAAAGAAAAAGGGAGAGAACGAACAATAGAGCAATGAGATTGAATTCTAAGGAAGAGCAGGAAAAATACGAGAAACTCATTTCCGAAGAAATGAAAAATGTGGTACGAAATGATAATATAGACGAAGATTGGATGCTGATGAAAAGAAAGTTAAAAGAAGCCGCTGAAAAGTGTAATAAGGGCAAAAATCAGAGGAAAAACAATTGGTTCGATGAGGAATGCAAGAGAGAGTTGGATAGTAGAAAAAAATTGCGATCAATAATGATAAAACAAGGAAATGAAAGTGCAAAATAGTTATACGAACAACAAAGGAGGAAAACAAAGAAACTATTAAGAGCTAAGAAAAGAAAGCACTTTGAAAACGCAATGGACGAAATAGATGAAAGTTACAGAAGTAAGCAAGTCAGAAATCTGTATCAAAAGGTACGGAATGAAAGGAAAGGATTTCAACCCAAGGCAGTATTTTATGTGGGGAAGAGTGGTGAAATGATTGCGGGAGAAGAGGAACAATTAAACAGATGGAGGGAATATTTTTATGAGTTGTTGAACGGAGAAAGCGAAGAATTTGAGAGAGGGACAACACAAGAGGGTAGGTAATAAACAGCAGAATATAGAGAGGGCACCAAGTAAGGAGGAGATCGAGGAAATAATATTGAAAATGAAAAATAATAAGAGCCCAGGCAGTGATGGAGTAACAACAGAATTATTGAAATATGGAGGATCAAGTGTGGTTGAGCATATGCACAGGCTACTAGAGGAAATGTGGAAAAGAGAATAGATACCGAGGGAGTGGAAGGAAGGTATAATATGTCCAGTGCACAAGAAGGGGAACAAAAGTGACTGTCAGAACTATAGGGGTATTTCGCTACTAAATATAGGATACAAAGTAATGGCAACACACATAAAGAATAAGCTGGTGGAAGAAATAGAGGATAAAATAGGAGAATATCAATGTGGCTTTAGACGGGGAAGGAGTACTACTGATGCAATATTTACAATGAGAGAAATCCAAGCTGAAAGTTTCGAGTTTAAAAAATCAACAATGATGATGTTCATAGATTTTAAGCAAGCATATGACAGAGTAAAACGGGTAGCGATTTACACAGCTCTGCAAGAGATTAGAGCCAGCAGTAAGTTAATAAGTATGGGTGAAATGACACTACAAGAAACGGAAAGTATGGTAAAAATAAATAATAATACAACGGAAAAGTTCATAATCAAACAAGGACTAAGACAAGGAGATCCGTTATCGTCCATTCTGTTTAGTGTTGTACTAGAAAAAGCAATGAGGGAGGCCAACGTCAACAGAAGTGGTCTGGTATATCGAAAAAGACACCAACTTATAGCATTTGCGGACGATGTGGTGATACTAGCGAGAAGCAAGGAAGAAGTAATGAATAACAACTAGTAGGCTGGAAGAAACGGCAAGAAAAATGGGATTAATAATGAATCAGGACAAATCAAAGTATATGGAGTGGACTAGTAAGGAAAAAGGAAACTATGTAACAATAAAACCAAATAACGAAGAACTAAAATTTGAAGTGGACAGATACATATATCTAGGCACACTATTTACAAGAGAGCCTAGCATCGATAAGGAGATCGATGCAAGGATAATGTCAGGGAACAGGTGTTTGGGGGGGGCTGAACAGACTGATGAGAAATAAGAACATCTCCTGGAACGCGAAAGTGAAGCTATACAAAACGGTAATAAGACCTACTGTAACGTATTCCTGCGAAACATGGATCCTAAATAAGAGGGATCAGACAAGGTTGGAAATATGGGAAAGAAAGGTACTGAGAAAGATTTTTGGAGGAAAAAAAGTAGGAGATATGGGGCTAAGGAGAACTAATAGTGAAGTGAGGGAACTGTTTAACGAAACAAATATAATTGGGGTAATCCAAGTCCAAAGGTTACGGTGGTTGGGTCACGTGCATAGAATGGAGGAAATGAGAATTCCCAGGATGGTATTGAACAGCACAATAGGAGGATAGCGGGGGAAGGGAAGACCAAGAACCAGATGGAAGGAGGACGTGTCGAAGGATTTGAAGAAACTAAACATCATAGGATGGGAACAGAAAGCGCTGAATAAGAGGATATGGAAGGAAATAACCAAACAAGCCATGGGCCAGCTAGGCTCGTCGTGCTAAACTATAATAATAATCGACTGCATGGCACTTTCTGCGTTACCTTCAATGCTAACTCCCATTTTTTTGAATCACGGATCAAGGAAACATGATTTTGCTACAATACTATTCGTTTCCAAACGTTCTAACCGCCTGTCAAGTACATCTAACAATTTTGATTGCAGACTATTGCCTGTTTGTGTTACTAATATCTTATTTCGTATTGCACTTTTTAAACCTCTAACTAGTGGAATGACACGGGACAACGTAGTATACATTTGCCATGGCAGTTCATTTTCATTTTTTCCAAAGGTTTTAAAAGACTAATGCAATCTGTTATAATTGTCCACTCATTTGCATTCAAGTTTTGTGGTGGAAATTCTAATAAAACCAATGTAGCCGATAATGGTGACCGAGTATCCATTAATCTTTGAATCATGATTAATGCAGAGTTCCATCTTGTTGGAACATCTTGCTTCAATTTTAACTGTGGAAGACCCATTTGTTGTTGCATTTAATTTAATTTATTATTGGCTACGTTACTCATTTTAAAATGCATAACTATAAGTTTGCATTTTTTAAGAGTTCAGAAAATTCGGAGTTACTTTTTATGCAGTCTTGGACTGCCAAATTCAATGTATGCGCTACGCAATCGTGATTTTGTTGGAGTAAATATTCAGCTACTGCTTTTTTAATATTGGCGGTATTGTCAGTAACAATTGTTGGCCCAGACACGTCGGCACGTCAGTAGCAAACGGCTGCAACGGGACAAATCCCTTGAACGAATGAATAGCTGCGGCTAGCTGCTAGCGGCGAGTCGTAATTTCTCGAGTCATAGGATTATTCGACTAGGCACAACGCTAAAAGAAACACAGGTGCAGACTCGGGTTGGCCAACACGAATAATCATTCGAGTTGGAATATTTACGAGTCGTAAATTCTCGAGTCATAGGATTATTCGACTCAGCACAACGCTAGTTAAATGTATGCACGCGATAAAATTATTATTATTATTTTAAGAAATGTTTATTATGGAAACGGCAAACACACTTGTCAGAGGCGTAGACGACATCTGCAGGCAGGGTGTTCGGGATCCTCGCACCATCAAGAGCTGGCTGGGGGCAATTCGTAGGAACCTGGCGGCTCTAAATTTAGCTGTCACACAGCTGAAGGGTACCTCCGCCGGAACTCTTGGCATCCTAAATGGGTTTACTAGCGCCATCACCAAGATGCAACGCAGGCTGACGCAGCTCAAGGCGAGGCTTATCCGAGGAGGTGGAGGAATAATGCGTACGGGGGCTTACCTCAACCGAACTGAGAAAGACCCCATCGACTTCCTGGTGGATTGCGGTTCCAGGATTGCAACGAGGACCTAGAACGCTCTGGTCAAGAAACCGTTCCTAAAAATATACACCACATTGTAACGGGCCGGTTTTGCCTCCGACGGAAACTGTTTTGATTTTTAATTTCGCGCCTGGATCGCCAACGTAGGCAACCGTTACGCACACGTTTTTTAAACGTGACGTGTTTCCGATATGCGTGTGATTTTTAAATCGTCGGCGAGGCGCCGCCATGAGGTAGAAGCTAGTCAACTTCCCTGGCGTGCAGAAGTGTCACGAGGTCACAGTTTTTCTTTGGCCTATCGCCAACCGGTTTCCGGGATTTAAAACGTGTCCTTCTTTACCCGCCCTAAGAGGGATTGACGGCACCAGGCACAAGGCAAGGGAGGGTACTGTACTACTCAACTCTACACGCTCAAAACATCAGAGCATTTTTTGGGTAAGGGCTGAAGTAACCCAGCCAGCCAGGTTCTTGGCTAGGGGCAACGACCATCCTGCCAGAGTTGTTCTGAGGACTGGAATTTAGCGACGGCGTCCCCGACGATTGCCGGCCGCCGCCCGTCCTAAGCACCGAGCCCAGAATCGCCAGTGGAGTCGCCACGAGGAACACAGGCCAGATCTATATATTTTTTTGTTCTCATTTATTGTTTTAATCTCCTTTGATATATCGTCTTTTTTCTTTTGTGTAAAATTTGCGTTGCGTGTTTCGTGCCGTACGTGTTTTGCGTTTTTGTAAGGAAAAGGTGGCTCCGACAGCCCTTCGCATCGCGCGTTACTTGTTCGCGGGATTCGGCCGAGTCTGGTGGAGGCGGCGTGATAGAGTTGCGGACGGAGGTATTTCTTTCAGGAAGCGTAGGCACGGTGTCATGTCTTTTGTGTGAATAAACGCAGATATTTTACACCACAAAATTCACACCTGTTATTTTTTGTTCCCCCCCCCCACGTTTTCTCAATCGGGCATTCTTTTCAGTTTAACTTCCTATTCTCATTGCGAGATTTAAATCTGGTGGTGTGGGCGCCAGATGGTCAGCCGTTGCGACAGTTCGTAATTTCTGAACTTCGCTGACTGTCTGCCGTCAACCCACGCAGATAGGGTGGAGCCCCCCTTTGTGACGAAGTAGTGGCCAGGTTAAAATTACGTGGAGCCTTTTTTTAACCCCCCCCCCCACACTCTTCGACACCGAGAGCCTGGCCCTCGTCGCTGCTTCGAAGGGACCCTCCACTCGCTCCGCGGCCTAACGCCGCTGATAGCACTTCAGGCACGTCACAACATTATATGTGGAGTGCGCCAATATGTCCACTCCTGATTCTAATGAGCACACAATCAGCCTCTTAGCCCCAGCGGTTCTCGAAAATTTTCGAAAACGTCGCGTTTTTTGCCATCTCGATGAAATTCCATTTCGAGAACGCCTCAATCGATTCGGACAAAATTTGGAGGGGTTATAGAGGGCCCAAATACAAGCAGAATGAGCCATAGTGGGCCCCCGTAGAAGATTGCGTATGTACAGGAGGGCCTTAAGAAGAGAGAAATATTTTTCAAAAAAACGTACTTTTTTCACGAAAAGCGAGATAACTCAGGAAGTTGTGAAAATACGAGAACGGACGAGTACTCAACATATGCGCCATACATGGGGCTAAGTCCTCACAGAATGATTTGAAAATGTGCCGCTTGGTAGACCACCCAGATGGCAAAACGTAAAACGATGATTTTCCGATCAAATCGACTAAAATTTAAAAAAACGCGATTTTTTTAAGATTCACCCAATGACCTAAGTGCCTAGACTAATTGGACCCTCTTGATTCCAATGAGCACACATTCAGCCTCCTAGCCCCAGCGGTTCTTGAAATTTTTTGAAAATGTTGCGTTTTTTACCATCTCGATGAAATTCCATTACGAGAACGCCTTAACCGATTTGGACGAAATTTCGAGGGGTCATGGAAGGCCCAAATACAAGCACAATGAGCCATAGTGGGCCTATGTAGAAGATCGCGTTTGTACAGGGGGGACTTAAGAAGAGAAACATTTTTTTTTAAATCGTCACGGTTCTTTTGGACTCGTGACGAATTTGAATTGTAAAAGCGACACTGTCCGTCTTCTGTTGCTGCGAGCGCAAAGCGCGAGCAGACGTGAGGGTTGTTTCCTTCAAGCCGGCTGAGACGGAAACGACTGGGGCACTTTTTGATTTTGGAATCTCGGCATTCATTATTCATTTTTCCACGTGCAAACCGACAGTAGCGAAAAATTCACGCGAGTGCAACTCCGTATTTATTTTAACCACAGGCGTTAGCCCTTGATAGTAGGATCCTTGGTAGGGAGAGCGCTGATGAGATTACATCTCTAAGCACTTCAGGGGATTATAAAGTGTGTCATTTTTTCAACGTCTTTTTCACGTGGCCGCGTGCCGTTGCGAAGGATTTACCAGGAGGCTGAAACAAGATTCGCAGCCTCCAAGTGCCGGCCTCCTAGTGTAGGGCCACTAAGAGCCGCAGCATCCTTTCGTGCGGGCCCACTAAGAGCTGCAGCATCCTAGTTGAGGCCTCCTAGTGCAGGGTCACTAAGAACCACAGCCTTCTAGTCCCGGCCCACCGCGCAGCCTCTACGGAGCACGGAGTACGGGTTTTCTGGTATCGGCCACCTGTGCAGTACTTATCACCAGCCACGAGATTCACCGAGAACCGTCGTCAGAACCGCGGAGAACAGCTAAGCCACATTCCCATTCTTTTTCATTCACTGCATCATTCACGTATTATCATCTCATCCTTTTACGGTCATTCTAGGTTATTTATGATGTATTTATGATTTGTATGGTAACTGTAAGATTTCCGGCAAATCGTATTCCGGTGTTACGGAAGTAGTTATACAACAAGAGTTCTAACGCAGTTTAGGTTAGTTTTCGATTAATTTAATCCGCGGTTTTATTTCACGGATTAATCAATTTCCGCGAGCAGTAACAATGGGTTGATTGCGGAAATCGCGAGTAATTTAATCACAAATGCAGGATAACAATGGAATAATTGCAGATGCATTACTTTAATTACAGGTGCATTACTGCAATTACAAGTACTTTAATTGCAGGATAATTGACGATCCGCGCATTAAATTGGTAGTCTAATGACCGCGGATAAAATTGATATCATAGATCGCGGGACTAAGGACCGCCCCTCAGCCCCTCCGTTACTTAACCCCTCCGCCCCTCACCCCGCCGTCACTCAGCCCTGCCGCCCCTCCTCAACCCCTCCACCTCTCATCAGACCGTCCGCCAATCCACCCCTCCGCCACTGAACGCTCAAGCGCTACATTGAAATCCTCAAGCAGATGGCAGCATTAAAAATAAGTGTTTAGTCTTTTAGTAGCAGCGCAAAGAAATGGATCGCATCGATATCCTCATGAAGATGTTTGACAGAGATTTCACATTGGAGGAGACGCTTCTGGGCGGCTCCACATTCCCACTCAATAAATCCCAAACAAAGCACGTGAGCATTGGGATAAGTCCGACTGCGGGTTTCATACCCATCGTCAAAATATGGGGTCCATTTTCCTCGATATTCTTCACAGAGGACGAGTGGAAGCAGTTTATCGCGCGCGACATTGGATGATTGACAGAACCCATGTCGATGGACCAGTTCGAGATATATAGAGCGGCCTCACTGTGGATCGAACAGCGGGAGTTCAAGATAGCTCCGTCCGAAGAGGCTGTACATACCCTGGTGCGCATTAAAAAACTAATAGACTCTAAATTGGATATTTTATCAGAGTGCGCATTTAAAGACTATTATAACGGTCTGCTGTGCGCGTGTGCAAAAATGAATAATGGTGATTTAATGGATAATATTATGATGTTAATAGATCCGCATAATAAATTGCTTCGAGCACAAATAATGTTAGAATATTTGTACATGTATAATGATGCTATACTGTCAACATATGAAAGTTTAAAATAAAGACCTCCTATATCTAATTATGTGTCTTATTAACCACCTGCAATAAATAAAGAAAAATAAAACAATGGATAATAATAATACAGATTTATTAATCATCATGTTACATCTCTATCAGGGAATTACATATATTACAATACATTTGTACTATCTATCCAGGAATTAAATACATTATCATGGCCCAGCCACTTGACAAAGACTTTGCTGCCCTTGCGCTTCAAGATCTTCTCAACGAGGTAGGTATCAATATGTTTCGTCAGCTGCAGCTCTTCATTATAGAATGCTCCGCGTATGGGGGTCCCATGCATGTCCTCGAGCAGATATGAGGCAGGATCTGTGATTCGAGCCTGCTTAATTTTAAATAATTCAGCTGACAAATTTGGCGTGTACCCCTTCTCGAAGAACGCTTTCTGCCTGCTTATTCGAACCACATCATTAACGCTAAACTTTCGCACACCGGACATTTTAACGTGCGAATAAACGGTATCTAGAAGATGCTGTTCATGCTTCTTGGTGACGTCACAAGGCCTCATGACAATCGTACGATGTTTCCTGGCACTATATTCGGCGGTGGCATCGGTGAGAATGTCTATCCATGAATATGTCCCCTTCAGACTAAACGATCGATAAAGACGATTTTTTATAACGCGCTCAGCCATGGATGTCTTGATTTTAGTGTAGGATGAATAATGATTTACATTATATTTAGCTAGCAGCGCCATCGTAGAGTTGTAAAATTCAGTACTATTGTCAGTTTGCAAATTCTTCGGAGTACGACGTCCGCGAAAAATATCAGCGAAAGCGGCACTAACGCATTTAGCAGTTTTGTCCTTTAGTGGTGGAGTTCATAGGAACTTGGAGAAGCAGTCAATCACCACCAGAATGAATCTGTGCCCCTTATTATCTCGAGCGTAAAATGAGAATTCTGCCAAGTCAGCTTGCCATAGATCATCAAGACCTTTAATGATAGTCCTCCTTCTCCCAAAGTTAACACGGGCGGGTCTATGGAGCTCATCAACGATACCGCTCTTAATAGCACTCATTATTTAGGTGCGGCTACGGGCTTGCGAGGAATGACGCCCGGAGTACGTCTGCTCTCTCTTATAGTCTGCTGTACTATGGTATGTATCAGCTCTCGCAAATGTACATCATCATCCTGGCGCTTTTTCTTCAGGTCGGCTATCTCGCCTATAACAAGCGCATCGTGAGCCTGCATTCTTTCTTCCTGCTGCTTCTTCGCATCATCCAACTCCTGCTTAAAAGCAGCGCCATAAGCCTGAAGTTTTTCTCTCTCAGCCGACAACTGGACAAATAACTCGCGCAGCTGCTCTACTCTGGTGAACACCATCTCTCTCAGCTTTACATCGCTATCCTCACTCTTCTTCTTCAGATGGGCTAACTCACGAACAGCAATCGCATCATGGATCTGTAGTCTTTCTTCCTGCTGCTTCTTCAGAGCATCCAATTCCTGCATAATAGTAGCGCCATAAGCATGCAGCTTATCGCCCTGCTGCTTTTTCAGGATAGCTAACTCCCACACATTAGACGTATCATTTGCCTGCAGTTTTTCCTCCTGCTGCTTCTTCAGATCAGATAGTTTCGCATCGACATTTTTCTGAAGATTTTGCATATTATGCGCAGAAGCCTGCGAATAAAGTGCCAGTTTCTTGCGAGCAGCACTAGCCCCACGCTCTAAAATATCAGCCTCCATCTTGTTCAAAGAATCTTCCACGAACCTCCTGCTAGCCGCATCGTCCAATTCCGCGGGCTCCTTTATGCGTGTGAGACGCCTATTATGAATATTTAAATCATAATGACCGCTCGGTGTTAGCATAAATCCTATGGCATCGCGACCTCAAGAGCATTTTCGCGTACCTCCCGCTCCAAAGAAACGTCCGAACTTGTCGACGCTCATCGTATATTTGAGCAGGTAGCGCACGTGCCGCTCGTTTTATTCAACTATATCAGCTTCGCGGAGTTCCTCTTCAATAGCCAGAATCTCATTACCGACGCTGCTATTCCCAGCATTTCTAGCAGCATGTAGCAGACATGGCCTATCCACCAGCTCTTCTATATTATCCCAATAACGATATTGTACGGGGGTTTTAAAGTTGCACTGCATCTCAGAGTCGAACCCTAGACCTCCAGTAGTTTTAACGCGAGATCTAGTTAGAGCTGGCGAACTCGTGCTGTTTAATAGAGGCGCGATAAACTTCTTATATTTATGTGTGTTATTTCCTCGAACGCGGTTGTTTTCATCGAAATTGAAATATGCGATTTTGGTTTTATCGATGATATCAGCATAATTGGTTACATCTGTGTCGCTAAATGATTTTGGCTTCTTACTAAAAATCAGATCGTAGAGTCCTGGGGTCCCCTTATAGATGCTTCGTCCGACTAAAAGATCCTCCCCATCTGGGTTAATAGGTGAGTTACCCAGATGAAATCCGCCAGTATAACGATTATAGACTACACCGAGTGTCTTATCTAAATCCCTATCATCACCCCTAACTAACATGGTGAAATATTTTCTAGGTGTAGGCAGCATGCCGTCCAGTAAATGTAAGAGCTCATCCCCCCTAGACGATGTATCCATATCTTGCTCATCGTCAGCCTCGCTACCATACTCCGAAAACTTTAGATCCCTCGAAGCCTTTTGTAGCTTGGCGATATGGCGTTGTACTACTGCTTTCGGTGTGGAACGTATAACAGGGGTTGCAGGTGTTGCCTGCAAAGGCGGGAGTATGATAGGTGTAGACATGCTGGTTGCATGTGGTTGAAACAGAGCAGAACGTGTTGGAGGAGTTGTCGGTGTATAGGATATGTTGAATGTGGGCGGTTGATGTAGAGCAGAACGTGCTGCGGGTCGAGTCTGCAAGGGTGGCGGTGAACGTACGGGGGGTTGAGCCTGCATTGGAGACGGTGGTCGTACTAGGGGTTGAGCATGCATTGCGGGCGCTGCTGTAGCATGAGGTGCGATCTGAGTCGCGATTAACTTCTTAAGAGCATGTTCATCGGCAGGGGACATTTAAACACAGTCTCGGCATCATCGGCAAACTGCCTTAGCTCGGCGGTGAACCACGCAGCACAGTTTTCGCCCCTATAGCTACGATAGTATGAGAGAGTATCGTCGTAGGAGCCCTTGACGTAATAACCAACGCTATACGCCTCGTGCTCTTGATACTTTTCTCCTGCAAAACAAGATTATTATTAGTATTTTGTATTATTAGCACGATTGGAATATTTCTTACCTGTGCTGCCAAATTTGATTGCCGTGGACTTTAAGATGCTCTCGAAGTCCGCATATACAATGAACGGGCACCGCTGTTTGTTTTTGTGCGCCTTAAAGGCGATCTTCCCTCCCGGGGAAAGATTCACCTTGAAGGCGTTCATCTTCTCACAGTACTCAATGTGAGAAGATAGCTTGCCCTGAGTTCTAAAGTAATGCAGGCATCTATCGCAGAAGAACTTCTGCCCATTCTCTTTGCTCAGCTGGGATGAGAGCAGCCTGGAGAGGTTTTCACCCACACATCAAGGTACCGGACGGGGACGGCGTTTGTATCATCCTCTTCATCATCGGCCTCATCAACATATACATCCTGAATAAGCAGGAGATTTACGTGTTTATTGCGCTTGTCCCGAGTGAGGCGCGACGGACTAACTGTAAATTTGACTCTATTCTTATTCAGGATGTATACGTTGATGGATAGAGAATTCTGCCGCTCGAATTTCTCTATCTGAGGCCTTTGCATGGGCATGGTGATCCCCTCCAAGTTCAGGACGCTCTCATACCGTGGATAGGACGACATCCTCTCGGTATCTCTGGGGGTAGGATGTAGCGCTGAAGTGACCGCCCAAGCGAAGCAAGCCTCATCGCTGTTTCGTACATTAACGCAGGCATGTCTTAATTTTATCTGCGGCGGCAGCTCAATGTACGAGGATCCCAACAGCGGCGTATACTTGTTGGTGTTCACATTGAGGCTTACCACGCTTGCAAGGGCCCAGCCAGACTCACGCTCCTGTAATAAACATAGATATATTAGAGAAAATCAGATTAAATTTAGCGGGGTGTACAAACCCGAAATTCTTCCAGCTGCTCCAATAGCGGCACCATGACGTGGAGCATGAACCACTCGGCCAAGTCCGTATCCAAATCAATCACAACATTCTTGGTGTTGAAGTGTTTATACTCCCAGATCTCCTCACCGCCCGCCATCTTGGTGAACTCTCCACAGAATGTGGTGTTGATTTTTAAGAACGGTTCCTTGGCTAGAGCGTTCCGGGTTCTCGTTGCAACCCTGGGGCCGCAATCCACCAGGAAGTTGATGAGGTCTTTGTGAGTCCGGTTCAGGTAAGCCCCCGTGCGGATCCTCCCAGCGAACGCCGACTTGAGGTCCACATATTCTATGGCAGCGGGAAGTCTCGCTCCTCCACCTCCTCGGATGAGCCTCGCCTTGAGCTGCGTCCGCCTACGCTGCATCTTGGTGATGGCGCTAGTCAAGCCGTTGAGGAGGCCGAGAGTTCCGTTGGAGGCCCCTTTCAGCTGTATGACAGCTAAATTTAGGGCGGCCAGGTTCCTGCGAATTGCCCCCTGCCAGCTCTCGATGATGCGGGGGTCCCGAACACCTCTTCCAAGAGTGTTTGCTGTCTCCATAATAGACATTTCTTAAAATAATAATAATAATTTTATCGCGTGCATACATTTAACTTTGATATAACATACTTGGATTAGCTGCGGCGTGCATGAAAATTAGCGGTGTGATATAGATATATCAAATATATCTGGAAATAGGATAAATTAATACGAGGGTCGTTCAATAAGTAATGCCCCATATTTATTTTCTCCGCAATGAGCAAAAACTGAAATTTGTACTTCAAAGTACTTCAAGTTCAGTGTTTCTCCTCCCGGTGGACGAAGTTTCAAATCATTCCAACATATGGCAGAGCTGTAGTGAATTTTCAAAATAGCGTCTGTTAGTGATCCACGTTACAAACAGCGAGCAGTGATTGAGTTCTTGATTGCAGAGAAAGCAATTGCAATTGCAAAGCGATTGCAATCATTCTTGTTGATGTGATGCCAAGAGGGACAACCATTAATTCCGAAGCATACGTGAAGACCTTGAACAAACTCAAGAAACGTTTCCGGCGTGTTAGGCATGACAAGAAACCGGCTGAAATCTTGATCCTGCACGATAATGCACGCCGGCACACAAGTCTCACAACCCGGGAACACCTCACCATATTGAGTTGAACAACATTGCCCCATCCACCATACAGCCCAGCTCTGGCACCGTCAGACTTCCTTCTTTTCGGATCTCTTAAAGACGGTATGCGTGGAAAACACGTCGATGATGATGAGAACATAATTCAAGCGGTGAAAACATGTCTTCGCCCACAGGTCAAGAATTGGTACCGGCAGGGAATACAGGCACTTGCTTCACGCTGGCGTAAGACCGTACAGGTTGATGGAGACTATGTTAAAAATAGTACGTGTAGAAGAAACACGTAGCTATATTGTCACCAAAATTTTACTGTTTTAAATAAATAGTTTCTAAGAAAAAAAATATGGGGCATTACTTATTGAACGACCCTCGTATTTATGGTTCTCCTATATTTTGTAAATATTGTTGGTATTTGTTTCTGGATTTAATGCTGCAGACTCACCTATTGAATTATGATAAGCGTTGCGAGCGGGCTGATCTGTACTGCTTTCAATCTAGGATAGAGATATATTTGATAATTCCATGATGTATTTATCCTTTATTTATTTATTTATTGCGCGCAGCAATACTTTTTATTTAAATTTGTATAAGCTTACCTGATCAAAACACGATAACACTCACTAGGAGATCTGTGCTTCCACAAAGGGTAACACAAGAATTTGAAGGGCTAGATGTGAGCTTCGACACTGGTCGGAGTAGACTGATGCTCATGGCACGACGTTTTTCGTTTAAATAACCCTCGCAGGGGTGGGGTGTGGCGGCGTACGTGTTCACACAGACAGGAATGTTCTAGTCTCGACTTGTTGCGACATCAAGTTAATTGGTGCACGTGCATATTTCGTTAGATATCTAATCTTAATTCACAGCTGCATCCGCCTAATTTTTTATATTTCCAATAGTATTCAATTTTCGACATCGTTAAAATTGATATATTTATCATGTCTGTCTAATCTCCCAGACTCCCCCCGACTATTTTTTATATCGCGTCGCAATGCCATATGCCCCGGCGACTTAATTATAATGATATGTTTATAGCTGCGCCCGAAAAACCCGTATCGGGTGACACCCGTGTTTATCAGCTGACTTAATCTTCAGACTCCACCACTATGGCGGTCCTCAGTCTCGCGATCTATAGTACAATTGATGTAATTATTCCACTGTTATCCTGCAATTGTTATCCTGCAATTGTGATTAAATTACTCGCAATCAATCTATTGTTACCGCTCGCAGTGATTAGACTACCAATTAAGTGCGCGGATCGTCAATTACCCTGCAATTAAAGTACCTGTAATTGCAGTAATGCACCTGTAATTACAGTAATGCATCTGCAATTATTCCATTGATATCCTGCATTTGTGATTAAATTACTCGCGATTTCCGCAATCAACCCATTGTTACTGCCCGAGGTAATTGATTAATCCGCCAATCAAACCGCGGATTAAATTAATCGAAAACTAACCTAACCTGCGTTAGAATTCTTGTTGTAAACTACTTACGGAATACGATTCCCGGCGATAGTGCTTGGATTGTGCGTCGAGGTAGGTAGCCACTTATCGCGTTCGCAGGGTACTGCGCCGAGGGTTCGCCCAGGTAACGCGAGGGAGTCGAAGGCGCCCCGATATAGGGACTTAATATAAATAAATTACCATGATTGTTAACCCTCATCGAGTTTTTGTGTACGTTAATTAGTTTTCCCCCCCCGCCCCTGATTTTCAGGTGCCCGACTGCGAGCCCTTCGGTTTTCGTTCAGCTACGGGATACGAACGTGGACGACGAGAGCCCGTTTCGTAATTTTAGGTTGCGTCGATCCGCCCCAGCTGAGAGCGAGATCGATAGAGGTAAAATTGCGTGTAGCCCCTTTACTTTCGAGTTGCTCTTAATGTTCTTAGAGACGCATGCCAAGACTAATTGGACCCTCCTGATTCCAATGAGCACACATTCAGCCTCCTAGCCCTAGCGGTTCTCGAAAATTTTCGAATATGTCGCGATTTTTGCCATCTCGATGAAATTCCATTTCGAGAACGTCTCAACCGAATCGGACGAAATTTGGAGGTGTCATAGAGGGCCCAAATACAAGCCAATAAGCCGTAATGGCCCCCCGTAGAAGATTGCGTTTGTACAGAGGTGCCCTAAAAAGAAAGAAATATTTTTCAAAAAAACGTACTTTTTTCACGAATAGCGAGTTAACTCGGGGAGTTGTGGGAATACGAGAATGGACAAGCGCTCAAACTATGCACCATATACGGGGCCAAGTCCCCATAGAATGATTTGAAAATTTGCCGACTGGTAAAGCACCCAGTTGGCAAAACGTAAAATCGATGATTTTCCGATCAAATTGACTAAAATAAAAATCCGAAAAATCGCGATTTTTCTAGTTGCTCCAAATGACCTCAGAGGCACATGCCAAGACTAATTGGACCCTCCCGATTCCAATGAGCACACATTCAGCCTCCTAATCCCAGCGGTTCTTGAGATATCCGCCCTCTAATTTGGGAAATTTAAAAGAATAGTAAAAAGGGCTGTTAGAATTAAACTTCTAAACGAACGGTCCAATCTCGATGCCGATAGCCTCATTCGATTCAGGGGATCATACGGTTCATACCAGACCACATTTGATATAAGTAGAGTAGCTACACCGGTTCTGTGACAATTTCCCATGTAAATTCTTATGGAACTTCAATTTCACATTTCAGCCATTTTGTTTTTCAGCTCATCGAGATGGAAGACCCTTATTTGTACAACGGGTTGCCAAGTGTATGTTAGGGTGTTGATTTTACAGCACGCAAATTATGCTGAGTCGGTTGCCTACATACTTAATTTATTAATATTATTTATACGCGCGAGTTTATTTGAATATTTATTAACCATTAAACTTTATTAATTTGAATTACGCAACTTTTATATTATTTTTACCTGATAAAAATTACATGCTCCGGCGAGAATCGACCCCGAGGCTCTGGCATGACAGACGGGAATACTAACACATGCGCCAAACTCCAGTTTTAAAAGGGGTACTGTCCATATTTGTCTTAATACAATATGGGCAGTATATTTTTAGCCAGCGAAATGCTGTGACGTGTCCACTTTTAAATTACAGGGAAGTTTTCGACGTCGGATGGTGAATTACTTGGGGGGGGGGGGGGGGGGGGTACGTCCGCGCCGACGCAATATTTTTATGCGGAGCTAATTGTCTTAACTGGTACAGACAGCTTGGAGATATAGCGAGTACGGTGGCAGGACTCTTAAATTATGCGGAGATACGGAAGTGCCGCCGCCGGTGTACCAACCCTTTTGCGCCGTTTGTTGATCATTGCAGATATGCTCAACACCTGCCTGTTACAGACACTGTGGAGGAGCTGTCTAATGCAAATTTTATGATAAATTTATGACATCCTTATACGCTATTTTTTATTCTAGGGCAATAAGATTAATGGTATACAAACATTTTTTATAGCAGAGTTCTTTCGACTGGATAAATAGATATAGGTATTTTTACTAGGCAATAAAACATGTTAAAGGCGTAAAATATTTATTTATAATATATCAATAATATAAAACATATATATTTTACAGGTGCAAGATATAATGCTATCGGTATAGATGGTAGCAATTATTTAATATAATACGTTTATCGCATTAAACGATATCCACAATTATTATCATTACAAACGAATATACATAAGCAAAATAATAGAAAATATGTACAAGAGGATAATATACAATAAAAACTATACAATAAAAATATATACAATAAAAAAAATTAAAAATAAATATAGAGGATCAACATAAAAATAATAAAACTACTCCAGTATAATACAATGTCTCCAAGGCATATAAGATAATTTTTTTGTTACGCATACAGGATATAATGCTATTGATATAGATGGCGGCAATTATTTAATATAATACGTTTATCACATTAAACGATATTCACAATTATTATTACATCTATTATGCATAAGCAAAAATAATGGAAAATATGTACAAGACAATAAAATATATATACAATAAAAACTATACAATACAAATTTATACAATAAAATAAATAAATAAATATACAGGAATGATACTAACATATTAAAGCTACTCAATTATATCACAATGCCCCCAAGGCAGAGTTTCTACCGAGTTGGGTATTAGAAACCGCTTGTTGTCATGAGGACTGAGGGCAATTTTTGTCTGCTCGATGGTCGCAACCTCATGATTAACAGATCTAAACAGCTTCTGTTGTACTGCTGTTTCTGTGTCCTCCCGCAAACACTTGATGTAATCATCAAAGGTGATGCGGTTCTTCACAATGTGCCTCTTTACACCTTTGTCCTTGTCATACCCCTCCACCCGCAGGGCATACATCTTTGAGCGGAGCCCCACAAACTCGGTCATCACCTTACCGGCGTTCTCGTCTTTCATCAGCCCAATGACCTTCTTATTTATGCGGGGGATATTGTACACATTATCTACCAGATAGTCTGAGGTGTCGAAATAATTTTGAGCGTCGTGTCGAATTGTTTCATATAAATCGAGACATTCCACCTCGTATATGAGGGAATCGGTGTCTGTATAACAGATGCGGGTCTTATCACCGAATCGACTCCTCATATACGAGTAGTGGAAGTCGTATATTTTTAATTTTGAGATATCTAAGATGCACATACCTACATATATGGGTTTGTTAAAATAAACCTCGGTTTTATTGAGCTCAATGGCTTCTAAATTTTCATCAAAAATGGTGCTCGATTTGAAATTAGGTTTCGCGATCAACGCCTCAGCACCGTATCGACCCTCCCATTTAGTCAATAATTTCACAATGGAGTGCTTGGGGATATTCTCCATTGTCTTGCCAAATACAGCGCTGTTCATCAGTTTGAACAAATTCTTCTCAAAATCGTTAGTGGCAGCTGTCCTCAGACGCGTATTCAAATCAATGTACGATTTCAGCCAGGCAGACTGCTTAAATTTCAACACACGATGAATTTTACTCACTTTTAACCCGTTCTCTAATGCCTGTTGTAGATTACGGTAGTGTATGATGTAGCGTTCTTTGTTAAATAAAGTGCCCAATAATTTTGTTTCGCGTGATTTTGGTGGCGCGCGGTGTTCAGGACAAAATGGGAGGTCGCTATGTGAATTGTGAACGGTATGCGGATACTCTAAATCAACCTCAAGAATGTAACCTTCAGGGTGATCTGCAGGCACATTGAAATTGATATCATTTAAATTATCTTCAACCCATTCAAATCCGCCATAAGGTAGGCACTGTGACATTGCCCATCCATACTGGTTGTTGATGTCATTGTAAATTAAAAATTTCGACGGCTTCCCTGAATCATAGTCGGACACGTATTTGTTGTTGGCTGCTGCATACCTTTTAGAGCACTGACTCAACCCACCCCGGATTCCACGCTCGACAAACATAATCATGTCGATATCTGTCAACAGCTCCAAATTAACGTTTGTGAATTTGAGCATGGCATCCCACGTGTATCCGGGCAAGGTGTAATAATGGGCCGGGTCTAGGCCGTAGGTTTTCAAACAGCTCGTGCGGAACTGTTCAAACACATCAGCCAACAACAAAACATCCGTCTTTAAATATAAATCAGAGTATTCGCCTAAATTTCTACACCCGAAACTCGCCCATACTTTGCAGGCATGTGCATATTCACCGTCGCTAATTTCGGTGTCGGTTAATGTGCTATAGAATTTTGCTTTTTCGGGAAACTGCGTCTCGTCTAATTTCAACCACGAATCAATAAAATCGTATGGAAACACACCTTTACGAGTAAGCAAATTAAATTTCGACTCGTCTAAACCGGGAAACTGTGACTTTAAATTTGGATAAGTGGTTAAATAAGATGCTAATGTTTCTAAACCGCTTGCCAAAAATCTGCACGAATCTATAAATCTAAATTTGATGAGATTATCCGTCACATTTTTTATGAACGAAATATATCTCTCTTTGTTTATAGGAAGCAAATCAACACGACCCTCAAAATCTTTAGCTAGATTTTTAATGATGAAATGCGCATCATAGCCGCTCAGATTGTGAAATACAACAGGAATTATGTGACTATCCTGGTAGTTGATGTTACATTTATCATGTGCAGCCCCACGATACTTACCGGTAAGGTGACAATGGTCCCGGACTCTGACGTCGCGGATGTCAAAGTCTTGCCCGCAGATGTGGCAGTGTGCAATTGAGCGGAATTCAAGCTGTTGTGCAGGTGTAAGAGGCTCCATCGGAAGGGGACACAAAAACACAGTCTCAACATCTTCTGCTAGCTGCTTCATTTCAGCTGCAAACCATTGACGACAGTCCTCACCACGGTAACTCCGGTAGAAACTCAATGAGTCATCGTACGAACATTTAACAAAATATGCAGCACTATGGGGTGTGTGGTCTTGGAGAGTTGAAGTTGTTGGAGTAGTTTTGCCAGCTGGTGGCGGTGTGAGTAAACATTCCAGGTCACCATAAACGATGAACGGCGTAGCCTCACCGTTCAAATGGTTCTTGAATTGAACGCGGGCATTTTCGGGTGTTGGTAGCCGAACCTTACACTCGTTCATCGTCTCGCAGTCCTCCATATGCGCCTCCAACTTCGTCGAGGAACGGAAGTAGTGCAAGCAGCGGTCACAAAAGAATTTCCTCTTATCCTCTCTGCTCAGCTGTGCCGATACCAGCCGACTCAAGTTCTTGATCCACACGTAGTGGAAGCGTGGAGTGCAGCCGTCATCACCATCGTAAACATCCAGGAGAAGTAGCAGGTTGACATGTTTGGCCAGCTTGTTTTTTGTCAGATGTGTTGGAACCATATTGAATTTCTTCCCAGCCTTCTCCAGGATGTACACGTTGATGGATATGTTGTTTTGCGCCTCAAACCTCGGGATCTGCTTGACGGACATAGGCATGGTGATGTTTTTCAGCTTCAACACCTCAGAGTAGTGCGGGTATGAGGACGTTCGCATTGGGTTTTCACCATGCTTCGGGGTGGAAAGTGCCGATGTTACTGCCCATCCAAAACATGCCTCATCCTGGTTTTGCACATTGATGCACGCTTTCTTTAATTTGATGGGTTTCGGCAGCTCAATGTATGAAGAACCCAGCTGCGGTGTGAATTTATTTATATTAAAGGCGATGTTGACGATCGTCGCCAGGCTCCAACCAGAGTCACGCTCCTGTAATAAAAAAAAAAAAAAAATTATGGTTATTATTGCAAATATATTCAACGTACTTGAAATTCCTCCAACTGCTTTAAAATGGGTTTCTCAATGTTGGTAGAAAACCATTCCACCTGATCTGTGTCCCATTAGATGGGGGAATTTTTCGTGTTGATGTATTTAAAGTCATAAAGCTCATCATCGGCTTTCAATACAACAAATTCCCCTCAGAAGACGGCGTTCGCTTTTAACGCGGTTTCCTGCTTGAGGACGTTCTTTATACGTCCGGTGAATAACTTCCGGGCGTCTTGAAGGAATTCGACGACGTCCTTGTGCTGCAGGTTGACGACGAGTCCAGTCCGCAATCTGCTGCTGAACGCTGACTGCTGGTTAACCCATTTCACCCGCAGACTGGCGTAATTGGCACGGTTGGGATTGGTGGGTTTATACCCTGCACCAGAAATCCCTCGTAGAGCCTTC